>CM064491.1:22307979-22907979 GCA_032716605.1 Paralithodes platypus | reverse complement strand
ATCCAGTGATCGCTCCTATAGCCTGAATGATTGTCTGTACACGGGTCCGTCCCTGGTCTCTGATCTAGCGCAAATTATGTTGCGCTTCAGATGTCATAAGTTTGCATGGGTCGCCGATATTGAGAAGGCCTTCCTGATGCTTCAACTCCATCGTGAAGACAGGGACTCGACAAGATTTTTATGGCCACGGGACCCAATGGATCTAGATTCGGAGTACCTGGTCTACAGGTTCAGAGTCGTCTTATTCGGGGCGACCTGTTCCCAGTTCCTTCTCAACGCTACTATCTTGCGTCATCTTGAGGAGGCTGGACTAGATCCTGACTTCAAGAATGAGATCAAGCAGGGGATCTATGTGGACAATCTTCAAGGCACCGGAGACAATGAAGATTTATTGCTCAAGAGATGCTGGGAGATCCGTGATATATTTGCCAAGGCTCATTTATACTTAAGAGAATGGGCCACTAATAGTGATCTTTTGAAAGGTCAATTTGCTTCTGACGGTGTAGCTACTGAGAATAGTGAGGTGAAGTTTTTAGGCCACAAATGGGACACTACCACAGATTGTATATTCTTCTGTCACACCCCATGCGGCAGTGAGCTTATGACCAAGCGAAACTGCTTAAGCTTGTCAGCGAGGTTGTTTGATCCCCTAGGTTTTTTGCTGCCTGTTACAATCCGTGCTCGTATGTTTTTACAGCAACTGTGGCGGCTAAAACTAGATTGGGACACGCCCCTCCCGATTGAGTTACAGGATACTTGGCGGTTGATGCGGTCGGACCTTTCCGCATGTTGCAAGGTCCAACTTCCTCGTCAGGTTATTAGTGGTCACCAGGTGGATCTACATGCCTTTTCTGATGCTAGTAATAGTGCGTACGGTACTGCCATATACATATGTAATGGTAGTGAAGCGACACTGGCTATAGCGAAGGCTAAAGTAGCCCCTATAAAGAAGATTACAGTTCCTAAATTAGAACTTACTGCATTGCTTCTGTCTGCTCGTCTAATAAAGTTTACACTGGATGCTTATGCAGACATACTACAGATTAATAACGTCTATGTCTGGAGCGACAGTCAAATAGCGCTTTCATGGGTACACAGCCAGAAAGGGTTACCTGTTTATGTTTCTAATCGCACTGATGGGATTCATGACTTAGTTCCTACAGCTACATTTCGCTATGTGAGCACCAGGGATAACCCCAGTGACATAATTTCCCGGGGGATCTCGGCACAGCAGTTTATGTCTTCCTCTATTTGGTGGCATGGACCTCCATGGCTTACATCTCCAACTGAATGGCCTCAGGATTTCAGGGAATACATATCTGATCCTTCAAGTCGGCCCCAAGATGATGTGTTAAGTAGTTCGAATGTGAGTACTACACATCAGGATAACAAGTTGGTAGAGTGGGGACGTTACGGCAGCTATGATCAAATAATACGGGTATTTGCATGGATATACCGTTTTATTAACAACATGAGAAGTCGGGCTCACGGGTCTTTCCTTAGTGAAGATTCGAAGCATATCAGACTCCATGAATTGAGATCAGCAGAAGTAAAACTATTATGTTTAGTACAAAAGGAATCTTATCCTACTGAACATCAAATCCTGAGCAAGGAGTCAAAGGCCAAACCCTCAAACTTAATGAGGCAGCTAGGATTATATATGGAAGGAGGCATAATTAAGTGTAGAGGCAGGATACAAAAGGCGGACATTATTGATTCTGCGAAATATCCTGTCCTCCTTAGCTCCTCTCATTTGATTACCAAACTGTTGATTCGCCAATGCCATCGGACCTGCCTACATTTTGGCGTAAATTATGTTCTGGCGTATATGCGACAACGTTGGTGGATCCCTAAGATGCGACAAGCAATTAAAGGGATCCACAATAGCTGTACGATCTGTAAAAGATTACAGGGTAAGCCTTACTCCCCAGTTGATCTACCTCCCTTACCAGAGTTCAGGGTACAAAGGACTGAACCATTTCAGGTAACCGGGGTAGACTACACCGGAGCGATTCATGTTAGAGAATCGCCCGGTAATATCATAAAGGTATATGCCGTCCTATTTACATGTGCGGTAACCAGAGCGATTCATATTGAATTGATTGACGACCTATCCAGTGAGGGGTTTTTGCATACTCTAAGACGCTTTGCAGGCCGCAATGGTTTCCCTCAAATTATTATGAGCGATAATGCGACTTGTTTTGTCGGGGCCTCTAAATATCTCCAGAGTTTAATGGATGACCCGCAGGTTGTGGCTACCCTCACTGGAAAGGGTTGTCAATGGAGATTTATACCAGCATGTGCACCATAGTTCGGGGCGATTTGGGAGAGAACAATCGGTATCGTCAAATCTGCCTTGAAGAAGGTATTAGGAAGGGCACTGGTGACCAGACGGGAGTTGCAAACCATCTTAATAGAGATTGAGATGTTAGTCAACGACAGGCCCTTGACCTATACCTCGGCAGATGTTGATGACCTCTTACCCATTTCGCCTTCCATGATGACACGTGGACGAACCCTTAACCTCTGAAGTGCGCATGGGGGTAATTGGAAACGTCCCCCTGTGCTGACGTATTTGAGGTGTTTCCGTCACTAAAATATTCATTGTGCCATTAATAGCATTAATACTTATCCATATGCGCCTATTATGGGTTGATTATAAAGGTATTAACCTGAAACAACAATAAAACGAGTGAAAACAGCGTTTGGATGGTCAAAATCGGAGATATAGCCCGCGAGTTGTATAATGTATGGGTGAGGCAATCTGCTTTCCCGCCAATTTCCCCCAAGGCCACTGAGACACAGTCGATCGATACTCTCTCTCTCTCTCTTGCACTCGCTTGCTATCAGTGATGACCACACCCTCCAAACGGATTTCTAATGTTAGCACGAAAATATACCTCAGAATAAGGGAATAACAGGGAAAATAGGTGATAACTGAAGGAGAGGAGGAAAGTGGGGAAGGAGGGGAGGTAGAGGACTGAGATTTTGCATGGCCCAGGGGCCAAAAAAAAAAAAATAAATAAAAAATAAAAAAATATTTTTTTTTCGATGTCAAAAGTTGATTTTTTTTTCTCTGACTCTTAAGAGTCTCCCCGCAGTGCGCCGGGGGAACTCTTAAGAGTCTCCCCGCAGCTCCCGGGTTAATACCTTTCCTAGATCGTCCGTAAATGACGAAGATCTGCATGACCCTACGTTCGGCAATGCTGACGCCACACGTCGTCGCTTCCAGTATGTAAACAAGGTGTCCGACGATCTATGGAAACGGTGGACCCAAGAATATTTGCTGTCTCTTCGCGAGCGTCACTCTCATAAGATCAAAGGGACGAATCAACGATGGCCTCGTATCGGGGATATCGTCCTGATTCATGATGAGCGTCCTAGGTTATTTTGGAAGCTTGGGAGGATTATCGATTTGTTCCAGGGCATTGATGGTCTTATAAGGGTTGCTAAAATACGAACTTCGACTGGGGTTACTACTCGCCCAGTCGTGAGGTTATATCCCTTGGAGCAGGACGTAGAACTGCCGGATTATCCTGGCGTCTCTACTGATACCCCTCCGCGGGAGAGTGCTGGTGACAGTGCTCCTCAAGGTGGGGCAGCAGATGATGAGAAGGATGATCCTCCTCAGGCTTCAGGTGGCGCTCGTCCCAAAAGGAGGACGGCTATGAGTTCCGTGGATCTTTGGAGATCAAAGATCCAACAAGGTGATCTTTGACTTCGATGTCCTTTTTTTGTTCCTGTATATCATTTTTGGTGGCGGGCAATATGTCGGGAATAGGGTAATGATCCCGACAGGTTTTGGTCCAATAGGACATTTGAATTTGGCGGTATCGTATCGCTTGTACGATTTCGGCTGGTTCTTTGTGTATTATAGTTTATTCTTAAGTTAGGTTAAATATTAACTGTAATGTATAAATATCTACATCAACTCTAGATGTATTATGAAACCAAGTTATGGGTTATAATTATTATGAGCCGGCAGCCATATGTAATTTCGCGAAGCGATCGGACGCCGGCCCTTTAGTCTCTCCAACAACACCGTACAGTCAACATCTCCTCCCCCGGCTCTGACTCAACCCACAGTTCACCATGTGCTACAACTACTAATAATATTAACAACAGTCCTACATCACCAGTCCTCTAAGCTAAGTTCATTGTATCAATATTGTATTATGTGAACATTCCTACATGTCATGCAATTGAACTAGCCGCGTGTGGGGGACTGGATTACACCTATCAACGACTACGTCGTTGGTAATTATAATATAACTATTTGTTGGGATATTTCATGTACCAGTGATATGTAATTTAACCTTTATCTAAATTCCCGATAAGGAGTTAACCGCTTCTATACCGGTGCCGTTCTTTTTAACTTTATTATGGCAACTGTTAGACGATTTTATTCAGTTCCAAGAGGACCTCCAGCTATTAACAGGCTTTGAAATATCTCACTGAACCCTTTTTGCTACCATATATCCTTCCTAAGCTTCATAAAATCATCTAAATATAGCTAGAATAAAATGATAAGACGTCGCCGGTACGGAAGGGGTTAAGAACAAGGGTGGTAATATTGCCTATGTGCGTAACGGATAGAACACATCAAATAAATTCAAGTATCTCTCCAGCTCAAATATGATCCGAGCAGGAAGACTATCATATCAGTGTTTCAATATACAAGGTATAGCCTAACTACTATAGAAACACATTTCAATTTACAATATGGTAGGTCAAACAACATGATAAATTAACACTTCTATTTTCTGCTTTGTAATGTCAAACAAAATTTATGTATAGAGCTTTCTAAAGTTGATGACAAACGCAGATGACGGGTTAAGAATATTGATATAGCAGACAATAATATAGTACCACTCCAAATAGTTCCCCAACAAAATAAAATCATATACAGTATGTCTAAAATAACCAGATTTTCGAAGACCCCCACAACAAATAAAAGGAAGAACTCAGAAGATAGGGTCCAAAGGGAAGTTCAAACAAACCAACTACGAAGCGAAAATCACCAGAGAAAACGAAATAGGAGAGAATAAGAAGGAGTAAATAAAACAAAGGCATTAACAACGAAAGCAGAAACTGCAAATACTCGAATCAACATGATGCCCAAGATACCCAAATTGCTCCACATCATCAACAGAGGAGACGGGAAGAAACATACCAGACTAGACCTACAAGCGAAGAAGGAAAACACATCTCCAACACCGAAAAATAACAAACAACCACAGCCACGTGTACGAGAGAATTAAGAAAATAAAACCTACGCATCTCATAAAACAACTAAAGTTCCTACACCAACTATTAACACCAGACAAGACGCCAGAATTGCCACCATGACCCCGGAGATACCAGTAACACCAGGCAAGACCATCACCAAAACACCACAACACCACGAGGCTCCCAGAAAGAAGATAGTGTTCAGTCAGGGACAAAAGGACCAACATCGCCATCTTAAGAGAGGACACTTGCGCCCTTCTTCCACCCAGAAGCCAACTCACCTGCCCATAAACTTCTAATGGGTACTCCTAATCCCCCCTGGATACGCCCCCCTGGATTTATGACCTTTTGACCCCCGCACACCTGCTCTGGGACATCTTAGCGGAAGTCGTCACTACTCCGACGAAACCTGAATAAGGCAAGCAATTCTAGGGCTTGATAATCCAGAAATGTTAGTAGTCTAGCCCTAAAATTACTCTCCCATTCAAACAGAGATTGAAACCATGGTTAATATCTCTTTAGGGTCTGAGGAGTTCTTTTCCCTATTGAAGAATTATTATTGTCACATACCATGGTATATGTAATGATAATAAGATCCCTAATAGGCTACACCTCTTAGTACTAGAAGTATAAACTCGCGGACATGTCCCCAACTTACTTCTCTTACTAAATCCGCATTATAAAAACTACCGAGAGATACTTACCATGGTAAGGTCATTCGACTAGTTTAGGGCTTTGCGAGATACCATTACATTGGCACTCTGCATATAGAAGTCCTTAGTGCATCTGTCCAACGCCATGGTAGCGGACACTTTTTTTTTTTTTTTTTTTTTTTTTTTTTTTTTTTTTTTTTCTATATTCCAACTTACTTCCTCTCGGGCATAGGCTGAGAGCCTTAACATTCACCGCTTTACAATGAACAGTGAAGCCCGTGAGGTCTTGTTCCAGTCTAGGGAGTGAGACATGTGAAGCACGTAGAGTACAACGAGCACCTGCCATCTTGCCTTCACATGAGGCACTGTTCTCACTCATGGCCCGAAACGACCCCATCTCTGAAGCCACCTCGTTCCCGTGCTTCACTGTCTGACCCCCTACACTCGGACTCTCACACTTACACACACACACAACGCCACCTGTTGAGCAGATAACTCACCAGGCATTGCACCCCTATAGCATATTTTGAATATGGGAATATTCATACAGTGCTATTTAATCAGGGAACAATGAGGGTATTTTATTGACGTTTCGGTGGGCTTGTGGTAGCAATTAAAAGGTTTCAACACCGCCCCCGAGTTCTTTGAACCTCTTATAACGGTCAGTGGCAGATCGAGCGAATTAGTACAGGTCATGATCTTACTATCTCCTCGCGTTAGCCCAATACGTTGTCACTGTGTCATGACACTAGAGACATTGTATTAAAGATACTAAGTCAAGAGTACCAAAACGAAATTTCATCAACGATTAGCATAACGATCAGGATAGACGAGTAACTGTAGCCCCAGACATGTCCGGCTAAACCTACTCGTGTTCGTCCGATGAAAGTGCACGATGTCATGACATTAAGGAACTATCATTTACGATCCAAAACCAGCTAATCCATCAGTATCCCAAACAACTGATCCACAAGGCAGGCCAACCTGGATGGCCCAACGTAGAACCAGAAGATCCTTTAGCTGTTACCTCAACTCATCACATTCTCCAACTTCGAGTGCTAGTTAGGAGTAAATATTGAAAATTCACAATAAATGCTATACCACGAAACAAAGTATAACCTAGCTAAAAATAAAAGAGTCCACAAGTATTGACTCTGCCTAAATTCTCGCCAGTGCGAAGGTGAAACTGAAAACTGAAACCGAAACTGAAAACGGTCCGCGAATCAGATACGAATCACCGCGAGTCACTGCGAGTCACCATGACTCACCGCGAGTCACTGCGAGTCACCAGGACTCACTAGGAGTCACTGGGAGTCACCAGGACTCACTGGGAGTGGTTCGACTCGAGGCAAAAACTTTAAACACGATGAACATTTTGTCGGACAAGGCCAATCGCCCGCGACTGGTCGTGAGTCACTGGGAGTCTAACAGGAGTCGTTAGAGTCACTAGGAGTCATAGATTTTCACCGCGAATAGGCCCGCGAGTCCGAGTTTTCCCATACTCTTAGTGATTCTAGCTTGCACTCCTGACTGTGTGAGAGCCCGTTAAGTATTCAAATTAATCTTGTAGTCAAAGAATGGTAGTGTACAGGCGTGTTGACCTAGGATATGATATCAGGCCTGCACAGTCCAGTACAATGATTGACATTGTTATACCAGGGTTTTGACCAGGTTTTGAGATTGGATTAGGTAGGTTCTACTAAACTGGAGAAGTCAAAATCACACAACACATGCATAGAAGAAATAAAGGATACATATAACACTGAGTATATTATGAACAGTATTTATTTATCTACTCCTACGGTTAACAATACTAATAGTTATTCATGGATTAATGGTTATAAAACATAAACATTCCTAGCACGGCGAGGATCTCCAATGAGACCAGGAATATAGTGGCTGTATTTTACCTCTTAGTTAATTCACAATAATAAAGTCAGGAACTCTCATAAGGACCTGTATTATAATCAAAGTCGACAGTGGAACTCTATCGTTGTAGCTACACTGGGATATACTTAGTGAGAAATATAGACCAGTTAATCTTGCTGGACTCTAACTTATTTATGCACCTTCGCACTGGTGAGAATTTAGGCAGAGTCAATACTTGTGGACTCTGTTATTTTTAGCTAGGTTATACCTTGTTTCGTGGTATAGCATTTATTGTGAATTTTCAATATTTACTCCTAACTAGCACTTGAAGTTGGAGAATGTGATGAGTTGAGGTAACAGCTAAAGGATCTTATGGTTCTTCGTTGGGCCGTCGAGAGTCACTGAGGGTCACTGGGAATCGACGGAAGTCACCAGGAACCACTGGAAGTCACCGAGCATGCTCTCCAAGCAGCAGGGGCGCCCACAGAGATACCTGTAGTGGACGCACATGTAATAAAATTCATGGGTGTGGGTGGTGAGAAAAGTGAACCTACTCAGCTGGGGAGTCCCCCCCCCCCCCCAGACAATTTTGCAGTTTTGATAAATTTTAGGTGCATTCTGAATCTATCTGAAAGTGAAATTAAGATGGAGTAAACAACATATTATTAATATAAAAGTGTAAATTCTCCTCAGCTGAAAATATAATATATATGGCTACTTTAGTTTTCCTGGTCAAACATTCTAAATAGGCCTAGTATTAACCTGTGTAAGTACAATTGCCCACAAGACTTTGTATTCACTCAGTGATTGTGTGTATAGAAGGAAATTACTGTAGGTGAGGTATTTAATAATTTTAGCAATGTATGGCCAATGTTACAATAGCCTACTTTTAGTCTCCAAGTTCTCCAACTCCCCTGACCTAACCTAACTAAACTAACATAACCTATAATTGTTACCTATTTTAGGGTTTATTATGAAATAATACAGAACTCGGTAACAAAGGAAAACGAAAAGTTGTAAAGGATTAACTATCCTATTTTTAGACAATACTTTACACATATATGTTTCGTAAATTTTAGTAAGCAATGATATAATGACATTACGGAACATAATAATAAGGACTTGTCCTATTCTATTAATGTCTTTAATGATGTATGAATACAGTAAGTTTACTTAATGATGATATTAGAGGACTGTAGTTATAGCCTACAAAAGACTTACTTTAGGAAAGGAAACTTCAATTATAGGGGCCCACACATGCCTGGATATATGGGGGGCTGTGGACAATGGGAGCCATCCCTCTCATACTCGCATCTCATTCCTAACACCTCGCACTGATTCTCGGTGACTCCCAGTGAATCATATGTAACTCGTCCTGACTCGCAGTGACTCCTGTATTACTCGTATCGACTCGTATATTGCACTAATCCGAAAACGACCGTTATTTTTAATATTTACAATTACTCGCACTTCATTCGCGGTTTTATCCCGGTGACTCCTGGTAACTCCCAGTGACTCACAGTGACTCGCAGGTACACTCCTGTTGACTCCTACTCTGTCGTGAGGGCACGTGGAATTTCAGACACTCGCGTTCATATTTGTAGGAATCACTAGGAGTCGACACTCCTAGTGATTCTTGCTCGTACTCCTGACTGTGTGAGGGCCCCTTAAAGGGGCCCTCCCACATTCAGGAGTGCGAGCTAGAGTCACTAGGAGTGATGACTCCTGGTGATTCCTGCAAATATGACCGCGAGTGTCTGAAATTCCACGTGCCCTCACGACACAGTAGGAGTCAGCGGGAGTGTACCTGCGAGTCACTGGGAGTCACTGTTAGTTACCAGAAATCACCGGGATAAAACCACGAATGAAGTGCGAGTTATTGAAAATAATATAAATAATGGTCGTTTTCGGATTAGTGCAATATACGAGTCGATACAAGTAATACAGGAGTCACTGCGAGTCAGGACGAGTTATATACAAGTCCCTGGGAATCACTGGGAGTCACCGAGAATCACTGCGAGGTGCTAGCAATGAGATGCAAGTCTGCCAGGCATGGCCCCCATTGTGCACAGCCCCTATATATGTCACCCCGAAGCTCTCCCCCGCCACACGCACACTTACCACCGCCACACGGACACCCACCACCGCCACACAGACACTCTACAGCTCCCACGCAACATGTCGAGGATGAGGTAGCAGGACCTGGTGAGGCTGCACCTACTGGACCTCGAGCTGCGGGTACGGGACCTGGAGGAGGAGTAAGAGTGTCAACGCCAAGCCATCAACCAACATCGCCGACAATGGACACCATGGACAGTGTGGGCAAGGAGCTGGCTGCAGCGGCGTCCTGAGCTAGGGATGTATGAGCAGCTGATGGGTGAGCTGGAGCGCAAGAACGTCAGAGGCTTCAGGAACTTGTTGCGCGTCGACTGTGCCATGTTTCGGGAGTTGGTGGCTCATGTTGGTCCCAGGATCGAGCAACAGGACACTTTCTGGCATGAGGCACTGTCACCTGGCATATGTATCGCCATCACACTGCGCTACCTTGCCACTGGTGATACGTATGCCAGCCTTATGTATGCCTTCCGTGTGGCCAGCAACAGTCCTCTAATATCATCATTAAGTACAGTATTATGACTGTATTCATACATCATTAAAGACATTAATAGAATACGATAAGTCTGAATTATTATGTACTGTACGGTCATTATATCAATGCTTACTATAATTTACGAAACAAATATATGGAAAGTATTGTCTAAAGAGTGGCTAGTTAATCCTTCCCACCTTTTCGTTTTCCTTCGTTAGCGAGTTCTGTAACAGTTCATAATATTACCTAAAATGGGTAACAATCAAGGGAGTTGGAAAACTTTTAGACTAACAGTAGGCTAGTGTAACATTGACCATACATTGTTCACATTATTAAATACCTCACCTAGAGTAATTTCCTTCTCTACACACAATCACTGTGTTAAATACAAAGTCTTGCGGGCAATTGTACTTACTAAGGTTCGTACTAGGCCTATTTATAATGTTTGACCAAGAAAACTAAAGTACCAGTATATATTATATTTTTAGGTGAGGAGTATTACAGTTTTATATGAATAATATATTTTTTAATCAACCTTCATTTCACTTTGAGATAGCTTGAGAATACACCTACAATTATTAAATACTGCGAAATTGTCTGGGGAGGGGGGGAATCTCAAGCTAGGTAGGCTCGCTTTGCTCACCACCCACACCCATGAATAGTGGGCCCTTTATTACATGTGCGCCCACTATAGGTATCTCTGTGGGTGCCCCTACCGCTTGGAGAGCATGCTCGGTGACTCCCAGTGGCTCCTGGTGGTTCATGGTGACTCCTGTCGATTCCCAGTGACACTAAGTGACTCGCATGTATTACCTATCTATATCCCAGTGACTCCCGGTGAAACTGAGAACTGAAAATGAAACAGAACACTGTCTGCGATTTAGATAGGAGTCACTGGGACTAACCAGGACTCACTGGGAGTCACTGGGGGTGTCACTGTTAGTCACTGGGCGTGTTCCGACTCGCGGCGAGAACTTTAAACACGGTGAACATTTTGTCGGACAGGGCCAATCGCCCGCGACTGGTCAGGAGTCACTGGGAGTCTAACAGGAGTCACTAGGAATCGCTAGAGTACCTAGGAGTCATAATTTTCACCATGAATAGGCCCAGGAGTCCGAATTTTCACCTACTCCTAGTGATTCTAGCTCGCACTCCTGACTGTGTGAAGGGCCCTTAACTCTACCGACTTTCCCAAATTCTTTGACTATCTAAACTCTACAGTGGAACACATTCTATCCATTTCTCCTTTCTCAGAAATCTCCATTTTAGGAGATTTCAACGTTCACCACTGCCAATAGCTCTCCTCTCACACTACTGACCAACCTGGTGAACAAGCCTACATCTTTTCTATCCTAAATGACCTAGAGCAGTTAGTTCAGCAACCCACCTGTATCGGCTCGGAGATCGGCCCAACATTCTTGACTTGTTTCTAACTTCTAACCCTTCTTCTTATACTGTCGATCTTTTCTCTCCTTTGGGCTCCTCCAACCATAAACTTATCTCTGTCACCTGTCCTATCTCTCCAGTACGGCCACCCTATCCTCCTAGCTGGCGGCGCTTGTGGCACTTTGACGCTGCCAACTGGAAGGCTCTCCGGCAGTACTTCTTTGATTTCCCATGGAATGATTTCTGTTTTGGTGGCCGAGGACCCTCGGAGAGTGCTGAACGCATTACCGAGGTAATCCTATCGGGCATAAGCATACATTCCATTTTCAATCTAATGCAAACAAATCTTGCTTACTCACGCTTGTTCTACTGCTGTCCGCAACAAGGAGGAAGCATTCAAACAGTACCGACGCCTTAAAACTCAAGAATCCCATTCTTCCTATGTTTCTGCCCGGAATCAACCCAAATTTGTTCTTCGACTTGTCAAACACTCTTTCATCAATAATAAATGAACTGAACTATCCAATTCTAGCTCTTCCCAAGCCTTCTGTCATCTAGCCAAAAAACTCTGCAACAATTTTTCTTCCATGTCTTTCCCTCCCCTTTTCCACTCTGATGGTACAACCATCACTTCTTCCTCTGACAAAGCTGAACTCTTCGCTCAAACTTTTGCTAGAAACTCCACCTTGGATGATTCCGGTGCTATTCCTCCCTCTCTACCCCTCTCTCCCCTACTTATGCCTAATATTCTAATCTCTTCTAAAAATGTACTTTCTACCCTCTCTGGGCCTAATACTAAGAAGGCGTACGGTCCGGACGGTGTTCCTCCTGTTGTACTAAAAAACTGTGTTTCCATGCTGACTCCCTGCCTAGGCAAACTCTTTCGTCTCTATCTTTCCTCTAATGTCTTCCCTTCATACTGGAAGTTTGCTTCCAAATTTCTTAAGCATGTATCTTCTCATAATCTACTATCAGATCGCCAGTATGGCTTCCTCAAGGATTGCTGTACTGTTGATCTTCTTTCAAATCTTACTAACTCTTGGTCATCCTCCTTTCGGGACTTCGGTGAGACCTTTTCTATTGCGCTAAAGATATCGAAGGCTGAGTGGTACTTAAAAAGTAGACAGAATGGATAAAAAACACCATCTGAGGAAGAGCACTTTATTGACAACGTTTCGCATATAGCTTCATCAGGTCAGTGACCTGATTAAGCTATATGCGATATATTGTCAATAAAGTGCTCTTCCTCAGATAGTGTTTTTATCCATATCGAAGGCCTTCGATAGAGTCTGGCACAAATCTTTAATTTCTAAACTACCCTCCTTCGGTTTCTATCCCTCCATCTGTGCCTTTGTCTCTAATTTCCTTTCCTGCCATTCCATAGCTGCGGTTGTGGACGGCCATCACTAACTTACTCATCTTAACAACTCCGGTGTTTCTCAGGGCTCAGTCCTATCTCCTATTCTTTTTCTAATTTTCAGAAATGATCTTCTCAACTGTACCTCCATCCCATCCATTCATATGCAGATGACTCTACCTTACACTACTCAATTAGTTTTCCAGAACACCCAAGCCAGCATTCTCTCAAAGACAAACGTAATGAAGCCATACAACACTTATTTTCTGATCTAAATACTATTTCCAATTGGGGCAGAGAAAACCTTGTTGCCTGTAGTGATTCCAAATCCCAATTTCTCCATCTATCTACCCGTCCAGAACTCCCAGCGGACTATCCCTTATTCTTCAACAATACAAAAATCAATCCTTCATCTTCTCTCAATATTCATGGTGTCTCTTTTTCTTCTGCTCTCATTTGGAAGGACCATATTACCAGTCTTGCTAAAGCAGCCTACCAGAAGCTGGGTGTGCTCAACCGCCTCAGGGTTTTCTTTACCCCTGCACAGCTTCTTGCTCTGTACAGGGGTACAGTGCATCCTTGTATTGAGTATTGTTCACATGTGTGGGGAGGTTCCCCTCACACCGCACTCCTAAACAAAATAGAAAGGAAGGCCTTTCGTATCATTAATTCCCGCCCACTCACCAACTCTTTGCAAACTTTCTCTCTTCGCTGCAATGTTGCATCTCTCTCGCTATTCTATCGCTACTACAATAATCAGTGTTCCTCAGAGCTCTCCCAGTGTATACCACCTCTACGTAGGGTACGTGGTACCCGTCTTGCAATACAATCCCACCCCTACTCTGTGCAACTCTCCAATCCACGAGTGAAACATTACTCTCAGATGTTCTTCTATTGAACAGCTGAGCTCTAGAACTCTCTCCCAGAATCTGTCTTCCCCTCTTCCTATTACTTAAATTGCTTCAAACTCCGAGTGTCCAGGCATTTTGGCTCGAAAGTTCCTTGATTTTGGCCCTGTCACTCTTTCAACTCTGGGGGAGGCACTCGCTACAGGCAGTTCTGCCTTTTGTCTCCCTCACTTATATATAAAAAAAAAATATATACTGAGATTTTGAAACTTATTATAGGTTTGACTCCTGTAAGGAGATAAAGAAAACCTAATATTTAGTAGTGGCCCCGTAATCATTGACGAACATGCCTATTACATAAGGCACCCTCTTCAAACACTCATCCGCCGTAGTTTGAATCTACCGCGCAGAGCATTTAAAATTTGAGGAGCCTTCATCATGAGCGCACGCGACCTCACTCATGGCTTCAGTCATTATGAATTGGGTTCTCACTACGAAAAAACTTCGTAAAAAAGAAAAAGAAAAAGAAAATAAGAATAACTATTCACTAAGCTTTCCATAATATCGTGGATGTACTTGTGTGGATCTTTGACCAGACGCTGACTCCGGCGTCATTCTTCCTTCACTGACATATCAAGTAAACCAAAATCCTTAATACATCAACGAATGGAAAGGGGATGGTCGGGTGGTCCCCAGTCGTCAATGATTACGGGGCCACTACTAAATATTAGGTTTTCTTTATCTCCTTACAGGAGTCAAACCTATAATTTATTAGTGGCCCCTCCATCATTGACGAACATGCCTGATTTCTATGACTGGAGGGGGACATTCGTAATCATATCATAACTCTAGAAAAGCAGATAATCAAACAACCACATAGTATTCTTACTTTGAAAAATATATTTAATGGCGCAGCACATATATACAAAAGGGGGTCAAGCAGGGGCGTGCTTCAAAGAAGCCTGCTTGATAAAAAAGGTTAACTCTTGAGACTCTGCGAACAGATCTGTAAGTTAAAAAGGCACCCCACTCAACATAAGTGGTGAAAAATAAAAACTTATAAGTTTACATGTGCACATATAACCCCATAATACTCGTGGAAATATCTTGCAAAATATATCCAATGCTTAAAACTAAATTGCTTTCACAGCCAAAACTATTATAACAACACTGTTGTTTGTACTAACATTGTACTAGCACAATTTCCCGCACTGAATAGAACAGAGAAATTTTCATATCACATTATCCATACTCGTATCACAGCTCTTATTCTCCGGCGGGATCTAGGGTGTCCTATGTTACACTGACTGCACCCCCCCCCCCCCTTTTCTTGAAAGTAAACAAAGTGACTTAAGGGCCACCTAGACCCTCTGCCTTAAAGCTATACATGGCAAGGAAGGTTTGTCTAGCGCTACTGACAGGTATCGAGTCAAAACCGTATGATTAGAGGCCCACAAATGTGTGGACGTAATATTGTTACGTCCTGGGATATATAAACACTGGGCTCTTTCTATTGGACTAGGTATGCGGCAACAAGCAACAACGGAAAACGCTAGATCCAACCCTTATCTATAAACCCAGGCAACAAACCACCCTAAACCGTCAAGAGTCCTGCCTGGACAACGAGGTATCCTATGACTCGGTTACAGGGTGCACGCACTATAGACTGCTGATAGTCAAGCAGGCTATATAAAAGATCACACAATTAAGTTGACTTAAAGCTTCAAGGAAAAGATAGATAACGGAATTAAATTGCAGAAACAATTTAATAACAAACTAGAAGAAAGTACATTTAACGTTACGTTTCCTGGCGAGGATAGCGAGGAGGAACCGGCCTTCGGCCGGTACATATTTCTACCGAGAAATTTACAAATTTATCACGAAGAGGGGCTTTGGGGGTATTATTTTAAAATGTATGGAGTTCCAGGTAGCAAACTAAAAATAAGGAAAGGTGGGGTGGAAGGTAGGATGTGGAGTGAGGGAGGGGAGTGGGGAGGTGGAGGGGGAGGGGGGCTAGGGAGATGGGAGGGAGGGAGGAAGGGGGGGGTGAAAGGTGGGAGGTGGAGTGAGGGGGGGGGTTTGGGGAGGTGGGAGGGAGGGAGGAAAGGTGGAGTGGAAGATAGAAGGTGGAGGGAGGGAGGGGGTTAGGGAGGTGGGAGGGAGGGAGGAAAGGTGGGGTGGAAGATAGGTGGCGGAGTGAGGGAGGTGGGAGGGAGGGAGGAAAGGTGGAGTGAGGGAGGGGGTTAGGGAGGTGGGAGGGAGGGAGGAAAGATGGGGTGGAAGGTAGGTGGAGTGAGGGAGAGGGGTTAGGGAGGTGGAAGGAGGGAGGAAAGGTGGGGTGGAAGGTAGGAGGTGGAGTGAGGGAGGGGGTTAGGGAGGAGGGAGGAAAGGTGGGGTGGAAGGTAGGAGGTGGAGGGAGGGAGGGAGGAAAGGTAGGAGGTGGAGTGAGGGAGGGGGGTTGGGGATTTTTTTTTTTTTTTTTTTCTTTTTCTATGTGATTGAGGGAGGCAAAAGGCAGAACTGCCTATAGCGAGTGCCTCCCCCATAGTTGAAAGAATGACAGGGCCAAAATCAAGGGACGTTCGAGCCAAAATGCCTGGACACACGTAGTTTGAAGCAATTTAAGTCGTAGGAAGAGGGAAAGACTGATTCTGGGAGAGAGTTCCAGAGCTCAGCTGTTGGGTAGAAGAAAGACTGAGAGTAACGTTTTACTCTCGGGTTGGAGAGTTGCACAGAGTAGGCGTGGGATTGAGTTGCAAGACGGGTACCACATGCCCGTGGGGGCTGGGGAGGTGGAGTGAGGGAGGGGGGTTGGGGAGGTGGGAGGGAGGGAGGAAAGGTAGGGTGGAAGATAGGTAGTGGAGTGAGGGAGGTGGGAGGGAGGGAGGAAAGGTGGGGTGGAAGGTAGGAGGTGGAGGGAGAGAGGTTGGGAAGGTGCGTGTGGCGTTGTCAAAATTCGATTTTACTAAGATCTTTAGTAACAGGATATTAAGGAACACCCCGTTCTTAACATTACTCCTCCATTACAAACCCCAATGCACTTTGATAAATTAATGAAAGCATATGGTCCTCTCGGGATTCGAACTCAGGACACCACACCCAGAACTGTGAGATAAACTGTACATTCCAGAGATTTAGACAGGATCAAATAGTCCCACGAGACCGGCCCTTTCAAGCCTAAACCTCTCACTCAAGTTTCAGGGTAAGTATTTCCAACTACTGCTCACGGCAATATCGCTATAAGTATATTCGCTGTAAGTAGGCGAGAAATCATGACCTCTATCCTCTGTAACTCAAAAAGGACTAGAGCAAACTGGATGTGTTACGTCCTGGGATATATAAACACTGGGCTCTTTCTATTGGACTAGGTATGCGGCAACAAGCAACAACGGAAAACGCTAGATCCAACCCTTATCTATAAACCCAGGCAACAAACCACCCTAAACCGTCAAGAGGCCTGGACAACGAGGTATCCTATGACTCGGTTACAGGGTGCACGCACTATAGACTGCTGATAGTCTAGCAGGCTATATAAAAGATCACACAATTAAGTTGACTTAAAGCTTCAAGGAAAAGATAGATAACGGAATTAAATTGCAGAAACAATTTAATAACAAACTAGAAGAAAGTACATTTAACGTTACGTTAATTAATACAACTAATCACCCCTGCGTGAAAGAAGGTGAAAGCAAACAGTCCTCAAAACATCGTACAGGTAGACAAGATGCGGGTTTCTAAACTGCATGCGGCTACTGTAGGATCTGATGCTTAGCAAAGAAAGTACGTTACGGATTTAGAGAACTCTTAACTCATAAGCAGGAATAAATACTAGTGATAGGCCATACAGTGTATAATGGCATAGGTATAATTAAATAAAGGCAGCAACTCGCAACATAACCACATACAGGTGTGCTTCTCACTCTTAGTCAGGCAAGCCTGCTCGGACAGAGTCTCTAAGCCACACCCTGACTCACAATGCTCACAAAAACGGTAAACTGTGGCACAATAACAAGCCTACAGAGATAATAAACCCCTAGCTGTTAATCTGCCAGGTGGCAGAGGTCTAGCCGGAAGGATATAGGCTTCGGATACCCGGGCTGAGCCACCTGCTCTAGCCTAGGGACGTTCCCAAGTCTGTGCGCCAAATTACTCTAATTGAAAGGGTGCTCTCTTGAGAGACTCAGATCGCAAGTATCTGACTCTCTCCTGGCGACCCTAAAACAAAAGCAAGACGTCCTAGCGCAGTGCTGAGTGGACTAGGCAAGGGCCCTCACACAACACAACACTAGACACACAGGGACACAGACAAGAAAATGCCCCCAGACTCCCACGGGTATCCTAGTAAAGTCGTGCGGGTCGACAGGACTCGCACCAGCAGACTTTACTTAAAGGATTGCAAAAAGCCTCCCTCCGGTCTAGCCCCTGCTAACCTGACACAAGAACACACTAGCAAGCATGAAACCACCAAATATGAGACAACAAAAAAGCTTCCTAGGTCTCATTAACAATTACATCTCTGCATAAGGCCCAAAATCCTATCTAGTTATCTGAGAGCTCGTCGTTAATACAATAATAGATATAAGGTCTATCAAGGGGATGGGAGAATTAAATAGATTGGTGAAGTAGTGGAAAGAAGGTATACAAAGTAAGAGAGAACGTTTCTAAGTGGGGATGAGAGGGATAGATATCAAGGGGGTCCGAAGGGTACGACAGTGAGGTGAGCTCCGAGTCTTGAATCTGTCTGGACCCCACCCTATGTATGCAGAATACATCCCAGGCTCGGCAACACTCAACACAGTTGCCGGGTCAAAATCCTCTACCCTGTGCGTGAGTCGAAACTAAGCCTAACGTTGCAATCAAATGCATATGGCAACGCTTCAGGCTCGTCCCAAGCTGGCAAGCGAAGCAACGTCCCAAGCCGGTCTCTCTCTCCCGCTCGTCTCCTCCCGCCCTCACTAGACTTACATCTTAAATATTATAATAAAATAATCAACTATCGAGAATAAAATATACTAAGATGCGTTGGTTAAGAATAAGGGCAGCTTCAAGCTGTGAAACAACATAAGAATATCCCAGACATTAGTTACGTTGTCGTAGGATATATACTAAGGAAAAGCGTGCCGACCGGCTGCCACCAGCCGGTTTCTAAACGGCTTGGCAGCCGACGTGCGCGCATGCCCGCACGTGGCTACTATGCAGAAGCGTCACAATATCTTCCACAGAAAAATTCTTCAGGAAACGCAAAGAGGCTACCCATTTGCGTAAATCGTGGGCCCTACCCACAACGCCGGGATTACTCTCTTTAATGACCTCGACCATAAGAGAAGCCATTCTTAGAGGAGCTACTCTCAAATATTTGGTTAGAGCCTGCAGTGGACATAAATTATGGTGCACCTTTCCCCTTTTCAACGCCGGCACAGTGAACTCAGAAAACACGTGTGCACTGTGCTCATTCTTGGCTACAAACCCTGGGGAAGGTGCAATGTGAATACATTCATTAAGCCTACCAAACCTGAGGCAATTAGCTGTGTTGCTCATCGCCGCCAGCTCAGACACTCTGTTCCTGGTGGCCAAAGCCAAAAGGAATACAGCCTTTTTTAAGAGTAATGTAAAATCTGCAGTATTTTGGTACAGACGGGACAATGCTTTGTCCAGAGACCAAGTAGGCATGAGCTGACGGGGAGGTGGGCGGAGTTTAAAACATGCCCTCATAAAACCTGTTTCCTCCGCAACTGGTATGGAGAGACCGGTAAGGTCCCAAAATGGTATTCTAATCGCTGTTAAGTGATTTTTTAACGTTACCACAGATAAACGTTTCTGCTCAAACAGATAATTTAAATATTTAAAAACTAACGCCACCGAGGGCACAGTTTGTTCTGTTCTAAGGATCCAAGAAGTAAAGGCTTGCCAATGTGATTGATACTGTCGTTTTGTAGACTGAGTATATTGATTCAATAATTTATTGGTCACATCTCTACCATATGGTGCTAGCCACTTGGCCTCCTGAATGTCCATAATGCCAAAGGCAGCGAGGTCGCTAGGTTGCCAATCGTGTCTAAGTGGAAAAACCCGACCGGGAGCGACACCGGGTGCGGGCACCACGTCTTCAATTGCTTGTACCACAACTGCGCCGGCCACAGGGGCGCGATTAGCGAGACTAAACCCCGATAATCTCGTACTTTGTTTACTACGTGGCACATTAGTGACGCGTCTGGCGGCGGAAACAGATAGATGGAGCTCCACCTGTTCCAGTCTGTCACCAGGGCGTCTGGCCCCCCTGCCGGCGTTATCGTCCGGCGGGTGAGGTACATTGGGAGTTTGTGAGTCTCCTCGGACGCAAACAGATCCACTTGTGGATGGTAAAGCTCCGCAATCATTTGGTTGAAAATGGTTTGCTTAAGCTCCCATTCTACTGTCGTGCTCTGTCTCCGAGACAGAGCGTCTGCCCAGACGTTTGCTACGCCTGGGAGATAAGATGCGTGAAGATGAATGGCACCAAACCCTGGTGCCCTTGGTTTGACTGAAAACCCCAACTTATCATACCTGACGCATTCGTGTCTACCCATACCGTCGGCGGAGGAGAGGTCCATGACATTACTGAGTGCAACATTTCCCTCTTCGCCCAGACCGCTAGTAAGTTGTGGATTAATTTTGGTATGGGCCATAATTTTTCCGCCGGCAATAGGGGAAAATATTTGTTGCCCTCTAATATTAAACGCTTTACTTTCAACCGGCCCAACATTACAGTTAGTTGAATCCAGTTGAGAGAGCCGACCAGAGACTCCCAGATTCTTCGAGTCGTAGTCAGACTGTGAAGAAACAGGAACAGTATCCTGCGAAATCTGTTTCGATTGTCCACACTCTGACTCAGAGTGAGAGCAGCTGTGTCCCAAACCAGCCCTATCCACTGAACTACTCGTGAGGGAACAAGGTTTGACTTTACCAGATTGACCTTGAACCCTAGAGTTTTGACATGTTTTAATGTTATGTTGACATGATTTATGCATACTTGCTCTGTCTCTGCCACCACTAGCCAGTCATCTAGGTACCACAAAATCCTGATCCCTTGTTTTAACAATGGCATCAGTGCTTGCCGGACTAATTTCGTGAATAAGCGAGGTGCCAGGTTCAAACCGAATGGCATCCTCTGAAAAACATAAGTTTGATCCCTGATCCGTAAGGCCAGAAATCTTTGAAATCTTTTGTTTACCGAGACGTGCCAATAAGCGTCTGTCAGGTCTAAGGAACACATCCAACCTCCCGGCGGAAGTGTTAGCCTGATTTGGTGCACTGTTAACATTCTGAATGACTCGTTGTGAATGTGAAGGTTCAGATACGACAGGTCTACGACGGGTCTCATCTGAACACTGTCCCTTTTGGGAACCAAAAATAGCTTGGATGTGAAGACTGGGTAATTTTGAGGGACCGGGATGATGACATTCTTGGCAATCATTTCCTTGACCAGTGACTCCACCTCTAAAGAAACTAGATTCGCCGTTGTCGGCTGACGTAAGCGAGGTCGCCGGAGCCACTGCCAAGTGATGCCTTTGCGTGCCACTATCCTTGCCCAAGTGTTTAATGGCCATGCTTGGTGACACGTTCGGAACGACCCAGTTAGCAGACAAGGGTTCGCCGGCTGTACTACCCTCGGATCCACCCGCCTTGAGACCGGCCCCGGGAGTGAGAGAGACTTTAGTTTTTTGATGGTGGTGGAGGTGGTGGTGGTGGACGCTTCGCCGGCTGGCTGGCGTTGGCAGAAGACGGGCCCTGACCTGGTTTATTATAGCCTCGTCCTTTCTGACCTGTAAGCTTACCCTGTTTATACCTGTACTGACCTTGAGGGGAGGAGGACTTAGGTAGATGAAAGGGCTTAGATCCCCCCGGCTGTGCTTTTGCGACAGGCTTGGGTTTGGGAAAAGAAAAGGCAGGTTTCTTAGAAGGGGCGGGACTATGTTTAAAGGCCTGAGCCATATTAAAAACTGTTCTCCATACCTCAGGGGACATTAAAGAGGGAGTGAGCACTGGTGACATGACCACCTGATTCGCAATACGATCAGGAAGCTTCCGTACCAAGGACATCCTGAGATCTTGTCGTGCTCGCACCGCCTCAAGCAAGGCTGTGCGTATGTCACCCAATGACTGAATTAACGACTGAAGGAGTAGTCGCCGAGACAGTTCAACCGATTTTCTGGCATCCGCGTCTGCGATTGCCTGAGTGGACCGGAGCATCGATTTCGCTACCTGTTGCGTCACAATGTACTGGGAGAAAAGTCTAAACGCTTTCCCCTGTAGCCTAAATTCTCGGTCTAGGTGAGTTGGGGTAGGGGTAGTGAAAGGGTCTTTGAGTTCACATAGATTGATTTTGGGGGCAGCTAAGAAAGCAAACAAAGATGAAGGGACTCCGCCGGCAGAACACACTGGCATAGAGAACCAAGAATGACTATCCTGAGGGATTTGGTGGGAAGATTTTGAGGTGAAGGTGGTCGCAAAGTTCTGAGCCTCCGTCTCCCATTCCACCCAAGGTCCCGGACCCAACTGCCCCACCTTCAAAACTGGATTAGCGGCTGAGTCTGTGACAGTTTGCAAATCTAGTTCTGGAGTGAGCGCTGACAGTGTCTTTATATCATTAAAACCATCATGCTTAGACCAGTCAGAAAACAGTTTCGAAGCTGAGGCAGGGGGCAGGGCAGGTTTAGCAGTATAAACAAAATAGTCCTGGTGATAATAGTTAGGAATGGCCTTAACATTAACATCTAGTACATTCCCCAAAGTATCCAAGGCCCGTAATTTTTTAGATTTATTGCCTTGGATTACCCACTCTCGTGGCACTGGAAGTTCCCCTGACAAGGTAGGTTGAGCGACCTCTGGTTTATTGGGGATCAAGTGTACCCATGACTCGTCTGGACCGTACAGTAAGGGCATAGCTACCTTTCTTATTGGTGCTTTATCTAAAGGGGGCGGATTGACATCCGTTATAACCCTTACATTAGAAGTAGTCAGTGCCGCCGTAGCAGGCCTAGTGACCACCGATGGTGATATAGAGGGAGGGTGAGGGATCTGAGTCAAAGCAATAGAAGTCATCAGAGGCCGGACATTAGAACTTGTCATGGGAGCTCCCAGGTCCACTGTAGGAGTCTCCGGCTGTTGGCCAAAAAATTTAGTTAGAGCATTAACCAGCAACCCTTCTATTTCCTCTGCCGTGACAAATTTATTCGATGATGAACTCAAAGGTGAATCATTACGATCCTGTGCGGCGTCAAAAACTGAACCCGACTCTTGCACTTCCATGTCTGAGATAATAGATACCTCGTCTTTGTCATCCGGCTCCCCATGAGAGGATTCCGCCAAAGCCGGAGTCCCATCTTGTTGCCAAGACAAGTCAGGAATAGATGATGGGATCGCCGCGTCCCTGTGGACATCAGCCACTGTTTGTATAGTTTGAGCCAGAAGTGGGTGTTCAGTCCCTGGTCGAGAATACCGCCAAACACCCAGGCCTTGGCCTGCACTCCCTTGGGAGCCCGAAATACCCTCAATTATGGAGCTCCCACTTGACTCTGCTATTGGACGATCACTGTCCACTGAACTCTCCAAATCTAGGGTTAGAATACTAAGTGGTAAACTGTCTTTTGGTACTGGCACTAAACTATCCCCATGAGATTGAACACTAGCTCTGTCGGGGGTAGAGGTATGAGAGGCACTAGACTCCGGTGAACGCCGGGAGGCCTTCTGATCATGTGAGTCCTTTCGAGAAGATTTGTGGCTACGGTGCGACCGCGAACTGCTTTTGGATTTAGAGGATTTCTCGCTAACACCACTTGTTGACCCCTCTGTCTTACTCTTCTTACTCGTTGGTGAAGAAGAGAGGCTCGGCGGCTGCTGACTAAGAGGGGACCTGGACCTAGATCTCGCCCGTGACGAGGAGGCTGCCACCGGGGGCGTGGGTTCTCGCTGTCGCTTAGATGTGCCTGGGGCTGGAGAAAGTAAGAACCCTGTCCAGTCCCTGCCGGCGTACGAACAGTTACTCTAGAGGGACGTTTAATGGGAGGGTGCTTAAGTAGTAACTTATCCCAAGCGGGACGTTATCGCATTGAAGTGACTTATGAGCCACAATAGTAGTATAAGCGGTCATCTGCTGCCTGACCTCCCGTAAGGCGACCGCTGCGGTTTTATCATTGTCTTGTAAAACTTTAACACTGAGTTGAGAGCAAAAGGTACAGTTTCGCATCACCCACAGACCCCTTGAGCGGTCGAGACATTTAACACATTTTATACAAAGGGAGTGCGCAAAAATAGGGATACCTGAACAGGAGGGCGTAATGCATAAAGCAAAAACCGGGGCAAAGGTAGCCATGACAGAGACTGGTGGGAAACTTACTCCAGGTTCTGTATAGACCCGCCGGGAGCCAGCTCTGGCAAAAAAGAAAATTTCCAGGAATTAATGCTCATAAGGTTAACCCAACATGTTCGCACACAAGTGTTAAATAACCCGCCGGGTAACGAGACGCAATACACAACGACTACGCGGTGGGGTTCCTAAGTAAAAGAATTAAGAATATCTTAACTTGTCCAAAAGATTTATGAATACCCTCTGACATAATATAAAGACCAGCATGGCGTTTATAACTGATTTAGTCTTTCCGGTGGTGTTTGTTTCAAGATTCAATTTTGGAGAAAAAATAAATAAAAAGACGCCGGCCCCCGAATTATCTCGTAGATAAAAAACTGGGAAGCCTGACAAATATACGAGATCTAACTTCTCCAGAAGTATCTTTTTTAGATCGCCGTATGCTGAAGGCGGCGATACAAAACGTATCCCTCAATTGTCTGGTTAACTAACTGAATTGTAAATTCGTTATTCCCACCCTTCCAGGGAGCACCCGCCGGGTGTGAATATTAGTTTAAAAAACGTTAACCCCAATTGTGCCTTAAATTGCTGTGTTGAAGGAGGCGATACACAATGCATCCCTCAATTGTCTGGTCAACTAAACTGAAATTTTTTGCAAATTCGGTCATCCCACCCTACCAGGTTGCACCCGCCGGGTGATTTAAAGTTTAAAAGTTAACCCCATATGTTCCTATCCCCACTTCTTTGTAAAAGATCGCCGGGGAGGAAAAACAACAACAACTTAGTTTTTTATTGGCTTTGCAAAACCGAAAAAACTACAAACAACACGTGTCCGAATGAACACTGTGAAATGGGTACAGCCATCCCGCCGGGATTCATAAGGAGCCTGATACAGGCACCACAGAGACGCAGTCCTGGGGAGCCACAGACACCCACTCGCCGGGGAAACAAGCCTATTTGTTAAACCACGCGTGGCTAAAACTCGGCAACCAGCCGGGTTTTTTCATGGTGTAACCGAGAAAAACCCGCCGGAAATAACCCACCCCGTCCATACCATCTGAACGCAACACCGGACCGAGGCGTAGCCAAAACACAACTAACGCCGGGCCCAACATAGTCCGTGGAATTAGCCAATACACAACTAACCCAGGACACATAAATAGTCCGTGGAATTAGCCAATACACAACTAAACCAGGACACACATGACACAGTAGTACATATTTAAAAAAAAAATCAATAACACTTGTACATGTGGTAAAGCTACGAGAGGCTGGCTAGGCCTAGGCAGACGGAAAAAGAAACAAGTCGGAATATAAACAAAAAGCACTGAATTATATCACAACAGGAACCACCGCCAACACACCACTGTAGCAAACACTTCCGTCAAAGGGAAGAACTGACTCGGGACCCAGAAAAAACTTCACTAAGTGAAGAAAAATACGCTGGGAACGTCAGCAAAAATAAGCTACCTCATCAGAAAGATAAAAGGAAGCGATAATAATGCGTAATGAAAGCCGCCTGCATCACAAAGCTAGCTAACAGTGAAAAAGTTCACAAGTCCACAACAGGACCACGAGGGTACATCCGAAATAGATGCCCCAAACACACGACCCAAAATACACTGCACTGCGGGCAACTAGCCCAGGACACTCCTGCTACGCATATCCTAACCTTACTCGATACATCCCTGAGTAAACAAATGAGAAAAAACTCACTAGGGACGCAACAAATGCGGAACCAGCGGAGCGTGGGGAGACACGTCCGGGCAGGCTGAGCGCAGAGCAGAGAAGGAAGAATGACGCCTGAGTCAGCGTCTGGTCAAAGATCCACACAAGTACATCCACGATATTATGGAAAGCTTATTGAATAGTTATTCTTATTTTCTTTTTGTTTTTATTTTTTACGAAGTTTTTTCGTAGTGAGAACCCAATTCATAATGACTGAAGCCATGAGTGAGGTCGCGTGAGCTCATGATGAAGGCTCCTCAAATTTTAAATGCTCTGCGCGGTAGATTCAAACTACGGCGGATGAGTGTTTGAAGAGGGTGCCTTATGTAATAGGCATGTTCGTCAATGATGGAGGGGCCACTAATAAATATAAAGGATTTCTTAGAGAAAAACTGGACAAAATTTTGTTGTTATTCCGTTTCCTCATGTTATTTATTTGTATTTATTTTGTCATATATTTATGTATTTATATATATTTTTTTTTATTTTCCTTGCTTGACCTCAATCACGCTTTAAAAAGTATATACTCACATGACGTACCATCAAGATAAATTTATACATATCCCGGCCGAAGGCCGATTCGTCCTAGATCACAAGTTCGCTATCGCTCGCCAGTTTTTTTTTTTATGTGAGTGAGGGAGACAAAAGGCAGAACTGCCTGTAACGAGTGCCTCCCCCAGAGTTGAAAGATTGACAGGGCCAAAATCAAGGGACGTTCGAGCCCAAATGCCTAGATACACAGAGTTTGAAGCAATTTAAGTAATAGGAAGAGGGAAAGACTGATTCTGGGTGAGAGTTCCAGAGCTCAGAAGTTGAATAGAAGTAATACTGAGAATAATGTTTCACTCTTGGGTTGGAAAGTTGCACAGAGTAGGGGTGGGATTGTGTTGCAAGACGGGAGCTACGTGCTCTACGAAGAGGGGGTCGTATATGTTACAAAGGACTTTTATGAGTAGTCAAATGTATTCATAGGGTTAACTCCAGACAGGAGTATTAGGACGTTTTGAGTTACGATCCTATATTTATGATAAGGGTTAACCTCTTACTCGATGTAGGTAGACTTAAGGTGTCTCCTATGAGCAATAGGTTACTGTAGGTTGTATGATGATTGTAGAAGTTGTAGTGTAGAGGCTGAGTTCTTTGCTTGTAGATTGATTGATTTAATAGATAGGTATAAAAGTTGCCACCACCGATTACCATATACCTATTATATATT
Source organism: Paralithodes platypus (assembly GCA_032716605.1). Lineage (NCBI taxonomy): Eukaryota > Metazoa > Arthropoda > Malacostraca > Decapoda > Lithodidae > Paralithodes > Paralithodes platypus. The sequence goes on along the minus strand of CM064491.1, from coordinate 22,880,758 downwards.
GATAGATATAGGTAAAGGGAATATAATTAAAGATCTCTGATCCAAAACCACTTTGATATATTTAAGTAACAATCTGAAAGATATACAGAAGTACTATAAAGTAATATAAGAGTAAACCCTAACTCAAGAGGGTATCTCTGGGTATATGTTATCACCCTGGATGTTCGATTCTATCTGCCTGCTCTCCCTATCTCTCACCTTCTCACCACCTCCAAGCCACACCTATAATTCACCTCCCGGTTACAAGATGGCTACCCGTGGTTACAAGATGGCGTTGGAGAAAGTACAGAGAGTGTCATCTCAGCTGAATGTGTGCGACAGGATCTGACCAGACAATACGTCATAGGGGTGAATGATCTTCTGACCTCTGTAATGTACAGTCCCCCATATAGATCTAGATACTGTAACTAAAACACCTTAAAATTATATGATAGATGGTTATAAGGATTTCATAATAATAGTATAATCTTGAGATGTAATACGCCCCCACTAAGATTCTTGCTTCCCACAGCAAAGTAGCACTTAAAATGATATGAGAGTTAAGCAAATTACAGTTGAAATGAGTAAGGTATGAATCTAACTAACTCCATCCCTCGCACATTACCTCTCGGCTCTCCTATGGTCCCCTCGTAGCCCCCTGCAACACGATTCATTATTGGCAAATGAACAATGTCTGGGTGACTACAGAATACAAAGGTACAGTAGACCTAATAGCGAAGCAGGCGGAAGTACATGAAGCTACAATGAAAATAAAAGATGAATAGTCATCTACTGTAAGTAAATAAATTGTAAGTTAAAGATAAAAATCGAAAGTGGAATGGAAATTTTCTAAGTATTTTGTTAATAAAATAAAAGGTTATAGTAAAATTATAAAGAACGGATTATAAATTGAACAAAGCAAATAAAAAAGGAAAAAACAATAAACAAAAACAAAATTGTAAAAAGAAAAATACTATAGGTATTATCTTCAAACAAACTTCAATAAGAAACCCCAAAAGAACAAAAACAAAGACATATTATAATTATGGTGTCTGTTGTAGATCGAGTAACAAAGTAAAGAAATATATTGATATAAAATAAGAAGAAAATTTAAAATATACAGCTGCAAAAAATAATCCTAGGGAAAAATTATACAAATACAATTGTAGTAAAATAAAATAAAATAATATTCCTACCCATAGGAAAACCGACCAAATAGCAATAAACACAACTCCACAAACCTGTGATATGTGTCTTAATACTATCTAGTTTATATATAAACAAAACACAAAACCCTCAAAATAAAATTCAATGTAAACTCAAGGAAATAGATACATCAATATGTAACACAGTCATCCACATCATGTAGTATGTAATATGAGTACCTTCCTATTCTGAAAAACAATTCATTGCTCAAAATATAATTCATAAAGGAATACACATCAATATATAACACAATAATCCACATCCCGTGGTATGTAATATGAGTACCATCCAAGTTTATAATAAAAATAAACAATATAAAACTTCCAAGTTTGACAAAACCGAATGAAAACCAAAAAAAAAAAAAAAAAAACATAGTTAAAATCTAATGAACAAAAATTAAAAGGAAGAAACATCCTATCTATAGGAATATGATATATATCAATATTAAACACAGCAAGCCACAATCCCGTGGTGTGTAATATAATACCTTCCTAATCTGGAAAAAAAATCATTGCGCAAATAACATCACATAGAATATTCAACTAAAATTGTAATAAATCTTTTCAACCGGGAGCTACCCGTTTTTCAAAATAATGCATTTCCTATGGCCAATCTTAGGACAATATAGAATACATTCACACACTCAACGTTGCAAAAAAAATTATTACAAGGTAGTGCAAATCAATTCTAAAATAAATTCCATAAACCGCAAGGAAATCCTAAGGATTCACACTCGAGCCCCTCCAAGAAATTTTCTCTTAAAATAAAATCATGTCGAGTTATATATAATACCTTACAACATACAGATATTTATAAATCATACATGTACAAACTTAATTCACCAAGAAAATGTATCTCCCCATAACACTACACAGAAGTCATATTAAATACCATAGACCGTATAGATATTAATAAATTAACTCCTAGCATTTTATTTTATCATAAACTCATAACAGAATATACTAATATTTTCCTTCTCCATATGGCCGATTTGTTAGTAGTCTTGGCAAATCCAACGTCAAGGCTATTAACCTAATTGCAATGACGACTTGTCTATTTTGACTGCTATGTCGTCATTCCAACCGCGGTTAAAAAGAAAACGTCTAGAGTCTACTCCTTATCTTGCTCTAGGAGACGTTGTACATTAACCAAAACTACCACCGAAGGTGAAAAAAGCATAGAAGAGAAGAAAAAGGGGTTTACCTTAGTTACCGCTTAAGGCCCATCCCGTGTTCCGTCATGTGCAGATCCCTGTCGAACGTGCGCATGAGCGACCCTCTCTTGTCATAATTTTTTCACGCGCTCCATTGAATGAAGTCGCTTTTGTTGTGCTCCTTTAATTCACCCTGTTTAGGTTCGTTTCGGCTTATCTGGCCTTCTTTTTTGTTAGACAGATGTTACGTGATCTAGGGCACACGTAAATGGGCTCCTAAGTGTGTATAATGGAGACGCGTGTGGAAATAGCCTACCGAAGGTACGGGGGCGCCTGGCGTTCCTCGTATATGTTTTTCATTCTTTCTCTTTTCATATTCTTTTTTCCTGTTAGTCTGGGCATAGTTTAGCTTTTAGCTTAATTTAGCCTAGCTCGTTTTCTCATTCAGGAATTGCTATGCCCCTATGAGTTTTCATTTTTTCATAGCCTAGGTGTACCGTTGGTAAACAATCTGAGATTTCGTTGGTGGCGGTGCTGTTTGTTGAGTTTGTGTCGGCCGCATTATTAGCGTTATTCCCGAGTCCCCCCTTTCGAGTCCTTCACTGTGTCTCAAGGGCCTGGGCGACAGGTGGTTCGTGATACTCCAGGGGTACCCCACGGGGGCCCCTCTTTCACACCACAGGGTTTTTCGCCCCTGACACATTCTCTGCTCACGGCTAGGCCACCCTTTTTCTCACCAGTTTAATTTACTGGTTTTGTTTTCTCTTCCTGTTTCACCTCCATCCTTTCCTAGTCTTTTGCCCAATCCAGGGGTACCTCACGGGGGCCCCTGTTTGTGCGAAACCACCCTCCCTGCCACTTCTCCTCATGGGCTTTGCTCTATCTCTGTGGGTTGGGTGGTTCCTGGGGGATGTGCCTCCTCTCCCCTGGTGTGTCTTCCTTGCCTCTCCCTTTACCGGTTGAGTCAGGATAAATTCAAGGAAGACACTGCTCAGCTTGATGGCCATCATTGCTTGGAGTTCATAAGGAGATGACGCATTTTTTGTGGCCTTTTTTGGTATTCCCTAGACGCTCCTCTCGCTTTTTTCGGCGCCGGACCATCTCGGCCGGTCCCGCAAATTTGCGGGAGCTCGATTCGGTCCTCTGGGACGTTTCGGCTCCCCGCAAATTTGTGGAGATCGTTGGGGGGTCCCGCAAAATTGCGGGAGGGTGGTGTCGGTACGGTTATGCCTCCATTGGCCCGCAAATTTGCGGTAATAGTTGGCTTTCACTATTGACTTTTTTTATGTCATCTTGTTGCCTGATACTATATTGGTGTATGCACTTTACTGGTGTTATAGGCCCTGCATGTAAGATGTTGAGTGGTGGTTAACACTTTCTCCATCTTTGCAGGTTCTGCTAGTGCTCTTCCGCCTCGGCCGCCCTCCTCACCTACCTCTGTGCTCCCAGTTTAGGGTGAGTACGGATACCTGTTTGCATGTGTGTTCCTGTTTCCCCATGCTCCTTCCCTGGTTCTTCTTGGACATTCTCTCCACTTACTCCTTCGACGTGCTGATTATGGTGTGTGTTCTTCTAGTGCAGGTAGGCTGCCTTGCTTTCGCCTTGGTTGTCGCTCCCCGTGCTTGGAGAGCCACAAGTCCTGCTTGCGCCACTCGCTCTGTGTGTCCTCTACGGCCTACCTCCCTGCTCTGTGTGGCACGTGTCTGGCCCTGGTGGATGTGCTGCACCATGGCCCTGGTTCCTCGGCGGCGGCTGTGGCCTCTGCTTCCCTTCCGTCGGTGTGGACGATGGTCTCCCGCCACATTAGGACTGTGGGCCACCGTTCCCCGGCCTCCCATTCAAAGAAACCACTGAAACCATGGTGAATGTCTTTCGAGGTTTGAGGAGTTATTTTACCTATTGAGGAATTAATATTTTCACATGCCATGGTATAGTGCTTAATAATAAAATTCCTAATAGGCGGCACCTTTGGTATTAGAAGCATAACCGCAAGGACATGTCCCCACCTTACTTCTTTTGCCAAAACCGAACTCTAAAACTATAGAAAGATACTTGCCATGGTAAAGTTATTCTAATAGTTCGGGCTTTGTGAGACACCGTCTAAATAACGGCACTCTACATATAGAAGTCCATATTGTATTTGTCCGACGCCATGGTCGAGGACACTTGCAGTAAAATGGTCTAAACACCGAAACCTGAGTTCTTTGAACCTCTTATAACGGTCAGTGGCAGATCGAGTGAAATCAGTAAGTTCATGATCTTACTACCTCCTCGCGTTAGCCCGATACCTTGTCGCTGTGTCATGATACTAGAGACATTGTATTTAAGACCCCAAGTCAAGAGTACCGAAACGGAACTTCATCAACGATTAGCATAGCGGTCAGGATAGACGAGTAATAGTAGCCCCAGGACATGTCCTAGCTCACACTCGCATTAGTCCGATAAAAGTGCCCTAGGTCATGACATCAAGGTGCTATCATTTAACCCACTGAGCCCCAGGCAATATAATATAAATGTACACTCCAGGCCCAGCAGGTTGTCAAAAAATGTTTTTTTCAAAAAACGCCTGGAATGGGTTAGAAATGAAAGAAAAAGAAAAAGATCCCCTAGGTCATTAAGGGGTCCTAAGGGGCGCCCGAAAGTCGGAATTAACATGGGGAAATGGGTAGGTAAAAACATGCAAAGACAGATTTATGCGCGCTCACGCGCACACGGTTGGACTTTGAGGGTTTTCAACCATCGGTATTGTTGCGTGGGATACTTATGCAGATTCCATACAAATCTGAGCCCTTTAGGTGCCATAGGGCCGGAGTAATTAACCGCAACGCACCCTATGCGTCGCTGGGGTTTAGCGTTACATACATTGCCGACGCATACGCTGCGGCGCTATAATCCTGTGGGTTAGGACCCAAAATCAGCTAACCCATCTGTATCCCAAACTACTCCATCCACACCGCAGGACCACCTAAGCGGCTCAACGGAAACTAGACGACCAAACTTCAACCCTCTCTGTGCTCATCACTTCAATCTTCAAGTGTTATATTAGGAGTGATACTGAAAGTATTCTCACTCAGACACCAGTGCGACAAGGTGAAATAGCTAGGAAAATAGAGTCCCCAATTTGGACGCTGTGCCCAGGTGCCTACCTAGGAAAATAAGTTCCCAATTTGGACTGGTTATTTTCACACCAGTGAGACCAAGTGAACACTTAGGAAAATAGAGTCCCCAATTTGGACTCTGTTTATTTTCACACCAGTGCGCTGGTGCCAGACTTAGGAAAATAGAGTTCCCCGATTTGGACTCTGTTTATTTTCATACCAGTGAGATTAATATATTATCTGTTCCATGATGTTATGATATGAGAACAACTTGCGATTTAATAATTGAACCTAAGTATAGAAGTCCTCAAGATAAGAGAGGAGATCAAGCATTAAGAGAGAATAACGTAAAGCTATCCTACACCAGTGAATTAAGGTGTATAGTATATAGTAAGAGAGAGAGATAAAGAAGCACATTCCTAGTTCCCTTGCGGATCCTCGTCCGTGCTCGGCTAATATATGTATATTATCATTGTTCACGTATAATTAAGTATTATTGTTCTGCTTAACGAGTTAATAATTAAAGTTATTAATAAGATATACGCAGTGTTATACTTTACCCTTCACTCCTTCTGTGCATGTGTTGTGTGACTTTGACTTCTCCAGTTAAGTAGAACCTACCAAAATCCAATATAAACCCACTATAAACTTTATAAACTCAGTAGTTGATCAAATATTTACATTTTTCCACTGATTTTCATTGTGTTTCGTATTGCTTACTGTATGTTATAACGTCTAATAACTTTTATAAATATTGCATTCTTGAATATAACTACCTTTTCATCATATATTATACCTTCTTGAGTCTTGGATCTCCATTAACTGATTCAGTAATTATATATTTCGGAGTTGTGGAAATCTACTATCCTTAAATAATCGAAAATCTCTGTAGTTCGTGTGGTGACCTGATTCTGAGGATAGACGAGGTATCATATTGTGGAGTATGTGAGAGGTCTTCACATCAAAGGTGCCTTAATTGGATGTGTTTCACTTGTGCAGAGATTGTATTTCCTTTTAATAATATAGAAAGCAAATATTTATTTAAAAAATGCGTAAATATATACTGTGCCAATCGAAATTATTTTAACATTGCACGCCTAGAAAGCATTTCCTTTAATGTTTTGGAACTAAATGATATCCCTGATATGGCGCCTTTCCAAGATGTGGACCCTGATACTAATGTTTTGAACAATACTATATGGAAAAATCTGAGAAGTAATTATTATTTTGAGAATACATTCAACGATAAACTTAAACAGGAATTTGGCGATAAAGAGACATTCTCATTCTATCTATCTATCTATTGCCTGACGCCGTGATCCCCGAAGGGGTGGCCACGAACGAACCGCCCCCATGCACCTCTGTCCCCAGTCAGTCGACGCCCCTCCCCCCAACCAGCACCGCCTTCGTTCATGTACTTCCTCACTCCATCCTTCCACCTCATATTCGGTCTACCTCTCCCCCTCTGTCCCTCCACCTCGCTCTCGTACACCCTCTTCTCATTGTTTCATCTTAATGTACGTAGCATTCCAAAGAACTTCCAAAATGTAAGTACTTTTCTATGTAATCTAGAGATTAACTTTAGTATTATTGGAATTACAGAAACTTGGTTGCATACAAGTAATATTGGATTATATAACTTGCAGGGGTATACACAGGAAGAGAGTTATAGACAGGATAAAAGGGCTGGAGGTATATCATTATACATTAAGGATAACATAGATTACATAACAAGGCATGATTTAACTGTTTGTGATAATAATATTGAATCCTTATTTATTGAGATGAGATCTACGGGTAGTGCTAATAAAGGTTATGTAATTGGTGTTATATATCGGCCTCCAAAGGGTTCTGTTGATTCCTTTCTAGACTATCTTAATAATATATTAAATAATTTACAGCATGAAAACAAATATGTATACCTAATGGGAGACTACAATTTGAATTTATTGAATTCTAAACAACATAAGCAAACCTCAGAATTCATTGAGACCTTGTTTTCGTATTCATATATGCCATTAATTAATAAACCTACACGTGTAAGTCCAACTTCAGCTACACTCATTGATAATATTTTGTGTAATGATGTCCAAGGTACACATTTATTTAATGGTGTATTCTGTACAGATATCTCTGACCACTTCCCGATTTTTAGTATAAGCAGTGAAATAACTGTTCAGAAAAACAAATACTTTTATAGACGAAATCAAAATCAAAATTGTATAAATAAATTTCAGGATAAGCTTAACTCTATTAATTGGTATGAAATTAAGAGCAGTAATGATTGTCAAAAAGCCTTTTCTAAATTTCATGGAAAATACCTTCAGTACTATGATGAGTGTTTTCCCTTAGAAAGAATAATACTTAAACCAGGAAACCCTGGCTGACTGATGGGATAAAGAAATCTATAAAAGTAAAGAATAAATTTTATATATTATCTCTGAAAAGTCCAACCTTATACAATAAGAACAAATATACTTCTTATAAGAGAGTTCTTCAAAATATTATTCTTAAGGCCGAAAGAAGCCATTATAATGACCTACTTCTAAAGAATAAGGGAAACATATAGAAATCTTGGGAATTGATTAGAGAGATTGTTAATAGGAGTGCATCAAAACTGCCACAAAGCAGAAAGTTTCATGTCAATGATAAAATCGAGACAGATGAACAGATTATAGCTAACAGCTTAAATGACTTTTTTGTAAATATTGGAAACAAGGTAAGGGAATCAATACCAATTTGTGATAAAAACTACTCTGACTTCATGCCTGCAGCGAATCCCAGTACAATGTTTTTGGTTCCTTCTACATGTTCTGAGGTTAAAACCATTATTATGAAACTAAAACTAAAAAGTCCTGGGTGGGATGGAATTACTGCATGTATTTTAAAACAAACCTGTTCGAGTTTTATAGATGTACTGACTCATAATATTATCATTAATTTATCCTTTGTACAAGGCATTTTCCCTCAGGAAATAAAAACCGCTAAAGTAATTCTAGTGTATTGTAATAGATCATGCCCGGTGCCAATTGTAACAGTAATCCTGTCCAGATCGCCAATTGTAATAGATCATAAGACTAATAGGTTACTGTAACACTTGCCCATTATCTAGGAAATAAACCTATAATTGATAGTGTCGTTACTTTAGATCAAAAATAGACAAATATACCTTGTGAAATTATGGCAACAAAAGTCCCAGAACATGCTATACATTTATATCTATACTGACTCGATGCAGTAATATATTTGAAAAGAAAATTGCAGTTCCCAGCTTGCGGGATAATAGAGTACACAGATTTATTGTAATGATAGGTATATATTGATAATAATTATATTCTTAAAGTTAGTAAGAATTAAAGAAACAAACATTCCTACTAAAATGGTTTTATTGAATAGCGACACTGAAATTGCATTAATCAAAGAGACAATTTCATTCACACACTCAGCCACTCAATCTAACCCACTTATCTAATCCACTTACCTAAATACAATTACCCAGTATTATAACTACCCCTAAGATTACCCCAAATCATTATACTGATTACTGCTTGTCACACGAAATCTCACATCAACCAACCCTTTAGTCTACTGTGTTACTGAAATCGTCTAGCCCAGCAAATGACCGCATGATCGAATAAGGTACGAGATTTTCCCACACTCACAGTACCCGTCAATCACACTCATCACTCTCTCTCTCTCTCACCTCGGTTACGTGACTCGCTAGACTAATGAGAGTTGCCTAATTAAAGGGTCTCAAAACGGGCAGTACGACAAGTCCTAGGGAGTCAAGCCGACCATCCTCTAACAGTAACCTCACCCTCTGTGGGGTTGAGAGCTACGGCGTCACTCACCGACACACCACACACGTGACTCGCTAGACTAATGAGAGTTGCCTAATTAAAGGGTCTCAAAACGGGCAGTACGACAAGTCCTTCAAGCCGACAATCCTCTAGCGGTAACCATCACCCTCTGTGGGGTTAAGAGCTACGGCGTCACTCACACACCCGCACACATCCACACACACGTGACTCGCTAGACTAATGAGAGTTGTCTAATTAAAGTCTCAAAACGGGCAGTACGACAAGACCTTCAAGCCGACAATCCTCTAGCGGTAACCTCACCCTCTGTGGGGTTAAGCGTTACGGCGTCACTCACCACACCCGCACACATCCACACACACCCCTGGCCACGTGCATAGCTAAATCAGTGGGATATCGCCGCAGGAGAACAATGTCGCCCTGGGCATCCCTAACCTTTAGCAAGCCCTCTGTGGGGTCATGCTTACACCTGCCATTATCGGCCATAGCATAAGCTAATTCGGTCGGCGTCACAACCTTGGCCATGTGCACGGTCTGGCACAGTCCTGGTGACTGGCCAACGCACACCAGCACACCACCACACATCACTCTCACCACCACACATCACTCTGGATATCTCAATCAACGTTGACACTTGTCTAACTGAATCGGACTCACTTGATTATGGTTGAATTAGGGCACGAGGTGCCCTCGCAGCCCTGCCGACCCATTCATCGCGGGCACAACAAAATTGGACTATCTCGTTGGGGTCGGGCAGGAGGAGAATAAGGCCTGTCCTGGGCATTCCTGCCCCCTTTATAACCTCGGTTTTCCCCTCCCCCATCACATTTTGAATTTGGTGCCAATGAAAAGACTGGACACTCCCTATGACCACGCCTACAACATGAACGCACACACACATGTACGCGTAACGGCGGCCTACCCACGCTCACAAGCAAGAACGCACACACGCACACATGTACGCGAGGCGCCTAGCGGTACACAGGCCTATGCCTGTGCCTCCACCCCTCTTCTCTCCCTTTCTCTACAGCTGTTCCCGCCTCCCCAATTTTTCCCGCGCTCGAGAAATATAGCTAACCCTATAGTATATAATCACAGTCACGGTCTGACCCGTGACATGTATAAAGGGGGGGACGAAACTATATTGAGTAATTATCGACCTGTGTCAATTTTTCCAATGTTTTCCAAAATATTTGAAAGATTAATGTATAATAGGCTTGTGTCATTCATCAACAATCATAACATTTTATATAAGTACCAGTTCGGATTTCGGGAGGAACATGGCACAGATCTTGCATTAATTACATTAGTTGATAAAATATCCAGGAGGTTGATGCGGGAAATAATGTATTAGGAGTATTTTTGGATTTTACCAAAGCGTTTGATACTGTCGACCACCAGATATTATTGAGTAAATTAGACGTGTATGGGGTCAGAGGTGTTGCTCACAGCTGGATAAAAAAGTATTTAAGTGATAGAAAACAATATGTATGCTTTAGTGAATCCGAATCTAACTTGTGTACAGTGACCTGTGGAGTACCACAGGGATCAATTCTAGGGCCATTGTTATACCTGCTATATGTAAATGACATATTTCATCTGTTTTACCAATATTATTTGCCGACGACACAAATGTATTTCTTGCAGGTAAACACATAGAAGATTTGATAGGTCAAATGAACCAAGAATTGAACAAACTTATTGAATGGGTGAATGTTAATAAACTTGCCATAAATATTTCTAAAACCAATTATTTGATCTTTGGCAATAATATTAATAAGAATAATAATTTAAACTTGCATATTAACAATGTACATTTGAAGAAAGTTGATAACACAACATTTCTGGGTGTCATAATCGATTCCAAACTGTCTTGGAAAGAACATATTAGGCCTACACATGTAAGGAATAAGATCTGGAAGGGAACAGGAATCTTATGCAAAGCTAGAAAAGTACTAAATAGGTCAACACTCATAACACTGTATAATAGTTGTGTGTGTCCTTACATTACATATGGTGTGGAGGTGTGGAGGTGTGGGGAGCTGCTAGTCAATGTACTAAATAGGTCAACACTCATAACACTGTATAATAGTTTTGTGTATCCTTACATTACATATGGTGTGGAGGTGTGGAGGTGTGGGGAGCTGCTAGTCAATGTCATATTCAAACTATAATAGTAACACAAAAGAAGATAGTAAGAATAATTGCATCTGCCAAGTATAGGGACCATACAGCTCCATTATTTAAAACATTGGATATTTTACCTTTCTCAAAAGTCTACCTATATTGTATGTCTAAAATGATGTATACATTTATTAAGCGCAGTGTTCCTACATGTTTGCACAATATATTTCACACAAATGAAGAGTTTCACGCATATTTCACAAGAGAGAGAGGACAATTACGCATAGAAAGAGGTAGGACATCCATGGTATATACTACCTTTAGATATAAGGGAGCACATATATGGAACAACATATCAGAGAAGGTTAATCATGAATGTTCATTTGTAACTTATAAATATAAATTAAAGCAGTACTTACTAAATGAGTGAAGTGGAGGTGTATGCATGCCTGCGAATGTGTAAAATATTATACTGGTGGGTTTGAGGTAACATTTAAAGTATTGTAACTAATACCTGTGATGATATGTGAAATGTTTTATTAGATAAGGCATAATTACGGAATGGAATATTATTGCGTTGTAATTAATTTATAATACATCTTGCTAGTTTCGTGTTTTTTCACATTACTTTCCTTTCCGGCCGTTCCATAGCCGCGGTTGTGGACGGCCATTGTTCACTTCCTCACCCTATAAACTCCGGTGTTCCTCAGGGCTCTGTCCTATCTCCTATTCTCTTTCTAATTTTTATAAATGATCTCCTTAACTGTACCTTAATTCCCATCCATTCATACGCAGACGACTCAACCTTACACTACTCCATTAGTTTTTCAGAACGCCCCAGCCAGCAATCCCTCAACGACAAATGTAATGAAGCCATAGAACTCTTAAATTCTGATCTAAATACTATTTCCAATTGGGGCAGAGAAAACCTTGTTAACTTTAATGCTTCCAAAACCCAATTTCTCCATCTATCTACCCGTCAGGATCTCCCAGCGGACTATCCCTTATTCTTCAACAATACAAAAATCAGCCCTTTATCTTCTCTCAATATTCTTGGTGTCTCTTTTTCTTCTGCTCTCATTTGGAAGGACCATATTACCAGTCTTGCTAAGGCAGCCTCCCAGAAGCTGGGTGTGCTCAACCGCCTTAGGGGGTTCTTTACCCCTGCACAGCTTCTTGCTCTGTACAGGAGCATAGTGCGCCCTTGTATTGAGTATTGTTCACATGTGTGGGGAGGTTCCTCTCACACCGCTCTCCTAGACAAAGTTGAAAGGAAGGCCTTTCGTATCATTAACTCCCGTCCACTCACCAACTCTCTGCAATCTCTCTCTCTCCGCCGCAATGTTGCATCTCTCTCGCTATTCTATCGCTACTATAATAATCAGTGTTCCTCAGAGCTATCCCAGTGGATAGGAGATCCTTTACGTAGGGCACGTGGTACCCGTCTTGCAACTCAATCCCACCCCTACTCTGTGCAACTCTCCAACCCAAGAGTGAAACGTTACTCTCAAACTTTCTTCTACTCAACAGCTGAGCTCTGGAACTCTCTCCCAGAATCAGTCTTTCCCTCTTCCTATGACTTTAATTGCTTCAAACTCTGTGTGTCCAGGCATTTTGGCTCGAACGTCCCTTGATTTTGGCCCTGTCACTCTTTCAACTATGGGGGAGGCACTCACTATAGGCAGTTATGCCTTTTGCCTCCCTCAATCACATAGAAAAAAACAAAAACAAAACTAACACTGCACTTATACTCCGTATATTATTTGGGAATATGAAAAAGAGGGCAAATATACTATTGTATCAGCCCTCATTGTCATGAAAATTGACTGATGTGATGTAGAATATATATGTATCAAATTTTGTAATTTTCATGACAATAAACTTTTTGAATTGAATTAAATTGAATTAAACCCGGTAAAAACCCTGGCATAACAATTATATATATTCTTTCTTATTTATTCATTAAATTCGATATGTTTTAGTAATTATAATGATTATAAATAATCTACAGTGCTATCCCAATCTTAAGAGCCATATAATACCACATAAAACATATTAATAACGTATATACTACAAAGTAAACCCAGGCGAGATTAAGAAATTATAAACCATAGAAGTAAGCCAGAGGTGAAGACTGACTGACTCGGCCCATGCGACTTAACCTTTAAACGGAGCGGACACATATGGAGAAGTGGTAGCAATTAATGGAGGGGAATTATCTCACAAAATCACAAGTTGCTTTGTTTTGAATACCAATGGGGTGTTTTCAATTTTTTTTTTTTATGCTCTGGCTCTATAGAGGACGGTCGGCGTTTATGGGTTAACCAATCATAGGCGTTGCTTTACTTATTACATATATAAAATAGACAGTGACAAGATTTCATCTCTTGGTTGTGCTTACTTTATTATATCTATGTTTTAATGTGTTCCATGTAATACTTCATAGCACATAAGGTTTGGATATCATTGTAGAAATAATACATTATAATACATTATCATTTGAATTAATTATACTTATCTTTATTGTTCCATATTTATTAATTAAACAGTTAAACTAGATTTGTGTTATGTGAATGAGGGAAACAAAAGGCAGAACTGCCTGTGACGAGTGCCTCACCCAGAGTTGAAAGAGTGACAGGGACAAAATCATGGAATGTTCGACCCAAAATGCCTGGACACACAGAGTTTGAAGCAATTCAAGTCATTAGATGAGTGGACGATGGTTCAGGGAGAGAGTTCCAGAGCTCAGCTGTTGAATAAAAGAAAGTTTGGGAATATTGTTTTACTATTGGGTTGGAGAATTGCACTAGTACGGGTGGGATTATGTTGTAATATGGGTGCCACATACTCTACGTAGAGGAGGTGGTATACATTGAGAGAGCTCTGTGGAACAGTGATTATAGTAATAGCGGTAGAATACGGAGAGAGATGCAGCATTGCGATGAAAAGAAAGATTGCAAAGATTCGGTGAGTGGACGTCAGTTAATGATACGAAAGGCATACTTTTCCACTTTGTCAAGAAGTGCTGTATGAGAGAATCCTTCACACACACATGTGAACAATACTCAATACTTTGACGCACTATGCCTCTGTACAAAGCAAGAAGTTATGCAGGGGTAAAGAACCCCCGGAGGTGGTTGGGCACACCCAGCTTCTGGGAAGCTGTTTTAGCAAGGGTGCCGTTGTAAAGGCTTATCCCTCAATACCTTCATCTGATCTGAAGGGTGGTAATATGGTCTTTCCAAGTGAGATCAGAAGAAAAGGACACACCGAAAATACTGAGAGAAAATGAGGGGTTGATTTGTGTATTGTTGAAGTATAAGGGAAATTCCTAGTTTTAGTGATTCTAATGATAAATTATATAAGTGATATCCGAACCTTAAGAGCTATAAAATATCACATGCAACACATAAATAACGTAGCTATACAGTAAACACAAGCAAGGAAAGAAATGCCGGCACTGCCATTTTTAAATGTGTAAATGTGTGGTCGAGGTAATAAGTGTTGAACACGGAGCAAAAAGGTTTTGAGTGAGAGAATTACCTTGTCGGAAAGGACGAGGATATTCTTTGGCTTTCCTTGCAACATTTTAACTAATTGAGGTTCATGACGCATTTTGCCATGTTTATTGTGGCTCCCTTCAGACGATTGTATACAGTGTAAGAAGGACCTGTACGAATTAAAAGGGCAAAGAGTATCCCAAATAACCTTCAGACTTCCATATACTCTTCCTACGCAGAATATAATGGCCTAATAATAGCCAAAAAAATGCATCAACGATCCTGATGGGATCTAGCCGAGTAAGGCGCCAGAATTAAATCCCATTGAGTTTGTGTGGGGCAACATGGTCAACAGCTGGGGAACCGAGATGGAGCGGACCCGGGAGCAGCTTCTGCAGCACACTACACGGGTCTGGGAGGGGCTCCGAGGTAAACCATACCTCATCTACGACCTAGTCTCTTCCATGCCTAGTCGAGTACAGGAGGTCATCGATCGTGAAGGGGACCGTCCGCCTTTTTAACCCAAAAATCGTAAAAAAAATTTTTTTTTTTTTGTATACATAGAAGGCTGGCTATATATTCCCTCAACCTGTCTGTAAAAGTTGAATGCCGAAAATCGCTTCTAAGTGCATTATTTCGAGCTTTATATAAAGCTTTCGCAGGCTGAATATGGGCCTAATATACAGTATAATGTATGTATGATTTTTGTTTTATATAGGAACCATTACAAATTAATTTCATGTAATAGGACTAATATATTTGTATAAATGACTAAAATGTAAATAAAAATAATTAAAAGTACATTTCCTGTAATAGGGCTAGTTATTCTACTGAAAAACAGTTTTTGAAGTTTGCGAGGCTTTTTCTCAACACGAAAATGTCCAAAAATTCCAACTTGGAAATACTCATAATCGAAAAACAACTTGTCATACAGTAATGATGCATATACCATTGGAAAGCCCATACAAAACTCTATAAAGTAGTCAAGGGGAATTCTTTTAGCCACCCCATTCATGCACAGCACATCTTCAAAGTTGCAAAACAAGTGAACAAATTTCAACCTAAAAATATATAGGCTAAAAATAAAACTAGATGAGATATACAACAAATAGTTGACTAGATTGTAGAAACACCTTTTGTGAGTTGATTGAACACACACAGAAAGACAATACACTAGATTCTTGAGTAATATATCAATTATTGTAGTGTGTAATTTTGTCTAATTTTGACCCTGATTTTTGACATATATAAAAAACTATAAAACCAATTTTCAATCTGATGGTACCAAACATTAGCTCTCACAGTCCTCTAAACGTATGCCAAATCTCATGTAAATCAGAGGAGGTTCACCGACACCCTAGGAGTAAATACCGGACGGTCCCCTGGCTGCTGGACTCTTTACTAGGACGATTATGTTATATAGACTTCATGTTAAGGAACATGATGCATGCAAGTAGATTATTCTGTTAATTATTACTATGTAAACAATAATTATTTAATTATGATAACATAGAAATATTATTTATATATCTATATTAACCACGAGTGAAGTAACTTAAGTGATTCAGGACAAGCTCTCAAATGTATAAATATAATAATTATAGACAAAATGAATGGAAATAAATTTACAATTGTTAGGAATGTGTTTGATCCTTTATATGCCTTCATTTACTACCATTTCATACACATATTTGTTTTCACCCACGCCTTATTTATTATGGTGACACAAGGTCACATTGTTTCTGTTGTAATTGTTGATACATTACTTCCAATTATGTGTTATTTTGAAGTGCACGTCTGAAATTTGTAAACAACAAATAATATATAACTCAAAATAGTAATAACTGCACTGTATCATATTATTATGATAATCATAATGTGAAAGAAGTATATACGTGAAAGCGGTGCTAGATGGGAAAAAGGGGGTCGATTGACTAGAGACAGAGGTGCATGGGGGCGATACATTCGTGGCTCACGAATCGGGGATCACGGTGTCCGGCAATAGATAGGTATATAGATATGTGAAATACACTGCCTAGGGAATTTAGTATAGGCTATAGTCAAACCACATCAAACACTTTGACTGAGGACTCTCTATAACTAAATATTAAGGAGAATCCTTATTTAACAGGTAGTTGGCTAAGTACCGTAAATAAAACCCAAAGAGAAGACGTATTATTTTTCCTGGTATACAACAGGTTCGGCCCTACATGGACAGTCTTTGCATACAAACTATATACGAACACGTGAACATTGTGTATATTTATCTAAATCCATTCATTTCACGTGGGAGAAAGAAAAGGGTATTGTATAATATGTAACCAACTCTAGCATTTAGCTTGGATTGAGAAATGTTGGCTTGAGAAAAATGTTCACCAAATTAATGGTGAAAACAGCTAGTAGCTACAAAATATATAATGATAATTAGAAACAAAATAACTTTTCACAGATATATGCTACCGTTTATTAATAAGTTTATATCACTAGTGCTCTTAGTTTTATGACGTGTTGCACGGAACACCAAAAACTATACCGGTACTCTCATTGTTGGCCAGGACGATAATCAAACCCGAAATATTTCCGCTGCGTGTTTAACCCCTTCTGTTCTGGAGACGTATTTATAATGTTATTCTTACTATTATGTAGACGATGTTGTGCAGTTTAAGAAGGATCTGTGAACTTATAAAGGATTAAGCGAGATTGTTCAAAGCCTGTTACTTGCTGGAGGCCCTTTTTAACTTAATATAATCGCCTCATAGTAGCCAGAATAATGTTAATAGGACGGCACCGGTACTGAAAGGGTTAACAATACCTCTACCATTACAATGTAAATCTAATCTCTTTAGAGGACAGCTTAATTCTATTATTATTACAACTATAAATAATAATTAATTGTGTTGTATCTTATGGTCTGTTTGACCCAATATCAATTATGTTGATACACCCATATACTAACTAGACATTAATTATTTAATGTCAAAAAGGGATGACAATCATGTTCAAAACATTGGGTGAATTTCCATATTTTAATGTTTTACAAGATTCCTTAACCATTACATCTATATCCTATTTCATGATCCACGAGGCTGTTGGTTTCTTGAATATTTTCCTTGGTTGGTGTTTTATGTAAATGGTGTGGGCACGAATATCTTCATCCTATTAACGCTACAATACCGGTGATATCCTTTTCAAAATATTCTGGCAAATATTAGTAGATTTGTTTAAGATAAAGAAGGGCTACTATTTAGAATGCTACAGACTATTGCAAATATAACCTTACCTACCACAGACCCTTTCTAATCTACATAAAATAGTCTGAATATAGCTATAATGATATATAAAATATGTCCCCGGCATCTTAAATTAGTAAACAATCTCCATTCATGGCCTAGCTAAGGTTTACCAAGGTCCTCTGCTCTATGATATTGAAATATACCTACTACGCAACGACATCCCTTAAGCTACTTCACACGTGGTTATAGATATAGACATATTGATATTATGCATTTATCATAGTTAACAAATTATAGTCTTGCCTTTTCTCACCGCCTTATGTTCGACTTATTAATTCGTGCCAACTGCCTTATTTAATATAGCCTACCCAAATTTCACACCATATTGGCATATTGTTTTGTCGCAACTTTTATGATGCAACAGAGCCGAAATTATGTTGGTGTAACTATGAATACATGTAATCCAATATTATAGTATACTGAACTGCACATATGCATTTGCTTATGTTAATCGAGGGGGGGGCACAATGTTACTAACAAAATTAACTTTTCTCTGCCAGGCAGGTGAAGCAGGAGCTGCAGGGCTTATGTCCACAATAGTACAGTTGGCCACATTAGTTCTGTTCTTCTCCGTGATCTTATACGTGGTAATATAATGATTGAATTACGGGCGTAGTTTCTTAAGCAGTGGTTAACTCTTCTGATTAGTCAACTGATAATTAAAAGAAACCACACTCGCAATTTATACTATTGTACTTTCATACATATGATCACGACGGGGAACAAAACTTATGTGGCCAACTGTACACCATTATGTAAATACCAACATCTGAAGTCAATCACCCACATTTTTGCAGATAAAGTTGAGCATTCTGCATCTGATTCAGTCTGTATTTCAAGTGTCAGTCTCAGTCTCAGTCTCTCTCTCTCGCTCTCTCTCTCTCTCTCTCTATATATATATATATATATATATATATATATATATATATATATATATGTATATGTATATATATACTGTATATATATATATATATATATATATATATATATAAATATATATATATATATATATATATAATTACCGTTTTCCCTATGATTGTTCCTAGATGGGTAAGAATCACTAAATAATGTCCATGTTTATAAAGATTCCATTAAGCAAGAAGGATTTTAAGTGTGGTATTCTTAAGGGAGCCCACCTCGTATTTATTTCTATCTTTAGATTGTATCCATTCGGCCCCATTCAGCCTACTGTTTTAAGACGTTTATCCTCATCCAGGTGTAATTTTTTTCCTGGCGAGCGAAAGCGAGCCTGGAATTCCTCCAATTCCAGTCTCTCATAACCTGTAAGCGTTAAATGGTGTTATTTATAGAGGTGTCCAAAGCCTCTCTTCCCACGCATGAGGTAGCAGTATATGGTCCTTAATATTACCGTAAGTTAATTATGTGTGTGTGTAAAGAATAGAGAAGAAGTCTTATAACTAGACCTATAGGAAAAGTCGGAGTAGATGTAGCTCGGATTCGCAGGGACGTTACTACCTAAAAGACGGACTAACCCCGTCTCTCCTACGAGAGAAAGAGAGCAATAGTATTTTTTATTAACAAGCATTGTGTAGATCGCAGGCACCAACCAAGCAGGGCAGTACCCAGGGGAGGCCACATAGGCATATGATAAGGAGTTGCTGGAATTCCTGCTAAAATTGCGTGGTTTCCCTCACTGTTTCTATTTGTGTCTCACCTACACAGAGAATAATCCAGCTAAATCTCACAAACACCTCCTCCTCCTATTTATTTCGCTACACTTAACGTACCTTTATTTTGGCTCTGTTACTCTTTCAAGCTTGAGGGGGACACTTGTTGCAGGCAGCTTTGCCTTTTGTCACCTTCATGCACACAAACAAATATATAAATAAATACAACAACAAATCATACTTCCACAGTGTTGAACTTTAAAATTAGTTTATACCATGAACCATCTCTCTCAGTAATTAACTTCCTTAACCGGTTTTTCTGGCCCCCTTCTCCTTCGTGCTTAGCCCCATTGGTTTATAGATTTTAAGACGTTGGGCCCATTAGTTTGGCGATTTTAAGACCTTTCCCCCTATTTCTGTGTTAATATTAAGACCTATCGTGCTATTTAGTTGTCAATTTCTTTCCTGGCGAACGATAATGAGTTTACCGTCCTTCCGCCGGGACACTTTCCCAGCGAAAAATGTACAAATTAATCTACAAAGAGGATCTAATGGATGTTTTTTTAAAGTTTGATGGAGGTCTAGGGAGGAAACTAAAATACTATATATATATGAATTAATCGACCAAAAAAAATACCCTTCCCCTTAAAATAGCTCTTCCCCATACTCTCTGACCGAACAGTCCCGAGTCTGGTTGACCGAAGCCGCTCCAGATGCTCGCTCCATACTGTCTGGCCGAACAGTCCCGAGTCTGGTTGACCGAAGCCGCTCCAGATGCTCGCTCCATACTGTCTGGCCGAACAGTGCCGAGTCTGGTTGACCGAAGCCGCTCCAGATGCTCGCTCCATACTGTCTGGCTGAACAGTGCCGAGTCTGGTTGACCGAAGCCGCTCCAGATGCTCGCTCCATACTGTCTGGCTGAACAGTGCCGAGTCTGGTTGACCGAAGCCACTCCAGATGCTCGCTCCATACTGTCTGGCCGAACAGTCCAGAGTCTGGTTGACCGAAGCTGCTCTAGATGCTCGCTCCATACTGTCTGGCTGAACAGTGCCGAGTCTGGTTGACCGAAGCCGCTCCAGATGCTCGCTCCATACTGTCTGGCTGAACAGTGCCGAGTCTGGTTGACCGAAGCCGCTCCAGATGCTCGCTCCATACTGTCTGGCTGAACAGTGCCGAGTCTGGTTGACCGAAGCCACTCCAGATGCTCGCTCAATACTGCCTGGCGGAACAGTGCCGAGTCTGGTTGACCGAAGCCGCTCCAGATGCTCGCTCCATACTGTCTGGCGGAACAGTGCCGAGTCTGGTTGACCGAAGCCGCTCCAGATGCTCGCTCCATACTGTCTGGCTGAACAGTGCCGAGTCTGGTTGACCGAAGCCGCTCCAGATGCTCGCTCCATACTGTCTGGCTGAACAGTGCCGAGTCTGGTTGACCGAAGCCGCTCTAGATGCTCGCTCCATACTGTCTGGCTGAACAGTCCCGAGTCTGGTTGACCGAAGCCGCTCCAGATGCTCACTCCATACTGTCTGGCGGAACAGTCCCGAGTCTGGTTGACCGAAGCCGCTCCAGATGCTCGGGCCCTGAAGGAGCCCGGTCCAGATGGTTAAAAGGGGAATGGTTCACATTTTGGTCGATTTTTTCATATATTTATATAATGTTCTAGTTTCCTCCCTAGACCTCCATCAAACTTTAAAAAAAAAAAAAAAAAAACCCAGGATCCCCTTTCATGATATATCTGTACATTTTTCGGTAGAAGAATGTCCCAGCCAAAGCCCTGTTCCTCCTAAATTACAGGCTCGCTATCGCTCGCCAGGAAAAAATGTACACCTAAATGGCACAAACAGGCTTAATATTGACAAAATAAAGGGCCGAAAGGTCTTGAGATCGCCAAAATAATGACTGAACGTCTTAAAATCTGAAAACTAAAGGGGCTAAGCATGAGAGAGAAGGGTGTCCACAAAATGTGACCATCTCCCCTTTAGATCTTGGGTTGGGCAATACAGTTATGGGGTGTTGAAGAATCGAGGGAACACTTACCGATCTGTCAGCACCATAGTCTTGGGTTACCATGTTAAGTCAGTGAAAATAGGTTATCCTAAACTGAACAAGATGCCGAAATACACTTAGACTACCAGGCTAAGTGAGGTACCTTTATTAGTCTCGTGGTAACGTGTCTGCCTTATAACCCAAGGGTCCCGGATTCGATTCCCGCCCTGGGTACAGAGTTTTGGGAGGCTATTTCAGCACCAAATGAGGCTTAGGTGTGTTGGTAAAATTGTCAAGATCGTTGAGAGTAAGGGTGGTATTCTTAAACAATTTTTTACCTTCGCAGGGCCTGATACCGAATTAATGTTGTGGGAGTGAGAGTTGTCCATAGAGATTAGATGGATTAGCCTTTCTATTTCTAAGGGTAACGTTATTTTTCACCTTATTTCATCCCGTAACAGCGCCAGTTTAGGAATACCACTATAAGATCGGAGCTCCATAACCCTCCTTACAGGTAAGGTGTAAAAACCATATCCTACAACCACCACTAATGAATACCCTATTTCACAATAAATTCAGTACGGTCATGTTGTTATGCAAGGCCAAGTGTATGAAGAGGTAAGCTTGCAGGCATATAATATAAAATAATAATACTGTATTCCTTGGAAATAAACTAAAATAAAAAAGTAAAAATCTCATTGCTCCATTTTCGCCCATTCACATACTGTTCGAAATTTTAGTTTATTTAGTCAGAGAGTTCCTTTCATAATAAATAATAAATGTTTTGCAATACAATAAAACTAAGAAAATTAGGCTACAAAGAAAATAAAACTTATATACCGTACTGTAATTATGAAAATAATAATCATCCGTAGAAAACAATATCTAACCATTTATTAAGCATCTTTCTGGAAAATTTGAGACTACAATCTCAAGCTCAAGGGCTTAGACCGTCGTCATTTTGATATATTTTAAAGAGTGCATTAATGTAGTGTTCACTGGTTACCCTTGGAGCCAGGTAGCTCAGGGCAAGGTGGTCACCAAGCGTCAAACGTTTCAATATTAGTTTATCAGCATAATGTGGCAACCCCGCAAAGATTGACTTTTTGGCAGACCACGGAAATATAAATACAAGCCAGAATACAACCAATATTGTTGTAACTGTTAACGCCAGTACCATATAAGTTATGGTGATAACCCATCGCTCACAGATTGGGTTCATCATATTATAGCACCCATAAACTATTGTTGCTTGACCCATGATGTGATCATCAGGGGTGATTTGGCACCGGGTGAAGGGAGGGAAGGCTGTGGTGATGGGGTCCAACAGTTCATCATAATTCCGCCAAGCGCTGTAATCATTTATAACCAAATCTATTAGTGTCCCATTCGAAAGAAAATACAAAAGAAACATTGATCCTAAACATGAACATAATAGTGTTACATGAATAATTAGTGATTTGAAATATAGGTTTCTAAAAGTCCCGAGGTTATCCACGAGTGACTCCCCAAACAGATCAGTTATAGATCTAGTTTGTCCATAATAAGCTCTTAGGTGGTTCACCATTAACCTGGAGTCCGTGGAGATGTATTCCACAATGAATATGAAACCTAATACGCCACCGGCAATCCACATAATGTTTTGGAAGTAATAAGCATTATGGACTATTTTGTTTTTATCATCAAAACCGAAACCTGCAGAAAACTGCTTTTGGGCACAAACCTCCATATGCTGTTGAGGGATTGGTTCTCCTCGGGAGAGATCCCTACACACCAAGTATTCATCAATGCTAAACATGCTATTGATTATTATTGAGGTAACACAGATAACTGCTATGATCATATTGGCGAGGTATAGGGCCAGAGACCCCAAGGGCGATCTGCCCATAGAACTGTTGATTATCTCACTTACTCGCATCTTTACTTAATTATTTAGTACTGGAATAAATTGTATTGATGTTGTCAATGATGTAGCCCCAAATAAATGATAAACGAGGCTACTAATACAACAGTACACTTTCACTACGTCACTGAACAAGTTATCACCACGATCGACTGTTGAACAATAAAGTAACACAGCGTCAACATGAGATATCAAGGTCATAATATATACATCAATGTCTAATTCTTTAAGTAACGTTTTTGCACATAACAAATATTGTAAATTACTTGTATATTTGAGTTTCAATCATTTGTATTGTTTATAAGTGATTTTAAACGGTTTAATTATAAAAATAAGAAAAAAAATTAAATATGTTCTTTATTATATAATTGTTACCCATATAAATTCATTTTCTCTCTTAAGAAAGTGTAAGAGAAAATGGATATATTAGCAATAACTAATATATTATATAACCCGCATGAACCCCAACAGTACGCCAACACATAAACAACACATTTATTCACTCAAATGTACACTTATTTTTCATACAATATATATATATATATATATATATATATAATAAAACATAAAACAAACACAAACTATAATCCCTGGCTAACAATGATAATAATTTAACGTCCTTTTCATTTTACTCTGGCAACTATTAGATGATTTTTATTAAGCTTAGGAAGGACATCTAACCACTAAAACGCTACAAACTATCTCACTTAATCCTTTTTAGCTGCCACAGATCCTTCCAAAGCTGAATCAAATCGTCTAATAGTTGCCAGAATATAATGCAAAGGACGTCACCGGTACAGTATGGGATAAGGAAGTTGGAGCTGTAGGTTAAAGAAGGAAACTGGCAAGTGGTCAATTACACTCACAGTTACACTCACACATATACATCCCTTTAGTTACAACGTTATCCAGAGTGTTGGAGCTATACCCTGTTCCAAATAGCTAGTCCAGATATCCTGAGCCCTAACCTCTGTAACTCAAAAAGGGCTAGAACACATGGGCTGTAAATATTCACACCTATTCCCTGGCTGACTCTTCCCAAATGGTAGATATATTAGCTAAATTACTCTAGTCGTTTGGAAGTTTTTCTTTCTTCCCCAGGCTGTTTGACCGAACAGCCCCAAGGTCCTGAGCAAGGCCAAGGCCACAACCGAGCGTCCCCACAGAACACTCCCTCCTGTTTTCGAGTTATAGAGGTTAGTGTACAAGAGGTTGGACCTACTTACTTGAAATTTTTTTTTTTTTTTTTTTCCTATATTCCAACTACTCCCTCTCGGGCATAGGCTGAGAGCCTGTACATTCCTCCGCTCAACACGGTGAAGCCCGTGAGGTCTTGTTCCAGTCTGGGGAGTGAGACATGTGAAGCATCCATCATGGCTCGAAGCAGCTCCATCTCTGAAGCAGCTGGTTGCTTCGCTCAAGTGCGTCACCGTCTCACCCTCCAGACTCAGACCCTCACTCTCAGAACGCCACCTATTGAGCAGTGAACTCACTAGGCATTGTCCCCCTGTAACATATTTTGAATATGGGAATATTCATACAGTGTTATTTAATCAGGGAACAATGAGGGTATTTTTTTGGCATTTCGGTGGGCTTTGTGGTAATGCACTGATACTAGGTACAGCACAAATTCAATCCCAATAATATCTTCCCATTGACATATCGGGATTTGAACCCGGGTCCATTGGAGTACCAATCCAGTGGCATGACCACTCCACCACACCTCCCCTGAAACAGGGTATAGTACTAAGGGCTGAAGAAAGAATAAACCAAAATCCTTGCTTGGATATACGCATATTAACCCCTTCAGGATTATGACGTGTTTTGGCAGTTTAGTCTGGCTATTATGAGACGATTTTATTTAGATTAGGAAGGGCATGTGGAAGTTAGAGGGTTAATTGAGACTGTCTTTACCCTTATAAAATTCCATAGATCCACCCAAAGCTGCATCAAATCGTCTAATGATAGCCAAAATAAACGATTTTAATTAGGTTGTGAAGGGCATGTGGAAGTCAGAGGGTGAATTGAGACAGTATTTATTCTTGTTATTCCCACATATCTATCCTAACATGTATACAATCGTCTAATGATAGCCAGAATATAAGATTTTAGTTTATCTCTTGTACACACCAAGAGAGAGAGAGATAGAGAGATTAATCTTTCTATTCTTTAATGTGTGTACGCCATCTCTCGTACACACATACACACACACACACACAGTTTCTTCCAGGTGCGTGTACTATTAAGGAAACTTTGTTTTCTGGACCCCCTTCTCCCTCATGTTTAGCACCATTAGTTTTCAAATTTGATGACGTTCGTCCCATTAGTTTTTCGATGTTAAGACCTTCCAACCCATTTGTTTTTATCAATATCGAGACCTTTCGTGCCATTTACCGGTAGATAAATCTCTCGCTATTCTACCGCTAATACAATAATCAGTGTTCCTCAGAGCTCTCTCAGCTTTCTCAAGCTTCTCTCAGAAGCTTACGATCACTCCCAAGCAAACGTAACGTAAAACATCAATGTACATAAACTCCGGAATGTCCTACGTTAATGATAAGTGCCCTTATGCATTCACCTGACTCGTTCATTTTGAAGTCATGTGTAAATAATACAGATATAAGTGTTTTAATTGATACAGGTTCTCCTGTGAACCTAATGTCTAGCTCTGTCTTTAACAAATTGAAACATGATGATTCGTTTAAACTTGAATTCCCCGATGTTAATCTTCAGTGTTTCAGGGGATAATATTTCAATATTGGGGGTTACATACTTACCGTTAGCATTGCATGAGGACTTGGATTTAATGACGGAGAAAGTGTACGTTGTTCAGGGTTTAAACATCTCTTCGGACCTTCTGTTGGGTTTTAAGACAATGAAGGCCCGTAAATTTATTTTAAGTCTAGAGATGAATGGTGTATCTATTGATGGTACTTTTATTGAGGCGTCATCTAGCTTCCCAGGAAATTTACAATTTGTATCAAGGGGTGTACGTAAGGGCGTTGTGGAGAGTAATAAAACCTTTCAGGCGAAGCGTCGTACATCTGGTAGGAATATCGGGGGAGGTAGATGCCGGCTCGTCCACACTACCAACCCCGCTCTTCCCCGCTGTCGAGATTAAATTGCATGATTATTTAGAACAATCTATGGGGATTCTGATATTCTCATTCACTGTAATACTATTGTTGAACCGCATTCTGCGAAGGTTGTTAATGTTTATGCGAACAATCTTAAGAGTACAGTAAATTCTGTTGTATTATTACCCGATTCCTCAGCGATCAAGGGTATTATGTTCGCTCAAGCGTTACATGAGGTGGATGACACCAATGTTTTCCAAACTCTCATTTTAAATACCACAAATGGCTTAATGAAATTATATGCGGATATGAAGTTATGTAATGCTTCCTGTGTACCTTGTAAATTCGAAGAAATTAATTCTCTTCCCGTGGCTTCAGTGCGCACAGGGAACTCTCCTGGTATGGAGGATAGAATGCGTAAGATTTACGAGGATTTACAAGGTACCGACTTTCCTGAGGATCAGGGTCCGCTTAAGGCGTTATTGAGGGAATTTAATGAGTCCGTACATTTGAAAGGGGACGCTATGGGGTTTACTGACATTATGGACCATAAAATTGTGTTGAGTGACAAGGATCAGAAGCCCGTTTACCTGCCTATGTATCGCTTATCGCACAGTCAACGGGAATTGACTGATAAACATGTTTCAAATTTACTTTCTCAGGACGTAATTCAACCATCAACGTCACTTTGGCGATCACCTCTTTTCTTAGTTCCGAAGAAGGCGAAGTGGGAGTTTAGAGTCGTGGTAGACATTAGAAAACTTAATACAATTACGGAGACCGATCATTTTCATATGCCGGCGATACCGGAAATTCTTGCTAGTTTGGGTACGAATAACAAGGTCTTTTCAACCCTCGATCTTTCGAGTGGGTTTCATCAAATTGGGTTATCACCGGAATCAAGGCAATATACAGCATTTAATTCTCCTTCCGGTACTTTTGAATATAAACGTCTACCCATGGGCCTTAAAAATTCACCAGCAATTTTTCAGAGATTAATGAATAATGTATTGGCAGGATTGATCGGTCACAATGTTTATGTATATATAGACGATATTATAATTTTTTCAAGAACGGTAGAGGAACATCTTATCGCACTGAGAAATATACTTTCTAAATTAAATGAGGCAGGATTAAAAATTAAAATCAGTAATGTGAATTCTTTAAAAAGAAACTGTAATTTTTGGGGCATGAATTAACTCCGGACGGGGTAAATACCACTGCTCAATTGACAAATTCTATCACTAAATTTCCTACGCCCACTACCGTAAAACAGTTATGGCAATTTTTGGGCCTATCGGGCTACTATAGGGCATTTATAAAGAACTACGCTAGTATCGCGAAGCCTCTATATATTTTACTCAAGAAGGACGTTGAATTTTTGTGGGGAGTTGAACAAGAGGGTTCTTTTGCTGAATTAAAGGCGAGTTTAACACCTCGACCGACGCTTGCTTTCCCTGATTTTAAGAAACCTTTCTATATTAATTCTGATGCATCATATACTGGGTTTGGAGCTTTTCTTCTGCAGTATGACGCTAGGAATCTCTTACGGCCGTTAGGATTCGCTAGCCGTTCTTTAAAACCTGCGGACCAGAATTATTGTGTTACCGATTTAGAAGGTGCAGCGCTAATTTGGGCGTTAAATATATTTCGTGAGGTAATATATGGTTATGTTGTAACTGTTTGGACAGACCATAAGCCTCTAATTAAATTGTTTGATGATAAACTTCTCACGGGTAGACGTGCCAGGTGGAAGTTAACATTAGCATCATACAATCCTACATTATTGTACGTTGAAGGCAAGCTCAACACAGTTGCCGATGCGTTATCAAGGAATCCTGTTGCTCTAGTGTCGGTTAACGCACTATTGTGCAGTAAAAGTATTGCGTTAGACCAGCTTAAAGATAGTTATTGGGGTCAAGTCATTCTTGCTTTGGAATCGGGTGATTTTAGCGGCAATGTCCCTTGTCACCCCGACTTAGCAGGTTTTGATTATTCTAATTTTGTAATGCATGAAGGGTGTTTGTACAGGAAGATGGATTTAAATGACAGGGTAATAATGCAACTAGTCATTCCAGATTCGCAAATTAGTACTTTATTGCCTATTTTACATGGACATGATACAATTGGGCATCCGGGGAAGCTTCGGTGTTTGACACAAGCCCAGAGAAATTATTATTGGCGGACGATGAAAAAGGATATAGATAGATATATTGACTGTTGTTCTACATGTACCACTATTAAACCTAAGTTGAGCCCGGAAGTGAAAATCGGGGAATATCCGATTCCGGCGTATCCATTCGATGTGGTTGCTATAGATTTATTGAAGCTTCCACTGACTGACGCCGGAAGTCAATACATTATGCTCACTATTTGTCACTTTTCACGGTATGTCGTGTTATCAGTGTTGCAGGATAAAGAGGCGAAATCGGTCGCTAATAAATTTTTAGCGGACGTCGTGTGTAAATTTGGTTGTCCTAATACAATTATAACTGATAATGGTACAGAATTTTGTAATTCTAGTATGACGAAACTATGCGATGAATATAATATAGATCATGTTACTGTTTGTCCTCATTCACCCCAGTCTAATGGCTTGGCGGACCGCGCTAATCAATCTCTTATCCGTGCTCTTCGCGGCTTATTATTAGATCGTGATACGAGTACATGGGATTCAGTTTTGCACTTTGCAGAATCAACACTAAATTGTTCGATAAATTCCTCAATTGCGGCTTCGCCTTATTTTATTGTTTTTGGTAGAGACATGAGACTTCCGCATAATTCGCTAGTTCAGTCTAATTCTCCTGTTTATAACTGCGATGATTACGTGTTGTATCACTTGAATAATTTTCGGTCTATTTATAAGACTTTACGCAGTTCTCTTTCGAAATCAAAGAAAGACATGATGGACGTAGCGAATAAACGTAAGAGGAATGTTAATATTGTTGTAGGAGATCTTGTTTATTTGAGGGAATTTTACGCCAAAGATAAATTACAACCTGTTTTCGAGGGTCCTTACTGCGTAATTTCAGTCGACAGGAATAGTACTGTTATAAAACACTTAGAAAAGGGCGTTGAGAAAAGGGCTCATATGAATAATTTGAAACGTGTTATACGCAATTTACCTGGTTATGAAGATATTTCTGTTGACCACAAACCGATGAGTCCGAGGAATGTTAGGGGGACGTAAACGGCCTAAAAAGACAAATGGTGCTCATAAATATAATTTAAGATCGAGTAATGTTGCTTTTGTTAAAGAGGGAGGTAATTGTGGGTAGACAGTTTGGGATTGAATTTGGATTCATTTTACATGTAAATGTTTAGTCATATTTTTGTTTTGTTTGGTTCATCAGATGGGTGTCGTAGGAAGGATTGTGGGGCGCGTCTTGGTATTCTTGATACTGGGATGGTTGGCTGGACAGCTACGCACTGTCGCCGCTAGCGCAGGCAATCCTACCAATCTCACTAGGTCGGGGATGATTATGAGACCTAAGGGTAATGTTGTAATAGTTTCCGATGTGGTAGGATCTTACGTGGATATGGCATATTTGACTAAGATTAAACAGGGATGTGGTAGTGTTTCAGAGGATGTAACTAGAACGAGGGATATGTTGGACGAGCTTCAAGATTTGACTAAGCACTCTAATACTCAGACTGTGGATTTATTTCATTTGATGCGCTGGAAATTGTCTGTTGTGCAGTCTGAGGTAGACCATGTTTCTCGTAATGCAGAACCTGACTCTCACTCTCGCCGTAAACGGGGGTTGATTAACGTAGGTGGTAAGTTACTTGGGAGTTTGTTTGGCCTCATTACTGAGGAGGACCTTCAATCTGTTGAGAGTAAAATTGAGGATCTTCCTATATATTTGGAGAAACAGAACAGGATTATGTCTACGAACAACATGAATTTGCAAAGCATGGTGAACACCATTAATGATATGAATACATTTCTTAATGATGTACAAGGGTCACTAAATGCGTTGGAGAGTAACGTAACGTTTTTTGAGGAGCTCGTCATGATATCCACTCGTATTGACACTTTCCATATTTTATCTACTATTTTGGGGAAGGATTTTGAGCGCTATATGCATGCTTTAGTTCATGCGGAGAACGGGCTAGTGATCTCTGACTTACTTTCCTTGGCTGACTTATACAAATTACTGAAATTGGCAAATAGGGAATTTGATTTGTTACCTTTGGTGGGTCACTCAGAATTAGAGTCTTATTACCCTTTCCTCGAGGTGTACATGAGTCACGGTAAATTTCTTATTTTGATCCCTTTTGCTTCTGACATGATTTTGTCTTGGACTGAAATTATACCTTTTCCGGTAAAATTTCATAATTCCTTGCTCACTATTAATTTCCCTGCCGAGAATTTGCTAGTTTCGAAAGGGAAGTATACAGATGATTACTATTCGTTACTGAGTTCCTCCACTGTTCATGCATTGTGTCACACGGCTCTCGGCTTGTTTACTATTTGCCCAGTGTCTGCCGTTCCTTTACTGCCAATGAGGTCTAACAAATGCGTTCAAGCTATTATTGGCAATGCCGATATCCTGAATAACTGTAATTTCACTCCGGTTCAATTTCACCCATTTTTTCATGTTCACGTAATTAATACTAATTTTCTTTATTTTGTGAATGCTTCAGAACTACTAATTACTTGCCCGGACCTTGCACCCTTTCATAAATCATGTATTGGCCAAGTTTATGTGAGGGACTCGTGTCTGTTGGTTTCGTCACATTTTACTCTTTACCCATCTTTCACTCACATGCTTTCGTTCACGGAACATGATATTCTGTTTGCTAGCATTCCGTCTGAAGTAAATATTACGAACAACTTTTCATTTCCCAAGATAATTTCACGTGAGATTGAAACTTTGGAGCTGATTAACACATCCATGGATACGTTGTCGTTCATGCATTTCGTTCGCCCTGAGTACGTCTACCCTCTGCCACTGTTCACTGGTCTTGTCGTGCTTATTTTCATTATCATTTTCCTTGTAATTTCCAAGAACATTGAGGGTAGGTTGACAAGGATTGAGATTATTCAAAATGCTAGACCATAAATTGTTTTCATTATGTGTAAGGCAGTAGAGGCCTGTAAACAGACCTGTGGCATGTTTGTTGGTACGATTCCGTGTTTAACTTACTTTGCATAAATTTTATTTGTATATTGGAATTCTTCTTTTTCAGGTTTTCTATTTTCAGCATTTGCTTTAGATATATTCTATATCAATTTTATTGTGTATACTGTATATCTATTTTGCAAATTTTATTTGTTATTTGCATATTGCATATTATTTGATTGGTTTAATTTTCTTTCCTTGGTATTCCGTGTTGAAAACCAGAATTCAAAGATATTACCTATCTCTTTCTTTTCCTTAGTATAAGCTCCAACGTAGTGTTTATCTATATTGAAAATTAGTTGCACTCTACATCTACGAATTCATCACAGTGTTATCAATGTTGAAATCTAGTATTATAACTCTTGAAACACGAGTTATCAATTTTAATTTAAGTATTCACTTGGACTATACCCTACTATTTATTGTATTCATATTTCAAAACCACTGATGACTGGGTAAAAATTTCGATCAAAGACATTGACAAAGTGGTGTAGTAATTGGTGGATCCTATCGAAAGGATGATAAACTTTCTCTACATTGCTTCAGTTATGTTCGATTTGCTCTTATGTCTTTGTTGTTTGGGGTATGGGTCCACTTATATTTATATATATAATCTCTTTATATTGTTCTTATGTAAATTTTTCTTCCAGATTTTCTTAATTTTAAATTCCCTTTGATGATTAATTTACAAACTTCAATTAATTTTACAAAAACAAAAAGAAAACAGAACAAAAAAATCACAAAACCTAAAAATTTATTCTTGATACTATAATCACTTTCTATTATATTTTGTTTGGGAGTAATTTCGGTGGAAGAAATTATATCTCTTATCTGTAAGGGGGGCGTGTTAAATACTCCAATATATCCAACTATTACTCCATGAACTACTTAAACACTAGAATACATACTTAAAGTATATCTCACTATTATAACCTTAATACAACTACTCATATTAGTAAACATAATATTTCTTACACCGACTGTATATGATGGAGTCAAGTGGTACTGGGCGCCTAGAATCTGAGGTTTAAGTAGACGTCAGCGTCTAGTCAGCATTCCCGAGATCTCACAATAGAGTTGGTTACACGTGACCGCTCTGATGGAAAGTTACCCAGAACAGGTCACGTTGGAAGCCACACCTTATGACGTTCTTATTGACAGGTACTAGGATTGGTCGTGAAGTACACGTGAATGATAATGAGTGGTTTTACGTCATAAAGAGGGGCGTAACCCAACATAATATAAGGTGGGTATCCAGAGAGCGAGGGCAGAAACAAGAGAGACCCCGGCTCGCTCATCAAAGGGTCAGAGGTTAGCTCCATGTGTGATAACCAGACTATATAACATACTTGAATTAATCATACTGATACGAATACTTATACAATCAATATATTAGTGTACTTCTGAATAAGTCTTAAGATATCTTTTATTATACTATTCTTAATTATTCTCAAGTTTCATTTACCTAACCTTACCATTTATCTAACATTCATTTGAGTTATCTAATTAATCCCAGGGTAAACCTGTGATGGTGGCAGCATATATATAGGGGAATTGATACCATTATTAACCCTATTCTCTTAAGCTTACATGGTAGGCAGCGGTGGTCCATTTTAACATGAATTGTTAATTTAGGCGACTACACCACGTTCCTTCGAAGAATTATCAAGCCTACACTCGACCATTTTACCAATTTCCGGTTTTTCCATTCTACCAATTTGATACAGTCTTATCCGGTCTACAATACAAATCATCTAGCAGCTCTACATTTATTGTTTCCTGGGTTCCTGTGCAGATTATCTCTGTTGATTGCCAACCACTAACTACAAATTGGTTAAGTTAATACCATTTCTACACTTCGAGATTCAACCAGTCTACCAGTTCATCTCTACGGCGATTCCTGTTGCTGCCGGGAGACGACTTTATCAAGAGAGAGAGTGTCTGCAGTCATCAGCTGAGTCAGCGTGTGCTGATCCCTCAATCCTCGACCCTGAACTGACTCAACCACACTCACTCTTCATAGCTGTGAATCTAACTTCAAGTACTTTTAAAGGTGTGTACAGTGTTTAATCAAACATATATATATTACGGTCAATTATTTCCCGCATGTCTAGCGAGATAAATTCATTTTTATAAATATGTCTCATAAAATGAGTCTTCCTAGATATTGCGTGTTTTCTAACACATGTCAAATCGTCAGTGACATGGCGGTCAATTTATCATGTCGTTCAGTCAAAACTCCAATTTCTCATCATGTCATTTCATATCGGTATCCTCATATGGATCATGTCATACCGCGACCTCCTGACCCATCCCATGATCGTGGACGGACGGACAGACAGACAGTCACTCATCCTGTGAGTCAGTCAGTCTGTCTCTCTCCCTTGCATAGTGTATAAGTATGTGCGAGTTGCGGTAATTTTCCAGATGTTTCCCTAACTTTATATTCACGAATGTTCAATTTGTATGTTCTTTTCATCTCGTATTTTTTATTTTTTTTTCTCTGTGAGATTTGTTTTCTCCTAATTTGTCTCCCGCTAGTCGATCTAATTAAGCGGTTGAATTAATTTGTCATTGTTGGGAACATTCTGAAGTTTTAAAGTAATTCTAATGTTCATCAATTAAACACTGCTCGTATTTGTTTTATAAGTGCGCGAGTAGCTTAGGCCTATGTCGTTTTGATTTCGACTCGCTGGCGGAAGCCAAGATAATTGAGTAATTTTATTCTTGTGTTACGTCCTGGGATATATAAACACTGGGCTCTTTCTATTGGACTAGGTATGTGTCAACAAGCAACAACGGAAAACGCTAGATCCAACCCTTATCTATAAACCCAGGCAACAAACCACCCTAAACCGTCAAGAGTCCTGCCTGGTATCCTATGACTCGGTTACAGGGTGCACGCACTATAGACTGCTGATAGTCAAGCAGGCTATATAAAAGATCACACAATTAAGTTGACTTAAAGCTTCAAGGAAAAGATAGATAACGGAATTAAATTGCAGAAACAATTTAATAACAAACTAGAAGAAAGTACATTAAACGTTACGTTAATTAATACAACTAATCACCCCTGCGTGAAAGAAGGTGAAAGCAAACAGTCCTCAAAACATCGTACAGGTAGACAAGATGCGGGTTTCTAAACTGCATGCGGCTACTGTAGGATCTGATGCTTAGCAAAGAAAATACGTTGATTTAGAGAACTCTTAACTCATAAGCAGGAATAAATACTAGTGATAGGACCTACAGTGTATAATGGCATAGGTATAATTAAATAAAGGTAGCAACTCGCAACATAACCACATACAGGTGTGCTTCTTACTCTTAGTCAGGCAAGCCTGCTCGGACAGAGTCTCTAAGCCACACCCTGACTCACAATGCTCACAAAAACGGTAAACTGTGGCACAATAACAAGCCTACAGAGATAATAAACCCCTAGCTGTTAATCTGCCAGGTGGCAGAGGTCTAGCCGGAAGGATATAGGCTTCGGATACCCGGGCTGAGCCACCTGCTCTAGCCTAGGGACGTTCCCAAGTCTGTGTGCCAAATTACTCCAATTGAAAGGGTGCTCTCTTGAGAGACTCAGATCGCAAGTATCTGACTCTCTCCTAGCGACCCTAGGTTTTGGGCGGCTATGTGTTGTGGGTTTTGTGAAGGTTTTAATGTCTTCACGCGGGTTTGATGCCGCGTTGGTCTTCCGTGATGGAGGCATGTTTTCCTTCTCTGTGCGGGTATTCTGTTCTTGGTTTCTGCTGCTATCTTTCTTGGTTACGGTGTGGTTGAGTTTGGGTATCCTCAGTAGCTTCGCTATTTTTGGTCTTGGTATCTCTCTCCTTTGTTTTGGTTATTTTTCGTTTAGTTTCTCCTTCTTCCATCTTGGTTCGTTTTCCTTGATGCTGGTGCCTTCTGGTGTTGGTTAGATTAGTTTCCCCTCCTTCGGTTTCTTTCCTCTTTCCTGTGTGAGCTGGTACGGTGGTGATCCATAATTTGGGTATTTTAATAATAATGAAGAAATTATCAGCTCTGCGGCTCTTCCGGGCCTGTGAGCTAGGGTATTGATAAGACAATGAATCATGAGCGTCGATACATGCACCAGTTAGGGGCCAGATGCATATGGTTTGAGTGAATGGAATATCTCTATAAGTATACGTTTTCATTCAGTTAAGGAAGGAAGTGTTGCAATTAAAATGGTTTCATACTAGCTTAATTACCTCTTTTAAATACCACAGATACTTCCGTAGCTGCACAAAACATTCTAAATATAACTAATATGAAACTAAGCACAACCCCAGTATGGAAGAGGTTAATCTCGGAGGGAGCAGCACTCGCTGAGACAGTTGAAAGACGCCACATCTCCTCACGTAAGAAAATAGCATGCAATAATGTGTTCTGTGAATCACATTTAATGTCTGTGGCCGTGTGTTTAAGTCCACTAGTTACGAAACATGATTAGATAAGTATGGGCGTACTGTATTAAGGGAGAGAAATACTCGAATATATATATATATATATATATATATATATATATATATATATATATATATAAAATAGGCCTATGCCTAAACATATAAAATAAAGATAGGCCTATGCCTAAACATATAAAATATCCCAGCTCTGAGGAAAAGGTAAAAGGTCAAGGAGTGGGGACCCGCCGCGGGCAAGTAATTATGGGATTAGCTTAGGTACTTTACCCAGACATCTGTGGCTGTCCAAAGGTTCACTGCTGTAGTGTAGTGTACAGTGGCGCATAAATGTCTTGTATGTTTTTATGTCAGGTTATTTACCGTGACATATTTGTACTTACCGTGACATTTTTGTCTAAAAAATTAGTTTATAATCTATCTATCCACACTTCACTGTTAGTTACTTCACTCAAATAAAACTGTGTATTCACTAAAAATTGCCCAAATTGGGCATACAAAAATGCCAAAATTGGGCAAAACACAACTATATTTCGTAATTACAGCTTTATTATACTTCGTAGGTAGTATTTATTGATAAATATATTGGTCTTTCAAGCGAAAATGAAGGTTTTAGGGCAATATATATACGACACACGTATAGCCTAACTTACATTCGTAATCACAAACCTAACATAAGTTAGGAATGTGACTACGAATGCTTACTACACTAACCCTACGAATATGATATAAATAATATTATTATTCACAGTTCACAACACTTCCACTGGGTCCATTCTAGCCACCTAAAAAACACATGGCTGGCTATGGAGAGGCGAACAACGAGGCACAACTATCACGAGTTATATACATAAATTATAAATACATAGCCACAAATTGATGATACACTGCCCCTTGGTACATAAATAATCCAGATTTGCCCGCCTGAAACCCGCTCCATGGCGGGCAATGGAGGCGAGACGAGATTTAAAGGTCCGGGAGTACTACCTCACAGACTGGCGGCCGGCTCACAACTGGTGAAACAAAGCCCCGCACTCCTCACACAGGGACGCTAGGGGGTTGCCAGATATTTCATTTTGTAACTTACTGAGGGCTAACTTACCAGGCAAAAATGCGTCCAAATCGCGTTATAAACTTATTTACCACGAATATTTCTAACTTACGGGTGGCATTATGACGCGATTGCGTCATACGAGCACTCTTCGAGGGGTGGCGTTAGGACGCGATCGCGTCCTAAAAATGCGAGAGGGTTAATATTGCGGACACGTTCGATCTCATTGTTCAGTTGTTGTCTATGATGTTTAGAGAGGTGCTTCGTCGCATATATTCGGTTATGTAGACTTTGAAGTATAAGCCTTTTTAAGTCACCAACCCTCTCTTCGGTTAGTTCTGTGAAAGAAAGAAAATTCTTTGAAATGCTTGATCACAATACAATTATTAGGAACATAAACATTATAGGTTTGACTCCTGTAAGGAGATAAAGAAAACCTAATATTTAGTAGTGGCCCCGTAATCATTGACGAACATGCCTATTACATAAGGCATCCTCTTCAAACACTAATCCGCCGTAGTTTGAATCTACCGCGCAGAGCATTTAAAAACTGAGGAGCCTTCATCATGAGCGCACGCGACCTCACTCATGGCTTCAGTCATTATGAATTGGGTTCTCACTACGAAAAAACTTCGTAAAAAATAAAAAGAAAAAGAAAATAAGAATAACTATCTAATAAGCTTTCCATCATATCGTGGATGTACTTGTGTGGATCTTTGACCAGACGCTGATTCAGGCGTCATTCTTCCTTCACTGACATATCAAGTAAACCAAAATCCTCAATACATCAACGAATGGGAAGGGGATGGTCGGGAGGGCCCCAGTCGTCAATGATTACGGGGCCACTACTAAATATTAGGTTTTCTTTATCTCCTTACAGGAGTCAAACCTATAATTTATTAGTGGCCCCTCCATCATTGACGAACATGCCTGATTTCTAAGACTGGAGGGGGACATTCGTAATCATATCATAACTCTAGAAAAGCAGATAATAAAAACAACCACATAGTATTCTTACTTTTGAAAATATATTTAATAAGGCGTAGGCTGGATATATACAAGAAAGGGGTTCAGGCAGGTGCGTGCTTCAAAGAAGCCTGCCTGACAAAAAATGGGTAACTCTGAAGATTCTGTGAACAGATCTGTAGTTACAAAGGCACCCCACTCAACGAGTGGTGACAAAAATAACAAGTTATCAGTTTATATGTGCACATAATAAACCCCAAAATAATCGTGGAGATAAATTGCAAAAGATCTTCACTGTTTTAATATTAAATTGCTTTCGCAGCTAAAACTACTTATAACAACCCCGTTGTTTTGTACTAACATTGTACTAGCACAATTTCTCGCTGAGAAATTTTCATATCACATTAACCATAAATTGTATCGCAGCTCTCACACTCCGGCGGGGTCTAGGGTGTCCTATGTCAACTGACTGCACCCCCCCCCCCCCCCCTTTCCCTTGAAAGTAAACAAAAGTGACTGCAGGGCCACCTAGACCCTCTGCCTTAAAGCTATACATGGTAAGGAAGGTTTATCTAGAGCAACTGACAAGTATCTAGACAAAAACGTATGATTAGACGCCCACAACTGAGTGGACGCAATATCTTCTACTGAAAAAATTTCAGGAAACGTAAAGAGGCTGCCCATTTGCGTAAATCGTGGGCCCGACCCACAACGCCGGGATTACTCTCTTTAATAACTTCGACCAGAAGAGAGGCTAATCGCCGTTTCAGTAAGCGTTTACCCGTACTTGCTACCCATAAAGCACCTTGGGGGTTTAGAGGAGCTACTCTCAAATATTTGGTTAGAGCTTGCACTGGACATAGATTATGATGCACCTTTCCCCTTTTTAACGCCGGCACCGTGAACTCAGAAAATACGTGTGCACTGTGCTCATTCTTGGCTACAAATCCCGGGGAAGGTGCAATGTAAATACATTCATTAAGTCTACCAAACCTAAGGCAATTAGGTGTGTTGCTCATCGCCGCCAGCTCAGACACTCTGTTCCCGGTGGCCAAAGCCAAAAGGAAAACAGCCTTTTTTAAGAGTAATGCAAAATCTGCAGTATTTTGGTACAGACGGGAGTGAAGTAAAGACAAAGCTTTGTCCAGAGACCAAGTAGGCATGAGCTGACGGGGAGGTGGGCGGAGTTTAACGTAAAACAAGCTCTCATAAAACCTGTTTCCTCCGCCACCGGTATGGAGAGACCTGTAAGGTCTAAAAAGGGCACTCTAATCGCAGTTAAGTGATTTTTTAACGTTACCACAGATAAATGTTTCTGCTCAAACAGATAATTTAAATAATTGAAAACTAAAGCTACTGATGGCACAGTCTGTTCTGTTCTGATGATCCAAGAAGTAAAGGCTTGCCAATGTGAGTGATACTGTCGTTTCGTAGACTGAGTATATTGATTTAACAATTTATTGGTCACATCTCTACCGTATGGTGCTAGCCACTTGGCCTCCTGAATGTCCATAATGCAAAAGTCAGCGAGGTCGCTAGGTTGCCAATCGTGTCTAAGTGGAAATACCCGACCGGGAGCGACACCGAGTTCGGGCATCACGTTTTCAATTGCTGGTACCACAACTGCGCCGGCCACAGGGGCGCGATTAGTGAGACTAAGCCTCGATAATCTCGTAGTTTGTTCACTACGTGGCACATTAGTGACGCATCTGGCGGCGGAAACAGATAGATGGAGCTCCATCTGTTCCAGTCTGTCACTAGGGCGTCTGGCCCCCCTGCCGGCGTTTTCGTCCGGCGGGTGAGGTATAGAGGGAGTTTGTGAGTCTCCTCAGACGCAAACAGATCCACTTGTGGATGGGAGAGCTCTGTAATCATTAGGTTGAAAATTGGTTGCTTGAGCTCCCATTCTACTGTCGTGCTCTGTCTCCGGGACAGAGCGTCTGCCCAGACGTTCGCTACGCCTGGGAGATAAGATGCATGAAGATAAATGTCTAGTCTGTTGGCTAGAGTAAAAATCTCTTCCGACACGTTTAGCAACCTCCTTGACCTAGTTGATCCTTGTTTCTGAATACAGTGAACTGCGTTCAGATTGTCCATTCTGAAGGCCACTGACTTGCCCCGTAACGCAGGGCCGTGAGCCTGAAGGAAATACAAGGGGACTAGTAATTCTTTGACATTGATGTGAGAGATTTCTAAGTGGGACCAAAGCCCCTGACCCTGGTGCCCCTGATTTGACTGAAATCTCCACCCTATTGTGCCTGACGCATCCGTGTCTACCCATACCGTTGGTGGAG
The DNA here is from genome assembly GCA_032716605.1 of Paralithodes platypus. Classification (NCBI taxonomy): domain Eukaryota; kingdom Metazoa; phylum Arthropoda; class Malacostraca; order Decapoda; family Lithodidae; genus Paralithodes; species Paralithodes platypus. Next base: position 22,840,134 of record CM064491.1, on the reverse strand, counting down.
GAGAGGTCCATGACATTATTGAGTGCAACGTTTGCCTCTTTGCCCAGACCGCTAGTAAGGTGTGGATTAATTTCGGGATGGGCCATAATTTTCCCGCCGGTAAGAGTGGGAAATATTTGTTGCCTTCCAATATTAAACGTTTTACTTTCAACCGGCCCAACATGACAGTTAGTTGAATCCAGTTGAGAGAGCCGACCAGAGACTCCCAGATCCTCCGCGTCGTAGTCAGACTGTGAAGAAACATGAACAGTTTCCTGCGAAACCTGTTGCGATTGTCCACACTCTGACTCAGAGTGAGAGCGGCGTGTCCCAGACCAGCCCTATCCACTGAATTACTCGTGAGGGAACAAGGTTTGACTTTACCAGATTTACCTTGAACCCTAGAGTTTTGACATGATTTTAAAATGATGTTGACATGTTTGATGCATAATTGTTGTGTCTCTGCCACCACCAGCCAGTCGTCTAGGTACCACAACACTCTGATTCCTTGTTTTAACAATGGCATCAGGGCTTGCCGGACTAATTTCGTGAATAATCGAGGTGCTAGGTTCAAACCGAATGGCATCCTTTGAAAAACAAAATTTTGGTGCCTGATCCGTAAGGCCAAAAACCTTTGAAATCTTTTGTTGACCGATACGTGCCAATAGGCGTCTGTCAGGTCTAGTGAACACATCCAACCTCCCGGCGGAAGTGTTAGCCTGATTTGGTGTACTGTTAACATTCGGAAAGACTCGTTGTGAATGTGAAGGTTCAGATAAGACAGGTCTATGACCGGTCTCATCTGAACACTGTCCCTTTTGGGAACCAAAAATAGTTTGGACGTGAATACAGGGTAATTTGGGGGGACCGGGATGATGACATTCTTGGCAATCATTTCCTGGACCAGTGACTCCACCTCTAAAGAAACAAAATTCGCCGTTGTCGGCTGACGTAAGCGAGGTCGCCGGAGCCACTGCCAAGTGATGCCTTTGCGTGCCACCATCCGTGCCCAAGTGTTTAACGGCCATGCTTGGTGACACGTTCGGAACGACCCAGTTAGCAGACAAGGGTTCGCCGGCTGTACTACCCTCGGGTCCGCCGGCCTTAAGGTTGGCACCGGGAGTGAGAGAGACTTTAGTTTTTTTATGGTGGGGTTGGTGGTGCTGGACGCTTCGCCGGCTGGCTGGTGTTGGCCGAAGACTGGCCCTGACCTGGCTTATTATGGCCGCGTCCTCTCTGACCTGAAAACCTACTCTGTCTATGCCTGTACTGACCTTGGGGGGAGTGGGAGGACTTAGGCGGAAGAAAGGGCTTAGATCCCCCTGGCTGAGCTTTAGCGGTTGGCCTGGGTTTGGGGAAGTTAAAGGCAGGTTTCTTAGAAGGGGTGGGACTGTGTTTAAAAGCCTGCGCCATATTAAATACCGTTCGCCACACTTCAGGGGACATTAAAGAGGGAGTAAGCACTGGTGACATGACCACCTGATTCGCAATGCGATCAGGCAGTTTGCGAACTAAAGACATTCTGAGATCTTGTCTTGCTCGTACCGCCTCAAGCAAGGCGGTGCGTATGTCACCCAGAGATTGGATTGACGACTGGAGAAGCAGTCGCCGGGATAATTCAACCGATCTTCTGGCATCCGCGTCTGCGATTGCCTGAGTGGACCGAAGTAAAGACTTAGCTACCTGTTGAGACACTATGTATTGAGAGAACAGGCGAAAAGCTTTCCCCCTTAGCCTAAATTCTCGGTCTAGGTGAGTTGGGGTAGGGGTAGTGAAAGGGTCTTTTAGCTCACAAAGATTAATTTTAGGGGCAGCTAGGAAAGAAAACAAAGCTGACGGGACTCCGCCGGCAGAACATACCGGCATGGAGAACCACGAATGAGTATCTTGAGGGATCTGGTGGGAAGATTTGGAAGTAAATGTGGTTGCAAAGTTTTGAGCCTCTGTCTCCCAATCTACCCAAGGTCCTGGACCCAACTGCCCCACCTTCAAGACTGGATTAGCTGCTTCGTCTGTGACGGTTTGTAAATCAAGTTCAGGAGTGAGAGCTGACAGAGTCTTAATGTCATTAAACCCATCCAGCTTAGACCAGTCTGAAAACAATTTTGAAGCTGAGGCAGGGGGTAAAGCTGGCTTAGTAGCATACACAAAATAGTCTTGGTGATAATAACTAGGTATAGCCTTTATATTGACGTCTAGTACATTTCCCAAAATATCCAAGGCCCTTAATTTCTTTGATTTATTGCCCTGGATGACCCACTCACGCGGTACTGGGAGTTCCCCTGACAAGGTAGGTTGGGCGAGCTCTGGTTTAGTGGGGGTCAAAAGGACCCATGACTCGTCTGGTCCATAAAGCAAGGGCATAGCTACCTTTCTGAGAGGCGCCTTGTCTAGAGGGGGTGGATTGACATCCGTTATAACCCTTACATTCGAAGTGGTCAATGCCGCCGTAGCAGGCTTAGTAACCACTGATGGTGACAGAGTGGGGGGGTTAGGGATCTTAGATAAAGCAATAGAAGTCATCAGAGGCCGTACCATAGAACTTGTCGTGGGAGCCCCCAAGTCCACTGTGGGAGTTTCCTGTTGTTGGCCAAAAAATTTAGATAAAGCATGACTAAATAGCCCATCAATTTCCTGCGCAGTGACAAATTGAGTTGATGATGAACTTACTGGTGAATCATTAATATCCTGCGTGGCGTCCAAGCCTGAACCTGACTCTTGCCCTTCCATCTCCGAAATTATTGAAACCTCGTCTTTCTCCTCCTGATCCTCCTGAGAAGATCCCGCCGAAGCTGGGGTACCTTGCTGCCAAGAAAAGTCAGGAATAGAGGATGGGATCGCCGCGTCCCTGTGGACGTCAGTTACTGTGTGACTAGTTTGAGTCGGAAGTGGGTGGTCAGACCCTGGCCGAGAAAATCGCCAAACACCGAGGCCCTGGCCTACACTCTCTTGGGAGTCTGAAACACTCTCAATCACTGATCCCCCTGAACTCTCCAATTCCCGGGTTAAAATATTAATGGGTAAATCCTCTTTAGGGACAGGCACCGTACTGGACCCTTGAGACCTAACACAAACTCTGTCTGGGGTAGAGGTACGATGAGAGGCACTAGAAGCTGGCGAATGTAGGGAGGTCTTTCGTTTATGGGAATCCTTTTTGGAAGATTTATGGCTACGGTGTGACCGTGAACTACTCTTTGATTTGGAGGATTCATCGCCGTGACCACTGCTGGAACTTTCCGTCCTACTCTTCTTACTCGATGGTGAAGAGGCAAGACTAGATGACTGGCGTCTGAGAGGTGACCTAGACCGAGATCTCGCCCGAGACGCGGAGGCGGACGCCGGGGGTGTAGGCTCTCTTGGACGTTTCGGAGTAGCAGCAGAAGACACAGAACCCTGACCAGTCTCCGCCGGCTTGTGACTAGTGACTCGAGAGGAACGTTTAGGGGGAGGGTGTTCAAAAAGCAGTCTATCCCAAAGAGGGACGTTGTCACATTGAAGTGACTTATGAGCTACAATCGTAGTGTATGCTGACATCTGTTGCCTAACTTCTCTTAACACGACCGCTGTGGTCTTATCATTGTCGCATAGGACCTTGACAGCTAATTGGGAGCAAAAGGAACAATTACGCATAACCCACAGACCCCTTGAACGGTCTAGACATTTAACACACTTTATGCAAAGAGTATGCGCAAAAATAGGGATACCGGCACAGGTAGGGTTAGTGCATAAAGCAAAGACTGGGGCCAAGGTAGCCATGACAGAGACTGGTGGGGAAAACTACCGCCGGGTCTGTATTGGTCCGCCGGAGCCCAGCTCTGGAAAAAAAGAAAATTTCCAGGAATTAATGCTCATAAGGTTAACCCAACATGTTCGCACACAAGTGTTAATAACCCACCGGGTAACGAGATGTAATGACACAACGATCAAAGCTCGCTACGCGGCGGGGCTCAGAATATCTAAACATATCTTTTTAAGAAAGTGAAGAATACCCTCTGACATAATATAACGGTCCAGCATGGCGTTTATAGTCTTTCTGGTGGTGACTGTCTCAAGATTCAATTTTGGAACAAAAACAACCCCCCATAAAGACGCCGGCCCTTGAAATATTTTAGTAGAATAACAGATACAGATACGAGATCTGATTTCTAACGAATTGTCACAAAAAGATCGCCGTAAGTATGAAGGCGGCGATACCTAAACGTATCACTTAATTAAGTGGTTAAATCGAAATTGAATTGTAAATTCCTTATTTCCTCCACCCAGGAGCACTGTAAAAACGATGTTAACCCTAATTGAACCTTCAATCGCCGTAAGTGTAAAGGCGGCGATACATAAAGTATCCCTTAAAATGGATCGGTTAACTAACTGAATGACTTAGTTGTTCATCCCACCCTACCAAGGTACACCCGCCGGGTGAGATGTCAAAACGTTAACCCCATAAGTTCCTGTCCCCACTTCTTTGTAAAAGATCGCTGGGGAGGAAAGCCCTTAACAACAGCTAGGTTTTTCTTGTGGTTTTGTAAAACCGGGTAGAAAACTACATAACATATGTTCGCATGAACAATGTTTTTAGATGGGTACAGCCATTCCGCCGGGAATCAAAGGGAGCCTGAAAACAGGCACCAACACAGAGACGCAGTCCTGGAGAGCCACAGACACCTCATCGCCGGGGACACAAGCCTGTGTTGAAACCACGTGTGGCCCAACACTCTCGGCCGGGTTTTTTTCATGGTGAAACCGAGAAAAAACCCGCCGGAAGGAAACCCACCCCGATCAGACACCATCTGAACGTACAACGGACACGAAGGAAAGCCACGCACGACTAGCCTAAGTCCACACAATAATCCGTGGAATTAGCCAATACACAACTAAACCAGGAAACAAACATAGTCCGAGGAATTAGCCAATACACAACTAAAACCCGGATACACATGACACAGTAGGGCATATTTATAAAAATAAACAATAACACTTGTACATGTGGCAAAGCTACGAGCGGCTGGCTAGGCCTAAGTAGACGGCATAAGAAATGTTGAAATATACACAAAAACACTGGAAATATAACAACAGGAACCACCGCCAACACACCACTGTAGCAAAAACTTCCGGCAAAGGGAAGACTGACTCGGGACCCAGAAAAAACTTCACTAAGTGAAGAAAAATACGCTGGGAACGTCAGTAAGCAAAGCTTACCTCATCAGAAAGATAAAAGGCAGCAATAATTAACGCGTAATGAAAGCCGCCTGCATCACAAGCTAACTCAACTGTGAAACGATCACAAGTCCACAACAGGACCACGCGGGTACATCCGAAATAGATGCCCCAAACACACGACCCAAAATACACTGCACTGCGGGCAACCAGCCCAGGACACTCCTGCTACGCATATCCTAACCTTACTCGATACATCCCGGAGTAAACAAATGAGAAAAAACTCACTAGGGACGCAGCAAATGCGGAACCAGCGGAGCGTGGGGAGACACGTCCGGGCAGGCTGAGCGCAGAGCAGAGAAGGAAGAATGACGCCTGAATCAGCGTCTGGTCAAAGATCCACACAAGTACATCCACGATATGATGGAAAGCTTATTAGATAGTTATTCTTATTTTCTTTTTGTTTTTATTTTTTACGAAGTTTTTTCGTAGTGAGAACCCAATTCATAATGACTGAAGCCATGAGTGAGGTCGCGTGCGCTCATGATGAAGGCTCCTCAGTTTTTAAATGCTCTGCGCGGTAGATTCAAACTACGGCGGATTAGTGTTTGAAGAGGATGCCTTATGTAATAGGCATGTTCGTCAATGATGGAGGGGCCACTAATAAATATAACACATAGCAAGTATAACACAAGGGGAAATTTAAGAAAAAATAAAGATACCAGCTCACCAGTTGTTTCAAGTAGCACGTCATCTGCAGTGCCTCTACCTAGAGACCAGGAGACAACGGGGTGTCTGATTTATTTGTCTTTTTTCCTAGCGTGGTTGGATGTGTTCCGTCTCATTTATACCACTATGCATCGCTGCTTCATCTTCTTCCTCTTCTTCGTGCCTGAAAATGTGAAAATGTTTTCATTCGTTCAAATACTATTGAGCAATATTGTCATTGAGATCATATTTTCATGAGAAAATGTAATAACTGCTACTTACAATTAATCTTGGAGCTGGTCTTTTTTCCCGTTTCGACATAGTCTTTCTGTATACGTTGCTTTGCTGGTGCACGTCCATCGTGGATTAATGATGCAGCATTGTTTATGGGAATTTCAATAGCGTCATTAGTTTCCAGGGTATGCACATCTTCCATGGCTAACAGCTCAGCCTCATTTTTCTGTTTACGGTGTTATCTCTGTCCCACCTCTTCCATGCCAAAGTATGCTGTGGCATTTATTCGGTTATGTAGACTTTGAAGTACAAGCCTTTTTAAGGCATCAATCCTCTCTTCTGTTAGTTCTGTGAAAGAAAGATTTGTTTTTGAAATGCTTGGTCACAATACAATTATTAGGAACATAAACATATAACAGTGGCGCATAAAAGTCTTGTATGTTTTTATGTCAGGCTACTATTAGTCTTACCGTGACATATTTGTACTTACCGTGACATTTTTGTCTAAAAAAATTGTTTATAATTATCCACACTTCACTGTTAGTTACGTCACTCAAATAAAACTGTGTATTCACTCAAAACTTGCCCAAATTGGGCATAAAAAAATGCCAAAAATGGGCAAAACACAACTATATTTCGTAATTACAGCTTTATTATACTTCGTAGGTAGTATTTATTGATAAATATATTGGTCTTTCAAGCGAAAATGAAGGTTTTAGGGCAATATATATACGACACACGTATAGCCTAGCTTACATTCGTAATCACAAACCTAACATAAGTTAGGAATGTGACTACGAATGCTTACTACACTAACCCTACGAATATGATATAAATAATATTATTCACAGTTCACAACACTTCCACTGGGTCCATTCTAGCCGCCTAAAAACCACATGGCTGGCTATGGAGAGGCGAACAACGAGGCACAAAGTCACAAATCACGAGTAATCACAAACCTAACATAAGTTAGGAATGTGACTACGAATGCTTACTACACTAACCCTACGAATATGATATAAATCAAATTTAGCTAGGTCAATAGATAGGATTGTCGCGGGGTTTCGCTGAAAATAAAGCCTGAGAATATGAGTAAGAATAATTGTCTAGATAGGGTAAATTGCCGTACTGGTACATCAGATAGGAATAGAAAATATCAGTCACAGGATTTTAATTGTACTGCTAGTAGAAATATTAAAGGTGTAACAGAAGATGGGAATTCAGTTAGAAATAAAGGTAAATCCGATACCAGTAAAATAAATTCATTGCGATTATATTATACAAACTGTAGGAGTTTATGTAACAAAATGGATGAACTTAGAGCACTTGTTAGCAACGAAAATATAGACATTATAGCACTGACTGAAACATGGATTAATACAGAATCAAGACATTTTTTAGCAGAATTCCATATACCAGGATATAGTTTGTTTAAACGCGACCGAACAAGTAGGAGGGGCGGCGGAATAGCAGTGTTTGTCAGGAGTTCTTTAAAAAGCTGTATTAAATCAGGTATTAGACTAAATACTGATAACGAAAGTGTTTGGGTAGAGGTTAGCGAAGGTAGTGAGACCATAATTATTGGAGTTATTTATAGACCACCAAATATGAGTAGAAACGAAGGTACAGCTTTATGGCAGGAAGTGAAAATAGCATCAAGGTTTAGCAATGTGTGTATTATGGGGGATTTTAATTTTCCGAATATTGATTGGCAGCATCAAATCGGCGACTCAGATTCAAAAGAGTTTATTGAGGCGGTACAGGATAGTTTTTTATTTCAATTCATAGACTCGCCTACTAGAGGTAATAATATCCTCGATTTAGTTCTCAGTAATAATGAACAAATGATAAATAATGTAGAGATAGGAGACCAACTAGGAAATAGTGATCATAAATCAATTTATTTTAACATACAATGGACAGGAAAGGCTAAAGAGAATACGACACTTATCCCAGATTTCAGAAAAGCCAATTATGGTGGATTAAGAAGAGCCTTAAGAGTCGATCCTATGGTTAAACTATTAAGTGGACCCAGGTGCGCTAATGAACATACTCTCTCTCAGATACCTGTCTTAACCCAGGATAATTTGTCAGCTACATATAATCATTTTATTTCTTCACTCCACAATGCGCAAAATAAATATATCCCCAAAAGAAAATTTAGATCAACACAGAACCAACCCAAATGGATGAATAATAGACTATTAGACCTTCTAGGAAAAAAGAGAGGAATATATCGAAAAATTAAGAAAGGCGAAATTCACCTACTTGCTTACTATCAGAATCTATCAAGAGAGGTTAAAAAAGGTATAAGGACAGATAAAAGAAATTATGAAATCAGGATAGCCAATGACTCAAAAAATAACCCTAAGGCTTTTTACCAGCTATATAAATCTAAAGTTAGAGATAAAATAGGCCCCCTTAACCCGGGAGCTGCGGGGAGACTCTTAAGAGTTCCCCCGGCGCACTGCGGGAAGACTCTTAAGAGTCAGAGAAAATAAAAATCAAATTTTGACATCGAAAAAAAAAAAAAAATTTATATTTTTTTTTTTTTATTTTTTTATTTTTTTTTGGCCCCTGGGCCATGCAAAATCTCAGTCCTCTACCTCCCCTCCTTCCCCACTTTCCTCCTCTCCTTCAGTTATCACCTATTTTCCCTGTTATTCCCTTATTCTGAGGTATATTTTCGTGCTAACATTAGAAAAATCCGATTGGAGGGTGTGGTCATCACTGATAGCAAGCGAGTGCAAGAGAGAGAGAGAGAGTATCGATCGACTGTGTCTCAGTGGCCTTGGGGGAAATTGGCGGGAAAGCAGATTGCCTCACCCATACATTATACAACTCGCGGGCTATATCTCCGATTTTGACCATCCAAACGCTGTTTTCACTCGTTTTATTGTTGTTTCAGGTTAATACCTTTATAATCAACCCATAATAGGCGCATATGGATAAATATTAATGCTATTAATGGCACAATGAATATTTTAGTGACGGAAACACCTCAAATACGTCAGCACAGGGGGACGTTTCCAATTACCCCCATGCGCACTTCAGAGGTTAAAACTTCGATAAGAGAAATGACAGAAAATTATTTAGAAATGTGCAGTACATTAAATAGTCAGTTTCTATCCGTTTTCACTAATGAAAATTTGGCACAGATTCCAGAAGTCCGTAAGGTATATAGCGATAGTATAGAAAATAGGTTAAGTACGGTTACTATAAGTAGCAATGATGTGCTTAACCCGGGAGCTGCGGGGAGACTCTTAAGAGTTCCCCCGGCGCACTGCGGGGAGACTCTTAACCCGGGAGCTGCGGGGAGACTCTTAAGAGTTCCCCCGGCGCACTGCGGGAAGACTCTTAAGAGTCAGAGAAAATAAAAATCAACTTTTGACATCGAAAAAAAAATATTTTTTTATATTTTTTTTTTTTATTTTTTTATTTTTTTTTGGCCCCTGGGCCATGCAAATCTCAGTCCTCTACCTCCCCTCCTTCCCCACTTTCCTCCTCTCCTTCAGTTATCACCTATTTTCCCTGTTATTCCCTTATTCTGAGGTATATTTTCGTGCTAACATTAGAAATCCGATTGGAGGGTGTGGTCATCACTGATAGCAAGCGAGTGCAAGAGAGAGAGAGAGAGTATCGATCGACTGTGTCTCAGTGGCCTTGGGGGAAATTGGCGGGAAAGGAGATTGCCTCACCCATACATTATACAACTCGCGGGCTATATCTCCGATTTTGACCATCCAAACGCTGTTTTCACTCGTTTTATTGTTGTTTCAGGTTAATACCTTTATAATCAACCCATAATAGGCGCATATGGATAAATATTAATGCTATTAATGGCACAATGAATATTTTAGTGACGGAAACACCTCAAATACGTCAGCACAGGGGGACGTTTCCAATTACCCCCATGCGCACTTCAGAGGTTAAGAGTCAGAGAAAATAAAAATCAACTTTTGACATCGAAAAAAAAAAAAAAAATTATATTTTTTTTTTTTTATTTTTGGCCCCTGGGCCATGCAAAATCTCAGTCCTCTACCTCCCCTCCTTCCCCACTTTCCTCCTCTCCTTCAGTTATCACCTATTTTCCCTGTTATTCCCTTATTCTGAGGTATATTTTCGTGCTAACATTAGAAATCCGATTGGAGGGTGTGGTCATCACTGATAGCAAGCGAGTGCAAGAGAGAGAGAGAGAGTATCGATCGACTGTGTCTCAGTGGCCTGGCCTTGGGGGAAATTGGCGGGAAAGCAGATTGCCTCACCCATACATTATACAACTCGCGGGCTATATCTCCGATTTTGACCATCCAAACGCTGTTTTCACTCGTTTTATTGTTGTTTCAGGTTAATACCTTTATAATCAACCCATAATAGGCGCATATGGATAAGTATTAATGCTATTAATTGCACAATGAATATTTTAGTGGCGGAAACACCTCAAATACGTCAGCACAGGGGGACGTTTCCAATTACCCCCATGCGCACTTCAGAGGTTAAGGAAATTGACAGACTGAAACCTCAGAAATCGCCTGGTCCCGATGAGGTATATGCTAGAGTATTAAAAGAATGCAGAGATGAGTTAAGTTACCCATTAACATTTCTTTTTAACAATTCATTAGAAACAGGTATAGTTCCAGAAGCTTGGAAGCTTGCAAATGTAGTTCCGATTTTCAAAAAAGGTGATAAATCAATAGCATCCAATTACCGTCCCATTAGTCTCACAACTGTCTTCGTGGTGCGATGCATAAGGTGTTGATTTTCGGTGTGAGCATCCTGGATTCGAATCCACGGACTGCCACATGTGTTTGTAAATTTCATTAATCGATTTTAGGAGTATAGTTGGTTGTTGGAAGGAACATAATAATTCAATCATAGGAAAGCTACTAGAGTCAATTATTGCTAGGAAAATGAGAAACCACTTAGAAACATTTAACTTAATCAATTCTTCTCAGCATGGATTCACTCAGGGACGTTCTTGCCTTACTAATTTGCTTAGTTTTTTCTCAGAGGTATATGAAGCAGTAGATAATGACAAGGCATACGATATTATATATTTAGATTTCAGTAAAGCTTTTGACAGAGTCCCTCATGAGAGATTGATGAGAAAGGTTGAGGCACATGGAATAGGTGGGGCGTTGTTAGGATGGATTAGGTCATGGCTAATAGGTAGGAAGCAGAGAGTCAGCATAAATGGTACTAAGTCAGAATGGGGATCAGTGAAGAGTGGTGTCCCCCAGGGATCTGTATTAGGTCCTCTGTTGTTTATTATATACATAAATGACCTTGATTTAGGTATAACTAGTAGGATAAGTACATTTGCAGACGATACCAAAATGGGGAGAAAAATTTATTCAGTTAGAGATAATTATAGAGTGTCTGCAAAGGGATCTAGATACCTTACACGAATGGTCAGTAAAATGGCAGATGAAGTTTAACATTGACAAATGCAAGGTATTAAAGATAGGGAAGATGCATACAAATTTTAAATATAAACTAGCTAATATGGAATTAGAAAACTCAGACTGTGAGAAAGATCTAGGTGTTTGTTAGCAATGATTTGAAGCCTAGACAACAATGTATAAGCGTTCGTAACAAGGCAAACAGGATTCTCGGGTTCATATCTAGGAGTGTGAGTAACAGAACTGCTGATGTTATCTTAAAATTTTACTTGTCATTAGTGAGACCCCATATGGATTATGCTGTTCAATTTTGGTGTCCTTATTACAGAATGGACTTAGATTCATTGGAGAGAGTACAATGTAGAATGACAAAAATGATCCATAATATTAGAAATCTTCCGTATGAAGAAAGGTTGAAGAAATTAGGCTTACATTCGTTAGAGAGACGCAGAGTTAGAGGTGACATGATAGAGGTATTCAAGTGGGTTAGTGGAATTAATAAAGGAGACATGACAAATTTACTAAAGCTCAGTGATAGCGAAATAACTCGTACAAATGGTTTCAAATTAGATAAATTTCGTTTCAGAAAAGATATAGGCAAATATTGGTTTGGTAACAGAGTTGTAGATGGGTGGAATAGGCTACCAAGTGATATAGTGGGATCAAGAACGATAGGGAGCTTTAACCCTCTAAGAGCGGGGGGTCTGTGGCCGTTTTGGGCCTTTTCAGGCCATTCTGACTGCTATATCAACCATCAGCATGAAAGGAACTGTATTGTGCCGAAAACTAGGCGGAAATCGCTACACAATGACACCACATACAGCTACGTAGCACTCGTGGAGCCCTGACAGTGTTACCTCAAAGATGGAAGTTTAGCTGATTTTGCTACATTGTTCACTTTTCGCTAACTATTGGTCACACTGTCATCCACCCGTGCAGTGGGGGAAGTGGAGTTAGTGTGGGCCGGGAGGCCACAGATGTCGGACGTATGGTTCATTACTGTTCCACCCATTTTCACTCGATCTTCACCCATTTTTCACCCGTTTTCTCCCAGTTTCTTTCACTCGACTTAAGTCGAGCGCCGCTAGTAAGGGGTTAAGATAAAATTAGATAGGCATATGGACGAGATGGGTTGGGTGTGAGGGGGATCTAGCAGGTGTGGGCCAATCGGCGCTCAGCAGACCCCCGTAATCTTGTGTTAATCTCTGACCGTTTTGGTGGGGTCAGTACTCAAGGTATTAGTGAGGTGGGTCTATAATTGGGCCTTGTAATTGGGGTTGGGTGTGATAGTGATCTGCCTTGTATGGGCCGATCGGCTTTTTGCAGACTCCCATTTTCTTATGTTCTTATGTTCTTATTATTCACAGTTCACAACACTTCCACTGGGTCCATTCTAGCCGCCTAAAAACCACATGGCTGGCTATGGAGAGGCGAACAACGAGGCACAAAGTCACAAATCACGAGTTATATACGTAAATTATAAATACATAGCCACAAATTGATGATACACTGCCTCTTAGTACATAAATAATCAAGATTTGCCCGCCTGAAACCCGCTCCATGGCGGGCAATGGAGGCGAGACAAGATTTAAAGGTCTGGGAGTCCTACCTCACAGACTGGCAGCCGGCTCACAACTGGTGAAACAAAGCCCCGCACTCCTCTCACAGGGACGCTAGGGGGTTGCCAGATATTTCATTTTGTAACTTACTGAGAGCTAACTTACCAGCCAAAAACGCGTCATAATCGCGTTATAAACTTATTTACCACAAATATTTCTAACTTACGGGTGGCATTATGACGCGATTGCGTCATACGACCAGTCGACCACTCTTCGAGGGATGGCGTTAGGACGCGATCGCGTCCTAAAAATGCGGGAGGGTTAACTTAAATAATATACTGTTTATATCCAAATGTTATTAGACTTTTATTACTACCCTTGTTTACTCATCCTTTTTAACTGCTTTAATAATGCACAATTGAATTGCACATTTGCCTACAATGTGTAAAATTGAAAAAAAAAAAAATATATATTATATATATATAAACTAATCAAACACAAATGCGCTTAGGCTTCACATTCATAAACACACACACACACACACTATCTAACACACACAGAGGGGTCATTAATCAGTTTTGGTGGAGAGAGAGAGCGCGCGGGGGAGAGAAAGAGAGAGAGAATGAACTAATTGAAAGCGAGAGAGAAAGATAGAAGGAGAAGGAAAATGCGCGCGTGGGACCTGTGACGTCAAAGGGTCGCCTGGTGGACCGGACTTATATCTGTAGACTGTGGTCATGACTATCATACAAATACTTCAAGTAGGTCTCGAATATACATTTGGATTGCATATTACTTGCAAATAAATATATCTAAGTGTTTCTGATGGCAATCTGCCCTTCCCTTTCACAAGCATCATTCGACACCAGTCCACTGGACACCAGTCTAAATATAGCTCAGTTCCCAGAAAGGTTATCTCCCTTCCCTCGTCTGTTTACTGACCTCCCTCGTTATATCTACCCCTCCTCAAAACTACTCTATAATATCGTACTTTATTTACAGTCAATGGCCTAGCTATTTCTGTGCATACTTCACATGTGTCTAAAATGCAATGTCTGCTTGCAATTCTTAAGCCATCTATACGAACGACATACGCATGTCTCACTTTCTCTCTCCATTTCTCTCTCATGTCATTCATGTCTCTCTTACTCTCTCCATTTTGGCCACCCTGCATGTACTCCGGGTTACATACAGTAAGACACATGCTAGACTAGGGGTTCGGCAGAAAACAAAACCATATGTAGTTATGAGCAAGACCCGAATAATGCCTCGGGCGCCCCAATTTGTGTACACAACAGCGTCCTTTCCTTCTTCTCCTTGTCTTTTTTCCCTCCTCCCTAGTCCTTCCCTCCAACCTTTTTTTTTTTTTTTTTTTTTTTTTTTTAAGAGACAATGAACGGAGGAAGGAAAAACACAGATAAAACAAAAAGGTCCATGTGCCTAAAGGCATCCTCCATTCATAAAATGTTTGTAACAACTGGATTTAAACTTTTGTAGATTGTAAGTTTGTGGAAAGCAACTCGAGGGAAGTGAATTCCAAAGAGTAGTAGTTCTAGGGATAAATTAATTTTGATAAGCAGAAGTTCTGCATTGTGGAGGAGAAAGTGTAAATTCATGGGCGCTCTCAGCTGCCCTAGTTCTACGGGGAAAGATGTGGAGAGGTGGGCACAATTGAAGCAAGTTCCTCGGAACAATTGCTGTGAAAATATCTGTAGAATAATGCAAGGGATGCAACGTTTCTTCGTATGGATAATGTAGGAAGGTCCTGTGTGATTGCAGGGTTATTGATTAATCTAATAGCTTTATTTTGAATTTTGTCCAACTGCCTCAATGCAACCACTCCACTTCCACTCCACAGAGGTGAACAGTAATCCATCTGAGAACGCACATGACTTTTATATATTACGGCCAACTGCTCGTCAGTGAAGAATTCTCGAACTCTGTACAGGAGTCCCAGTTTTTTAGAGGCATTCTTAGCAATGCCTCTAACATAATGTGTCCAGCTCAAGTTAGTAGTTAATGTTACACCGAGAATGTCAATACTAGGGGAAGTGGGAATATTTACATCATTAAAAAATATATGGGAGTCAGTGAGATTCTGTCGGTTAGAAAATTGAATGTACTTGGTTTTCTGTGCATTAAAGGAAACTAGATTCTTTGTCCCCATTCATTAATTCTAGAAAGGTCCTGGTTCAGAGAAATTGCAGTGTTTATTTTTGAATTTATAAGATCGGGTTGGGTGAAAGAATTGGTAAATGTGAAGGAACTGTGGAGTGTTGAGTCATCTGCATAGGAATGTATTGGATTATGAGTGGTAGATATGAGATCATTGATATGAATGAGAAACAGAGTTGGGGCCAAAACTGATCCCTGGGGAACACCAGCATTTATTGAGTGAAATTGAGAATAAAGGCCATCTACCATTACACATATTTTTCTGTTATGAAGATAAGAAGAAATTAGTGGAACTAATGATGCAAGGCCATAGTGTGACATCTTCGACAATAAGGATTGATGCCAGACTCTATCAAATGCCTTTGATATATCCAGTGCTATTGTATGTGTTTCACCATGTTGGTCTGTAGCTTGGTTGATTTGATGGGCAAAGAATGTCTGCAGTTGATCGACATCGTCTAAAACCATATTGCCTATCACTGATTAATTTATTATTCTCAAGATGCTTAATTATGTGATTATTTAAACTAATTTCAAAGACTTTACCAAGAGTGGAAGTTATAGCTATTGGTCTGTAGTTTGATGGATCTGAAGAGGCACCTTTTTTAGGAACTGGATGGATGTTTGCTTCTTTCCAGGGTACTGGGAAGCATGAGGTATGAGTACACAGACGGAAAACATTTGCCAATACAGGAGCGAGCACCAAGGAGCAATTCCTAAGTACTATTGAAGGAATTTCATCTGGACCAGGAGCCTTATCTACTGAGAGATTCTGCAAAATAGTTTTGACATGTCTGGTGTGGATCTTAAGTGAGGGAATTTCAGGCGAATTAAAATTAAGTACAGGGACATCTTGATTTATTTCATCTAAGGTTGAGTTGGTGGAGAAAATATCCGCAAGAAGGTTAGCTTTACCTCGTGGGTCACTTACAAGATTGCCAGTCGGAGATTTTAATGGTGGAATGGATGAAGCAGTAGTGAAGTTGGATTTGAATGAGTTAAGAGTAGACCAAAATATTTTGTTATCATTTGGATTATTTAGAAGTTTATTTGCCTGCTTGTGGAGAAAGTTTGATTTAGTTAGGTTTAATACAGTTTTGGCATGATTTCTGATGTTTCTAAAGTAATTAAAGGCTTCATGTGTTTCTGATCTTGTGTATGCATTGTAGGCTATTGCTTTTTGTTTAATTACTCTAGCACAATTATGGTCAAACCATTTAGGTGAATTAGATCTTTTACTGTACTTTTGATGAGAAATAAAAGTTTCCATTCCAATTTTTACAAAATCTTGTATGTGGCTCAAGGTGGTGTGTGCATCATTAGAAAAGAAAGAGGTCCAGGGAATATCAATAAAGAAACCTTGAAGACCCTCCCAGTCTGCCCTATCGTAATGCCATTTAGTCACCAAAACAGGTTCAGAGTGGGAAGGTGTGGTAGGTGATAGACAGGTGGCCTGTAGCAGACAGTGATCAGAAGATCCAAGCGGGGACCTCACTGTAACATCATAATTTTCTGAATTGGTTGTTAAAAATAAGTCCAGTAGGTGGGAATTATGATTAGGATTATCTGGTACACGGGTGGGTTGGTCGACTAGTTGAGTGAGATTAAATGAGTCTGCAAATAGCTCACATTCAAGACCAGCATCATCAGTCCTGGCTGAATGAGTGAGCCATTCAACATTATGGAAATTAAAATCACTCAACACAGTGATTTCAGAAGAAGCATTTAAGTTGAGGACACTGAGTTGTGAGGACAGAGAATCAAAAAGACTTTGCTCTGGAGGAGTATTTGGGGAACGGTAGATGCAACATATGTATTTAAATTTACCAGCAGAGATTAATTTGTATATAGAATAATCAAAATAGGGACAATTGAAACTAGTAACCTCCTCCAGGGCAATTTCAGACTTTGCGAAGCAACATACACCTCCTTTAGGTCTGAAATTTTGGAGCAGTTGATAACCTGGAAAATTAAATCTAGACGTGTCAGATGTGGATGTTACTTGAGTCTCTGTCAAAAAAAGGAGAGTAGGGGATTCTGCTTGAAGAAATTGATGTTAGAGTGAAGTCCCCTTATATTGCTAAAGAAAAAGCTGCACCGACGAGCAGCTTTGGGACCTTGCAATGCTCTTGACACAGTCGCATGATGATGACCGGGAGGGCCCTGCGTCAATGACCCAACCCTGCCGGGGGTGGATATCCGAGGGATCACCAGGTTTGCTCTTAACAATTGTACTGCCATATTTATTTGGTAAAGGTGTATGGTGTTACATGTATGATATGTAGTGGGAAGAGTAGTGTTTTATGGATAGAGGATAGCGATGTAGGGCAATGTCCGTGAAGTTGGATGTGTAATGGTATGTTATATAAAGAGGGTTTTCCTGATACCCCTGATGTGTGAGGCAAAAAGATATGTATCCAGCTACCAAGGCCTGGGAGAGAAAATGGAATTCAGGCTATTCCCGGAGTCTCCCGAAACCTTGGCGGTAGTACTTCCCTGGGCGGGGCTGCCTACCCCTACTACCTACACATTCATAATTTGTGTAAATATCGCATCAATTGGTCTATATGCGGTATATTCCTTGTTATATGGTACGCCTACATACGTACATGTCTTTATTATAGCATGACAGTGCTCTAAATACGAGATATACGTGATATTATGGCGCAACACACCCTCTCCTCCCCTTCATTCCCGCCAGACAACAACCACACCTTCGTTCCCGCCTAGAAACTCATTGATAATTCGCTTATATATTGAAATATTTGGTCTATATGCGGCATATTCCTTGTTATATGGGTGGCCTACATACGTACACGTAGTCTAAATAGCATAAAAGAGCTAACAAAAGGAGAGATACGCAATATTATGCGCTATCCCACCCCCTCCTCCCTCTGGTTCCACCCAGAAAACATAGGATATTTAAATTCGGTAATGATGAAATCCAGGTAGTGGATGATTATACTTACCTGGGCACAACATTTAACTTCAACGGTCGATTTCATAAAGCTAAAGCAAAACAAGTAATTAAAAGTAAGAGAGCAACTTATGGGTTATTAAATACAATTAACAAGCTTAACCTACCGTTCGACACAAGTATCGATTTATACGAAAAACTAGTATTACCCAACTTATTGTACGGTAGATTAGGCCGATTAGGCGTATTTCCATTGGGGTCCTGTACTACTACCCCATCCCTTTGCTCATGAGGGATGGTAACAACTCGGTGCTTGTGAAAAATCTTTAATGCGCCGAGCGTGGGCGCGAACCCGGGCCTTCTGGGTGGAAGTCCGAGACGCTAGTCACTACACCAAGCGAGCCGCTATTCCCTGTCCGTGATGCCTTTAGTGACCACAGGGGACTCGGTTGTGTGGAGTGGGGGGGTAGAATACATGAGGTGAGAATTTTGCGTGACACTGGGGCATCACAAACATTGTTGAGGAATTTCACTGGTAAACCTGTAAATACGGCGCGGAAGGTTGTGGTTCAGGGGGTTAATGCTACAAGGTCATACCCGCTTGTAAGAATGAAGATGGAAGTTGATGGTGTGACTCGTGACCTGGATGTAGGAATTGTGGAGAAGTTACCTGTTGGGGGCGTCGACCTCCTTCTCGGTAACGACTTTGCGGGGCCTACTTCTGAGGCTCCAACCTTAGTCGTTGCCGAGAAGCCGGTCGACGTGAGTAGGGAGGAGCAGGAGTGGGTTGAGAAATGTCAGGTGCAACCTATGGCGTGTGTTGTCACCAGATCTCTTGCGTCCAGGGAGTCACATTCTGGTCAACATGTAACGGGAAGAAACTGTACCTTCCCTTTTGGTATATGTTGTAAGGTTTGACTTAACTGTAAGACTTTTTCCCCTTCATTCACTCTTCCCTATATTTAAGGGAAATGTATCATTTAAGAAGGGTTAAGTAACCCTTGTCTATGTAAAGAGGGATTTAGCCTAGATCAGGAGGAGAACTAATATTCTCAAATCTATCTAAAATACTTTCAAGCCTAATTTATCCTTTTACCCCCTTTTGTTATCCCATGTAAAAATCCTTCCTTTTCGAATTTAGAGTAATGCCCCCTTGTGTAAAAAGACCGCCAATTCCTACCCAAGCGACGCCACCCTTTTGTGATCACCCTCCCCTTTTTTGGCGGGATCCCTGGCACTGGCCCTCGGCCCCTCACTGTCGTGACCCCAGGCCTACGAGAGAGACACCTACCTAACCCCCAGTCTCTGTCATCATTCCCCGCTTCTTCTCCGGACTTAGGCTTCCTTTCCCTCCATTCAGAGGTTCGTAATTAAGGTTTATAGTATTATAAGGTATTGCTTCTTCAGTTAAGTAAGTACTAGGTGTGTAATGTAGGAGATATTACTATGATTGACAAATTCGTGAACTCGAGCCTACCATCGGGTTGGTCGACAGCCACCGCTCACCTGCCAAGTGCCTACAACCATACAAATTCCCCCATTATCATTGTGTTCAGTAAAACTTAGTCTGTGCACCTTTGCTAAGTGTTTTTCTGATATTTTAGACTTTGTTATTCCAAATTAACGTCAAATTAACTTTGTGTGTAATAATTTCAGTCAGAGGGACGCCATTTGATGGCCTTCGAATTCTTGTGTTTTTCCATAATTCCCGACCAAACTTAGGCTAGCCTATTTTGCTAGTTTGTCTTTCACCGTTTTACATAATCCTGAGGTAGTGCGAGAACACCAGTTAAGAGTAGAATTGAGGACGATGAAGTTGATTAAAATGCTTTTGAAGCTTGACCGCCATTTTAGGATTTAGACCATCTCGCATTTCGGAGAGACGACCAGGTTGAGTAAATTACTAATGTAGCAGTTGTATTGTATGTTTAGAACTTGTTCATTACTTTGAGTTTATAAAACCATGCATTTTGGTAAATATGATTGTATTTTAACGTGTAAATCAGGAAAGGACATTCGTTTGAGATCGTGTCCTTGAGTTTTGTTTACCTTTCGTGTCTCCGACGTTCCAAAGTTAGGCCTATTCAGATAAGTATTTATAACTAACGTCTCCTAGGCCTGGTTATTGTTCATTTTAAATGTTCTTACTGGGTTATAGTGTAAAGAGTTACTTGTTATCTTGATTTAGAGGTCCTCATTTCCCAACCCCAGTACTGTCAAATTTCGGACCCCCATTGGGTCGGGTTTATTTCAGATGATTATTTGTTCTTACCTATTGTTACTTAAAGTTAACTTGTGAAAAGGCCGTTTAGGTATGGGTACTTGCTGAATTATTATGGTAGGTCATATGATTTTACATTTTTAATTAGGCTACCTAACTTTCACCTAATTGGAAGTACAGTAGGCTATTATTAATTATTGTGCTTTTTGAATGTGTTATGAATATTGATTGCTATGATATAATTATGTTTGACATGGTCTAATGAACAGAGTTGCCTTGCAAGGGATGGAACGCTGTAGTGAGATTCTGGGCAGCTGATTTCAGGGGATAAGTTACTCGAGTTACAGTAGAAATAACGTTAGCTTTGTTTGAGCCTTGTATAGCACCCTCCGCATTGAGCAGTCCAACCTGTTTAAGTTTGACCATGACAATTACCTTTGATTTATGCCATTATTGTATTGATTTGACTCCATAGATATGCTGTGTAATTATGTGTTCCCAATTGTGTGTAGAGTACTGCTGAGTAACATATGTACCTGTACTTAATGAGAGGATCTTTGGATGCCTTAAGAGATTATTTCGGTACTGTACTGTAATGTCATAATTTGATCTGTCATTGTATTTCTGTACTTATATTAGCTCATCTATTTTTATACGTTAATAGGAATCCATGTATTTTTATATGTTTATATTAGCCTATATTTTTATATGTATTTGTTTTAGTATTACTGTGTGCCGTAATTAGGATATTGATTAACCCCATTATTAAGGGTTAGCTATATGTCAACCGTGGGTTAAGAATGCATTCAACTACCCAGGGAACCAGTTTGGGACGGAGTCGATGTGATGCTGAATTGCTGATGGCGGAGAATCGGAGATTCACCCCTCCCATTGGCTGAGTGCAGGATGCTGAACTCGTGTACTGTGCGAGGGTTCAAGGACCGCAGGAAGACGTATGATTACCCCCTATACCCCAGGATACGGTAGGCCGAAGAAACCTACAGGCAAGCCTGGCCGATACCGGTATCTAGCGGAATTGGGATGTATAATACTGAGAGGAATGGGATGGATACAGACAGCAATATTCGAGTCCTACTCCTAGGTTAAGAGACTGTCCCAGTACGGTAATGGATTGGTCCCAGGTTAATGGTATAGAGATAATTAGATACGGACCATACGGTACCAATGTTAAGAGTTTTAAACGGTAAAATGTTCCTTCTATTAATATCAAGCTTAACCCCTCCAACCCGGATGGGCTCTTGAACGCCCATAACAACCTCGGCCCGCGCAACCCGGAAGGGCTCTTGAACGCCCATTGCTTGCATGCGTGCTTTCGAATGCCGCGCGTACATTTTCGGTATCGTGGGACGGTAGGTGGCGCCACCAGGCGTAAACTCCGCCACAGCAACAGTATCTACCCCGACGCCATCATGGACAGTACGCCAAATAGTGATTCCGCTGTGTCCGATACCGTGCTTCCTACGACGCCCTTGCTTGTTCGTCGCGCCTTACCCCGACGCCATCGCCTAAATGTGTTATCTCCCGGAGGTATTGAGACGACATTGAGACTTTATGAGCGAGCTGATGCCAAGCATAATGTCAGTGACGACTCCAGTAATTATAAGTCGAGTGATTATGGCCATGAGAGTGATAAAGAAGAGCAATTCCTGGGATTTGCGAGAGAACATGACAGTGATGAGAGTGATGAAGGTGATGTACCAGTTGTTGAGGAAGCTGGTTTACCTAAAGACAGTGAACTTGAGAGAGTGAGCGAGTGGGAGAGTTCAAGGTCACTCACCAAATTTCGCTTAAGTGACACGACGCCAAGCCCTTCCCCTGGTAAATCGCCTTTCAAGCTACATTTGTATAAGCAGAAAATACTTGAGAAGGCGGCTGCGGCAGCTAGGGAACAAGCAAAACTACTTGGTGAGGATGAGGCTGTGAGTGAGGGTCAGCGTGGTGACCCTTCTCGTCCGCCATTGTCTCCCTTATCTACCCACGCCACCCAAGATGACCCGGATGCCCCGCATTCTTCCCCACCACCCCCACCATTGCCAAGGGTTGAGGACCCCACACTTTCGGCCTATTTGCCTCCTAGGTCCCCCGACAGGAGACATACTGCTGCCGAAAAGGGGAAAGGTAGGAAATATACCAAGAAAATTAAGAAAAGTAAGAGAGTTTTGTTCGAGGCTCCCGCGGCGTCCACCCCGGCCGGCCCCAGCCATACGTCCCCGCAACTTTCCCCACGGTCCTCCCCACCTCTCCCGCCTTCAACATGTCTTCCTGAAGAAGTCTTTGAGCTCGCATCACCAATACCTGGCCCTAGTGACAGTGAAACATTGCTTTCTGTCACTCGTCGCAGGCCAAGGAGCCCGGGACCTCGGGGGGGACACAGCCTCACCTGCCACTCCTTCCCCACCTCGCCCACCCGCACGCCGCCCACGCATCACTGGTTCCCCGCCAGATTATGTGGGGGCCACTGATGATGAAGGGCACCTCTCTGAAGACTCTGGCCATGATTACATAGGTCCACCGTCAGGGCAAGATGACCACTCTGACGATGACTATATGGACATCGACGACCCTCGACCCATCCGCTTGGCCCGGCGTCGTGCTGCCCGTCGTGCTGCCCACCGCCCTGGCCGCCGCCCTAGGGCGCGCGCCTCCCGAGTTGGCCGTGGGCGTGCTGGGCCACCAGCTGGAGCTCCTCGTCAGCGTAGACAAGACCCATTCTACGTTTTTCAGTGGCAAGACGTAGTTGATGAGGATGCATACAACCCTGATGTGCCAGCTTTTGATGAGGTACTGGAGGGTTCAGGCGTTACCCCCAATTTTCCTGCAGGCCCCAATGCTCCACCACACGAACTGTTTGAGGCCTTCTTTGATGAGGAGGTGGTAGGCTATGTTGTCAAAGAGACAAATAAGCAGCACCAATTCCAGGTCCACTTTTTGGGAAAGGTGACCAAGGGCCACATGAGGCAGTGGACCCCAGTGACTCATAAAGAGTTCATGGTGTTCCTGGCACTCACCATGCTAATGCCTCATGTCAAGAAGCATAGGTTGCCTGACCTTTGGATCACCAATGATCTGATATCCACCCCTGCCTTCGGGAAATATATGTCTCGCGACCGGTACCTTGATATCCTCGCAGCGCTCCATCTTGTCACCAACCTTGACGTCCACCTCCCAGACAAGCTGTGGAAGATTAGGACGTTGTATGAGATGATGCGAGAACGCTTCACCTCCTACTTCAAGCCCTTCCGCAAGGTCGTCATTGACGAGTCTCTTGTGCTGTTCCGGGGAAAACTCAGCTTCCGGCAGTACATCCCCTCAAAAAGACATCGCTTTGGCATAAAATTCTTTGTGCTGTGCGACTGCCAAACTGGCTATGTCCTGGACTTCCTGGTCTACAGCGGGAAGGAAGGGGACTTGCTTGTGGACCCCCTCATTGGCTTTGGCGGAGCAGTGGTGCAAGCCATGATGGACCGCTACTTTCATAAGAATCACGTCCTCTACACGGACAATTATTACACGTCCCCCACTCTCTCACAGTACCTGCATGAGCGCAAGACGGGGACTGTAGGCACAGTACGAGGGAAAAGGAAGGGCATGCCACCTTTCCCTCCAAAGACCAAAAAAGGTGATGTGTTCAAGAAGAAGTCGGGGCCCATTCTGGCTATCCACTGGCACGACCAGCGGAAGGTCAACCTCCTGACCACCATCCACAAGGGGGAAATGGTGGAGACTGGCAAGGTGGATCGCCGCACCCAGGCCAGGGTGACCAAGCCCGATGCTGTCCTGGACTACAACATCAACATGAGGCTGGTGGACAAGTCCGACATGCAGATAGGCTTCATTGACTGCCTGCGTACCTCGTGCAGATGGTACAAAAAGTTCTTTCTGCATATGGTGGACATGTCAGTTCTGAATGCCTACAACATATACAAGCTTCGGAATGTGAACACACCCATGAAGTTCAATAGCCTGCGGAGGTTCCAAAAGCAGGTGTTGACGGAGCTCCTGGAGAAGTATGCTATGCCACAGAGGGCAGTGGCACATCCTGGGCCCGCCGTTATTGACCGCTTGCAGTCTGCTCAATACTTGACTAGGCACAGGCTTGGTTTCCTGCCTCAGAATGAATCCGGAAGAACACAGCAGAAGCGGTGCCATGTCTGCTACAACAGCAGGTGTGAAGCCGAGGTCAGGTAAAAAGTCAACCCTGGAGTGTGTGGAGTGCAAGGTGGCACTCTGTGCTGTAGATTGCTTCTTTGATTACCACTCCAAGCTGGAGTTCTAATAATCATACTGAAATTGCCAAATAAAATGACAATATGTACACTATAATTATATATAGGCAAAAAGTGGAAGAAAACCAATGTATTGTAATACAAAAGTCATGTATTATGAGAACATTGATACAAATACAATTACACCATAATAATATGTGAAAGTGACAATATGTATATACCAAGTGACATTCATATGATTAGAACCTATAGAAATATAGAAATCAGTGAAAAAAAGACACAATAAAATTGTATATAAATCGTTTACAAATCATATAACTAAGTGAAAGTGACACAAGACCTAAATTTTTGATGGCCAAAGTATAATAAACACCTGTGATAACGAATAATCAGTGCCTAATACAACAATAACCTACCTCAATTACTATAAAATGTACGGTATCGAGTGAAAATGAGCATTATCAGTGACAGTGACACTCTAAAGCATATTTGTCAAAGTGAAAGTGACACAAGACCTAATATTTGATGGCCAAAGTATAATAAACACCTGTGATAACGAATAATCAGTGCCTAATACAACAATAACCTACCTCAATTACTAATAAAATGTACGGTATCGAGTGAAAATGAGCATTATCAGTGACAGTGACACTCTCTAAAGCCTATTTGTCAAAGTGAAAGTGACACAAGACCTAATATTTGATGGCCAAAGTATAATAAACACCTGTGATAACGAATAATCAGTGCCTAATACAACAATAACCTACCTCAATTACTAATAAAATGTACGGTATCGAGTGAAAATGAGCATTATCAGTGACAGTGACACTCTAAAGCATATTTGTCAAAGTGAAAGTGACACAAGACCTAATATTGATGGCCAAAGTATAATAAACACCTGTGATAACGAATAATCAGTGCCTAATACAACAATAACCTACCTCAATTACTATAAAATGTACGGTATCGAGTGAAAATGAGCATTATCAGTGACAGTGACACTCTAAAGCATATTTGTCAAAGTGAAAGTGACACAAGACCTAATATTTGATGGCCAAAGTATAATAAACACCTGTGATAACGAATAATCAGTGCCTAATACAACAATAAGCTACCTCAATTACTAATAAAATGTACGGTATCGAGTGAAAATTAGCAATATCAGTGACAGTGATACCCTAATAAACATATTTTATATAATTGGCCTCAAAATAACTAGAAAATATCAAATAAACATCACATTCTCAATATCAAACACTAAAATCGTCTAAGGGAGATAAATACTTTGGCGCGGCGAGCGGCTAGGTGCGTCGTAGCCATGGCCGAGGCGACGCGTCCGAACGCGGGAAGAATTTGCCGCCGAAAAGCACTCGTCTTCCCGCGCTCACCATTATGCAACCAGAGGGGCTAGAGACCTCTACTCAACGCCATTCGACAGAGGAAGGTTTGTGGAACATTATTCTTTTTTATTTACAACATTACATGACATATTCATTGACTTACAGAGTAGTTAACATAGGCCAAAGATCGTCAAAACACCCGGTACCGGAGCACAGTCGCAAGCTATAGCCCCCGGGGCTGGAGGGTTAAGATTACTGCAATATGTTTGTATCTATCCTCCCGTACCTATTTGGATCTAAATGTGTTGTCAGGATGGTAAATCGGAGCCGTCAGTATTAAATTGGTCTAAGAGTAGTACCGGTAGCCTAACCGAGTTAAAGTCTTGTCAACCAACATTGAAGGTGAAGTTCTTGATTGGTCTTTGCTAGCCTCCGATTTATCCTACTGTCCTAATGTACCTGAATAATGAACATGAGTCACGATTATATAAAGAATAAGAAAACCATGGGGACGGCCAGTTCACCTGAAGGTGGGCGATCAAATCATTCGAATGAATTACCGTTCCCAAAAACATCCTTATGTGATATCTAGAAAGTAGAGAATATGCTAGGTCTCAGTGGGGATTTTGGTGGTTCTTTGGTCTTATCATCGTGTCGGATTTGCAGCCTTTCCCCTTCCTCGAAGGATGTTGGATGTGGGTCAACCAAACAGGGTTGTCCTCTCGTTAATTAGAATGCAATAACGGGTTTGTCGTCATCTCTTCCTTTCTATCCTTGAGTACCTATTTTCCACCTTCGCAGCTTAATCTATCTTTTTCTGTCTCTCCCTCCCTCTCTCTCTCTTGTTGGCAGCAGAAGAAGGGAAGTGAGGAAGTAGGAGAGATACTCCAACTGATACCCCCCCCCCCCCCCCCCCCGTTACAGTGGTGTGCAGCGGTGCGATTTCTTTAGGAGTCCATGGTTGACATGCTCCAGTTCCGTTCAGAGCTCCTGAATTAATCCCGTACCCCCCGTAGAAGAGACTGTACAGTACTGGTTCTTACACTTTCGCTCGGGTGTTTAGAATCAGTGCGTTGCAGTTGTCATTGTTCACGCTACCAACCCGTGAAATAGTTACCACAAACAGTATTGGCCATGCTACCACATTTCAATACGGTTAGTGTAATATTTCAGGGAATCTTTAAGTGCAGCAGATACCAGCAAGAATCACAGTGACTGTGAAGGAACCGCAAAGTTGAGAAAGCGGTGGTTAGTGTTTTCCGGTTATTAGTTGTCTATCAATTATCCTTCTTTCCTGTCCAAGATGGAGAATCCTGATCCAGAGCCAAGGCACGAGGTGCAAGATGCTTTAGTCAGGAGGAATGAGGAACAAGGAAGTGAAGTGTCATTTGAGGATACGGACAGTTCCCGGTTTGTCACGGTCGACCAGTGGGAGGAAGGTCAGAGTGAAGACAACTCCCAGAATGAAATGGACCAGATGAAAGCCATACTAGAACGATTAGTCGGTGAAATGTCAGCATTGGCAGACCAGGTGCGAGACGTGAGAGACCGAGAGATGTTCCAGAGCCCAACTGGTACTCCACAACCAACCCTCAGCATTAAGAACCTTTCCCCGCCTCCGCCTCTTGCCTTTGCGGACTCTCGCAAATCTGCAACCTCAACACCTCCCACTCCTTCCCCTCCAGTACCCTTGATCCGTAATCCCCCAACCTCACTTTCCCATTCTTCTTCACACCCCCCAGCTCCCCTCCGTCAGCCCTACCACCGACGTAGTGAAGGAATTAGTTCCCGAGATGTACCCATGCTTCACATGGATGAGTTACGATCTTATATGGCTTCCACGAAGATTGAGGTCTTTCAGATGCGGATCGAAGCCTGTATGTCCCATGACGAGGCAAGGTTGAACCTGGCCAAGTTCAAGTTGGATTCCGACCTGGCTGTTCTGGTGCAATTAGAGACAGCTCAGGGAAAGTTAAAGACTTGGGCAGAGTTCATCCAGTTCCTGAAGCAGTTCTTTCATAAGACGCCAACGATGTCCGAGTCGTTCCGAGAAGCAGAACATAACACGTACGTCCTCTCAGAAGATCCTTATGATTACGTCCAGAAGATGACGTATAGCTATAGTATGATTCAGTCCATGTTCCCAGGGGAAACTTTACCTCCACGCGACCAGTGGCTTAAAATAAGACTCCATGCGACCCTCCCCTTGTCCGTTAAGCAACAGGTGGATCGATACATGCCTGTTGAGATACCCCTGAAGGAGTTCCTGAGGCACCTGAACTATGAGCGTCAGCTGCAGAACCATGCGGAACGGATGGTCGCAGGAGGACGGGTTTGTGAAGTAATGAAACACCATGCCCCAGTGACTACACCGCCTCCCAGCAGTAGCCAACCTTCCCTGACGACCCCTCTCCTTCCATCAACGGGAGTGGACGATAGATTCATCCGCCTCCAGGAATCTCTGGCGACCTTGTCACAGGATGTCCAGAGATTAACACGAAGACCTCAGTATACAGGATGCCCCTTCTGTAGAACAAAGGAGCATAACAGGGCGGATTGTCCCCTCCGTTCCCCACGTTTAGCATGTTTCGACTGCCTGAGAGAGAATTGTAGACGTGGGAGACCTGACTGCCCAGGGCGAGAGGGTAGAGCAACAAGGTGACTCGGGACCTCGAACAAATCTCCAACCATTTTCCTCGTAGTAAACCAGAGATCGTGTCGCGCCATGGTAGATACCGGTAGTGAGCTTACGCTCGTTAAGCAGTCCTTGGTGATTGAGTTAGGGCTTCCTATCTCTCTCAGCAAGAATATTCCAGCCCTCTTTGGGATTACTGGTACCTCCCTAAGGATTTTGGGCACGGTCTCCCTGGCGGTATGCGTAGGAATGTCCCAGACAATACAGCACCTGGCGGTGGTGATCCCAGACGACTATATGGACACTGACCTGCTTCTTGGGGTCGACCTTTTGGGTCGCTACCCTATGTTATGGAATCATCCACGTCAGACGCTACGTTGGGGGGATGTTACCTACGACATCCATCATGTTACTACAGGGAAAAGAAAAGCGAGATCTGTTCGCCGAGTCAAGGCTACACTCACTGAGGAGAAGCCCCAGAAAGAAAATTGCATTCGGCTCCCCGTCGAATGGTGATAGGTCCTTACCAGACTGTTATGCTCCCTGTTATTGTTGGTGAGGACATAAATAGCATTCTTGAAATTCAGCCCCGGAACCCTGCTCTTCAACAAGAACTTCCAATATGTGTGCGAGTTACTAGTGAGGCCGAAGTCTTTCTCCCTTTCGCAAATCCTTCCCGTGGAAGAGTGGTCCTGAAGCCTGGCACCCTCCTAGCCATGTACGAGAAACTGGCAGAGAGTCAGATTCACGATGTACCCCAGTGCATGAAGACCAAAGTAAGTAATGCTATGCTACCTGACATGGATCAGCCCTCCTCCTCGGGGACCCGAGAGGAAAAGTTACAGTCTTTGATTGACAAGTGTCAATGGGACCACTTGGAGGATGGTCAGAAGGGTCAGCTGGGACATGTTCTCAAGGAGCATAATTCGGTTTTCATCTTGAGTGAACACGAATTAGGCACTATGAATGTTCCCCCGGCCCATATTCATGTTTCAGACCCTACACCTGCGAGAAGCCCTTTGTATAGAACCCCGGAGAAAGCAAAGCCGATTCTCGCACAGATGTTGAACGACATGTTGAAGAAGGATATCATCGAGCCTTCAACAGCGGCCTGGTTGAGCCCTATAGTCTTAGTTGCTAAACCTGATGGCACCAAGCGCATGTGTTTGGATTATCGTCAGGTCAATACGAGACTACAGGCCGACATCCAGCCACTGCCCAGGTTAGATGAGTTAGTGGAATTGACTACTGGACACAAGTATTATGCTACGCTGGATCTCAAGGACGCATACTACCAGATTCCCCTTGATGATGAGAGCCGAGATCTGACGACTTTCAGCGATGGAGTAGCGTTATATCGTTTCAAGCGGCTACCTTTTGGGCTCAGTTGTAGCCCGGCCATATTCACACGGCAGATGGGTTCGGTCCTGGCTCCCTTGGCAAAGGAAGGCTGGGTCAGAAACTATCTGGATGATGTGCTGTTATGGGCATCTAGTTTTGATGAGCTCCTGACTCGTCTATCTACTCTTTTCAGTCACTTTGCCAAGATGGGCCTGAAATTGAATCTCACTAAGTGCCAATTTGCGCACCCTGAGGTAAAATTTCTGGGCCACCTCATTTCTGAACAAGGGTGTAGACCAGATCCGGAGAACGTCGAAGCTGTGATCAACATGAAGTCCCCCTCGAACGTCAAGGAAATACGGCGATTTTTGGGTATGGCCGGTTTTTACAGGAAGTGCATTCCTCAATTTGCCAAATTTGCAGCTCCCTTAACTGAGTTAACCAAGAAGTATGCCCAGTTTGAATGGTCCTCGGAGTGTGAAGAGGCATTCCAAAAGCTGAAGACCTTGTTAGTTAGTGCACCTGTTCTAGTGAAGGCGGACATGCACCGCAAGTTCCTTCTGCATACAGATGCTTCTGGTACTCATGTGGGCGCCGCGTTGATGCAACCTCAGTCAGACGGCACCTTGCGGCCATGGGGTATTTTAGTAAGAAGTTGAAGCCCGCTGAAACTCGCTACTCCACCACTGATCGTGAAGCTTTAGCCGTAGTATTAGCATGTAGACAGTTTCACCACTACTTGTGGGGAGTCCGTTTCAACCTCATGACGGATCATCAGCCATTGGTGTCAGCCTTTACGAAGAAGACTAAGTCGGCTCGCATGAGTCGGTGGAGTCTAGAGATGAGAGAGTATAGGTTTGACATCAGTTACAAGCCGGGTCCTAAGAATTATGTTGCCGACCAGTTAAGTCGACCCGTGAGAGCAGTGAGGTGGGAACAGGATCAGAAATGGTTAGGTCAGACCAGCGCCGAGATGAGGGAGTTGCAGTGTCAGGAGGCCCGATGGAAGGATCTCATAGTTTTCCTCGAAGGTGGGGCCTTACCTAAGCATCGCTATCCTCGAGCCACGCTCGATCAGTTTGTAGTGGACCAAGGAGTTCTTTATTTTGTAGTGGCTAAGTCGGACGGAAGTCTGCATTACCTTCTAGTTGTGCCGAGTGAGCTGAAGAAAGCTGCGTTGAATCTGGCACATGACCAAGAGTCTGGTCATCTGGGTAGATTTAAGAGTATCATGAAGGCCGAGTCGCTGTTTTACTGGCCTAATTTACGTAGTGATGTAAGTACTTATGTTAGGGAGTGTTCGGTCTGTCAGCAGTATAAGGGCACCCAAGGACTCCAGCAGCGCTGGCAGGAATTGCCACCCGTTAAGCAACCTTTGGAGAGAGTCAGTGTTGATCTTACGGATATGACGGCAGGAGCCCAGGGGTATCGTTACATTCTGACAGTAACGATCACTACAGTAGATTTGTAAGGTTCTATAAGTTAAGGTCCAAGGTCTCGGCGGAGGTCTGTGGGAAGTTCCGAGAGTACTTATGCGATTTCGGGTCGCCTCAGACCCTCCTCTCTGATAATGGTGGAGAGTTTACCTCGCAACAGTTCCGAGATTTATGCACTTCATTTAATATTAAGTTGGGATATGTGACTCCTTATCACCCGCGTGGGAACAGTGTGACCGAACGGATGCATCGGACATTAAAGACGGTCTTAGCAACCTTGTGTAAAGGGCGCCCCAGTATGTAGGCGAGTGTCAGCGCGTTATGAACTGTGCAGTGCATGTGACGCTAGGGGAACAACCTCATTTTGCGTTCTTTGGTCGTTACGCTCCCAGACAATTAGGTGCAGCGTTACCATCAATAGAAAATGAGGAACGCCAAGAGGCTATGTCCGTCGTGAAAGAGGTCCTGGAACAGACCTCACTGACCATGGCCAGGAAGTTTAGAGACGTGGCTAATCGGAACCGCCGGAATGAAAAGGTCAATGTGGACGACATGGTATGGATCAGGAACGAGAATCCACTACCCGGGACTAGCCAAAAGTTGAACGCAAAGTGGGTGGGTCCCTTTAGGGTTACGGAAGTAGTCCGAGACGGGGCTGCGTATAAGCTAGTAAATCCCTATACGGGTGTGTTTATGAAAAGGGCCGCTGAGAAAGTGAAACCGTTCATGGGTGAGGAGTATTGGCAGGTAGAGCAAGTTGAAATGCCGGTTGAGGAAGACTATCAACCTGAGATTTTAGCACCCAGAGCCCGTCAGCCGGCCCGGCGTTATATAGAATCTTGTTAGAGTGTACAGTAGAGTCCCTGTTGTGGTCGTCTTGTTGTGTACTCCCCTGTGGCCCCCGCATGGTTAATTAATCTTTCCGGTCAAACCCCCGTGCAGCGAAACTTTAAGAGACGTAGGTGCCTAGGTTATGTAGAACGTCATACAGGTGATTGGGACTAGGGTGGTGGCGTTCCCATCAGGACGTGCTGTTGGCTCTGAGTACCTTTATGGTTGACTGGGGTTATACTCCTTTCGTCCCGAGGCTCAGCCAGCGCACAGAGTGTGAAGGGACTCCCACGATACGGGCGTCCACGCTGCTCTCTAGTCTGGTCTCCTGGGGTTTTCCAAGCAATAAAGGGGTGGAGAGAGGCTGTCTCTACGGGGACAAGATAGTGCCTGGTTGGCACTCTCCTGAAAAGGAGGGACACTTTATAGAGTGGTATAGTGATTTGTTGTTGAAGGAAGGGACGCCCCACAGGCAGAGTACAGTACAGTAATGATGTGTCAGATTCTAAGACGTTGGGTATAGACTGCGAGCTCTGGGCATGGTAAGATGCCAGGCGGATCAGAAATTTGCTGTAATAAGTTAAGGCTGGATTAATTGGTAACTGTATAATGTTTATGTTGATGAAAGAGTGAATGAGGTAAAAAGTCTTCAAAGAAAAGGTAGAGCTGTGTAACGGGAAGAAACTGTACCTTCCCTTTTGGTATATGTTGTAAGGTTTGACTTAACTGTAAGACTTTTTCCCCTTCATTCACTCTTCCCTATATTTAAGGGAAATGTATCATTTAAGAAGGGTTAAGTAACCCTTGTCTATGTAAAGAGGGATTTAGCCTAGATCAGGAGGAGAACTAATATTCTCAAATCTATCTAAAATACTTTCAAGCCTAATTTATCCTTTTACCCCCTTTTGTTATCCCATGTAA
The DNA here is from genome assembly GCA_032716605.1 of Paralithodes platypus. Classification (NCBI taxonomy): domain Eukaryota; kingdom Metazoa; phylum Arthropoda; class Malacostraca; order Decapoda; family Lithodidae; genus Paralithodes; species Paralithodes platypus. The sequence continues at coordinate 22,807,037 of CM064491.1, read as the reverse complement.
AAATCCTTCCTTTTCGAATTTAGAGTAATGCCCCCTTGTGTAAAAAGACCGCCAATTCCTACCCAAGCGACGCCACCCTTTGTGATCACCCTCCCCTTTTTTGGCGGGATCCCTGGCACTGGCCCTCGGCCCCTCACTGTCGTGACCCCAGGCGGAGGAAAGGTACCGAGAAGGGGTTGAAAGTTGATGCGGTTGAGAGTTTAGTATCAACGGACATTCTCGGGGACTCATTATTAGGACCAATTTTCGAGTCTGGAGAAGACCCATTAACTGTTAGTAAGAAGGCAGAGGATGGGCTTAAAAAGACGAAGAGACAGCAACGATACACAGAGAGAGAGCAACGGGAGGCTAAATTCAGTGTAGGAGGGGGGCATGAGTTGTTTCGCAAACACTTAGATAAGCTTGCTCCTTCGGACATTCGTAAATTGCAATTAGAAGACCCGGAGGTTCTTGAATGTGGTACCGGTGCTGTCGAGTTGGAGGAGGACAGTGATGCACAGTCGGGAGATTTTTTTTTCATAGATGGCATACTGTACCGGCGATTCCAAGATCCGCAGGGGAATTGGGAGGGGGGTCAGGAGAGGTAGACCAGCTGGTCGTGCCAAGGGTTTGCAGGGAAAGCCTACTTAGGTTGGCCCATGATGTACCACTGGCGGGACATCTGGGTGTCCGTAAGACGGTTGCAGCCTTGGGAAAATTATTTTGGTGGCCTGGTCTGAGAGCACAAGTTGTGTCATGGGTGGCAATGTGTGATGTGTGTCAGAAGGTTGGCAAACCAAATCAGAGCATTCCTAAGGCGCCGTTACACCCCATTCCTGTCAGTGGGCCTCCCTTTAGTAAGGTTATAGTGGATATGGTTGGCCCCCTTCCCCCTACAAGTGCCGGAAACAAGTTTCTCCTGACCATCATGGATGTTACAACAAGGTACCCTGACGCGTACCCTATAAGAAATGGGTCAGCGAAGACGGTGGTCCGAAACTTGCTAGTGTATTTTTCCCGGTATGGTTACCCGCAGGAGATTCAGTCAGACCAAGGATCCAACTTCACTTCTAACCTCTTTGTTCAAACTATGCAGCAGCATGGGATTGTTACGGTTGTGTCATCTGCGTATCATCCGGAGAGCCAGGGTGTGTTAGAGCGATGGCACTCAACCTTAAAATCTATGCTTCGATGTTATTGCTTTGAGAATGGGAAAGATTGGGATCTTGGCCTGCCATATGTCAGGCCTACTGTTAACGTAAGTACATCGGTTATGAACAATTTCATTACAACTGTTGCATTGTAAAAGTGAACTCCTATTGTTGAAACCAATATTACAGACTATACATAGTTTTTTCTTACTGTGAATGCTAGACTACTCGGCCCACAGGACAGCTCGGCCAGGACAGCTCGGCCCAGTAAAAACGAGACAGCTCGGCCCCGTGTTAATTAAGAGACAATTCTTAACCCGGGAACTGCGGGAAGACTCTTAAGAGTTCCCCAGCGGACTGCGGGAAGACTCTTAAGAGTCAGGGGGAAAAAAAATCAATTTAAAACTGATTTTATTTTATTTTTTTTGCCCCTGGGCCATGCCAAATATCACTCCTCCACCTCCCCTCCTTCAGTTATCACCTATTTTCCCTGTTATTCCCTTTTCCTGTGGTCTATTTTCGTGCTAACATTAGCGAGTTGGTAGCAGGGCGTTGTCATCACTGTTAGCAAGCGAGTGCAAGAGAGAGAGAGAGTATCGATCGACAGTGTCTCTCCAGAGGTGGAGGAAAGTGGTGGGCTGGGGGGTTGCCTCAGCCATACATTGTGTAACTCCCGGCCTGTATCGCCGATTTTGACCATCCAAACGCTGTTTCCACTTGTTTTATTGTTGTAACAGGTTAATACCTTTATAATCAACCTATAATAGGCGCATATGGATAAGTATTAATGCTATTTATGGTAAAATAAATATTTTAGTGATGGGAACAGCTCAAATACGTCAGCACAGGAGTGTGGTGTCTCATACCCCCCATGCGCACTTCAGAGGTTAATTAACCTAACCTAACCTACACATTATGAATCGAGAGAACTAGCCTATGACATAATTATACAATAAACGAACATTTCGCCCACATTACACACACGCCATAAACGGGAGGCCATGTATGCAGCACCAAATCCTGCAAATCCTGTCCTCTGCGCATGCGTGAGAATCTTAGGCCCCTTGGCACGATTTTGTTTTCCTTTATACTATTATATTATCTTAACCTAACCTAACCTAACTTAACAGTTGAGCCTAATAACAAAATAGAAATATTAGGGAGAAGGCCGCGCATACGCAGAGGACAGGATTTGGTGCTGCATACATGGCCTCACCCATAAACCCTCCACTTAGCTCTCCCCATCCTAATCCTGACTGGTCTCGTCAAATTGCCCCATAGCAAAACATGGGCCGAGCTGTCTCAAATAATGGGCAGAGTTGTCTCGCCGTCGTGGCCGAGTTGTCCAAAAGTGGGCCGAGCTGTCCGAGCCGAGTTGTCCCATGGGCCGAGTCGTCCAGTCATCCTTACTGTTTATCATACGACTGGAGGTGTGGTTTGGTCCGCGTCGATCAGCTGTTTGTGCGGGAGAGGGCGGGGGATACTCGCGGTCGGGCTGTGGTTGTTTGCTGTTGTTGTTGTTGTTGTTCTCATTGTCCGTTGATGCTGCTTCCCTGTTGATAAACTTGATGTATTTGCGAGTGCTACCTGTTTTTATTGTTGTTCTTGTTGCATGTTGTGCTACTTGGGTCGCCGATATCTGTGGTATTAATGGTAATGCAGCGGGTAATGTAGTGTTGGTGGAGTAGGTAATAGCTAATTCCCTGCATTTATCGCATTCCACTTCTTTTCTGCTGGTAACATAAGTACATCGATCGTGTACTGTTTCATTACAAATACTACATTGTGATGTTGGACTCCTTTTCTTGAATCTAATATCGCACACTGTACATAGCTTCGTTTTATTGTTCGTCGTACGTCTGGCGGTGTGGTGATCAGCTGTGCTGCTAGGGTGTGAGCGCGGGGGTTGGGGACTGTCTGTGGCTATGTCTCCCCCTATGACCCCTCCCAGCCCCACCTGTATTTGCTGTTTGATGATGTTGTCCTTATTCCTGGCTGCTAATGCTGCTCCATTGTTGATGTTGCGACTGATACCTTTCTTCCTAGCTGCTCCGGTTACATGTTGAGCCACCGATAGTGTTGGGTTGTGTTGTGGGTTGAATTGGAGCTTGACGGGAGACTGGGTCGCCGACCGTGTTGGGTTGTGTTGTGGGTTGAATTGGAGCGTGATGGGAGGCTGGGGTATCTGTAGGCCCGGTTTGTAATAACAAAATTTTCTGCTAGGGACTGTTGAAATGACGGTGTCTGTCTTACTTGGTTGGTGGTGAGGTTTCTTCAGTGTTGATCTCGGGCCGGGGTTGGTCTCTACATCTCCGCAGCTAATTAGAGTGTAGCACAATAGGTATTGTAGCGAGGTTGTGCCAGAGTACTTGCCAAGCCGCTGCGTCTTCCCGATATATAAACTTGACCAGGCAGGAATGGTGACAGAAGGTTCACTTATGTGTGATTTCTGTGTGACGAGGTCCCTCAATACTTGTTTAGTGTTGACCTGGTACACTACCGGTCCCCTCTGCACCTTTATATCGGCAGAGCCCCTCTGGATGTTGAGGAGGATAATACACAGGGAGAGAGCTACGCACGCACCCTTCACTCCTCTCGCCATCTTGGCTGACGCTGGTCGACGGTCGCCGGGTAACTCTCTCTCCGGTACTTACTGCCACCCTTCTTAACCCGTTGAGACCCAGCGTCGCACGTGTTGCGTCGGCAGTCTTTGATCACCAACTCCCAGCGACGCATCACGTGCGTCCGACATATAAAAAACACTTACGTGGCTCGTAAGGTAGGAAATGACGGGAGAATAGGAGGGGGAGGTACCGTAGTGTGTGTGGGAGCCGGGCCAGTAGGTGTGAGCGGGCCGAGACAGCCGCGCGGCTGGTGGTGGTGGGCTTAGTGGGGATAGTTTACACCCCTAGTTCACCGCCACTTTGAACCTTCATTACTCCGGTCGTATGGGAGCTAGAGGCTTGAGATTTATGTGAGATACTCCTTAGGATGTATGCCGTACAATGCCATACTCAGTTTTTACCCTAGTGCTCCCGGGCGGGTGGTCATGCGGGGGAGATGAACTATTGAAACCCCCCCCCCCGCCCCCCAAATGACCGAAATGAGTTTTTTTTTATTTGTGTGTTCATTTCTCACCATTCTCTTCCATTTTGGCTCAACAAATTTTTTTGAGGCTCCCCCCCCCAAAAAAAAATGTCAGAGGTGATTTTTTTTTTTTTTTTTTCATTTCTCATCCTTGTCTTCCATTTTAGCAAACAAAAAAAATAAGTGAAAATGGCTTGGGACTGGGGTGAACAAAATATTATAACTAGCCGGGGCTCAATGGGTTAACTCAGAAACCTGTGCCTGATATCTCAAGACTGGAGGGGGACATTCATCATGAACATCAATAACCACTAATAAATTACGAAGGTCCAAAGAAACACGTACTAAAAAAGATCAGTTTAACCCGTGGAGCCCCGGCTAGTTTTGTAATGTTTGCGCACCAGAACCCGGCCGGTTTTCAAATTTTTTTTTATTCCAGAAACAATAGCGAATGGGTTAGGAATGAAGGAAAAACCACGAAAAACCGCTCAAAAAGCTTAAAAAATGGTCCTACAGAGCCCCCGAAAACGGATTTTACAAGAGTAAAAAATTGAAGGCAATTATCCCAAAAAAACAGGTTATTGCGCGCTCGCGCGCACGCACGTGGACTTTGAGAGTTTTCAACCATCGGCACGGTTGCGTGGGATACGTACACAGTTCCCATACAAATCTGAGCCCTCTTGAGTGGCTACACCTGAGGTTACGGTCGGCGCAATTAGGGTGACGCGCCAGGCGCGTCTCTGGGGCTGTGCGTTACATACATCGCCGACGCGTCAGGCGCGTCGCTGGGGCTGTACGGGTTAATCAAAATAATAAAGGATTTACAGGCGGCGTTCCTTAAAGGTAGCCTGCGGTGTTATCACCTTTACGTTTGACAGAACAGTTGGTGAAACACATAAACTATACATATAGCTTATAATACATAAATAAATTAATCTTCTTATTAATACTGATAATATGATGGCCTATATATTTATGGCCCCAAGTACAGTCAGTCCCCCCACTCCGTGCCTATATGGGCGGCATTACACGACGTGTATTGGGAATTCGCCAATTGGGAATAACATAACTTATGGAGAAAAATACATATGGGCGGCAGCCCGCATTTCCACACACATTTGACGGTCATTTTTGATCAAAATCAATACTAATTGGACAACCAAGCATACACAATAATAGAAACATAAACAAGTCATTCCTTACATTAAAATTAAATGCTATAAGTAGGTGAGAAGAGTGGGGGCTCCGAGGCAGACCCCCGCGACAGGGCGAGTTCATATAGCCTAGGCTTCCCCGGCCCCGCCACTGTCACTGGCCCCGTCCCCGGCCCCGGATAAACCCATAGATTTCCCGATCGCAGTAGTGCCTTCACCAGTTTATTCTTCCTAGGCATTTTGAAGTTGTTGAAGGGTGTAGGAAGGCAGTTGTTACACAATAAATGGGTCAAGTCTCAGCGCACGGACACTTAAGGATATTGGGACTGAGAAGGAAGCGTACATGTGGTTATGTGTGTGTGTGTGTGTGTGTGTGTCTAGTTTTAAGCTATTTTGTAAAGAAAAGGGGGGGGGGCCCCCTTTTCTTTACAAAATAGCTTAAAACTAGACTTTCTGCCTTAATGCTACACATGTACGAGAAGGTTTCATGAGATTCACGGACAGGTAACGTGTTAGAAATGTATGATTAGATGACCACAACTGGGTCTGTTGGATATCATCGAGAGAGTAATTGTGGAGACATCTGAGTGACGTCGCCCACTTCCGAATATCGTGCGCCCTAGCCAACACGCCCGGATTACTCTCCCAAATCACTTCTACTAGTAACGCAGCTAGCCGGCGTTTTTGAAGACGTTTACCAGTCTGCGAAACCCAGAGGGAGCCCACCTGTGACGGCCGGGAACCCCGCATAAATAACATAAGGGACTGTACCGGGCAAAGTAAATGGTGCCGATCGCCCTGTTTCAGAGCTGGAACTTCAAACTCTGTAAATACATGATTACTATGTTCATTTTTTAGCAATAAAGTTAGGAGCAGGGGCAATATGGACACTCATGTTGCGCCTCGAAAACCTTAAACAAGTTGGCTCCGAACTCATCGCCGCCAACTCAGACACCCTGTCACCTGTAGCCAATGCCATTAGAAAAATGGCCTTTTTAAGTCTTAACTCGAAAGGAGGGTCATGGCAATATTAACGGGATTGAAGCATTTCAAGGGCCAGATCAAGTGACCAGGTGGGTATGAGTTGACGAGGAGGGGGGCGAAGCCGGAAGCAAGACCGCATGAAACCCTTTTCCTCCGCCTCAGGCACAGAGAGGCCAGTTAAATCGAAAAAAGGTGTCCGAATGGCTGTGAGGTGATTCCTTAATGTGACAACTGATAACTTTTGCATTTCAAAAAGGTAATTTAAATAATTAAACACCAGAGCCACCAAGGACTGTTGTTGATCAGTTTCTACGATCCAGGTAGTAAACGACTTCCAGTGAGATTGATACTGTCTTTGAGTTGATTTAGCATATTGATTAATCAATTTGTGAGTCACAGATTCCCCAAACTGGCCTAGCCACTTGGCCTTCTGAATGTCCATAAGGCAAAAGTCAGCGAGGTCTTGAGGTTTCCAATTGTCAAAGTGGAAGCACGAGATCGGGAGCGACACCGGGTTTTCGCACCACGTCTTCAATTGATTGTACCAAACTTGAGCCGGCCACAACGGCGCGATCATCGAGACCATGCCTCGATAACCCCGTAGTTTGTGAACTACTTTGCACATTAAGGATGCGTCTGGAGGCGGAAACAGATAAATGGAGCTCCATTTGTTCCACTCTACCAGATATGCGTCCGGAACCCCCGCCGGAGTCTGACGCCAACGTGTGAGGTACTGAGGTAGCTTGTGTGTTGCCTCTGACGCGAACAAGTCCACTTGTGGATGGTAGGGTTCGGCAATCATCTTTTGAAAGATGTTTTGCTTGAGAGCCCATTCTACTTGAGTGCTCTGTCTCCGAGACAGAGCCCACACGTTCGCCACGCCGGGCAGATATGTTGCATGAAGATAAATCTCTACCCTTGCAGCTAGTCGGAAGATCTTTTCCGACAACCCTTATAACACTCGAGATCTCGCTGACCCTTGCTTTTGAATGCATGTCACTGCAGTCAAGTTGTCCATTCTGAAGGCAAGAGACTTTCCTGCCTGGCTCATGCCGTGCTCCTGTAAAAAGAATAGGGGGACTAGCAACTCCTTGGCATTGATATGAAGATGATTTGAAATTGACCATAGACCCTGACCCTGATGTCCTAGGTTTGACTGGTAACCCCATCCCAGGGTACCTGACACGTCTGTATCTATCCAGACCGTTGGAGGCGGAGCTGTCCATGTCAAGGAGTGTATTACTTCTGGCTTCGCCCATGCCGCCAGGAGGTTGTGGATTAAAGTTGGAATTTTCTGCAGTGTTTCCGCTGGCAACAGCGGAAATTAAAGCACCTGTTTCCTTCCAAAATAATTAGTTTGACCTTCAGACGACCTAATGGGACCGTCAGCTGTATCCAATTGAGTGAGCCTACCAGAGATTCCCAGATCCTCCTCGTTGTTGTCCGAGCATGAAGAAACCGAAAGAGTTTCCTCCGAAATCTCTGACGGTTGTCTTCGCTCTGACTCGGAGTGAGTAACTCGGTATCCCAGATAAGGCCCACCCATTGGATTTTCCTGGTGGGGATCAAGGAGGACTTTGCTAAGTTCACCTTGAACCCCAAGGCAGCTACATGATCTAATACCTGTTGAACATGTTGAAGGCATATTATTCTGGATTGTGCTACCACTAGCCAATCGTCTAGGTACCATAACACCATGATCCCCAGTTCGAGCAATGGTAGCAAAGCCTGTCGGACTAATTTTGTGAAAACTCGGGGTGCTAGATTTAATCCAAAGGGCATTCTCTGAAAGACAAATGTTTGATCCCCGTTGCGCAAAGCTAGAAACTTTTGAAAACGTTTGTTGATTGGGACATGCCAGTAGACATCTGTCAGATCGATGGAGCACATCCAGCCCTGCGGCGGGAGTGTCAATCTGATCTGATTCACAGTCAGCATCCTGAATGACTGATTGTGAATGTGTGTGTCGAGATATGAGAGGTCGATCACCGGCCTCATCTGAACACTGTCCCTTTTTGGCACCAAAAACAACCGGGATATGAACAGGATATGTGACGCAGGACTGGGGATAATGATCTGCTTTTGGGCCATCTCTTTGACGATTGATCCCACCTCCAATGAAACAAGATTGAATTCTGTGGGGATACGTAAACGGGGTCGCCGGGACCACCGCCAGGAGAGGCCTTTGCGGACCACTGTCCTTGCCCATGTTCGCCGGGGCCATGCCCGGTGACAATCTCGGAAGTTGCCAGTTGCATAACTGGTGTTGTCCGGCAGTACTAATCTCGTTTCCGCCTCGCCTTGCCGTGGCACTGGGAGTGAGAGAGCCTTGTGGTAAGTTATCAGTTTTTTGAAGAGGAGGGATGTGACTCTGATTTCGGAATGGGGGGATGAGAGGCCTTGCTACCATCGCTACTGGGTTTTCCCCTAGAATGACCCCTGAACCAACGCCCTCTACCCCTGGATTGACCTCGCCCTCGAGGCGTCCCGTTATTCGCAGGGGTTGTGTAAGTCTTTGATGACTGGAATGACTGTGCTTGACCACGAAAGCAACTCTTAGCTTTAAAGTTAGATTTAGCTGACTGCTCACCCTTAGACTTGGAAGTGGTAGCAGTTTGTGAGTCTAAAAATAAATTGATTGTGCGCTAGGCATCGTCAGAGGCTATTGTTTTGGTAAATACATTGGACAAAATCAGTCTCCTACCAATCTCCGCCGGGAGCCTCCTCACCTAGTACACCCTCAGGTCTTGACGGACCCGTACCGCCTCAAAGAGAGCGGTTCGGACGTCGCCAAGAGACTGAATGGAATTTTGGAGAAGAAGGCGCCTGGTCAGTGAAGGAGCCTTCTGGGTCCCGGCGTCCGTTGCCGCCTCAGTCGTCCTGGCCAGAGAGGCCCCTAGTTGGCGGCTGAGTAGGTATTGGGACGCCAGTCTCCAGGCTTTCTGCCTCATTTTAAAGTCTTTATCGATCTGTATTCTGTACCTGTGTTGGGGGACAAAAAGGTTCAGGTAACTGGCATAAAGATAGTTTCGGGGCACCCATAAATTAAAAATGTATTGTGGTATCCCGTCCGCCTACCGGCATAGAAAACCAGTGATTGTCTTCTGACAGAAGCTCTTGTTAGTAATGGTGCTGTCAAACAGCTGGGCCTCTTGTCCCCATGCAACCCATGGCCCAGACTCCCCTCCCTAAAGATGAACTAAAGAAGACCCATGAGAGTCCCTGAAGGGTACGGTATTTAATTCTGGGGTCAAACCCTGTAACAGCTTTAAATCGTTAAACCCATCTGATTTAGACCAGTCGGAAAAAAGTTTTCCGGCAGAGGCGGGAGGCAAGGCAGGGGATTGCATATGGACAAAATAGTCAGGATTACAAAATGTAGGAATGGCCCTGACGACAACATCAAGTACCTCTCCAGACTGGTTCTTGGCCCTCAACTTTTTCGCCTCACTTGCCTCGATAACCCAATGTTCCGGCACAGGAGACTCGCCTGTAACCGTGGGTTGTGCGACCTCGGGGTGTAAAGGCTTCACAACTGACCAAGATGTGTCCGGTCCATATAAAAGTGGCATAGGGCCCTTCTTACCAGGGATAGACTTATCAAGTGGGGGAGGTAGCAAATCTGAAAACAATTTCAAATTGGACGGCAACAGACCTGTGGCACCCGAAGTGGAAGCCTGAGGAGTGACAGTAGGGGGAGGTAAAGTTACACTAACTTGAGGTTGCACTGGTACTTGCCCTACAGGTCGTACCACCGGGGCTACAGGTACTGGAACTACTACCTGTCGCTCACCTTTAACCTGTCTCATAAAGTCAAATAACTCCTGTAATTGGTCCTTAGCTACAAAAATACCACTTTCTTGATCAGACTGAGACGCAGACCGGGACATCTCTGACTCCTGCATTCCAGATTGTCGAGAAGCTGGGCGTTGGCCAGACGCCAGCTCCTCGGCGTGTACTCCTTGTTGGTGTAGATTAGGACCCGGTGACCGGGTCGGGGTGAGGCCGGCACAGTCCCCAACCGAGACTCGCCGACCCAGGCAGCGGTGTCATGTGTTCCTGTTTGTGAGTCATCGAGAACGTAGGGCTCAGAAATGTCTCTAAGGTTCAGATCCGGAATGTCATACAAGAAGGGGTCATGACCTGAGGGCTGCTGGTCAGAGGAGCAATCATCCTCCTGCAGGCTAGAACACACAGTCACACACTGCTACTCCTTTCTATTCCCAATACTGGCACGACCTTAGGTTCCGGCTGCGGGTTGTGGGGAATAGTGAACCGGTGAGATTGGCCGGAGACATGACTAGATGTGTCTCTTGGGGCCTCCCTGTGTGAGGAAGACTTGACCGGCTTGGGTGGCGGCTGAGCCGCCTTCTTCGACGAGGAGGAGGACTTCCTAGACCTGCTCTTTCTGGACTTGTCATCGCCGGCAGAAAGTGCGGCGTCAAATTCAGTGCGGGACCTCTTAGTAGCTTGGTTATCAGAAGGCGACTTGGGTCTTGGTCTAGGAGAGCGGGACCTGTCACGCCGGCTAGACGAAGCTGGTGTATCCGGCGGATCAACGGTCCTGGGTCGCTTAGGCTGGCGGGAGGAAGTGTCACGAGAGGAACCCCCAGGGGGTGTAGTAACTAAAGCCCCTTTTAACAAGTCATCTAAAATCTGGTCATCCAGCTGCAAAGATTTATGGGCGACCGTCTTACAGTACGTTACATAATCAGACCTAATGTGAAGTAAAATAGTCTTACACTGACTATCAGCATGGTTCAAGTAGGCATTGCGGAGGGCTGAACAATGAGTGCACGATTGGGAAAGCCAACGACCACGTGAACGGTCTAAACAAGGAACACATTTCACACAGAGGGTGTGCCCGATAACCGTTAAATTGTTACACCCCAAAGCCTGACAAAAAGAGAAAATTCACTCTTATCCATGTTAACTTCCTCCCGCCAGGGAGATTGCAGATCCTCCAGGTGTCCCACATGCGAACCTGTTGTGAGAAAATTTCAAGAATCAATGCTCATAAGGACACGCTAGGCTGGAAAAGCTAATATATCAATATAAAATCTCCACGTTAAAAGAGAAAGAAGAATTTAATAGCACTATACAATCTTAGTTCCCCTTACGTTAAGTACATTCCCCAAAAATGTAAGTGAGTAGGTAGTAGCCCCATGTGCTACTTAAATGATATAACTATTAATATCCAGTATTCGAGAATGGATAATAAGTCGTAGGCGTGTGCATAAACCTTTAACCGTCCTGGTGGTGTAATGGTTAAGGTGGCAAAAATATGTGTGTGATAACCCGGGTTCGAATCCCGGTGGATCATATATACTTTAATTAATTTCATTGGGGGTGTGGTGGTGAGATTAATAAAAATAATATTCTTACCAAAGTGACCAACACTGACCTCATCCCGTCTTGTTATGCAAGAACTAAACCCGGCGGCCAGCGCTACTATGAATACTAATTCTTAACCCAGGCGGACCAGTCGCCCAAAAAGAAAGCAAAACAGTCCAACTGAAAGCTACAAGATAGGAATGGGTGAGTTCGTTTCTCGGCTCAGCCGTTATTTTCCCGGCGGACGTGGCTCCCCACGATGCACCCCCAGGATAAACGTCCGATTGTACCAAGCAACGAACTTTTTTATATGTTAAGTTATTTGCGGCGGAGATTAAGTTGTGATAAAGGAGGCGGCATAGCCGGACATTCTCGAAACACAATTTTAGTAACATGCCGGCTCAGCCGGAATCAAACTAGATGCCGTGAACAAAACAGACAAAATCCATTACAACCCAGTACCAAACGCGGATGTTTTGAATTTTAACATAACTCTAGAAGTTTCCCAGCGGAAAAACCACGCGAAACAACTAGAGGCACGTTGTTATTAAGTCTTACTCTATAAAAATCCCGCCGGAAGGGCCAACCCTCCAATTTGGAATGAACGTGTACATACATGGCATGGTTAGACATGAATAATAATCAATACATCAATAATAACACACCCTCGCCACATAAAAATAACCTACATGAGGCCAACTAGATGGGGGCAGATGGCGATGATATAATCATTGTAGCACAAACCTGCGATCCAGCGATGACCACATAATCACGTAGAAACATGAAGAGTAGGTTGAAGAGCAGCATGGCTCCGTGCAGGACCTCTCAGCTAAGTGAGACAATCCACGAGCACTAGCCCACGTGGCATACTTGTTGAACACCCAAAATGGACCGAACAACAGGCCCCGGTTCACCCTATAAGAAGCCTCATGACTAAACAGTGAACTAATAATGAGCTAGGAAAATAAAACACACACGTGGAAGCCTGGCCTTATCACAACGAGGACTCCGCCTAACACGCATACTTTAGACCCTGAAAAACAGTCTCCAGGGCCCGCATTTAACACTCACGGCCTACACTAGTCGATAAGCTACCTGACCTCAGCACATAACATGTACAAATGAGCAAAGACTCACCATAAACGAGGGGAGGTGACGAACAAGGAAGGGCGGGAGCGCCAGGGACACACGTCCGTAGCAAGCGGGCCCGGGAGAAATGAGGAGGAACAAGTGCTTCGAGGAGCGTGACGAAGCGTACCCAAACAGCAAACGCATGAGAAGTGCAATGCTAAGATCAAGTTTAATCTTTTTATTTTAATATTTTTTACTAGTTTTTTTCTAGTAGTGGTACCCACATCATATAGGACGAGTCCGTGAGTGGTATTTTAAGAGCGTTTCGCTCACGATGTGTGGCAATCGTATTTTGATCTCTCCCGGGCGTGAAGTTTGAAAGACAAGCTTGAGTTCAAAGATTGGCCATAAACAATGTTAAGGCGCATAGTCAATGATGAAGGGGCCACTAATAAATTACTCTTTATACCTAAACGTCTCCTCAGCTCAACATTTGTTATTCTATCCTGTAGCCTGGCCCCACACATCCATCTCACCATTCTCATCTCATTAAGTTCCATTCTGTTGACATCCTCTACTTTAACGGCCCATGTTTCTGAGGCATACGTCATTGCACTTCTAATTTAATTTGACTTTATATTGTCCTTGTCCCAATTTTGGTTTGTTTAGTTTGCAAGTTTTACATTTTAATTAACATGAGGCATACACCTTTCCCTTCAGGAGCAGAGGAATGCTTTTCATGGTCAGGATTGGCAGCAGTTCTCTGAACTTCCCCCAGCCACATCTAATTCTAGCAACAGTGGCAGTCTCGGCCCTACCACCGGCAGAGATGGTATCTCCTAGGTAACAAAACTTGTTCACCAGCTCCAATGACTCATTTCCATAATTCACATCCACAGGATCATCACTTAACACAAGCTCGCCTTTGCACACTTACACACTCAAATTTCTCTATTTCTGACTTATCCTTCGGCAGGGGTCCCTTTATTCTACTACAGCGCTTATTCCCATGGTGCACCCAGCGTCGACAGATGCTACATTGAATCGCGTCAACGGCCACACCCTTTCCACACACTGCACATGGGTATGCACCGCTCTTTTCCACATTGCCTCGTCTCAATCTACAATGCATAACCTTGGTTTTGTTAATATTGACTCTTAAACCCTTGCTCGCCATGCCCTCTCTCCATTCTCTGAATTTGGCCTCAGCATCTTGCATACTGTCAGCTATTAGGACTAAATCGTCTGCATAAAACAGTTCCAACGGGAGTCCGCCTCTAAAAACTCTAGACAGTGCCTCCAGGACCATAATAAAGAGGATGGGGCTTAACACTGAACCCTTATGGACTCCAACACAGACTACGAACTCATCACTCAGTACACCCTCACCTCACTTCGCAAATCCTCATACCCCCCCTTACCCCCAGGGGGTAAGGGGGCCTTCATCTAATGGTGGAGGAAAAAAAGAATATGCCTCACGCATCCTACTGCATGTCGTACAAGGCGACTAATAGGGGGGATGGTGATAGACTTGCGGACCAAGTAGTCATCACTATACAATGAAGCCTTGTTATTGGCGCTGGCATTGTCTCTATATGATAGTGCTGTGACAGGGCTTCATTGTATTTGCTCCAAGTTGCCTAATGGCGGCACACTGGCAGTGGGTGTCGCTCCCTCTGGACCCGGCCCTGGCGCCCTGGGCCCAACCTGGACGAAATGGATCCAGAGGGTACAGTACGTAGTGTTTCCCCGGACTGGCACTTTCCGCCCAATAGTATAGGGGCCCGAACCTGGTGGTAGCGCTCCAGGAGGCTGCCCTGTCATTTGGCGAAAAATATCAGGCCAGTCGTAGTGCCGTGTACGCGCACGGGGTGCGTCCCTGCGGCTGGTTCAGGTGGGGCGTACCGAGGCCACTGGATCCTACCCCCTTGTAATCACTTGGGGGATGGTGCTGGGAATGGTCCCGGGGTAGGCTGGAGCCGGAGTTCTGGGGGGGATGATGCCCATCTGCCAGCCAAACCTACCTAACTATGACTAAAATCAAAGAAAATAAACGTAAGTCCGATGAAACAAAACCGCACAGGACAATGACAAATGCCCCCCACAAACTCAGACTTGCTAGTGTGAATGTTGGTAGTTTGAATCTGCGTGCGAATGAAGTGGCTGAGATGTGTGAGAGGAGGCGAGTGGACGTCTGCTGTACCCAGGAAACACTCTGGAAGAGGCATGGGGTACAGTGGATTGTCGGAAGGAGGAAAAGATATAGGATATACTGGATGGGTGTGGAGACTGATAAAGCGAAAGGAGGAGTGGGTGTTCTGGTGGCTGAAGAGCTGGCGGAAAGTGTGCTTCAGATTACGAGAGTTAGTGAAAGGCTGATTGTTTTGAAGTTGAAAGTTGGTGAAAGAATTCTGAATGTGATATCTGCATATGCCCCACAGGCTGGTTTACAGAAAGAGATAAAAGAGGACTTCTGGAATGACACCGTCAGTGTCATTTCAGGCCTCTCGGAGAACGAAATAACTATCGTGGGGGGGGACCTCAATGGTCACGTGGGAGCATCTGCAGATGGATACGAGGGGGTACATGGAGGAATTGGTTACGGAAGGAGAAATCTAGAAGGCGAATATATATTGGAGTCCTGCGTTGCACTCAACATGGTTGTGTGTAACATAAAGTTCAAGAAAAGACAGAGCCACCTGATCACATATAACTCTGGGGTCTCCAGTAGCCAGATAGATTACTTCTTGGTTAACAGGAAAGACTGGAAACTAGTTCGAGATGTAAAGGTCATCCCGAGCGAAGAATGTATCCCCCAGCATAAGCTACTTGTGTGCGACATGAGCTTATACAGAGATCCTAAGCGCAAGAAGGTTTACATACCCAAAAGGAAAGTGTGGCTGCTGAAGGACAAGGAAGTTAGGGATAGGTTTCATAATGAACTGGAGGAAATGAATAGAAATAAGGAAGCTAGGCCTAATGATGTAAATAGCCAATGGAACTTTCTTATGCATAGCCTTATCGCTGCCACTGACAAAGTCTGTGGGAAAACAAAGGGTCACCCCAGGAATAAGACCTCTTGGTGGTGGAACGATGAGGTAGAACATGCTGTGAAAGAGAAAAGAAGATGCTCCAAAGCATGGAAGAAAGGAGGCAGCAGGGAGGAATACCAGGCAGCTAAACGAACTGCCAAAAGAGTTATTTACAATGCTAAAAATCGCATTAAGGACCTGGTCCTCGAACAAGTGTGTAACACTGACAATCCCAATGGGATCTTCAACCTAGCTAGGCGAGTTAAAAATGACAGTAGGGATATTATAGGTGAACAGTGTGTTAGAGATGATAATGGGAAGATTGTGTATGCAGAAAATGAAATCAGAGAAGCATGGAAGGTACACTATGAACGATTGCTAAATGTAGAGTTTGAATGGGATAAGGAACAGCTTAGTATCGAAAAACCAATATCTGGGCCCCCTCCTTTGATAGCACCAGCTGTAGTGAGCGACGCAATCAATAAAATGAAGGACGGTAAAGCTCCAGGTTGCTCCGACATTGTCGCTGAGATGATAAAAGCCTCAGGGGAGATTGGTGTAAACTTAGTCACTGAGTTGATAAACACCATTATTAAAGATGAGAAAATCCCAGAGGATTGGCTCAAAAGTGTAATAGTAAATATATACAAAGGAAAAGGGGATGCGCTAGATAGAGGAAATTATAGGGGCCTGAAAATGCTTGACCAAATCATGAAGGTCTGTGAGAGAGTCCTTGAGGGTTTGATCAGGCAAAGCATCTCTATTGATGATATGCAGTTTGGTTTTATGCCAGGACGTGGTACAACCGATGCTATCTTCATAGTCAGGCAGATACAGGAAAGATACTTACTAAAAGGCAGGGATCTTTACTTTGTGTTTGTGGACCTGGAGAAGGCCTTTGATAGGGTACCTAGAGTTGTTGTGCAGTGGGCTATGAGGAAACTTGGTGTGGAAGAGTGGCTGGTGCGTGTGATAATGAAGATGTATGAGGATTCGCGAAGTTCGGTGAGGGTGAAGGGTGTACTGAGTGATGAGTTCGCAGTCCGTGTTGGAGTCCATCAGGGTTCAGTGTTAAGCCCCCTCCTCTTTATTATGGTCTTGGAGGCGCTGTCTAGAGTTTTTAGAGGCGGACTCCCGTTGGAACTGTTTTATGCAGACGATTTAGTCCTAATAGCTGACAGTATGCAGGATGCTGAGGCCAAATTCAGAGAGTGGAGAGAGGGCATGGCGAGCAAGGGTTTAAGAGTCAATATTAACAAAACCAAGGTTATGCATTGTAGATTGAGACGAGGCAATGTGGAAAAGAGCGGTGCATACCCATGTGCAGTGTGTGGAAAGGGAGTGGGCGTTAACTCAATTCAATGCAGCATCTGTCGATGTTGGGTACACCATGGGAGTAAGCGCTGTAGTAGAATAAAGGGGCCCCTGCCGAAGGATAAGTCAGAAATAGAGAAATTTGAGTGCGTAGTGTGCAAAGGCGAGCTTGTGTTAAGTGATGATCCTGTGGCTGTGAATTATGGAAATGAGTCTTTGGAGCTGGTGAACAAGTTTTGTTACCTAGGAGATACTATCTCTGCCGGTGGTGGGGCCGAGGCTGCCACTGTTGCTAGAATTAGGTGTGGCTGGGGGAAGTTCAGAGAATTGATGCCAATCCTGACCATGAAAAGAATGCCTCTCCCCCTGAAGGGAAAGGTGTATGCCTTATGTGTTAGAAGTGCAATGACGTATGCCTCAGAAACATGGGCCGTTAAAGTAGAGGATGTCAACAGAATGGAGCGTAATGAGATGAGAATGGTGAGATGGATGTGTGGGGCCAGGCTACAGGATAGAATAACAAATGTTGAGCTGAGGAGACGTTTAGGTATAAAGAGTATTAGCGAGGTGATGCGTACAAGTAGACTGGGATGGTATGGACATGTGGAGAGAATGGATGAACAAAATTGGGTGAAAAAATGCAGGTCTGTGATTGTGGAGGGAGCTGCACCAAGGGGTGGACCGAGGAAGACCTGGGATCGGACTATACGCGCCGATCTCAAATCCAAGAACTTGACAAGTGAAGCAGCCCTTAACAGGGTTGCCTGGAACGCCGCCAATAGGAAAAGAGACTGAAACTGCACTGATGTGTGGAACGCTCAGTCTTAAAATTTTATGTATGTATTATCACACGCACCAGCCACTCTTCCACACCAAGTTTCCTCATAGCCCACTGCACAACATCTCTAGGCACCCTGTCAAAGGCCTTCTCCAGGTCCACAAACACAAAGTAAAGATCCCTGCCTTTTAGTAAGGGTCTTTCCTGTATCTACCTGACTATGAAGATAGCATCGGTTGTACCCCGTAACTGGCATAAAACCAAACTGCATATCATCAATGGAAATGCTTTGCCTGATCAAACCCTCAAAGACTCTCTCACAGACCTTCATGATTTGGTCAATCATTTTTAGGCCCCTATAACTTCCTTTATCTAGCGCATCCCCCTTTCCTTTATAAATATTTACTATTACACTATTGAGCTAATCCTCAGGGATTTTCTCATCTTTAATAATGGTGTTTATCAACTCGGTGACTAAGTTGACACCAGTCTCCCCTGAGGCTTTTATCATCTCAGCGACAATGTCAGAGCACCCTGGAGCTTTACCGTCCTTCATTTTATTGATTGCGTCGCTCACTACAGCTGGAACTATCAAAGGAGGGGGTCCAGATATTGCTTTTTCGATACTAAGCTATTCTGCCTGAAACAGGACTTGTGGTTACGCCCCGGACAATAGCCAATGTAGAATTGATGTTAGATGGTTGCCTTCGTTGGTCTTTCTTCCCGATTGCTATGGTTCCAGGTAAGAACGTCCTAGTGGTCTTGGCCCAGCGTGCTGGGTCTGTGGGTAGCTATTCTGGTCCTTGCGACTACTTGATGTGATCGGTTCGAATGGAAGAGGATGGCGGGGTGAGCAGGGAGGGCTGTCTTCTATGACCTTCTCGCCTGTCTTTGTTAATAGCCGCCACTCTGGTTATTTCTGTGGTTGTATATTAATCTAACTTAATCACAAAATTGACGGAAACCCCCCGGACCTGAGTGGAGTGAAAGTTCAAAACCTGGCCAGGCAACGAGGGTTAACTAGAAGAGCAGAAAATAGTGAAGGCATTTAGATTTGAGCCAGGGAAAAAATGGTAAAGTACGAACCTCAATTTCCTGATTCAAGAGCAGTATGTATGTATGTATAGACTAGTCTTCAAATGAACCTTTGAAGACTTATTACAGATTCAAGTCCAGAAGAGTATGAACAAAAAAATATAAAGTAAAAAAACTAAGTCTATTATTTACCCCCTGGGTGGCCTTCTCATTTAGGGGAAGAATAAGAATATGCCTCACGTATCCTATTGGATGTCGTACAGGGCGAGTAAATTAGGAGATGGCGTAAGTCTGGACTTACGGTCATAGTATACAGTACAGTAAAGTTGTGTTGTGGCAATTTCTTGTTGTTGCACTGTTGAGGCTGGTATGGTGCAGATACTGCAGGGGAACTTTGTCAAGTCTTGCTGAGGCACATCCGGGTGAGGGACTGCTATAGGTCTGCTCCTTTAGTGCTAAGAGTCATTAAACACTTTGTGGAAATGGCACTGGAGTGGGTAAGCGGGGGCATGTCTGGGAGCCTGGAAGCATTTTCTGCCATGACCATCCCTTTTGGGGTGCTTCCTCTGGAAGTGGGGCATCAGACTGATGATGATGATGATGATTGCTGAGGCACGGGTAGCACTTTGCCAATATCAGCCACAGTGATGACTTGATCGGGCAGTGTTATAGCAGGACTTTACTGTAATACACTCCAATTGTTGAAAGGCCACAAGAAGTGTAATGGAAAAGGATGGTTATCATTGTACAGTATACTGTAATGACAAATAACAAAAGTTAAGAAAGGAAGCTAAAAGACAACATCCAAACTTTACACTTTTTATTATGACCATTTTTGTACTTTATAAAAAATATGCAACTACTCCCGTATGTACAGTAATAATATTAGCCTGTGTAAGCTACACTCGCCTTTATACAGTAGCTCAAACTTATAAATACAGTTCTGATGCATTTCAATACAACAGAGTCCATTGTGTCTGGCCAGATGTACTTCATATTGCCAACCTAAATTTGTATACCATACAGTTGCCCTCAATATTCTCTGAACATGTCTAAAAATCTTAAATGAGTGAGCAGGCTTGGTTAGTTTAGGCATGTGAAGATGGATGATCAGAATTGAACGTGGAAGGAGCTGCATGGAGGGGTAGACGTAGGAAGATGTGGGATCAGGTACTTCAAACTGATTTTAAATGTAAACGTTTGACAGGTGAGGAAGTACAGAACATGACTACCTAGAATGCTGCCATTAAGATAAGAGGCTAAAATCATACTGTACTTCATATGGATCATGTCTTTAGAGTTATAAGTATGTGATAAAACCTAAGAAGTAATTAAAACATGGTAAGTAACTAATGTATTATTTTGTATTTGATACGGTTTCTAATCCGAGTCCAAGGAATAACAAAGGCAACTGTACATCATTAGCTCTGCCAATGGAAATGCTTGTCTATCCAATTTTGAAATTCAGCTTGAGAGAAAGACCTGCATAACATTGTGTCTATGTCAGTAACTCAAATACAAGGTCCATCCTAGACTGAATAAAATGTGAGGGGGAGGTACTGTAATTGCATTTTCTCCCTCAAGTTTAGTCTCATTAGCTTTGACATTTTAAGACGTTCGTTCCATTAATTTGGTGATTTTAAGACCTTCCGCCTCATTTCTTGGTCAATATACATACCTTTTGTGCCATTTAGGTGTCGATTTTATCCTGGTAACCAACAGCGAGCCTGTATTTCTAGGAGGAACCGGCATTCGGCCGTCACATTTTCGCTAAAATTTATCTTGAGGAGGGGTCTAGGCTGTGTTTTTTTAAGATTGATAGAGGTCTAGCAAGGTTACTATAATATAAATAAATAAATAAACAAATACTGTAGACCAAAAAATAACCACTACCCCTTTAAGCTAAATAAAATAATCTAGAATGATTGTATCCTGATTTGAAGGTATTTATGAATAAACAGGGACTGTCATTTCATAAAAAAGAAAAAAATATATTATGGAAACAATAAAAATACATAAACTTCTTCAATGAGAGATAATTTTCCATTCTTGGTTCACACATTTTCAAAATACACTAATAATACTCATATACCACCTGGAAAAATAATAAAAAACATACAAAATCTGTGCAGATTAACTGACTCATGCTACTGATGTAAGTTTCACCCTCTATTTTATCCCTAACTCCCTTCCTTCCCCCCAACCCCTTATTATACAGAATGACTGATTAACTGCAAAATATACCTTCCTCATACCGTAAACACAATAAATATTAATCCATGCACAATATACTTAAAATATGGAACGTGTGGGAAGCGAGAGAATGACTAAGAGAGTGTACGAGAGAGGTAGAAGGACACAGAGGAAAAGGCAGATCAAGAGTGAGGTGGAAGGATGGAGTTGAAAGGCATATGAGTGAAAGCAGTGTTGGATGGAAGGAGAGGTGTCAGAGGACAGAGGTGCATAGGGCGATTCATTCGTGGCCACCCCTTCCAGGATCATGGCATCTGGCAATATATATAGAATAAGTAATACTGTATATTATTACATATCATGAATGCTGTTATATTGATACAAAAACATGCAAAAAAAAAAACTTATAATCACTCCAACTTCTCTCTAGTGAAGAAAATATATAGGCTATTCTAATCAATACGCCACTCTTGGTTCAATTTACTCGACTAAAACAATTTACTCAGTATTGGCAACATCTTTTCTTAAAAGTTTTTAAAAGTTTATTGGAAATTTTAAGACGCAAAAAACTGAATCTCCAAATTTTTAAGTTTGACAAAAAAGATTTCATATACAGTGGAGCACCGAATTTCGTTCTATCTAAGTTCGCAAAATCAAACTTCGCGCCATACCCCAAATATTCCCAAATTCCAAGTTCGAGCAAAAATATTCAATCCTTGCGCAATAATCCCAGTCGCAATCCGAAACAGAGAGAAAAAATAATGAAGGACATGACATCAAACTAGAAAACTAGAAAAAAACAAAAAAAAAAAACAAAAAAAAACAAGCAAGTGAACTAAACTCCAAAAATCTGCCATTGTCAAGATGTTTGCTGCTTAGAGACGACAACCGACATCCAAGCGTCACTTGTGAAAGTTGCTGCCACATCTTCGGATGACGTCAACACTAGTCAGCCGCTCACAGTCCACCCGCCATTGTGTTGTAAAACCACCTGTTTACAAGCTTTTTATGTGCTCGAACCTCTTATCCCTCGTGTTTGTTATTTCTTACAGTTTCTTACAGTAGATCCTCTGGAAAAAGGCAAACTAGGCCTGTGTATCCAGCTCAGTACCAGTACTTGCACTGCTGCGGTCGTTCACGGTGTTGGCGGCGGCGGTAGCAGACGCAACATTTTTACTATTCTGTATTTTTGCTTTATAATCAAACTTCAAATCTTGTCTTCCCCATGCTTTATCAAGATTACTTTCAAACTCCCTTATTGATTCGGAATCGACTACATACTGGCCTCTAGAGTATCTCGTTATAGGGTGGTAGTGATGAAAGAATATATGCTTGGGATCATTAAAACGGGGAGCAATGGCCAGTCAAGTGTGCCTACCGTGTCGGACTGAAATCAAGAAAATATAAGAATGAATTAGACTAATATGACAATGAGTTAAAATAAAAGTCTGTGTGGTAAGCAATCTCCTCATAATATACTGTATATTCTTATGTATTCTCCTCATAATATGTACTCATTGGATATAATTGGGGGGAAACGGGTACTTGGGAGTTGACTGCTTGGACGAGATTGGAACAAATTACCTTTTTTCTCCGTAAGAACAATGCCCCAAACTATGCAAAATTAACCTTCAAGCGGGGGGGGTTTTCCGGCACCAATTAGCCGCGAAGATCAGTGCACCACTGTAGTGTACTATAATTCCTAAGCTGAAAAAGATGAAACTTAAGCTCATTAATATTTAGTTAAGTGTAACATCCAAATTAAAAAAAAAATCTAAGCATGCTGTTGTAGTAGCCCCAAGATTCCCTTTAATGGGAATCCTGCAGCGTCCAGGTAGTCTGCCACTTCCCCCGGGTGGGTTCAGAGATCTCTGTGTGAAGTGATGTTGAAGTTATGTCTGTGCTGGGCAGTGGAGTATTAAGTGTTCTGTGTTGTCAGTG
The DNA here is from genome assembly GCA_032716605.1 of Paralithodes platypus. NCBI lineage: Eukaryota > Metazoa > Arthropoda > Malacostraca > Decapoda > Lithodidae > Paralithodes > Paralithodes platypus. The sequence continues at coordinate 22,783,984 of CM064491.1, read as the reverse complement.
GGACGTTGACAGCGGAGACAAGAAGGGTCTTGAGTTGGATATATTCTGTGTTTGTAATCTTGTAATGACGGGTGGTGGCCAGACCTGAGGTGTGCAAGTGTGACTTGGATTTCTCTGGGATGAGTGTTTTCAAAACATAATTACTATAACACCATTACAGGTTACTTCTGGAGTACAGGTACTGTATTTCAAAATCAATTCAATAATAACCCAGTTAGAATTTGAATCACAGTGGAAATTTTTGATCCTCGTGCATTGTTCCTTGGTTTGTTCCCAACCACAAATATGAAAATATTGTTAGGCCTACCTTATATTTGAAAACCTCAGTATAGTTACCCATAAAACTTATTACACAAATAAAATTGAGTTAAAGTTGGAGTGCAAATTGTAACCCAGCCGGGTGGTAAGCTCGGTTAAGTGCACAACTAGCGAGCTAAACCCACAGGTGTGTGAGGGTTCAAATCTCAGCCAGGAAAATGCTGTAAAAATACCACCCACCTAGTTGCTGGTTTAGTTGACCACTGAATCCGGCCTACCAACTCAAAACCTACTCCTCCCAATGAGAAAACATAGCAATTGGTAAAAACAAAAAACAAAAAACAAAAACAAAAATAAATAAATAAATAAATAAATAAAAACATATGACTCCCTCCCATGCCCCCCAACAACCCTCAACACATTTAGCTTTCATACACAATATATATTGTATGATTAATAATTGAAGTATTGATTTTTAGAGCCCAAAAACATTAGAATAATGGTTCTGTATGGAATTTTCTATTTTGACACATAAACACCTGCAGAATACATAATCACAAAGACTGAAGTTTTAGGTTTGTCCTTTCATACGTTTCGTCAAACATAACATCAGCCCTCCCACGAAAAACTTTGAGACCACTCTCACTTTTCCATTTAACCTGGCAGCTGCGAGATCTTGATTTGAATAGCCCGTCGTGGTGCGAAGGAGTGAACTAAAAGCCGACCCTTGCAAAATTTAATGTAATGTACATCAACGTGTTGGTATCATACCTACACATCCCACTGCAAATGTTTTTTTGCACAAAAATTATGTGGGTGTGTTGTGTTCATGGTCAGATGTACGGTTGGCGAGAATAGGCACCCCTCGCACACTATCATCTGGCTTGCATGTGGCAGGAGGAAGGGAAGGGAAGGAATTACGTAATATCCCGTATATCTCTCTTGCAAAGCAATATTGTTGCACCACAAGGCATATGTTCCAGCCTTATGAGGGCTTTTGCCCAGTAGGCTATTGACAAATAGTTTGTTTTTTATCATTTACTATTACAAGGTATATGTGGAAAATTAGGACCCAGAAGTTAGGTGTAGAAAAAGAATAAAGTATGTAAATCCATAAGATAATGTATAAGCGATTAGGTGTAGAAAAAGAATAAAGTATGTAAATCCATAGGATAATTTATAAGCGAGTCGGGAGTGAGTGAGTGAGTGGTGAGAGGGAGGGTGGAGTTTTCCTCCCCTTGCTCATTGATCGCATACAAGTCGTCGTGCTTGCTCCAGGGCCTCTCTACTCACTCACTTGTATACGTATATAGTATATGGGATATATCTAGGGTTGAGGGACGGTCCCAGAACCCTGTCATTGCCTCCACGATAATAAAGGTATGAGTATGTGAGTACAGTGTGTCTGAAGTTTAAGTGTAATATGATGTTTGGTATCAAAAGGTACCATGTAAGCCTATTTCTCATCCAATTTTCATCCGCCTAGGCCTATTGGCGCGGTTTTTGTACAAGTTTCAAATTCCTACTTCCTGAAGGCAGGTCGCAGCTCCCTTACAAAACCTTCCCGAAGGCATGTCGCAGCTGCCGGGTTAAGCACACACACAGTTTTATCTCCCCTTTACATACTGTACACACAGACAAACTACCTATCACTAATGCAAATTTTTTCATTCTCACACACGTCCACATTTGTATATACAGAACCTTATTAACCTCTTCAGCACCATGACGCCTTTTTACCTTTGATTCTGGTTCAAATTAGATGATTGTATGCAGCTTATGAAGGACCTGTGTTATTAAGAGAAGATTTATTAAGATCATATATACCCATTTAAGTCGTAGAGGTAGATTATAAACTAATGAAAATCGTCTAAGGGTAACCAGAATAGGATGACAATTAGGTAATGGTGGTGAAGGGGTTAAGGCTCAGACTCTGAGTATGGTGATGTCCAAGGATGTAATTGGCCAATACTAACACATTCCAAATACTGTACTTCCTTTACCAAATTACTTCTGGAAGTACTGTATTGCTGGCATAACAAAATTTAGATGTTAACATTCAAATTTTGGGAGGACTTCTGTAAAATGAAATACTCTAGTTCCCTCCAAACTCAATATGTTTAGTAGATGTTTGAGTTGAACCTATACAAACTTTCCACAAAAAACATAGATTATTTCAAATCAGAGATATAGTAATGATCTTCTAGTTTGCATAGTACCGGTACCTAGAGGTATTTCCTAAATTGAAAAAGTTTTACTAGTGCTCCTTATAGTTTTAGAACCTAGCATACTGATCCTTAAGTTTATCCCTAGACACAAATGCCACATATAGAGCTGATAGAGCCAGTCCTGTGAGCCCCCCTGCAGCACATTTCTTGACTCCCGCAGTGGACTTATATAGCATCCCCGTCAGAGCCCCCGCCCCAAGAGTGTTGATGTCGTCCTCCTGGCTCCCCCGGGCGTAGTACAGCAGGCAACCCAGACCGGAGTACATGAACGCCACTACGCCCAAGGTATTGGCTGAGGCAGACCCGCGTTTAGTGATATAGTTCAGCATTCTGGGGGAGGATAAACAGAGTAAGTGGCTTCAATATCATGGCCTTATATTAATATTATTCTGGCTAACAAAATTATATCAAGTAAACTAAGGAATGATCTCTAGAAATGAAAGCAGCCCAGTGAGATCCCCTGCTCCTACAGTGTTGATGTTGATGCTCCCGCAGGCATAGTACAGCAGACACCCCACCCCACCCTAGAGCAAATGAAAGCCACCACCCCGAGAGTTTTGGCCCAGGCTCACCACAACTTAGTGATGCAGTTCAGAGTTGCCAGGCCCGCATGAGCTCTTCTCGCCCAATTCCATCCAAAAAGTCGCCCAATCCATCGAAAGTACCCCTTACCCCATCGTTTTTTTACTATTTTCACCCCACTTTTTCTTGACAAATATTATTGTAGTTTATTTTTTTTAAACAGGGCTATAATTATACTTATCCTATACCTATAATAATAATAATAATAATGTTTTATTCCAGACTCACACAGTACAGAGGGGACCATACTGGGGTCTATATAAATCTTACAGTACCATATATAGCCTACCTACATCTTTTCTAAAACAAAATATATTCAATCTATCTCTCAAGAGAGATGGGTTGGGAGTGAAAGGGATCTGTTATGAAGGGCCACTCGGCTCTCTGCAGACTCCCGTTGTCTTATATTCTTATTTTTTTCTCTCTGCTGAACTAAGGAACATCTCTCTCCTTCCACTTTGAGCATCTCCCCGAAATGGACCAGCGAGGTCATTGAGATACTAACTATACCTTGTAACTCTCTCTCTCTCTCTCTCTCTCCCTAATTGAAGTGGGATTTAGGACTGTTATATTACTGTAATATGAATTCTGGACCCTCCCTATGTCCCCCAACCTTTAACGGGTGCATGCTAATTGACTTTTAGTAACTGCTGTACAGTCCCACCCACGGTCTTAAGAAGCCAGATCAGAGAACAAGCCAATATCGACCAATTCCACATAGCACAAAAAATTAATTTCCCATGTTCAACTATAGTCCCCTGCCTCACGGCTAGCAGCTAGTTTATGTGCCTATTTTCATCCTCATCATGGTATATTTCATGTTTATTAGCTAGATATGATTTTGATAGCATTGGCGCATTTATATTTAATAAATTAATGAAAATGTAAACGAAAATACAGTACTAATTTTTATGCCGAAAATACGAAATATAAAGAAATCGCCCAAAAAGTTGCACATTCTAGTCAAAGTCGCCCAAAAAGTTGCAAATCGCAAACCCTCAAAATTTGTCGCACATCCTCTCCAAAAGTCGCCCAATTGTGCGACAAAGTCGCGGACATGGCAACTCTGATGCAGTTCAGCATTCTGATAGAATAATGATGGTTACCCATATCTGGTGCGAGGCAGGTTTTTTGGATCTTCCCTGTTTCACTCCAACAGTTTAGAGATTTTAAGACGAGCCTGCAATTTAAGAGAAAACGGCCTTCAGTCGACACCTAATTCTCTTGAAGGGAGTCTGGATGGCATTTCTTAGTTTATGTTTACATAGTGGGACCCACAGAGGGCCTGTTGTACTAAAAAAATGTGCTTCCGTGATGACTCCCTGCCTAGGGAAACTCTTCTGTCTCTGTCTCTCCTCTAACATCTTCCCTTCTTGCTGGAAGTTTGCTCTCATTCAATCTGTCCCAAAGAGGGGTGACCGCTCTCAATCCTCGTCCAATTCATCCAATTGCTCTCATTTCTTGCATCTCCAAAGTTCTTTAACCCTTCCTGCCCGATTGTCATTTTAAAATGACACCGCGGCAGATGGGCAGGAGCCCGGGTGTCATTTTAAAACCTGTAAGCTTGAAAGCCTATTAAGCGTGGTTTGAAAGCTGTGCGTCGAACCGTATAATAATAATAATAATAATAATAATAATAATAATAATAATAATAATAATAATAATATTTATTCAGTTAGCAATTTACAGAGTTGGTACCACATAGTATGTTACAAATATGACATGTGCCAGCCTTGCATAATTCCAACTAAGGATAGCCCAATAAGGCCGTTAGGCGTATTTCCATTGGGGTCCTTGTGGGATTAGGTTAGCTGGGGAAAATGGGGAGGATAAAGAAATAGATACTTTAGAGAAAGTATATCTAGGGGGTTATTTTAAGATACCTTACATCCTATAGGGTAAGGTGGGGTGAATCCGCCGGGGGGTGGAATCGCCGCGGACGTTAGATACTTGTCTAAAACAATTCGTCATAAATCCAAATACGTATGGAATTGATTCTAGGTATGTTTATAGTATGTGTAGATGATGATAGAACACAAAAATGCGTAGTTGTCATTTATTTAACGAAGACAAATATTTTTCCATAATATTTCAAACTGAAAAATATGTAAGCGTTCTTGAACATTTTTCGTGGCGGCGACTTTGCGGCGACTTTACATCTCCCAATACATTTTTTTTTCGTTACAAGATGGTTGTCTGTGATTTCTAAGTGGAAACTAAAAAAAAAAAAAAAAAAAAATTCAGGCATAAATATATATAATTATATAATTTTATAAATTCTATAATATAAATATATAATATATAATTATATAATTATACCAAAATACTTGGATTATATCAATCTAATAATAAAACATCTTAATTGTTACTTAATTGGGGGTAAAATCGCCGTGGCAGGATTAAATCATCGATAATATATAACCGCGGCGGATTCACCCCGGCGGGCAGGGTGAATCCGCCGCGCGAGTAACGGTTTTCGCCACCCATTACAAACCTTAATGTTTTGTTTTTTTCAAATAAAAATTATATGAGCGTGTGCAGGAAAGCAAGAATGTTAAAGTTATGTAAAAAAAAAATCTGAATTCTGATTCAGTTGTTGTTGTTGTTGTTGTTGTTGTTCCCTAAGCTGCCTGGCCGAACAGCCCCGAGTCCCTGAGAAAGGCCATGGCCACGATCGGGCTTTCCCACAGAGCTCTCATTGAGTGTAGATTGTGTTGTTGGCGTAAGTGGTTGTGTGAAATGCAGTCTTCTATGATGTGTTTAATGGTATGGGGTGCTGTGTTACATCCCGGGCAGGTGTCGACAACGGAGTCATCCAGTCTCTTCTGATAGCTCAGGAGAGCTGGATGGTGTCCGCATCTCAGCCTGGCCAGGTGGACTCTGTCCTCGCGAGGAAGGGAGGATTCGGAAGGATGGATTTCGGGAGGTCGTGCATGCAGCTGCGTGTTGTCTGTGAGTGAGTGGATGGATCGGTGAGAGATATGAGTATGGATGTGCTTCTGGAAGTTGGTTCGGGGTGGGCAGGGAGGGAGAGAGGACAATAATTGTGTGTGATACCGTGTGCTGGGTGTTGTTTTGATATTTCTTGGTGTCTGTGGGTGTGTTGCCATGTAGTTTAGTGGGTGGTCTTGGTTCGTGGAGGCTGCTGCCAGGAATTGAGTGCCTCTCATGTCCAGATGGTCTTTGACTTTGAGGATTTTGGTTTCTTGATGTAGGTGATCTGTGGGTGCAGTAGCTGTGCAGCCTGTAATGATCTTCAGGGCTTTGTTTTGAATAGTCTGTAAGGTCTTATGATGTGTTTCAGCTAGGTTAGAAGCCCAGGCTGGGCTTGCGTATTCCATCACTGATCTTATGTATTGTTTATATACTGTGGTGGTAGTTTCTTTGTTGTGTCCAAATTTTGTGTGAGCAAGTGACCTGAGGGCGTTAAGTCTGGGTGTCAGTTTCTTTTTAATGTTTGTGGTGTGCTGTTTGAATGTCATATGAGTATCATATGTTACTCCTAGGATTTTGGGTGTGTGTGTATGTGTTAGGGGTGTGTTGTTTATGGTGAGTTGAGGGATGTATTCGTGTTCTCCTGTCCAACTTGTGAGCAGGGTTGCGGTGGATTTGGCTGGGGCTAGATTAAGTCTGTTTGTAGTGCACCAGCCATGTAGTGTGTTGAGATAGGGTTGAAGGAGATCTGTTGCTCTTTTTGGGTTATGGTGTGTGCATGTGAGTGTTATGTCATCTGCATAGGAGGCTAAGTTTATTTGGGGCGTATTGGGTGTAGTTATATCGTGCATGTACAGATTGAAGAGTGCGGGCGATAGGACGGATCCTTGTGGGACTCCGTTTGGAAAGTTTCTGATTTTAGATGACTGACCGGCAAAAGATACGTGTGCACATCTGCCTGCTAGGAAGTTGGCCAGCCACCGTTTTGTGTTGTTGTGCATGTTTGTGTTGTAGATTTTGTTTGTTAGGTTGTGGCGGGGGATGGCATCGAAGGCTTTACTAATGTCGAGTGTGGCTAATAGTGATCTGTGTGGTGGTCTAGCTGAATTGATGCCGTCGAAAGCTCTTTGTGTAAGGTCTGTGAGAAGAGTGTTTGTGGAGTGCAGTGGCCTAAAGCCATGTTGTGTTGGAGCTAGGGGTAGGTCAGGTGTAATTAGTTGTAATACTAGGCGTTCCATGACTTTGGAGGGGGAGCAAAGGAGTGTGATGGGGCGGTGCGAGGAGGGTAGCGTGGGGTCTTTGTTGGGTTTGGGGAATGTGATGATGATACCATGCTTCCAAATGTCTGGTATTGTGTTGTGTGAATAGCTGTAGTTTGATATGTTAGTGAGTGCTTGTATGCCTTGTGGTCCCAGGTGTCTGAGGTGTATGTTGCTTATGTTGTCTAGGCCACAGGCGGGTGAGTGCTTGAGATTGTTGATGATATGCTTTGTCTGGTGATTGGTGAAGGGTGTATAGTCAGGGTCTGTGGGGAATTGTCTCTTACGTCGGATGAAACGTCGGTCGTCTTTGTGAGGTTTTAGGTGGCTGACATGTGAAAAGTGATTGATGAGAGTGTTTGCTTGTTGTTTACATGAAGGAGTAGAGTCTGTTGTTGTGATTGCAGCATGTGATTGTGTTGTGTTGCTGTTGGAAAGTGTGATGCTGTTTAGTGTTTTGTATAGTTTTTTGGGGTTTGTTTTGTGATCAAGTGTTTGTAGGAAGTTATTCCAATTTAGTTTTTGTTGTTCTTGTATTTTGTTGTTAGTTTGGGTGTTGAGTGCTTGAATTTGTTGTGTGATGTCTTGTGTGTGGGGTGCTGGGGAGTGTTTCAGTATGTCGCGTTGTCTGATGAGGTTTTGAATTTCTGGTGTGAAGTTGGGGTTGTGTCTTTTTCTGTTACCTCTTGGAATGTGTTTCTTGTCAGCGTTTTGGATAGTTTTATTGAGTATGTGTACAGCATTGTTGATGTTAGTGATGGGTGTACTGTTTAGAGTTGTGAAGTGTTGTTCTGTCTCATTTGTGAATGCTTCCCAGTTAGCTCTTTTATAATTGGTGTATGTGTGTTTGTGGCTAGCTGGGGTGAGTCTGGTTTTGGTGGTGATAATGATCGGGAGGTGGTCAGAGCCTAAGGTTCTGACCACCCTCCAGGATGTTGTGGGGGCGAGTTCTGGGGAGCAAAAGGTGATGTCTGGAGATGATGGGTTATAGAGGGCTTGGTGAGGAATATGGGTATGTTGATGGATGTCGTTAAGGATGATGAGGTTATCTGTTTGGTTTTGTAGTACCAGCCCTCTGTCTGTGTCGGGGTTGTCGACAAACCAGGCCGACGTCTTGGCGTTGAAGTCACCACCCAAGATGATGTGTGGGTGTGTGGGGTGTTTGTGATGTGTTGTAAGTGTGGTCTGTATTCATTTGGTACTGTAGGGGATGTTTGGGGAGGGATGTATGTGTTTATGATGGTTATGTTGGAGTTGTTGCCAGTGCGTATTTTAATTGACTGTATTTCTGTTGTGTTATCATTTGAGGGGAGGAGTGATTTGGTTTGTACACTGGTTACTATGTATGATATTTCTTTGTGTACCAGGGTGATGAGTCCACCGCCCCCGCCGACAGCCCGGTCTTGTCTGATGGTGGTGAAATTATGAAATGTGGGTGTTTTTTGTGTTGTGCGGAGTTTTGTTTCTTGTAAGATGGCAATGTGTATGTTGTGTTGTTTGATGAAGTGTGAGAGTTCGTGTTTCTTTGTGTTGATGCCATCTATGTTCAGTTGAAGAATGTTAATGTTATGTGCACGATGTATGTTGGGTGCTGCTGCACGAGGATGGGGTGGGGGTGGGGTGGGGGTGATGGTGGGGGTGGGGATGAGGGAGGGGCTGGGGGTTGGGATGGGTGAGGTGGGGGTGGGGATTGGGGAGCAGGAGATGGGGGTTGGAATGGATTAGGATGGGGTGTGGTGTGTCTGATTCAGTTGGATGCTGTTATTAAAAAAACACGTTTCGCGGCGGATTCACCCCACCTTACCCTAGTAAATATCAGTAATCCGTAATCAGTAATCATTTCAGTTTGGTTTGTCTATCTCTTATGTCGCATTTAGTAGTAGACATAAGCTTGGTGCTACCTTCTCACAGCTGTCCGGTTCAGGTGTTCCTTCAGGCTACGTCTGAAGGAATACAGTGTTCTCTTTTCACGGACTGACTGGGGTAGGTCTTTGATGGCGGTGAAGAAGAATGTTTGCTTACCCTGTCCTTGGATTCTCGGGACCTTAAAATTAAACATCCTGTTTCTTGTATTATGTCCACTCCTCTCATTTGCTTTAACAAAATCATTCTTTAGATACTCTGGAGCTCTGTCATAGAAAATTTTGAAGGCATTAGTGAGCCTCATTTGTTTGGCCCTGTCAGAAACATTGAGCATACCTAGTGACTGAAGTTGTTCCTGGCCAACATGTGATCTGGGTCCTAGGTTCAGCATGAACCTAACCATTTTATTTTGAGCGACCTGAAGTTTGTGCTGTGCTGATTTAGATGATGCAGAGTACCAGGATGACACAGAATAGTCAAAATGACATTGAACGAGCGCTTGGCAGAGGGTCTTTTTGGTCGCCGCGGGCAAGCATCCCACCTGTCTATACAGGTATTTTATACGTGCTCTACACTTACTCAGGATAGATTCCAAAATTGTTTCACCTGACAAACTCGCGTCCAGTTTTAGTCCGAGATATTTAACTTGTGACACTGTTGTTATAGGAATATCATTACAGTTGACCGAGAAGCCCACAATGTCTTTCAGTTTGTGTTTTGTTCCACATAAGATGGCTTCCGTCTTGCCCAGGTGAAGAGATAGTCTATTGTCCACTAGCCATTCACTACATGATTCTAGTTCTTTGGAAAGTGAAGCGGCAATACTTATTGGGTCTTTTCCTGTAACCAGAAGCACGCTGTCGTCTGCATACAGTAATAATTTACATGAGACGCTCAGTTCCATGTCGTTCACATAACAGAGACAGAGTAAGGGACCAAGGATGCTTCCCTGCGGGACCCCACAGTTAATTGGCATAGGATCAGATATATTATCATCAATTTTGACTCTTTGGGTTCTACCACTAAGATAAGATTTAAACCAGTTCACAGACCCTATGCCCATTGCTTGTAGTTTATTACATAGGATATCATGGTCTACTGTGTCAAACACTTTTTATAGATCAAGAAGAACCATACCGGTGTAGTTACCTTTAGACATTTCTTTACGAATGTGATCCGTTAAGTGGATGATACAGGAGTCTGTCGAGTACATGCATCTGAAACCTGATTGAAACTTATAGAATAGATCATTTTGTTTGAGGTAGTGTTCAATTTGGGTGTATACCGCTCTTTCAAGGATTTTAGATACAATACATAATATGCTAACTGGTCTGTAGTTGCCAACTTCTAGTTTATTTCCTTTCTTGAATAGAGGGGTTACAATAGCTTCCTTCAGTTCAGCAGGTACAGTGTTGGTGTTAATTGACAAGTTGATGATGTGGGTTAGGGGGCCTGCTATACCAATGGCTCCATCTCGTAGAAATTTGGCAGGAATTTTGTCTGGTCCTGTGCTTTTATGTACATTTAGGTTAGACAGCTCGTCAAAAGTGTATTTTGGTGTAACATTTTGCAATCCAAATGTGTTCGGGTGTATGTCTTTATCTCTGTAGAAATTTCGAAAGGTGGCCATTGTTGTCGTGTATTTATTGAGATTTTGAGGTAGGTTCTGTGCAAGTGTGTTTGCTATGGAGGTGAAGAAGGAGTTGAAGTAGGTTGAAATTTGTCGTTTATCGTGGTGTGACGCACCCCAGTGCTGGCAACGCAACCTGATTGTACTCCTTGGTACTCCACTGTACCGCCCGTGATCTGGCTACCGTCAGCCGCTATGTATATTGAGTGTGACAACTTATAACTATGTTCTTTGTATCTCTGCAAAGGTCTCGTCATGTGCTAACCAGTGGTGGGTTTTGTTTTAAGCCATGTCGAGACCTTCCATTTAATATGTAGTATCAATAGAGAAGTTGATAGATAAGACCATGGGAGTTCAGAGAGAGAGAGTGAGTTGGGCTTCAGAGCAAGAGGGTAGCAACGCGCCGCGCTGCCGGCCGGGTGGTTGCCAGACGTATGGACTGGTTGGCAGCCTTGCGCTTATAGCTAGGCGCGATAGGGTTGGTAGTCCATTGTTGCCTGCCTGGGCTGGGCCCATGTTGTCGTACAGCACATTGCCTGGAGGCTGGCTGTGTGTTCTATGACCAGGTTGCCTAGAACCTTTGAGATTCTAACATCCCTTGCTCTCTCTCCCCACTTCTCACGGTTGCACTCTTTCTCTCTGACGACATTACTCTCATTTCATTCTTCTCTCTATTTAAATGCATAACCTTCCCTTGAGGTCCTAAAGGAGTTTCAGCACTCACCTCTCGTATTACTCTTAGGACAAGCATATATTTACATGTATTAGATTTAAGGGGTTAATGTGAACAGCGATCTTCTTGATGAGGATAGTTGGTGAACGTTCTACATGTTCACGAGTTATATGCCCTGCTCATCATCCCATTTGTGACTAGACTGGTGCCATGTGTAAGAGCCCGACCATGCCCAGGAGTTGTCTGTAGAGGGACGAGGACTTAGCCTTGATTTGCATACCGAGCCAGGAGCGAGTGTAGCACCCGAGACTACAGCTCGCTCGTAGTGCCGGTATAGTAGAGTAACGTAATTTATCTGTCCTTGTGTTCTCTACAGTCTTCTCCTGGGTTCTCGCTTTCGGTGCTGGGACTCGTTGTTCCTGTGACTTGGCCTGCTAGCTAGAACACATGGGGATGATGAGTGGGATATATCTTTATTTTACTATGCATTGCAGCTCTCTTTAAGTATATATCTATAACACTTTACAATACACATTACTCACACACAAGACAACACTATTAATACTTTCATGTATCAATTAACTGCACTGTCGTTTTGCTGCTGTGTCCGGAGTTCTGTTGCGTAGGGCGCATACGGACTCGGAGGGGAGACAGAGTGAGAGAAGCGAAGTAGCCTATGCGGTAGTAGGCTACCGGCGCAGTACTGTTGCCTGCAACCTTTTAGTTATTCCAAGTATAGATTCATTATTATAATAAGTGACTACTGTTTATGTTCCTCCCATGTGTATTATTAGGTATCTACTGGATCATGAACATCTTGTATGCTACATGCTAGTGCATGTTAGTAGGGGACAGTTAGTGTAGTGCACGCACTTTCAAGTAGGCGTGTACATTTGTCATTTAGCATTTCACTGTCATACCTTTAGCCTGCTTCTATTCTACATTATTAGAGGCTTAATATTAACGTAGTTTCTTGAGTATTGCATTTCTTTAGTAATAACGTAACCTATAAATGTCTGAGGGAGTTTAGCCTCATAGCCTACCCCTGTTGTACACTTTCGCCGAGTTAAGGTACCTCGTTACCGTAGACGATAACTCTGTAGGGCGTTGGTGCTTTTGTTGTCTGGAGCATATAGTATTTGGGACTGGAATCGAGCGTGTCGTTGTCACTTAAGCCATTTCTGTCCTACGATCAAGAATCCCGAATATGTATTGCCGATCCAGCCGTAACAGTGGCAAACCTGATCATTAATGGTGAGAGCAATATTAGTGTTAGACGAATCCCTTGTCTTGTTGCTGTAGCCTGTTGTTTTTAGGTGCCTCCATAGTTTCTTTGGGTTATTCTGATATTCCTCTGCCTTATTGTGAAAATAATTAGTTTTCACTGATTTTATTTTCCTACTTAGTTTATTCCTGGCCCTGTTGAACTCATGTTTCAGACCTTGATCCTGTCTATGTTTCGCTAGCCTTTATAACAAATTGTCTCTGTGTTCCAGATGGTGTAGTATGTCATTGTTGATCCATGGATCTGACCTTGCTTTAATTCGTATGTCTTTCAGAGGGGCTATTTCGTCTAGAATGTTTGTGATGATGGTTCTGAAGCCAACCCATGCGTCATTAACGTTTGTACTTCCAAACACTGGAGACCAGTCTGTATTCCATAAAATTTCCAGAAATGTTTCTTTATTGTAGTTTCTGAGTGACCTTGTTTTGATAACCTTGTGATTCTCTAGGGTAATTTTTGTGGCTTTTCGTGTGCAATATGTGACGAAGTGATCACTTATCCCAGTCTGTATAACCGCTGATTGGCATATTTTGTCCTCTCTGTTACAGTTTATGTGGTCTATTATTGTGGCAGTGTTCTCAGAGATACGTGTGGGGGTTGTGATGAGTTGTTTGTGATTGTGCATTGTCAGTATATGCCTATATTCTCGTACAAGCCTATTATTTCGTTGTTTGTAACACAGGTTAAAATCCCCTAGTATGATGGATTCATTCCGAGGGTCTAGCGATGACAAAGTTCGTTCAAATTTGGTCAAGAATTGTGTGTCGTCTGGTGGCCTATAGCATACCCCAATTGTGATGGGTCTTGTCCTCGGCAGGTGTAGATCGATCCACAGAGCTTCGTGATTTTCTACATGGAGGTCGGTCCTAGTTGTGTGTGTGAGGTTGTTTTTTACATACAGACATACTCCTCCCCCATGCCTATTGCGATCATTCCTAACCATATTGAAACCTTGAATGTTTATTTCACCTTCGTTTATACTTGAATCCAGCCAGGTTTCTGTGATTGCAATTATTGAAGCTTTGGCCTTATTAGCTAACAAGTTTATTTCTGACAATTTATGGTACATTGATCTGGCATTAATGTGGATAAGATGGAGTCCTTTGTTGGTGAACACTCTGTATTCATCTTTGATTTTGAATGTGTCCTGGCTGGATTCGAAGTTGTTAATACTAATTGGTTCATTTACATTAATATTCGGTAATGAATGCAAGGCACATATGTTGCATAGGAATTCCCGTTCTTCACTGTTGGTCTTCTTAGAGATGCACTTCATGTGAGCTACAGTTTTTACACTTAACACAGTTTAGGATCCTTTGTTTTCTTGTTATGAGTGATTCACATATTTCACAAATGATTTTAGGACCTTTAATAGCTACTTCCCTACATTTATCGCATTCCACTTCTTTTCTGCTAGTAACGTGAGTACATCGATCGTGTACTGTTTCATTACATCTACTACATTGTGACGTTGTACTCCTTTTGTTGAATCCAATATCGCACACTATACATATTTTCCTGTTACTGTTCATCGTACATCTGGCGGTGTGGTGATCAGCTGTGCGCCGTGAGCGGCTGATGGTGTGTGAGCGCGTGAGATGGGGACAGGTTGTGGCTCCCCCTTGCCCCCCTCCCACCGCTACCTGTATTTGTTGTTTGATGTCCTTGTTCTTGGCCGTTGTTGCTGCTTTATTGTTGATGTTGTTGCGACTGATCCCTTCTTTTTTAGCTGTTCTGGTTGCATGTTGAGCTACCTGGGTCGCCGATAGTGTTGGGTTGTGTTGTAGTAGGTTTGGTTGATTTGTTGTGCAGCGGCGTCGTGTTGTGGGGGGTGGGTGGTTTCTCTTGTTGTCTTTCTTGTTCGTTGCTGTTACTTCATTGTCGATGTGTTTGCTAGAGCTTCCTGCTTGTTTGGGTGTTCTGGTTGCATGTTGTGTTACTTGGGTCACCGATATCTGTGGTAGTGATGATACAGTTGAGGGTAATGTTGAGTAGGTAGAGTGTTGGCACTGTGCTGGCGGTTGCCCTGCGGTCTTGGTTGTGAGTTGGAGCGTGACGGGAGACTTGGGTGCCTGCTGGCCCAGTTTGTTATAACGAATTTTACTGCTAGGGACTGTTGAAATGTCGGTGTCTGCCTTACTTGTTTGGCGGTGAGGTTTCTTCAACGTTGAACTAGGGCCGGGGTTGGTCTCTACATCTCCGCAGCTAATTAGAGTGTAGCACAATAGGTGTTGTAGCGAGGTTGTGCTAGAGTACTTGCCAAGCCTTCCCGATATATGAAATAGACCAGGCAGGAATGGTGACAGAAATTTCACTCATGTGTGATTTCTGTGTGACGAGGTCCCTCAATACTTGTTTAGTGTTGACCTGGTATACTACCGGTCCCCTCTGCACCTGTATATCAGCACAGCCCCTCTGGATGTTGAGAAGGATGATACATAGAGAGAGGGCTACGCCCGCACCCTTCATCCCTCCCGCCATCTTGGTATGTAAACAAAGCCGGTCGGAGCGACGCGCACCTTCGTAAACAAGGAGAAGTTGGACTGTTGTTGTTATTGTTTAGTAGAACGAGAATTAGTGTTTGTTATTGTCTGATATTGCTAACATCGCATCGAAACTCTCTCCACGGAAATCGTCATCACAACTGAACCAGTTGACCTAGAGAGCTCTACTCAACGCCAGTCTACAGATACGAAACATGGCTACATTTCGAGATGTGTGTGAATTCTCTAGCAGTTAAAATAACAAAGCTAGGCCTAGGCCTATTACAACATTTTTTGGCCAGATCACCCGGATCCTAGTGCTGTCATTTAGAAGCCCAGCCCGGGGGGAGGGGTTAAACTATTCTTACTTCAAAATTTCTTAAAAATCTCTCTTCTCAACATTTACTCTCAGATCGCCAGTATAACTGTGATGTGTGCACACATGGTGATTATAATACTACGACACCCCTACGGAGGGCTAGGTAATAAATAAACACACCTTTAAAAAGTAGAACACAAACAGTACTGTACACACAAACGCTACACTGATCATTGATCATGTGGACGTTCCATTACCATTCACTCCCTGCGCCCCCACCCACCCCATACACACAATTATAAGCACTAATGTACACTCATTATCGGCCATGTGAACGTTACAGCATTCCTGGCGCCAACCCTCCCCCCACATATACCCTCATTATCGATTGTGTAGATGTTACATCACTCCCGGCAAACCCCCTCCCCGTACACACGCACACATACACATAAAGCATACACTGGTTATCGATTGCATGGATGCTACATCACTCCTGGCACACTCCCTCCCCGCGTTGAGATGCAATAAACTGTGTTGAGATTCGCCACATGGTAAACATTCGAAGCAGCGTCAAGATATTTAATGACTAAGTTTCAGAGCGTCCAGATTCAAGGTTCTATTGTGTTAAATTACAAATGCGTGTGTGATGAGTGACTTATGGTCTCTGTCAAATGCTCAAGTGTCAAAATTCTATGTATGTGTCAAACAATAGAAATATCCAATCCCAATTGCATGAGAAGACTTACTGTGTGCGTCTGATCTTGCCGGTGTGTCCCGCGGCTGCTGTATCCTGAAGACCTCGGTACACTCCATGTGCGCCACCTAGACCCCCACCTATCAGACACGACCCTGAGAAAAAACACAGCAATACATTTATTGTTCAGTTCATTAGGAGCTCCACAATTTTACATATATACAAACCTGTTCTAAAGTAAAATGGTGTGCAGGATTAAAGGGATTCAATTAGCTTTAGACCACAGCATACAATAGTTAGAATTAGTTGCCTGTACTGCTGTTTGCCGACGGTACACTTCTGATGAGCGATGGGAGTTGCAGGGTCTGGTAAATATGCTTGGAACAGTGTGTAAAACAGAAACTGAAGGTAAATGTGGGGAAGAGTAAGGATATGGTCTTTGAAAGGAGGTGCAGTCACAGAGTGTGAGGTGAGGTTGAACGGTCAGGCTATTGAGAATGTGAGTTCGTTTATGTATTTGGGCAGTGTGTTGAGTAAAGATGGGAGTATGGATAAAGAAGTGCGGGAGAGGGTGCAATAGGGGAAGAGGGTTGTAGGAATGCTGAAAGAAGTAACAAGAAATAGGGTGGTCAGCATGGAAGTACAGAAGTCCTTGCATGATAGTGTGGTAACCAGGTAATTCCGACATTGAGATACGGGAGTGAAGCATGGACGTTGTTGGAGAGACACAAACCAAGAGTGAGAGGGCTAGAAATGAGCTACTTGAAAAGTGTTTGCGAAGTTACATGGAGGGATAGACAGAGAAATGAGGAAGTACTAAAGCGGTGTGGTGTGGATGTAGATGTGCTGGAAAGTGTGAAAAGGAACACTTTGGGATGGTTCGGCCATATGGAACGTATAGGAAGCGAGAGAATGATTAAGAGAGTGTACGAGAGTGAAGTGGAAGGACAGAGAGGAAAAGGTAAACTGAGAGAGAGGTGGAAGGATGGAGTTAAGAAGTATATGCATGAAAGAGGTGCTGGATAGGAGGAGGGGCGTCAACTGACTGGGGACAGGTGCATGGGGGCGATTCGTTCACGGCGTCCGGCAATAGATAGATAAATAGATAGTGTATGTAACTCCATATGATAAAAATTATACTTCAAGAAAGCCATTCCCGATTCCACTAGAAAGAGTGCTGTGTCTTGCTGAATTGCAATTTGTCATCTCCGGAACTTTTGACGCACTACAGTACTCCTGAACAGCTGCCTCCATGACATTCAACACTAAGACCAAATTTGTTCGCAGAGCCAAAATAAACAAAGTGAACCTGCCGGATTTTCACTACACTCAATAAGTGGATCATTTCATCACTGCGTTTTGTCGTCTCCGGAACCTGCCAATGTCATACAGCTTTCCAACAACTGACAATAAACTAATACCCCTATAACTTAAAAACTTCTGCCAGTCTCCCTTCCCCTTGTACAACGGCACAATACATGTTGGACTCCTCCAGTCTAATGGAACCATTGACACAACAAAGCACACATTGAATAGTCTCACCAGCCCGTCTATCATCACATCTCCACCCTTCTTAATACACTCCACAGTAATACCATCCATACTGTACCTTTTGCTTTTCCCTGTTGCTATTAATTACCAACAATACAATGAAAAGTACTAACCTCCAATTTGTGAAAATGCCAATTCAAATCGACCTCTCTTCTGTGACGCTCCTTCTAGTGCGATGAACTCTGGTTGTGTGGTCTGTAGGTACGCTGGGTCAAAGTTCAGGTACGGGGACAACTGGGACAAACCGGGATTGGACGTCACTAAAAGAAAAAGAGGGAAATTAGTTTAATTCAGTTAGCTTGTTTATGTTGGGGCCTGCAGATGGCTGCTCTAGGGCAGTAAAATATGTGGGGGATTACTGATTGACATCAAAATAAGAATGATTACCGGTAGATACTGGTTGTTGTTGTTGTTGTTCCCCAAGCTGCCTGGCCGAACAGCCCCAAGGCCCCGAGCAAGGCCAAGGCCATAACCGAGTGCCCCCACAGAACCCTCCCCGCCAACCACAATAAAGCCTGGGTGACCGAAGCCACTCCATGGCGGGGAGCTGAGGAGGGCGCGGAAACGCCCGGGAAACCAAAGCCCCACCCAGGGCCCTGTGTCCCTCAGCAATTATGAAGAGAAAGTTGAGGGGCAAAGGAAAAATGTGACGCTTTGGCTTCCAATCTTGGTAGATTGGGAGGTCAATCCACGTTAGAGACGCCGTCACTTGAGATCTAGAAAATATATAAGTAAAAGGAACAGTCAGAGTAAGCTATGGGTATGGCAGAGATTGCTGAGCTCTCACTCTGATAGACCAGCCCATCACCACATGACTAGAACCCAATCCTCTCAGCATCAGCTAGGAAAGGCCCTAGAAAGCCGCCTTTGGCGGGGGGATAGCTCCCCTATTTCAACCCTTTTCGGGGTTGGGCACCCGCCCATTGGCGATCTTAGCTTTAAAAGTATCAAAATTGGGAAGTCTCTTAACTATTGTACAATAAAATAGTGTCAAAATAGGTTGGTGCTTAGCCTACCAGATACAGTGTCAGTATGTATGTACAGTATGTATATACTCAGGCACATACTCCATAGTTGGGGTGGCCGACTCAAGACAGAGCCAGAACAAAAACAAGACATAAACAAAAATTTATTCCGGTATATACAAAAAATATAAATATAATTACAGTATACAAAATATAGCTCTCACACATCAAAGTCACCCAGTAGAAGACCCAGAGACCTGCAGAGGGCTGTTCACATTGAGCATGCTAATCTTGGCACAAGCTTTCCCCAGAGATGCAAGTATGGTATATAGGAATCTGTAAGACAAAATGGTGCCAAAGAACAATTAGGAAGGTGGTTGTTGTTGTTCCCCAAGCTGCCTGGCCGAACGGCCCCGAGCAAGTTAATTTCAATATACTGTAGTGCTTCATCCTAAACCCACCAACATGCCAATAAACAAAAATACATGGTGATGGGTTGGTCTATCAGAGTGAGAGCTGAGCGATCTCTGCCATACCCATAGCTTACACTGACTGTTCCTTTTACTTGTATATTTTCTAGATCTCAAGTGACGGCATCTCTTCCGTGGATTAACCTCCCTACTGCCAACCTAGAGGTTGGCAGATTGGGAGCCAAAGCATCAAATTTTTCCTTTGCCCCTCAACTTTTTATTCATAATTGCTGAGGGGCACAAGGCCTTGGGTGGGGCTTTGGTTTCCCGGGTGTTTCCATCCCCTCCTCAGCTCCCCGCCTTAGAGTGGCTTCGGTCACCTGGGCTTTATTAGTGGTAAGCAGGGAGGGTTTTGTGGGGCAGCTCGGTTATGGCCTTGGCCTTGCTCGGCCAGATAGCCTGGGGAACAGCAACAACAACAATAACAAAAATACACGGGCTGATACCAAATATTACCAACAGACTGGAATATATTGGTATCCCCAAAACTCAATTAATAGTCAGCATCAGTACCAGACTTTGCTGATGGTGTGTATTATGAATGAGATAATCTGGCCCCAAAGTGGGACTGTGCTTCTGTGTCATATATATACAGTCGGCCCTCGGGTAACGCGCATTTAGGTTCCGCGTTTTTGCTCTAACACGGGTACCCCAAATGTGCCGAGTCAGCATCTAACACGGGTTTGTTTATGTAGCGCTCGTGGCGGGTGGCGGCTGGTCGGCATGGCTCGGCAGGTGACGTCAGACTCGTCAGACCCGTATATACCGGCGTGTATAAGACACATTTATAAGCCTCCAAAACCATGGGTGGCCTTATACGACGAATATACTTTCAATGCAAGTGAATTTGAGCCGAGATTCATCAGCTGATTTTCCGAGTGACCGAAATCGTGTGTGTTATTGTTGTGTCAGTTTGTGTGTGTGTGTGTGTTGCTCTTGTGTGGCTATGTCTAAACCCGAGTTATTACTGTATGCAATAAAATTTTATTATAATTTACTCTATGGAATTGAATTTCATTTTACCAAATAATATTTAAAATAGTAAAAGCTAAAGAAAAATACATTAAACTATAACTGTAATGAAAGCGGTAGATTGTTGGCAAGTGTAGCAAAGCTGCCGCCGCCTGCCTTCACTTGCAGACGACATGTGGTTTGTTATTGTGGTGCTAAAGCTGAGCAGCATTGTTTTTGTGTCAAATAAATGGCTTTTCATAGTACCAATGGCCTTCTATCTATTGCCTGACGTGATCCCCGAAGGGGTGACCACGAATGAACCGCCCCCATGCACCTCTGTCCCCGGTCAGTCGACGCCCCTCCCCCCCAACCAGCACCGCCTTCGTTCATATAATTCCTCACTCCATCCTTCCACCTCTCTTTCGGTCTACCTCTCCCTCTCTGTCCCTCCACCTCGCTCTCGTACACCCTCTTAGTCATTCTCTCGCTTTCCATACGTTCCATATGGCCGAACCATCTCAAGTTGTTCCTTTTCACACATTACAGCACATCTACCTCCTTCTTACTTCCTCATTAGTCTGTCTATCCCTCCATGTAACTCCGCACGCACTTCTTAGGTAATTAATTTCCACTGCTCTCACTCTTGGTCTGAGTCTCTCAACCAACGTCCATGCTTCGCTTCCGTAA
This sequence comes from Paralithodes platypus, assembly GCA_032716605.1. NCBI lineage: Eukaryota > Metazoa > Arthropoda > Malacostraca > Decapoda > Lithodidae > Paralithodes > Paralithodes platypus. The sequence goes on along the minus strand of CM064491.1, from coordinate 22,763,149 downwards.
GTCAGTGTCGGGATTACCGCACTGTCATGCAAGGACTTCTTCACTTCCATACTGACCACCCTATTTCTTGTTACTGCTTTCAACGTTCCTACAACCCTCTTCCCCTGTTGTACCCTCTCCCGCACTTCTTCATCCATAGTCCCATCTTTTCTCAACACACTGCCCAGATACTTAAAAGAGTTGACGATCTCTATAGCCTGACCGTTCAGCTTCACCTCACACTCTGTGACTTCACCCCTTTCGAAGACCATAACCTTGCTCTTCCCCGCATTTACCTTCAAATTCCGTTTTTCGCACACTATTCCAAAACTCATTTACCAGACCCTGCAACTCCCATTCATTATCACTCATCAGAACTGTATCATCCGCAAACAGCAGTATAGGTAGCTTCCACTCAATTCCCTCCCTTTTCAGCGATACACCAACATCCACTGCTCTTGATAGTCTTTCTTTCATGACTCCATCCATATATACAGTAAACAACCACGGGGACATCACACACCCCTGTTTCAAACCAACATTCAGGTCAAAGAACTCGCTCTGCTCACTCTCCACACGTACTGCTGCCTTTGCACCCTCATACATGCTCTTCACTGCTTTCAGCAACTTGCCATTTACTCCATATATTCTAAGTGTATTCTACCCTTCCTCAGTCCGCGTTTACCTATTCCGTGCCGAGGGGTAAAACAGGTACTCAAAATCCCTAAAACACGTATTGACCCCACAAAACACGAATCACAGTTGAAGAGTAGTGTAAAAATGCTGTGTTTTGTATTCCGCGCCAACCCCCCCTCCCTACTCCGCGCGCACACCCCTCGGAGGCCTAGGCTTTCCCGTCCCCGTCTCCGGATATACCCATAGATTTCCCGATCGCAGTAGTGCCTTCACCAGTTTATTCTTCCTAGGCATTTTTAAGTTGTTGAAGGGTGTAGGAAGGCATTTGTTACACAATAAATGGGTCAAGTCTCAGCGCACGGACACTTAACCTCTGAAGTGCGCATGGGGGTAATTGGAAACGTCCCCCTGTGCTGACGTATTTGAGGTGTTTCCGTCACTAAAATATTCATTGTGCCATTAATAGCATTAATACTTATCCATATGCGCCTATTATGGGTTGATTATAAAGGTATTAACCTGAAACAACAATAAAACGATGGTCAAAACGGAGATATAGCCGCGAGTTGTATAATGTATGGGAGCCAAGCTGCTTTCCGCCCCATTCCGCCCAAGGCCACTGAGACACAGTCGATCGATACTCTCTCTCTCTCTCTCTCTCTTGCACTCACTTGCCATCAGTGATGACAACACCCTGCTTGCAACTCGCTAATGTTAGCACGAAAATATACCTCAGAATAAGGGAATAACAGGGAAAATAGGTGATAACTGAAGGAGGAGGAAAGTGGGGAAGGAGGGGAGGTAGAGGACTGAGATTTTGCATTGCCCAGGGGCCAAAAAAAAATAAAAAAATAAAAAAATAAAAAAATAAAAATAAAAATAAATTGTTTTTTTCGATGTCAAAAGTTGATTTTTATTTTCACTCACTCATAAGAGTCTCCCCGCAGTCCGCCGGGGGAACTCTTAAGAGTCTCCCCGCAGTTCCCGGGTTAAGGATATTGGGACTGAGAAGGAAGCACACACACACACACACACACACACACACATAACAACACGTACGCTTCCTTCTCAGTCCCAATATCCCTAAGTGTCCGTGCGCTGAGACTTGACCCATTTATTGTGTAACAACCGCCTTCCTACACCCTTCAACAACTTAAAAATGCCTAGGAAGAATAAACTGGTGAAGGCAATACTGCGATCGGGAAATCTATGGGTATATCCGGAGACGGGGACGGGGCCAGTGACAGTGACGGGGAAGCCTACGCCTAGGCTATATGAACTCGCCTGTCGCGGGGTCTGCCTCGGAGCTCCCACTATTCTCACCTACTTATAGCATTTATTTTTAATGTAAGGAATAACTTGTTTATGTTTCTATTATTGTGTATGCTTGGTTGTCCAATTAGTATTGATTTTTATCAAAAATTACCATCAAATGTGGGTGGAAATGTGGGCTGCCGCCCATATGTATTTTTCTCCACATGTTATGTTATCCCCAATGCGCGAATTCCCAATACCCGTCGTGTAATGCCGCCCATATAGGCGCGGATTGGGGGGACTGACTGTACTTTCCACAAACCTTCTCTATCCACTCTGTCATAGGCCTTCTCCAAGTCCATAAAGGCAACATACACCTTTTGTTTCTTCTCCAGATATTTCTCCACAACACAATTCAGGGTAAAAACCTGATCTACACATCCTCTTCCCTTCCCAAAACCTCCCTACTCATCGCCTAGCCATATCTCCGTTCTCACTCTCACTCTCTCAATCACTACCCTACTGTATACCTTCCCTACTACGCTTAGAAGACATATTCCTCGGTGGTTACCACACACTCCTCTTTCCCCTTTGCCCTTATATAGGGGGACTATTATGTCAGTCTTCCAGTCATCGGGTGCACTCCCCTTCTCCCATGCTAGTTTGCACATTTTCCATACCCATTCAATCACTATCTCACCACCATACCTCAACATTTCCCCACACACTCCATCTGTTCCTGGTGCTTTCCCCAACTTCACTCTTTTCATGGCTTCCCACACTTCTGACCTCCTGATCCCCACCTCCTCCTCCACTACTTCTCTTCTTCTCCCTCCCATACTATATCCAGCTATGTTTGCTGGCTCTTCATTCCTTACATTTAGCAACTCATTGAAGTACTCACTCCATCTTTCGACTCTCTCTTGCTTCTCGGCTAGCATTCTCCCATTCTTATCTTTCCAATGGTCTTAATTGGATATATTATTGACCCTTAGTATGAAGGTATGTTGCCAACGTAATAATACTGACAAATAAATAGATACATCGAGTGGTAAATGGTAAAAAAAGGGGACTTTGGGAAAGTGGCCAGAACGAATGGAATTATTCCCAATAACCTTTGCTTTATGTAACGCGTGTTTGCGTAACACGGCATAGGGCCGGTACGATATACCCGCGTTACCCGAGGGTGGACTGTATATAGGAAAGTTGGTTGTGACGGGAACTCGAGCAGTCTACCTGGTGCCATCTGTTGAATGCTCTACAGACTATATTGTCCACCAATACCTCATTACCAGACCTTGGCCTTGCTCGGGACCTTGGGGCTGTTCGGTCAGACAGCCTGGGGAACAACAGCAACCAGTCAGGCTCAGCTAGGTTTAGAAAATTACACGGTAAACTGCTTTAAACTTTGTGTGTCCAGGCATTATGACCCCAATGTCTCTTGCATTTGGCTCTGTCACTCTTTTGGCTTTGGGAGAGACACTGATTACTGGCAACCTGCCTTTTGTCTCCTTCATACACATAGAAAAAATATATATTTGATGCTCAACCAAACTGTACCGGTACGGTGCCTAAAGCAAAGAGAAACGAAAAAGCTACGTATTTCTGCAGAATCCTGTCGCCCATTTATAACTAATTTCCCATAAGAAATCCTACTACCACAATGATTATACACCAATATACAATACTGTGGAGTGCAAAAATGCAAAAGATGGTGTAAGCAGGACGGTTCTAATGTGTGAATACAACACTGGTTCTACGACTTTGTACGACATAAGGAAGCATGACAAATTATTAGCTTTGTGGCTAACAGTGATGTTGCGAAGTTCTTCTCCAAGCCAGCCCTGTCAATAATGATTGAAAGTGGCCAGTCATTCGTTGGCTTCACAGATGACGAGATTGCTGGCACTTCCAATAACATCAAGCCTAAGGCCCTACTCAACTCTTTAGATTTATCACCCCTTTAACCCTCTGAGGTGCACGGTTGCCCGTTTAATTTTTTTTGTTTTATTTATGTACACTTAACAAAATTGAATGAAGTTAGTCCTCTAAAAATAGTTGGGTAGAATGTAGAGTTCGGGCATACGTACCTCCCACCTAGTTTACACTATGTGGGGCGTTGGCGTCGGCGACGGACGCTTGCCATCATGTTCCCGTCTATTTTGACTGCCGTTGGATACAATAATATGCTAAGCAAAAAATCGCAGGAAAAATAGACGCGAACTTAACCGCGGCGATCGACCATGTAAACATTAAGGCGGCGGCGGCCGCTTGCGATCATGTTCCCGTCTATTTTGACTGCCATTGGATACAATATTTTGACCCCTCACCCCCCCCATGACATATTGTCATCACCATATATATTGCCAGCAGGGGGCAAATAACCAATACAAAATCGCCGTCAAAATAGACGAGAACTTAATCGCGGCGATCGACCTATCTAAACATGACGACCGTACGCCCGGACACTACATCCATCCCAAATAGTTTTCCTTAACCATTGAAAGGAAACTGAAGAGGTTTGTAGTAACTAAATTAACATTTTGAAGCCTGTGCTTCTGGGGTATTTCAAGGTTTAACCCATTTGCTGCAGGAGACGTTCCGGAACGCCATGGCAATTTATAGAAATTTACAGGCTTTAAAAGTCTGTAAAGCCTGGCACATAAAACTGCGTCATGTGCATACAACATATTAGTGACAGTCATTCTGTTCCCATCACTCACCATCTCTACTCCCTCTCTTCTTGTTCTGTCCTTTATTTCTCTCATTACCCCATACATGTAGAGATTAAACAACCAGGGGGACATCACACATCCCTGTCGAAATAAGGTCACTGTCTTTTTTTGCTCTTAACCCGTTGAGACCCAGCGTCGCACGTGTTGCGTCGGCAGTCTTTGATCACCAACTCCCAGCGACGCATCACGTGCGTCCGACATATAAAAAACACTTACGTGGCTCGTAAGGTAGGAAATGGCGGGAGAATAGGAGGGGGCGGTACCGTAGTGTGTGGGGGAGCCGGGCCAGTAGGTGTGAGCGGGCCGAGACAGCCGCGCGGCTGGTGGTGGTGGGCTTAGTGGGGATAGTTTACACCCCTAGTTTACCGCCACTTTGAACCTTCATTACTCCGGTCGTATGGGAGCTAGAGGCTTGAGATTTATGTGAGATACTCCTTAGGATGTATGCCGTACAATGCCATACTCAGTTTTTACCCTAGTGCTCCCGGGCGGTTGGACCTGCGGGGGAACCGACCTATTGAAACCCCCCCCCCCCCCCCCCCCCAAATGACCGAAATGAGTTTTTTTTTATTTGTGTGTTCATTTCTCACCATTCTCTTCCATTTTGGCTCAACAAATTTTTTTGAAGCTCCCCCCCCCCCCCAAAAAATGTCAGAGGTGATTTTTTTTTGTTTTTTTTTTCATTTCTCATCCTTGTCTTCCATTTTAGCAAACAAAAAAAATAAGTGAAAATGGCTTGGGACTGGGGTGAACAAAATATTATAACTAGCCGGGGCTCAACGGGTTAAAAAACTAGCTAAATCCGAGCAAACTTTTGCCAAAACTTGGCTCGGGTTTTCGAAAATTCGGGTCCAGTGGATAGCCTAATGGGGAAAAAAGTTTGGCAAGAATGTAGAGTTCGGGTGAACCGCCCGCCTTGTTTACACTACGCGGAGCAGCGGCGGACGCTTGCCATCATGTTTCCGTCTATGTTAACTGCCGTTGGATACAATAATATGTTGAGGAGAGGTTTTGCCCCCCCATGACATATTGTCATCATCATATATACAGTATTGCCAGCAAGGGACAAATAACCGAAAAAAAATCGCCGTCAAAACAGATGCAAACTTAACCGCGGCTATCAACCTATGTTGATTAGGGGAGGTGAGGTGGAGTGGTCATGCCACTGGATTGGTAATCCAATGGACCCGGATTCAAATCCCGATATGTCAATGGGAAGATATTATTGGGATTGAATTTGTGCTGTACCTAGTATCAGTGCATTACCACAAAGCCCACCAAAATGCCAAAAAAATACCCTCATTGTTCCCTGATTAAATAACACTGTATGAATATTCCCATATTCAAAATATGTTACAGGGGGACAATGCCTAGTGAGTTCACTGCTCAATAGGTGGCGTTCTGAGAGTGAGGGTCTGAGTCTGGAGGGTGAGACGGTGAAGCACTTGAGCGAAGCAACCAGCCGCTTCAGAGATGGAGCTGCTTCGAGCCATACCTTTTGATACCTTTTGATGTGTTCGCCACTCTTCTAGCGGCACCAAGGAGCGCGACGCCCCTCGTTATGGGTGGTGATTTGGTGCAGTAGACTGTTTGAAGCGACAGCTCGCTCCCTTGCGAGGATGGGCTCGTCTGGCACTTTTTGCAGTTCGACATCTAGGGCTCTCTTGAAGTTGTCTAACGAGATGTCCCTCATGTCTCTTACTCGCCGTGGGAGTTTGTTGAAGAGACGTGGGCCTCTGTGTGATAACCAGCCCTCTCGCAGAGAGCCCATAGCACCCCTGTTATTCATCCGGGGGATTTCGCATTCCCAGCCTCTCCTATCACTGAATTTCAGGACTATCGGAGTATGTAGGTTTGGTACTAAACCCTCTGCGATTTTCCACGTGTATATTATTAGGTAACGTTCTCTTCTACGTTCCAGTGAGTACAAATTCAGTGCTCTTAAACGCTCCCAATAGTGTAGCTGTTTTATCGAACTTATATGCGAAGTGAAATTTCTTTGTACACTCTCTACGTCATTTATTTCACCTGCTTTGTATGGGGATGTTAATACGCTACAGTATTCAAGCCGCGGTAGCACTAGAGATTTGAAGAGCGTTATCATAGGTAATTCACCGCGTGTTTTAAAAGTACAGTACGCAGAATCCAACCCGTTAGACGTTTCGCAGCCGCCACTTTGACCTGGTTATGTACTTTGAAACCCATATTTTCAGACATTAATACCCCAAGGTCTTTCACACTGTCTATGGTGGTTAGATTCTGTTAAGTAATTTGTAATTTCTTTAACACCATTATTATCTCCGTACCGTATTAATTGGAATTTTTCTTCATTGAATTGCATGATGTTTTCCCTGGTCCACTGGAACACTACATTCATGTCTTCCTGCAGTCGGCCCGTGTCCTCTTGTGTGTTTACTATCTTGCTTAATTTTGTGTCATCAGCAAAAGACGACACCGTACTGTGTCTGGTGTTGGTATCTATGTCGCAAATTAGTATGAGGAACAGAAGGGGCGCTAGCACTGTTCCTTGGGGCACTGAGCTTTTGACATCCGAAGGCTCAGATGTGACTTGGTTTACTGCTACGGATTGTTTTCAGTTTACGAGGATGATGGATGCTTCACATGTCTTGCTCCCCAGACTGGAACAAGACCTCACGGGCTTCACCGTGTTGAGCGGTGGAATGTACAGGCTCTCAGCCTATGCCCGAGAGGGAGTAGTTGGAATATAAAAAAAAATAAAAAAAATAAAAATGGAAACATGACGACCGTACGCCCGGACACTACATCCATCCCAAAAGTTTTTCCGAGATTTGTAATTAGGCTAGCCTAAATCCAAACACTATAAGCCTAGGCTATATTGATGAATAGGCCTAGCAAGATTCCAAAAATAAAAGCTCTGGGAAAATTAGTGACATTAAAATGAGGTTTTTCCAATAATAGGACCAACAGAATAGGGAAAATATTTATTTTTATACCACGATTTTCCCAGTGTTTTTATATTTTTATTTTGTTCATTTGCATCAATATATAGTGTTTGTCATTAATTAGAAATCTCGGAAAACCCTATTTTCCCCATTTTCGATCAATATTATTGTTTTATAAATATATAAACAGTAAGTTGAAGGTAAAGAAACAAATTGCTAAATTAAGAGTAGATGCTAGGACGTATGAAAATGTATCGGACATGTGCGAGGTAATGAATAACAAATTGGGGTCGGTTTTTACTAGAGAGGAAAGTTTTGACGAACCACAGGTGGGAGTATTGGAGAGTGGTCTTAGCAAGATTGAAATAACTAGAGATGAGCCGTTATCTGCGATGAGAGGACTTGAAGTAAGGAAAGCTATGGGACCGGATGAAGTGTCTGCCTGGGTTTTAAAGGAGTGTGCAGAGCAATTAGTGGAGCCAGTGAGAGACATAATTCAAGCTTCCTTATATAAAGGACAGGTTCCTGTTGAATGGAAAAGAGCTAATATCATTCCGATATACAAGAATGGAAACCCTAAGGACCCTCTAAACTATAAACCAGTTTCACTTACTAGTATTGTATGCAAGATTTGTGAAAAGCTAATTAGGAAGAGATGGATGAAAATGTTGGAGAGAAAGAAGATAATAACGCCAAAGCAATTTGGATTCAGATAAGGGACATCTTGTGTTACCAGTCTGCTATGTTACTACAGTAGGGTGATAGATGTACTGCAAGAAAGAGGCGGATGGGTGGACTGCGTCTACTTAGACCTTTCCAAAGCATTCGATAAGGTACCACATAAGAGATTGTTATCTAAGCTTGAGACGATAGGATGTGTCAGGGGGAGTTTGCTGAAATGGATGGAGAGCTATTTAACAGATAGAGAAATGAGGACCAACATTAGAGGAACTTACTCATCGTGGCGGAAAGTTGAGAGTGGTGTGCCACAGGGATCTGTGTTGGCACCTCTTATGTTCCTTATGTACGTGAATGACCTGCCGATAGGCATAAACTCCTAGATGTCAATGTTTGCAGATGACGTAAAAATTATGAGACAAATAACAAATATAAGTAGTTGTGAGGAGCTGCAAGGGGATTTAGATAAAATATACGAATGGAGCACCAAGTGGAAAATGAAATTTAATATAAGTAAATGTCATGTGTAAAATATGGGAAGAAGTGTGAATAGACCAAATTGGGAGTACAGGATGGGAGATAATATAATTAGCAAGGCCGAAAAAGAAAAGGATTAAGGGTTGATTATACAAGATAACTTGTCGCCAGAGAAACATATTAACAAGCTCTTTAGCGGAATGTATGGCATATTAACAAGTTCTTTAGCGGAATGTATGCAATGGCCGGGAATATGAAAGTTGCTCTGAACTACTTGGATGAGAAAATGTTAGCAAAAATTATAAAAAGTATGATTAGACCAAGATTGGAGTATGCAGCAGTGGTGTGGTCCCCACATCTTAAGAAGCATATTCACAAGTTAGAAAGAATCCAGAGAGCAGTTACTAGATTGGTTCCAAGTCTCAGAGAACTGCCATATGAAGGGAGGCTAGACAAATTAAATCTACCGAGTCTAAAAGAGAGGAGAGAGAGGGGAGACATGATAATGATGTACAAATGCACCCTAGGGCTGGAGAGGCTGGATAGGGAGGATATAATAATTATGGATACAGGAATAACTAGAGGCCACAGCTACAAAGTAAATAGACCTACCTGCAACAACGATATTAGGAAGTTTAGCTTCCCCTATAGATGTATTTGACAAATGGAATAGACTGGAGGAGGAGGTGGTAGGGGCAAGGAACATCCATATTTTCAAGAAAAAATTGGATGAAAGTAGACCGAGAGACGGGACAACACGAGCTTAGCTCAACTCCTGTAAACTACAATTAGGTAAATACACCCGAGGGTTAAAACACATCTTCATATGATCTTTAGAGCTGTCGATAACTGGAAGTACCGTACAGTATTGACAACCTTGTTACGAAAAAGATATTCTAGTACCATACTTTTTTATTAGGTTTTGCCGAGGGTTAAAACAAATGTTCATATGATTTTTAGAGGATATAGATTCCATATTTATCTTCAAATAGGCCTATATAAAACAAAATTGTGGTATTTAAATAAAGTTACAGTACGGTATACTGTACTCAGGGTAAATTTCTATAATTGCACCTATACGAGCTAATTTTTTTGTTATTGTATTTAACAGAAAGGTACGATGAGGTAAGTTATGTGGTATAAGTGGCAATATGCGGAAATGGATTATAAGGGCATTCCACCCCCTCTGACAAAAGTCTATCAATCTAGATGTGACACAGAGTTTACAATGTTTCAGAGAGACATTAGCCTAACCTAACAACCTTACCTACACTATCCTAGTACAGTCTGACCTGCCAATACGCGAGCTTTTAATACGCGATTCACCTTATACGCGAGGAGGGGGTCGAATCATACCCAAAACTTTCAAAACGTGTGATGTACCTTTAAAACGCGAATCCGGGCCCGATATAAGGGCAATTCCGGGGAGTTCAGCTAATACGCGAGGCCCCCCACCATTCCGCGCCAGTTACGTAGGCATGCAGGGCATTGTGGGATACGCCAGTCTACCCTCAGTCCACGCTCGCGCAACAGCTGTCCGACTCGTGTTGGACATTTACTGTTAATTTTAAGGTGAGTTTATTATTATTGTTATATTTTCTTATGATTTGGATGTTTATGTATACATATATGTACCTTTTGTGGCAATTGACGGAGATAAATAGGCCTAAAGTAGACAACTTGGAGTCAGTGCCGCCCATATCGATTTATTCCCATATAATACTCTATTGCTAATATGCGAATTTTCATTCCGCGCCCTCGTGTGTCGCCCATATTCTCGCGTATTGGCAGGCCAGACTGTAATGTATTATGCGTGGGGGCTGCCGCCCCCACACCCCCGCTGGTTGGGTAAAACGGTAGAAAGCCAGTTGGGGTGGAGTGAGTTACCGTAGATTTTCGTAAGGGGGTCAGAGGGGGCGGAATGCCGGGATGGATGTAGAGTTCGGGTGTACGGTCGTCATGTTTACATAGATCGCCACAGTTAACTTCGAGTCTATTTTGACGGCGTTTTTTTCGGTTATTTTCCCCCTGCTGGCAATATAATTTATATGATGATGACAATATGTCATGGGGGGGTGAATATTATTGTATCCAATGGCATTCAAAATAGACGGGAACATGATTGCAAAGGTCCGACGCCTCCCCTGCCGCCGTCATGTTTACATTTGTCGATCGCCGTGGTTCATAATAGGGGGAGTATAACTGTAGATTTACCACATTATTGGTAATATAGCTTAATTAACTTAGCCTAGGCTATATAAGGAAAAGCAGGAAGCCTACCTGAATTGGAGACAGATACTAAGATACTAAATAGGCCTAGGCCTATACAGTCTACAGAATAGATGAGGCATAGCCTAGCCTAATGCCTGTTTATAGGCATATTCTGGTCTAGCCTAAATCAGATGATAACCTTGACCCTAGAATTTTTACCAATGAAATATGATTTACTTTCCACAAGTTATGACATAGGCCTAGGCCTATAAAGAAATGATGGTACGATTTTACCTATAGGACACGCATTTGACAGGTACCACCAAGGATTTAATACATATTAGTTTTCGGTTTCCATGCATCCAACACCAAGCTACACCCTTTTCTGGTGTACGAAACACTAAAAAAACAATGGGGACACTTTAATATTAATAATATGAGACGAAATATAAAGAGAACTCTGCATAAATCTACAGTTTTACTACCCCTATGTTGTCGCTATTCTGTTGGTACTACTGTAATAGGTTAATATTATTAGTAGTAGACTTAGTATGGTTTGATGATGCGCGGAAATGTATATTTGACTTGAAATAGATACATTGAAGTATTACAAACCTTCGGCAAAGTGAGGTTTGTTTACCTGGGTGTACAGTCGGTTGGGCCGCGGCATACTTGTTTTTTGCCCCCTGCTGTCAATATATATGATGATGACAATAAGTCATGGGGGGGGGGGGGGGCACTCATGGGGATTTTTTTTCTTCAGAGGCTTGTAATTACTTCCAAACATTATATATTGATGAAAATTAACACAGAAAACTATAAATCCATGGGGAAATTAGTGACATTAATATAATAATAATAATAATTTTACTTATTTAAAAGAGCGCTCAATCTTCAAAATGAATTCGCAAGTGCTCGAACACAAAACAAAATTTCAATAAAACTACATTAACATATTTACAACACAATTTACACAGTTATTAATACAATAATTATAACCACTAAACTCTATAATCATCTGTCACTACACCATTCCCCAGGTCATAACACTTTTGAAACATAAAGGTCTTTAAATGCTTCTTGAAGGACTCAACAGATATAGACTGCTTAATACAGTCCGGCAACCGATTATACAACCTTGGAGCCGTGTGGGAGAAAGCACGAGATACAAAAGCCGACTGATAAGCAACGGTAGGCTCATCCAATCTCAAAAGATCATCCCCACTGCGCAGAGACATACAAGGTCGAGCCCGTTGGGGGAGCAAAAGTTCAGCCAGGTATTTAGGCTCACCATACTTAACCCCTTTGAAAACCATAAGACAAAGCTTGAACTCAATTCTGGCTTTGATCGGGAGCCAATGCAACTCGATCAAACTCGATGTAGTAGGCGTTCTAGGTGGGAGGCCAAAAACCAGTCGAGCAGCACGATTTATTACTGACTGCAGTTTTCGTAGCAAATATATGGGTAGGTCAAACCATAGAGAGTTACAAAAGTCTATGCGAGACATGATTTGAGAGTGAATCAGTGTCAAAAGACACTGTTTGTCCAGCGATTTTCGGACAGCATATAATTTACAAATCTGGTAGTTGCAAGTTTTGACTATTTGATCAATTTGCTTTTTAAAACTAAGTTTTGAGTCAAAGAACACACCAAGATTCTTGACACATACAGCAGGAGAGAGTTCTGCTTCACCAATGTTAAGTGATCCAAAGTCGTTGACACCAGTCCTCCTGTTTCCATGGATAACAATTAGCTCAGTTTTCCCATCGTTCAGTTTCAGCTTTCTGCGAACCATCCAGATCTTTATATCCGACATAAAAAATTTCATTCTGTCCTTTATATCTCCTACATCATTTATCTTAACATAGACTTGAGTGTCATCAGCATAAAAATGACATGATAATCCATGGGCACGAAGAAGAGATGCCAGACTCCTTGTGTACACAGCAAATAGAATAGGGCCCAGCACAGAACCCTGTGGCACCCCACACAGTAGAGAAACTGGATCAGACATAGCATCACCCACCATCACTGATTGAGTTCGATTAGATAAATATGATTTAAGCAAAGCAAGTGCCCTGTCACTAATTCCGGACTGCTGTAGGACGTCTAGCAACAACCGATGATCGACCGTGTCAAAAGCAGCAGAGAGATCCAACAAGACCAATAGAGATGAGTTACCGGCACAGCACTCCATCACCAGATCGTTATGAACCCTACAAAGAGCAGTCTCGGTAGAGTGATATTTCTTATAAGCAGATTGAAGGTGGGGAATAGTCCCGTTGGCCTCCAACACAGGTAGTAGCTGGTCTAGGATAGCGCGTTCCATAATCTTAGAGAGGAATGACAAATTAGAGACTGGACGATAGCTTGACATGTCCTGAACGTCAAGACCTGATTTTTTAATGAGAGGATGTACAATAGCTGATTTCTCAGTCCGAGGAAATGTACCTTCAGAGAACGATTTATTAATGATTCTACAAACAAGGTCGGCTGCGTGTTCGTAAACGTCCTGCAACCTTGATACATCGAGAGGATAAAGATTACAAAAGGTCTTTTTAGAGTTCCTAATATAGCGAAGAACATCACTGACCTCAACTGGTTGGAAGGTGGAAATAGTCAAATAATTGCTGTGGTGAGTTTGGAACCCAACAGAGAAATCATCTGGCACGTTACACTACTGTTCGTTATATTTATCAACGACTTACCTGAAGTTATAACCAATGGAAGTGAGATATACCTGTATGCGGATGACACTAAGCTGTATAGAAGAGTGAGGAGTAAGGAAGATGTGGGTTTGCTTCAAGATGTGGAGGGCATGAAGGGATGGTCTGAACATTGGTTAATGTCTTTTCATCCAAAAAAATGCAAGTACTGTACTGTACATGCGGATTGGGACTAGCAAGATAGACAAGGTAGGATACAGCATGTATGAAGCGATGGAGGAAGTGAATGCAGAAAAGGATATAGGAGTAGTGATAGACAACAAGTTAAATTTCTCAGAACATTTAGTGGAAAAGATAAACAAAGAATTGTAGGGCTGATAAGGAGGACATTTGTGTCACTTGACGAAGAAATATTCAGGAATCTCTATACAGCGCTGGTTAGGCCGCACCTGGAATATGCGAACCAGGTGTGGGCTCCATATATGGTAAAGGATATAGAAGCAGTGGAGAAAGTGTAGAGGAGAGCTAGCAAGCTAGTACCAACGTTGAAGAACGCGGGCTATGAGCAGAGGTTGAGGACACTGGGACTTCCGACATTGGCATATAGGAGAAAGAGAGGGGATATGATAGAGACTTTTAAGATAGTGTCAGGAAAGTATGATGAGGATGTGTGTGAAGGTATCTTCTTGATGCGGGAGGGAACAAGAACGAGAGGACACTCTAAGAAAATTTACAAAGAAAGAAATAGGCTTGAAAAGGCAAAGAACTCATTTTGTGATAGAGTGGTAAATGAGTGGAACGCGCTGCCCCAGTATGTAGTCAATTCCGAATCAATAAGGAAGTTTGAAAGTAATCTTGATAAAGCATGGGGAAGACAAGATTTGAAGTTTGATTATAAAGCAAAAATACAGAATAGTAAAAATGTTGCGTCTGTTGCCGCCGCCGCCGCCAACACTGAACGACCGCAGTAGTGCAAGTATACTGGCACTGAGCTGGATACACAGGCCTAGTTTGCCTTTTTCCAGAGGATCTACTGTAAGAAACGGTAAGAAATATATTTAACTCATCGCGTATACCCGACACCTTGGAACTAAAAAGAGGCAAAATCTGAGGCAAGCTTCATATCACACACTGATGCAGGTTTTGAAGATGAAAACAAAATTCCAAGTAAGTTTCTCAGAATGCCGTAAAGTTTTCTCTGGTCACCACCACAGGACACAATCCTGGATCTATAGTAATCGACCTTGCGTTGTTTTACAGCCAAGAGAACAGCAATTTCTTGCATTCACATATTGGGTACGAGCTTCATCCGTCCGCATCATACGCCAGTCACGTTCAGCCTTCCTACGATGTCGCCGGAGAGAAGTGATGGACGAATCATACCAGGGGCAATCATCAAGTACAATAATTCTCTTTTCAATCTCGGGGCAGTATCTAGTGAAAATCAAGCTCAGCAACTAATTATGTAATATAACCAACTCATCAGTAGAGAGATCAGACGGGTCGATAGAGTTGAGAGAAGTAAGAACCGCACAAGATAACTGTGTATGATCAATACTAGCATAGTTTCTGAATTTGATTGTCTTGTTGTAAGAGGGTGGTCTCGGCACATCAAAGCTAAAAGTAACCAGAGCATGATCAGACAGCACTAAATCAACAACATCCACCTCCACATCAGGGATCTGTGTTGGGACCACTACTGTTCGTTATATTTATCAACGACTTACCTGAAGTTATAACTAATGGAAGTGAGGTATACCTGTATGCGGATGACACTAAGCTGTATAGAAGAGTGAGGAGTAAGGAAGATGTGGGTTTGCTTCAAGGAGATGTGGAGGGCATGAAGGGATGGTCTGAGCATTGGTTAATGCCTTTTCATCCAAAAAAAATGCAAGTACATGCGGATTGGGACAAGCAAGATAGACAAGGTAGGATACAGTATGTATGAAGCGATGGAGGAAGTGAATGCAGAAAAGGATATAGGAGTAGTGATAGACAATAAGTTAAATTTCTCAGAACATTTAGTGGAAAAGATAAACAAAGCCAATAGAATTGTAGGGCTGATAAGGAGGACATTTGTGTCACTTGACGAAGAAATATTCAGAAATCTCTATACAGCGCTGGTTAGGCTGCACCTGGAATATGCGAACCAGGTGTGGGCTCCATATATGGTAAAGGATATAGTAGCAGTGGAGAAAGTGCAGAGGAGAGCTAGCAAGCTAGTACCAACGTTGAAGAACGCAGGCTATGAGCAGAGGTTGAGGACACTGGGGCTTCTGACACTGGCATATAGGAGAAAGAGACTTTTAAGATAGTGTCAGGAAAGTATGATGAGGATGTGTGTGAAGGTATCTTCTTGATGCGGGAGGGAACAAGAACGAGAGGACACTCAAAGAAAATTTACAAAGAAAGAAATAGGCTTGAGAAGGCAAAGAACTAATTTTGTGATAGAGTGGTAAATGAGTGGAACGCACTGCCCCAGTATGTAGTCGATTCCGAATCAATAAGGGAGTTTGAAAGTAATCTTGAAAAAGCATGGGGAAGACAAGATTTGAAGTTTTGAAGCTTTGCGCAGTGGCAGTATCGTAACCAATGAGGTTTAGTTTTCCGAGTGACGTATCTGCTACTGCTGAAGGCCCAAAACACGGTTAAAGTTTTCACATTTCATCTTTGCCTAGTACTTGCGACACCTCGGTTGGGTTACCTTCTTTGGAAGGTAATCAAGTCGTACCCCACCTGCTCGTGGTGACCTCGCAAACACCCATTTCTATTTATTTTTTCCATTTATTCTTTTTTCAAGATAGGGTGACACAAACGGGGGCGGCGCTACCTGGGTTTATCCCAGGTAGTAGTTTAATTTTACTCTAAATTTTATTAAGTGTTTTGTATATTTTTAATTGTAGGCTACATAAATATAAACAATGGCCGGCCAAGGCAAACGGAGGCAGAGTTTATTGGGAGATGAAGAGAGCTACGAGTTTGAGGGATTTCTGGCAGAGGGTGGTGAAGTGGAGGATCAATTGACTGTAGTGAAAAGACAGATGATGGGTCTGTTAAGATGGAAGGGAGTTATGGAGAATTGGAGGAGAGATATAGGTGTGAAGGTGGAGTCACTGACAGAAATATGTGGAGCCAGTTCAGTAGCAACTGCAGATGGGCCATTAATTGCTAACCTAGATGCAGTGATAAGGAAAGTAGATGAGCTGGAGGCAGAGAACATGGCACTCAAGAAGCAGCTAAAGGAGTATGAGGGCCATTTAAGTGAGAAAGTAAAGGGAGTAATAAGTGAGGAGAAAGATGAGTGGACAAGGGTGGGGAATGCTAAGGTGGATGCATTGGAAGAAATCATGAAGGAGCAGGTGGAAGAGAGAGAAAAAGAGAAAAGAGAGTTTGAGAAGAATGTAGTGCAGGTTTTGAAGAGCAAGGAAAAGGTAGTGAGGGAAACAGCGGAGACCAAAAAGGAGCCGACCAAACGCACCACTGAGGTGGTAGATGGTGGAAAGAAAAAAACTGTCTGGGACCATCAGGTCCTGGTAGTAAAGCCAAAAGACCGATCCTCCGAGCCAGTAAGCCCACCAGATACAAAGGCAATCGAGACTGCTTTGGCTTCGGTTCCGGTTAACAAGTTAACTAGAACTGAGTCAGGTGTACTGGTGGTACGACTTCCATCCAAGAAAGCCAAAGAAGATGCAGGAATGGCCATCAATCAGTATTTGGGGGTGGACAGTGCCTTCAGTGTCTCCGAACCAAAGAAGATGATGCCAAAAATGACTCTGGTAGGCATTGCTAATGACGCTGAGGATAATGAGATCATTCCCAGCATCCTCAACAAGAACCCAAGAATAAAGTCCCTGGTCGACGATGGCTTAGCTATGAATTTGCTATTCACTAAGCAAAAGAGTGATGCACACACTAAGATTGCGGTAGTAAAAATGTCACCTGAAATACGCTCTTCCATTGTGGATGATGGCAATTCTGTGTATGTTGGACTTGTGAGATGTCGTGCATACGATCGCTTCTGGGTAACACAATGTTACCATTGCCAGGGCTTTGGTCATACCAGTGACAGGTGTTATCGGAAAAATGAGGATCCAAAATGCAACTTCTGTGCTGGTACTCATAACTCAAAAGACTGCACCAACAGGACTTCTCCCAAATGTATAAATTGTATGAGCTCCACATCAGTTACGGAGCCGCCAAATCATTTCGCCTCAAGTAGAAATTGTCCTTTAATGACAGCTCAGAGAAATAAAGTTATTGAGAACACCGATTTTGTAGGTTCAAAAAACTGAAAAATGCACATGGGAGCCGGTTGAAACTGGGTCTGTTGAATGTTCGTTCCTTGCGTAACAAAATGGATCATATTTGCGAGATCTTGGATGAACGTAACCTTGATGTATTATGTCTCACTGAGACCTGGTTGTTCGAGTCAGATCTGAATATTATCCAGGCGGCATTGCCTAAAACCCATTCCATAATAAATGTTCCTAGGCCTAGGGGAGATCATCCGGGTGGTGGAGTGGCAGTTGTCTACTCCACATCTCTGGTGAATATCTTGCAAATAAGCCATAACCCAGCCCCTCTTTATTATGAACTGTTGGAAGTGGAAATAAAACTCCATCAACAAATTCTAAGAATGGCAGTTGTCTATAGGCCTGGCCATCGTGGCACAGATAGGGGTTTTATGGAAGAGTTTGGGCAGTTTCTCGAGGAATTTTCTGCTAAAACTGGAAGACTTTTGATGTGTGGAAATTTTAATTACTGGGTTGACAGCCCTCATCTGAAGCCATTCTCTCCTGAGTTCCTTGAGTTGACTGATCAGAACAATTTTGTAAACCATGTGTCCCACCCAACTCATATCTTAGGACACACCCTTGACTTGGTTTTCTCTCCTGTGGGTTGTGGTGGTGTTCTGGATGTTGATGTTGAGAATGCTGACCCTAATACCTCTGATCATGCTTTGATTACTTTCAGCTTTGATTTCCCTAAGCCACTCACACATGAAAAAGTAATCAGATTTAGAAATTATAAAAATGCAGACCTAAATTTGGCTAGCAGTGAAGTAAAACAGTACTTGGGAAGTATTGATACTTCCAACCTTACTTCAGATGAGCTGGTGGAGGTACATGGAAATGCACTTAAATTAGTGTTCGATCATCACTGTCCAGAAGTAGAGAAGAAAATCATAGTACGAGATGATTCGCCCTGGTATAGCACTCGAGTTAAATTTCTTAGAAGAGCGCGTAGAAGAGCTGAACGTGAATGGCGGAAAAATAAAACAGACTCTACATGGTTGCAATACCTGTCAGCCAGAAGAGCTGTGGTCTACAAAATCAAAGATGAAAAGAAAGTGTATTATCAGGGAAAAGTTGACTCGTGTGGTAACGACCAGAGGAGGTTGGCTTCAATTGTAAACAGTTTACTTGGAAAAACAAGAGTCAGCTTAAGACCTTCTGTACCTGATGCCGAGTTGGCTGCCAACTTTGTGGCATTTTTTGCTGGCAAGATAACTCCCATAAGACAGGAACTGGATGATGCTTCTGTTGGTGAAGAACTTTCAGTTGTACTCCAACCCCGACACATTCCTAATAATGTCCTCTCATCCTTTCACTCAGTAGAGGTGGACATGATCTCGTCCTACATAAGAAACCTCAATAAAACATTTTGCCCGTTGGATCCCATAAATGTTTCCAAGCTACCAAGAGTTTATGATCACACAGTTGAGTTTATTTCCAAAATAATTAATAAGTGCTTCTCTGAAGGTAGCTTCCCACATTCTGAAAAGCATGCACTACTCCGACCTACTCTAAAGAAACCTGGACTTGATGTTGAGAACATGTTGAACTATCGTCCTGTCTCCAACCTGTCCTTCATATCAAAGATATTAGAGCGTGCAATACTTGACCAATTACAACCACTACTTCAGCAGAATGAAACTATCCCAATTTTTCAGTCTGCTTACCGACAGCATCATTCAACTGAAACAGCATTGATTAGAGTACATAATGATCTAGTTGAGAACATTTGCAATGGTGTGGCCTCACTATTGGTCTTGCTTGATCTCTCTGCGGCTTTTGACACAGTGGATCACGAGTTGTTATTGAGTGATCTTTATGATTGTGGTGTGCGTGACTCCGCTCTCTTGCTTCTTGGGTCGTACTTGTCAGGTAGATCCCAGAGTGTGATGGTAAATCAAGTGGTCTCGGACTCGACACCCCTGCAGTATGGTGTTCCGCAGGGATCAGTTTTGGGTCCTATCCTATTTATAATTTATATTAGCAGTTTGTCTCTTCTGCTTCGTGCACATAATGTCACCTTTCACTTTTATGCAGATGACACCCAGATTTATGTGAGAATCACAAATATAGTTGATATACGGAGTAAGATGGAATTGTTGATGTCTGATATCAAGAAGTGGATGAGAGCGAGAAAACTTAAACTAAATGATGGTAAAACTGATATTCTCATCATCCGAGGAAATAGAAGAGCTGATGATATGGTAGGTGCCCTCTCCATCAATGTGGGTGGATCTCAGCTGCGACCGGCCAACTCTGTTCGAAATCTGGGTGTATATGTGAACTCCCGATTAGATTTCAAAGAGCATGTAAACCAGATAGTTAAAAGTTGTTACTTGCACATCAGAAATCTCTATTTGGTGAAGCCGTTTATAACCAGACGTTGCCTTCTGACGTTGGTTCACTCATTGGTCTTCTCTCGTGTTGATTATTGCAATGCCCTGTTGGTGGGTCTTCCAAATTATATTTTGAAGAAAGTTCAGTCTGTTCTTAACAGGGCCGCAAGACTAATTTTTGGTGTTCCACCTAGAACTCCTACTACATCTCTTCACATAGAACTGCACTGGCTGCCAGTAAGAGCAAGAATAGAATTTAAGTTGTGTTTGGTGACTTTTAAGGTTCTCAAATTTGGTGAGCCTAGGTACCTTGCGGAGCTGCTCAGGCGCCCACCGGCACACCATGGTGTAGTTGTGCGTCATGACAATGACCCTTTTCGTCTTGATGAACCAAGGGCTTTCCAGCAGTCTTCTTTCTTTGAGAGGTCATTCTCCTACATGGCTCCGAGGTTGTATAACAGGTTGCCGCTGTCCATGAGACAACTGAGTTCTGTTGAATGCTTCAAGAGACAACTTAAGACTTTTCTCTTTGAGAGAAGCTATGATCTTGAGAGAGGTGTCATGACAGATGGCTATAGAGTTTAGGCTATTTTGCCACTGCTGGTGATTGTTAAATGTGTGTTGTATATGAGCCTTCTTTTGATGCATTGATTTTTGTTCTTTTTTCTTTCTCTTTTCGAGCGCTAGTGAATTCTTCGGAAAAATTGGCGCTTATGAGAAATAAGTAACATGCTTATTATTATTATTATTTATAATGGAACGTATGGAAAGCGAGAGAATGACTAAGAGGGTGTACGAGAGCGAGGTGGAGGGACAGAGAGGGAGAGATAGACCGAATGAGAGGTGGAAGGATGGAGTGAGGAAGTACATGAACGAAGGCGGTGCTGGTTGGGGGGAGGGGCGTCGACTGACTGGGGACAGAGGTGCATGGGGGCGGTTCGTTCGTGGCCACCCCTTCGGGGATCACGGCGTCAGGCAATAGATAGATAGATAGATAGATTATAAAGCAAAAATACAGAATAGTAAAAATGTTGCGTCTGCTACCGCCGCCGCCAACACCGTGAACGACCGCAGCAGTGCAAGTACTGGTACTGAGCTGGATACACAGGCCTAGTTTGCCTTTTTCCAGAGGATTTACTGTAAGTAACTGTAAGAAACATCTGCAACACAATCACAATCAGAGGCAGACAAGACTAAATCAAAAATATGACCTGCGACATAAACAAATTCCGGGTTTTTTTTCAGTTTCCGCATCTGCTGAACCATCCAAAAACACGCTATAAAGTGTGTTTTGAAGGGGGGAGGTGGGGGGGGGGCATAGTGGGGGAGGGGTAGTATAACTGTAGATTTACCGAACTCTGTTGCGTTCGTGGAAGTAGCGGCGTCGCTTTGTTTACTTTATGCTTGAAGTTAGCCTACTTCCCTCCCGCCTTAGTGGTTGACTTAAAATGGCGGTGTGGAGGTGGTTTTCGCTCTCCCGCAGTACTTTTGGTATAATCCTCTGTAGCGGGTGGACCTGTAGATATATCTCAATAATTTGGTATGTTACAATATATTTTTACATTTTAAATTCATAAATAGTCCACTAATATACTAGGTTAGGTTAGGTTACAGATATTGTTCAAAGTTTCTTAATAAATAGGCATCTGCGGATCTGGGGGCGGTTGCCCCCAAGTTAGGTTAGGTTGTTAGGTTAGGTTAATGGGTACTTATTACCGAAACTACCACTAATTATTTCTCAATATTTGAAGGCTAGTATAGAATAAGGATGTTGCAAAGATCATATTAAAATGTGTTTCAATCTCCGGAGATACATTTTTTGTGCACTATATAAAGTACTGTAAAAGCAAAAAACTCTCCCTATTGACTGCAGTGAAACTCTTATTAACCCTCTGTTCCCGGAAGGGCTCTTGAACGCCCATAAAAAAGCATACACGAGCTACCCGGAAGGGCTCTTAAACACCCATGACGTCAAAGCCTGTGAGCTTGGTGTGCGAGGCGTCGGTCCGACGCATGTAAACAACAGCCGGCAGGACCGACGCTCCGCATCTCCGGCCACAAGAAGGAGAGCGTCGCGTGTGCCTGTTGTTGTTAAGTATCGAAAAGTTAAGTGGCTTTGGCCATAAAGTTATCTCCAATGAAATCATCATCACAGCTCAACCAGTTGACTTAGAGAGCTCTACTTAATGCCATTCTACAGGTAAAAACACAGCTACGCTTGGCAGTCTGATTAACGAATACGGTAGCCTAGCCTAGACGTTTCGAGGAATATATATATAATACATAGCCGGGGCTGGAGGGTTAAGCCCTTACTGTTAAAATAGATGCTGATGTCAATAAGTCATGGGGGGGGGGTGAGGGGGGGCAAAGCCACCCCTCAACACATCCTGTATACAAAGGCAAAACAAATTGTATATTTACTCTGAAAATTACTTACTTCTGAGTGTATTAAGATCGTTGGATGATGGGAGAAATAACATTTTCCGGGGATTGTAACTAATTTCAACTACTGTATAATGATGCAAACTACCTAAAACTAAAAAGAAAAACCATGGGAAAATTAGTGGTAGTTTCGGTAATACTTTCCGGTTAATGACAATATTGTCATGCGTCGTCTAGCATCCTGTAATAAACAAACCAACGATCGGAAGCGACGACGGACTCCCTTGATTTTCGGCACAAATGCGCCGTTTTATTCTCGTCGAAAACCACATTTAAAAACTTATTATATACAGTCAGGTCGCCCAATACGCGATTCCACAATTCGCGAAAACCCTAATACACGAGTTACCCCTCGAAAATAACCAAATACATTAATTACGCGAGGTGGTACCACAATACACGAATCGAGAGCTAAGAAGGGGTCAAATCCGCTATTCCCCCTTGATACGCGAGCACGATCTAAGTTTTGCGAGGCCCAGGCGACGCAGTAGCCGTCTGCGCAGCACACGCTGTGGCAGGTTTCAACGAGGTTTCTCTGGAAGATATTCGTGAGGTGCAGGAAGCTGGCAATCAACAGTCTGCAGATGACACAGTGGAACAAATAAATTTAGAAGACGCAGCCCATGAGATGAGAAACCAGCAGCCACAACCTGAACCTGCTTTGCCTGAACTGTCAGTCGGGCATCTCAGTCGGATCTTGGCTGCCGTGGACTACCTTAAACACAGCTTTATGGCTTAGGAGAACTGCCCACTCAGGACACAAGAAATCATCCTCAACGTAGACAGGGCATTTAGGTTCTACGCTGATCGCTACAACCAGGAAGTTAACCAGCGAACCCAGACGTTGATGACCAGATTCTTACGCCCCCAACAACAACAGCAACAGGAACAACGGGATGCCGAACCCCAGCCTTCAACCTCCAATGATACCGACGTGCCTGACGGGTTCATGAGAGAGGCAGAGATAGAAAGGAAATGCTTGGCACTTCAGAGAGTGAGGGAGGCCCGGGAAGAGTCATCGGAGAGCGAGGATGATCCCGGGGATGGGAACGGGGCCGGGGCAGTGTAGCTGAACTCGCCCCGCCTCGGAAGGGGTTTGCCTCGGAGCCCCCACTCTTCAAGGCTACCTAGCCTATCTACTACTAATTTTAAGGTAAGGTTTCATATATTTATTCATTGTTGTTCTTATATATAAGATATAGACTGTACTGTAGAGCCAAAAATGTCGAAAATTGAGAGATGTCACCCATATCTAATTATTCCTATTTAAAGTTAGTTCCACAATACGCGAATTCCCAATACACGATGCCTCCTGTCACCCCTATTCTCGCGTATTGGGGGTCCTGACTGTACAGTAGTTTTAAATACTATTACCGGACCAGAAAAAGGTCTAGCTTTGTGTTGGATGTGTGGAAACCGAAAACAAATATGTATTAAATCCTTGGTGGTACCTGTCAAATGCGTGTCCTATAGGCTAGGTAAAATTGTACCGGAATGATGTATGACAGTATGAGTCATAAAGACTGTACAGGCTAGCCTATAGCCTGGCCCTATGTTACAAAGGTTCAAGATTGAGATAGCCTATCTCATAATCTCACGCATGTGTCAATAGGAAACAAAAAATGGAAACTTCAATGGTATCCAGTGTAGGCTATTATCAAAATGTAATCGATAATATTCAAGACCTCTTTCGCCGCCCTATTAGAAATAATTGATTAGGGAAAATAGGGACCTAGACTATAGACTCGCCATATTTTTCTCATTATAGTCCACATGGAGGAATTTCGTTATCGACACTTGAAAAAACCCGATTACTGTACATCGAAAAATAACACCAAAATAATAAGTCCTGGCCGTAAACAAAGCATTGCGCACAATGAATCCTTCGACTTGACTCTCCTTATTCTTGTTTTGAACGATGGGGTGGGTGCCATTCACCCAATATATGGCGTGAGCGTTAAGGGGACCGACCGGTTAATTTAGGCTTTAAAAACTCGAAATCCTGAAAATACCAATAGGTGTTTACTCAACAAGAGTCAACATCCCTTCATAAGCCAGTGAAATGTTATTAGTGAAAACCCATTGGAAATAGTTTTTTTTTATGTTTTCCAAACTTTTCCTGTAATTCTAAAAACGTTAGATAGCGAACTTTGAAATTAACATGCTCAGTAACTACTGGTCATACGAGGAGCGTACCTATATAAATCGAAAGAGCGTAAGCTACTCTACAACCTCCCATACGCTTTATCTTCTACTTTGCCATGTTCCTGCGTAAAATATTGTAAATCTAAAAAACAAAAGTAAAAATGTTCACCTAATTACCTTAGACTTTCACCTGTTTATCTCAGAACCTATATTGTCACACTTTCGGATGTTATTCTAAAGTTATTATTGGACCTATAGGAATGGTGTATATACCATTGGAAAGGTAATTAAAAACACTACAAGGCGTATCAAGCCAATTTACTCTAGTAATTTTAAAAAAATCACAATATGTCGTCAAAGTTGTAATTTTCTATAAATATATTCGCCTGAATCCGTAATCACCTGAATCGAACAAATACACAAAATATATAAAATGTTTTTTATAGCAACTACAGATACACCTTTTGTGAGTTGTTTGATCACATAAAACATGTGCTATGGGGATTTCTGTAGGAGTTTATCATTTTC
This sequence comes from Paralithodes platypus, assembly GCA_032716605.1. Taxonomy (NCBI): domain Eukaryota; kingdom Metazoa; phylum Arthropoda; class Malacostraca; order Decapoda; family Lithodidae; genus Paralithodes; species Paralithodes platypus. The sequence goes on along the minus strand of CM064491.1, from coordinate 22,737,842 downwards.
TGCAGTGCTATGGTTTTCAATTTTTCTTTACCTAAATTGCAAGAAAAAAGCAAAAAAAAAAAAAAATTGTTTTGATCTAGTTTTATGGTCATATACACCTGTGCCAAATTTCATTTAAATTGAAAGTAAGACCTGGAAGTTTGTAATTAACCGGTCGGTCCCCTTAACCCTTAACCCGTCCAGCCCCGGCTAGTTTTGTAATGTTTGTTCACCAGAACCCGGCCGGTTTTCAAATTTTTTTTTTATTCCAGAAACAATAGCGAATGGGTTAGGAATGAAGGAAAAACCGCTTAAAAAGCTTAAAGAATGGTCCTACAGAGCCCCCGAAAACGTATTTTACAAGAGTACAAAATTGAAGGCAATTACCCCCAAAAAAGCAGGTTATTGCACGCACACGCACGTGGACTTTGAGAGTTTTCAACCATCGGCACGGTTGCGTGGGATACGTACACAGTTCCCATACAAATCTGAGCCCTCTTGAGTGGCTACACCTGAGGTTACGGTCGGCGCAATTAGGGTGACGCGCCAGGCGCGTCTCTGGGGCTGTGCGTTACATACATCGCCGACGCGTCAGGCGCGTCGCTGGGGCTGTACAGGTTAAAGAGCGGCGGCGGACTTAAGTCCGCTTCCAATTTGCAGCAAGTTAGGAGCATTATTAAGGCTTTTAAAGGATTAAAATAGAGTGCAAATGGCCGGGAGCGCAGCGGGCCAGACAGCCGACTCCCAGGGCTTACCGCCGCCCATTAACTCATGTTCCCTGTGTTCTCGAGAGGCTGGCAGTGTAGCCAGTAGTGAGAATAGCTGGGAAAAATATGCCACTATGCACTAAACTCCAATGTTACTGGTATCACTGTATGAGAACCACGAGTGCTACGTAGCTCGTTCTGGTCTCATTTTGAAGCTTTTAGCGCCTAGTTTTTTTTTAATACATTTCTGTTCATGCAGATACTTGATTTATCATTCAGGAGGGCCTGAATATGCCCAAATAAGCCCAAAACCCCCCGCTAGACAAGGGTTAAGCCGGTATCACACGAGAGCTTTTATAGTCAACATTCGATTACCAATTTTTTTTGGCAACATTTTTGTAATATTTTACACTGGTATCGAAAACTAGACTGATGATAGATGAATTTAAGTAACCAAAATATTCTAAATGTTGACCTCATTAGCTGCCAGACCAGTGTTAAGGATAAATGTTAAGTGAAAAAGCGCTCGTGTGATACCGGCTTTACTCACAAAAACGAAATACCAGGGTTAATATGTAGGAGAGGCAACAATATAGGTAACAAATTTATAATATCTGTTTTGGGTTCCTATCATCATATGCTTCATTACTATATAATTTGTATCCTCGGGAAAACAAAAATCTTGGTATTTTTAATTTTTTTTCTTGAGATTTTTTTTTTTTTTCATTAGTCTAACCTAACCAAAAACCCTAACCTAACCTAATAGCCCCCAAATACATTTAGGTAAGGTTAGTGAAATAATGGAAAAGCATCTCACCACAACTGTATACAGCCACCAGACAGAGAGACCCAGTGGCGAAACGAATCGGGAACGAAATGACCACCACCACTACCATCCTTCAAGGCCACCTAGCAGAAAACGACTCAAGGGCAGACAATTATATACCCCCGCAAGGCAGAGAAAAACATGTGATCAGTTTCTCACCGATTACACATCTCCTGCAACATCCCAAACCTACAAAATTGCAACCACTGTCCACTCCATCTACCTCCAGCCTGCAAACCACATAAGCTGCCCCAGAACAAACCAGAAGGCCAAATATAAATTACCAAAGCCCCGAGCAACAGATGCCCACCTTCTTCTTCTTTCTTCTTCTTCCAGCATCGCATTTATGAGGATAATAAATCTAACAAGTACATGTCTTGTAAACAATGCACACCTTCATTCACCATGACATACAAATCATGCGAGGCCAAGACAACATAAAAGCAACTCCCCCAACATGCAAGGCCAGCAAGCCTGTGTTCTTTCTCTGCCCACCACACCAAGCCAAAAAGGGAACAACCGCCAATCTATTAAGAAGTACAAGAAGTCTGGTGATGGGCTGGTCTATCAGAGTGAGAACTGAGCGATCTCTGCCATACCCATAGCTTACTCTGACTGTTCCTTTTACTTATATATTTTCTAGATCTCAAGTGACGGCGTCTCTTCCGTGGATTGACCTCCCAATCTACCATGATTGGAAGCCAAAGCGTCACATTTTTCCTTTGCCCCTCAACTTTCTCTTCATAATTGCTGAGGGGTACAGGGCCCTGGGTGGGGCTTTGGTTTCCCGGGCGTTTCCACACCCTCCTTAGCTCCCCGCCATGGAGTGGCTTCGGTCACCCAGGCTTTATTGTGGTCGGCAGGGAGGGTTCTTTGGGGGCGCTCGATTATGGCCTTGGCCTTATTCGGAGCCTTGGGGCTGTTCGGCCAGGCAGCTTGAGGAACAACAACAACAACAACAAGTCATTACCATCGAAATAACGCATTCTCCAACCACAGGAAAGAAGTTATTCACCAACATGAACAATCCTGAAGTACAGAATAATGAGGGAAAGAGAAAGAAAAGACGACACAAGAAATGGCACCATCAACACCAGAAGTCTAGGGGTCCTTCTGCCCCTCAACTTCACCACCGCCCTGAAGAAGAAAATTAAGAAGTAGTATTCAGGCACCACACCCCAACTCGAAGCCACAGGGAAATAACCACCACAAACATCCTGCAGCCAGGCACCTTTCTACCACCCAACCACACCACCGCCCTGGCACTGAGAAAAGGGGAATATTACTACCGACGATTTTCATATCAGTACTCAATGGGAAAGCTGTTTCTTGCGATCAATGGACGGAAGCCAGTTAGTCAATGGAGGACTCAGTAGAATTGTTCTTGTGATCAATGGATGGAAGACATTTTGGAATACTGAAGTTACCCTGCTTAAATTGTTTGTAGTGGGTATCAACAAGGCTGGTTATTAGACTCTTCAATAGAAGCTAACTAATATCCTTCCCTACCTCAACCGGCGCTATTGTGGATAAAGTACGCTACCAATGGGATAGTAGCTTTATCCGGGATAGACCAAAATACTCAATAAACTCATCAGCCCTCAGTTCTAAAAGTTCTTATAAAGACCAGAGTAGTCAGTGAGTTCTCTCCTGCGTTAACTCGATGCTATTTTACTTATGCAATGGCATATGGTAGATAGTAATTAACCCTTGTCTAGCGGGGGGTCTGTGGCCGTTTTGGGCCTTTTCAGGCCATTCTGACTGCTATATCAACCATCAGCGTGAAAGGACCTGTATTGTGCCAAAAACTAGGCGGAAATCGCTACACAATGACACCACATACAGCTACGTAGCACTCGTGGAGCCCTGACAGTGTTACCTCAAAGATGGAAGTTTAGCGGATTTTGCTACTTTGTTCACTTTTCGCGAACTATTGGTCACACTGTCATCCTCCCGTGCGGTGGGGGAACTGGAGTTAGTGTGGGCCGGGAGGCCACAGATGTCGGATGTATGGTTCATTACTGTTCCACCCATTTTCACTCGATTTTCACCCATTTTTCACCCATTTTTTGCCAGTTTCTTTAACTCGACTTATGTTGTGGGCCGCCAGTAAAGGGTTAAGGTCCCAAGTCCAAGCGCTCGAGTTAAAACTGTGGGAACCCAGTCACGACAGGATAAACCCCACGGCCAACGCATCTGCATCTACCGGGAGACGGGATTACTTATTCTACAAATTGAAAGTGAAGTTACTATACCGTTATAATACACAAGAGAAATAACTGTGAAAAGGATCTATACTTAGTGTATTTATAGAGGAAGAGTATAAAAAGATGAACAGTGGAAATTAGTCAAAATACCTCTATATAAAAAGAAGTATTCCAGAAACAGTGGATACTACGAGCTTATGCAAAAAGCGAGAGAAAGAAAGTACGAGTGAAGCCCAAATAAATCAGGGAAGTACTGATAATAAGTCTGGTAAAGAAAATAACAAATAAATTCAAGTTAACTTATGCGTAAGCATCAGAAAAATAATTACATTCAGCTTCCAACTCAGAATAACTCTACGCATATCAAAACCAAGTTTGTATATACATAATCACCACGTAGCCTATCTCAGCACAAGTGTAAATCCTCGATTGAAAGGAGTGCTATCCTTATCTCTGAAATAAATACAGGACAAGTGTAATACTTCGATTAGAAGGCGGTCCACAATACTCACCTAGAAATTGCATAGAATAACCCAGTCTTACGAGTCAGACGTAGTGGAGCCTCGTTCGTGCATCTGTTATTGTTGTTCTTGACCATTTATTCTAGCCTTACGTATGCGATATTCTTGTGCCAATAAATAGAATATGAATGCACGTCTTGTTATAATTATCCTCTATTACTATCCGTGTCTGTGGTAAAGCAATTTCAACTTCTCCAGTTAGGAAGAATCCACTTATTCAAACCAATCAACCCCAGTAAAAACCTGGCATAACAGTTAGGTTAGGTTTTTTGGTTAGGTTAGCATAAAAAATGCTAAATGCTTCCCGGGGATAAAAATTATGGACAATATAAAGATGATGTACAGTAAACCCTCGCTATCTCGGACTAATTGGGGGGAGACCCAGTCCGAGATGACCGAAAATCCGAGATGTCCGGAGTCCGGCTTGTGTCAGACCTAACAGAGGATAAAATCCGACCTAACCAATGTCCGTCCGAGACAACAATGAAATCGGAGACTACGGAAAAAATCCGACCTCAAGAGAGACGTCCGCGTCAACCTAGAAAACGAAGACAACCCTATTCGAACCCTATAATCTGTAATATAAAACACAGTACAGTAAACCCCTGCACAACGAACACTCTTGCAACAAATGTTCACTTTAACGAAGGTTGCATAGTACTACCCCTTGCCCGCACAACAAACATTTTAGGTCGACTTTACAATTTTTTTTACCGAGATTTACCGATGGTTCGGAAGTTTTTTGCCAGGGTATTTTTAGCTTTTTTCCACATAAAATCGCTCACTCCCCCTCTGCAACTCTCTTTCTATCTATCTATCTCTCTAATGCATATCTACCTAACTCCCTTATATATTAACATAACTATGTCTTATTTGGACTTTTTGTAATCTTTGAATAATTTCTAATGAGATGGAATTGAAAAATATAATATCCTTCCAGCACATGATAAATAAGATAGTCAACAAAATATTTCAACCCTCCCCTCCGTGCGAGCAGAGACGGAAGATTTACGTTTGATAGATTTGTTTTTTGTTCCCTCGATATACACTCTCTTTCTATCTATCTATCTCTCTAATGCATATCTACCTAACTCCCTTATACATTAACATAACTATGTCTTATTTGGACTTTTTGTAATCTTTGAATAATTTCTAATGCGATGGAATTGAAAAATATAATATCCTTCCAGCACATAGATAAATAATAAATAAGATAGGCTTATCAACATCATCACAGTAACGGGGTCGGAGTTGAGGCTTGGGATAGGGAGGGGAGGGATTAGGCCTGCAGCACGGGGATATATATATATATTTTTTTTTTTTTTTTTTTTTTTTTTTATGTGAAATTTATCATATTAACCCTCCAGCTCCGGCTATGTATTATATATATATTCCTCGAAACCCGGGTGTTTTGGCCGAAAAACGTCTAGGCTAGGCTACCGTATATTCGTTAATCAGACTGCTTCCCGCATTCCCGCGCATCCCCAAGCGTAGCTGTGTTATTTACCTGTAGAATGGCATTAACCCGTGGAGCCCCGGCTAGTTTTGTAATGTTTGCGCACCAGAACCCGGCCGGTTTAAAAAAAATTGTTTTATTCCAGAAACAATAGCGAATGGGTTAGGAATGAAGGAAAAACCACGAAAAACCGCTCAAAAAGCTTAAAAAATGGTCCTACAGAGCCCCCGAAAATGGATTTTACAATAATAAAAAATTGAAGGCAATTATCCCAAAAAAGCAGGTTATTGCGCGCACGCACGTGGACTTTGAGAGTTTTCAACCATCGGCACGGTTGCGTGGGATACGTACACAGTTCCCATACAAATCTGAGCCCTCTTGAGTGGCTACACCTTAGGTTACGGTCGGCGCAATTAGGGTGACGCGCCAGGCGCGTCTCTGGGGTTGTGCGTTACATACATCGCCGACGCGTCAGGCGCGTCGCTGGGGCTATACGGGTTAAGTAGAGCTCTCTAAGTCAACTGGTTGAGCTGTGATGATGATTTCATTGGAGATAACTTTATGGCCAAAACAGCCACTTTACACCACTTTTCGATACTTAACAACAACATACAGGCACACACGAACAAGCGACGCTCTCCTTCTTGTGGCCGGAGATGCGGGGCGTCGGTCCAGCCGGCTGTTGTTTACATGCGTCGGACCGACGCCTCACACACGAAGCTCACAGGCTTTCAACCACTGGGCGTTCAAGAGGCCTTCCGGGTACCTGTTATATGCTTTTTTATGGGCGTTCAAGAGCCCTTCCGTGGTGAGAGGGTTAATGACAAATACGACCCTTATAGTTAGCGGGGGTTTACTGTATATCATTTATTAATTATAACAATTTATTATGACTTTTATTTGGTGTTTACGAACATTATAGTGGTATATGCCTGATGGTTTGGACCTAACCTAATTAATCCCATATAACTAATAGTTCACGCAACGAAAATTTGCCCCGGATGTAGATGGCGTCGGACGTCCCTTCTGTTTGTCGGATATTCACCCTTATTGCCTGGTGACGTGAGGGCGTCATGCGACAACGTCGGACACTGTCGGAACGATGACGGAAATGTCCGAAATACGGAAGTACATGTCCGAGAGGCCGTAGCCAGTCCGGCTAGTACGGGTTTCCGACCTCTAGAGGTCCGAGATGGCGAGGGTTTACTGTAATTAAATTCTTATATCGATTTTATCGTGGCCTACAGGTTACTTATACCATGTATTTCATTCCTATATGTGTCTAAATGCCCGTAAAAATTTATTACTGATCCTGAAAAAAACAAAATATCCTCTAGATCGCCTACCTCGCAAGAGGCGGGTGGCTTTGTTTACATCCGCCGCGAAGAAGAAGAAGCGTTAGGGAAATCTTTTTTTTTTGCCCCCTAGGCTACCGGTACTGTTTAAATATATGATGATTTCAATAAATCCTGGGGGGGTGAGGGGGGCTTGCGGGATGGATGTAGTTTTCGGGTGTAAGGTTGTCATGTTTACATAGGGGGATCGCCGCTGTAATTTCACATTAATTTTGACGTTGATTTTTTCGGTTATTTGCCCCCTGCTGTCAATATATATGACGATGACAATATTTCTTACAGTTTCTTACAGTAGATCCTCTGGAAAAAGGCAAACTATGCCTGTGTATCCAGCTCAGTACCAGTAATTGCACTGCTGCGGTCGTTCACGGTGTTGGCGGCGGCGGTAGCAGACGCAACATTTTTACTATTCTGTATTTTTGTTTTATAATAATAATAATAATAATAAGCATGTTACTTATTTCTCATAAGCGCCAATTTTTCCGAAGAATTCACTAGCGCTCGAAAAGAGAAAGAAAAAAGAACAAAAATCAATGCATCAAAAGAAGGCTCATATACAACACACATTTAACAATCACTAGCAGTGGCAAAATAGCCTAAACTCTATAGCCATCTGTCATGACACCTCTCTCAAGATCATAGCTTCTCTCAAAGAGAAAAGTCTTAAGTTGTCTCTTGAAGCATTCAACAGAACTCAGTTGTCTCATGGACAGCGGCAACCTGTTATACAACCTTGGAGCCATGTAGGAGAATGACCTCTCAAAGAAAGAAGACTGCTGGAAAGCCCTTGGTTCATCAAGACGAAAAGGGTCATTGTCATGACGCACAACTACACCATGGTGTGCCGGTGGGCGCCTGAGCAGCTCCGCAAGGTACCTAGGCTCACCAAATTTGAGAACCTTAAAAGTCACCAAACACAACTTAAATTCTATTCTTGCTCTTACTGGCAGCCAGTGCAGTTCTATGTGAAGAGATGTAGTAGGAGTTCTAGGTGGAACACCAAAAATTAGTCTTGCGGCCCTGTTAAGAACAGACTGAACTTTCTTCAAAATATAATTTGGAAGACCCACCAACAGGGCATTGCAATAATCAACACGAGAGAAGACCAATGAGTGAACCAACGTCAGGAGGCAACGTCTGGTTATAAACGGCTTCACCAAATAGAGATTTCTGATGTGCAAGTAACAACTTTTAACTATCTGGTTTACATGCTCTTTGAAATCTAATCGGGAGTTCACATATACACCCAGATTTCGAACAGAGTTGGCCGGTCGCAGCTGAGATCCACCCACATTGATGGAGAGGGCACCTACTATATCATCAGCTCTTCTATTTCCTCGGATGATGAGAATATCAGTTTTACCATCATTTAGTTTAAGTTTTCTCGCTCTCATCCACTTCTTGATATCAGACATCAACAATTCCATCTTACTCCGTATATCAACTATATTTGTGATTCTCACATAAATCTGGGTGTCATCTGCATAAAAGTGAAAGGTGACATTATGTGCACGAAGCAGAAGAGACAAACTGCTAATATAAATTATAAATAGGATAGGACCCAAAACTGATCCCTGCGGAACACCATACTGCAGGGGTGTCGAGTCCGAGACCACTTGATTTACCATCACACTCTGGGATCTACCTGACAAGTACGACCCAAGAAGCAAGAGAGCGGAGTCACGCACACCACAATCATAAAGATCACTCAATAACAACTCGTGATCCACTGTGTCAAAAGCCGCAGAGAGATCAAGCAAGACCAATAGTGAGGCCACACCATTGCAAATGTTCTCAACTAGATCATTATGTGCTGATCATCAATGCTGTTTCAGTTGAATGATGCTGTCGGTAAGCAGACTGAAAAATTGGGATAGTTTCATTCTGCTGAAGTAGTGGTTGTAATTGGTCAAGTATTGCACGCTCTAATATCTTTGATATGAAGGACAGGTTGGAGACAGGACGATAGTTCAACATGTTCTCAACATCAAGTCCAGGTTTCTTTAGAGTAGGTCGGAGTAGTGCATGCTTTTCAGAATGTGGGAAGCTACCTTCAGAGAAGCACTTATTAATTATTTTGGAAATAAACTCAACTGTGTGATCATAGACTCTTGGTAGCTTGGAAACATTTATGGGATCCAACGGGCAAAATGTTTTATTGAGGTTTCTTATGTAGGAACCTCTATTCCACCTCTACTGAGTGAAAGGATGAGAGGACATTATTAGGAATGTGTCGGGGTTGGAGTACAACTGAAAGTTCTTCACCAACAGAAGCATCATCCAGTTCCTGTCTTATGCGAGTTATCTTGCCAGCAAAAAATGCCACAAAGTTGGCAGCCAACTCGGCATCAGGTACAGAAGGTCTTAAGCTGACTCTTGTTTTTCCAAGTAAACTGTTTACAATTGAAGCCAACCTCCTCTGGTCGTTACCACACGAGTCAACTTTTCCCTGATAATACACTTTCTTTTCATCTTTGATTTTGTAGACCACAGCTCTTCTGGCTGACAGATATTGCAACCATGTAGAGTCTGTTTTATTTTTCCGCCATTCACGTTCAGCTCTTCTACGCGCTCTTCTAAGAAATTTAACTCGAGTGCTATACCAGGGCGAATCATCTCGTACTATGATTTTCTTCTCTACTTCTGGACAGTGATGATCAAACACTAATTTAAGTGCATTTCCATGTACCTCCACCAGCTCATCTGAAGTAAGGTTGGAAGTATCAATACTTCCCAAGTACTGTTTTACTTCACTGCTAGCCAAATTTAGGTCTGCATTTTTATAATTTCTAAATCTGATTACTTTTTCATGTGTGAGTGGCTTAGGGAAATCAAAGCTGAAAGTAATCAAAGCATGATCAGAGGTATTAGGGTCAGCATTCTCAACATCAACATCCAGAACACCACCACAACCCACAGGAGAGAAAACCAAGTCAAGGGTGTGTCCTAAGATATGAGTTGGGTGGGACACATGGTTTACAAAATTATTCTGATCAGTCAACTCAAGGAACTCAGGAGAGAATGGCTTCAGATGAGGGCTGTCAACCCAGTAATTAAAATCTCCACACATCAAAAGTCTTCCAGTTTTAGCAGAAAATTCCTCGAGAAACTGCCCAAACTCTTCCATAAAACCCCTATCTGTGCCACGATGGCCAGGCCTATAGACAACTGCCATTCTTAGAATTTGTTGATGGAGTTTTATTTCCACTTCCAACAGTTCATAATAAAGAGGGGCTGGGTTATGGCTTATTTGCAAGATATTCACCAGAGATGTGGAGTAGACAACTGCCACTCCACCACCCGGATGATCTCCCCTAGGCCTAGGAACATTTATTATGGAATGGGTTTTAGGCAATGCCGCCTGGATAATATTCAGATCTGACTCGAACAACCAGGTCTCAGTGAGACATAATACATCAAGGTTACGTTCATCCAAGATCTCGCAAATATGATCCATTTTGTTACGCAAGGAACGAACATTCAACAGACCCAGTTTCAACCGGCTCCCATGTGCATTTTTCAGTTTTTTGAACCTACAAAATCGGTGTTCTCAATAACTTTATTTCTCTGAGCTGTCATTAAAGGACAATTTCTACTTGAGACGAAATGATTTGGCGGCTTCGTAACTGATGTGGAGCTCATACAATTTATACATTTGGGGGAAGTCTTGTTGGTGCAGTCTTTTGAGTTATGAGTACCAGCACAGAAGTTGCATTTTGGATCCTCATTTTTCCGATAACACCTGTCACTGGTATGACCAATCAAAACTTCAAATCTTGTCTTCCCCATGCTTTATCAAGATTACTTTCAAACTCCCTTATTGATTCGGAATCGACTACATACTGGGGCAGTGCGTTCCACTCATTTACCACTCTATCACAAAATTAGTTCTTTGCCTTCTCAAGCCTATTTCTTTCTTTGTAAATTTTCTTAGAGTGTCCTCTCGTTCTTGTTCCCTCCCGCATCAAGAAGATACCTTCACACACATCCTCATCGTACTTTCCTGACACTATCTTAAAAGTCTCTATCATATCCCCTCTCTTTCTCCTATATGCCAGTGTCGGAAGCCCCAGTGTCCTCAACCTCTGCTCATAGCCCGCGTTCTTCAACGTTGGTACCAGCTTGCTAGCTCTCCTCTGCACTTTCTCCACTGCTTCTATATCCTTTACCATATATGGAGCCCACACCTGGTTTGCATATTCCAGGTGCGGCCTAACCAGTGCTGTATATAGATTCCTGAAGATTTCTTCGTCAAGTGACACAAATGTCCTCCTTATCAGCCCTACAATTCTATTGGCTTTGTTTATCTTTTCCGCTAAATGTTCTGAGAAATTTAACTTATTGTCTATCACTACTCCTATATCCTTTTCTGCACTCACTTCCTCCATCGCTTCATACATACTGTATCCTACCTTGTCTATCTTGCTGGTCCCAATCCGCAAGTACTTGCATTTTTTTGGATGAAAAGGCATTAACCAATGCTCAGACCATCCCTTCATGCCCTCCACATCTCCTTGAAGCAAACCCATATCTTCCTTACTCCTCACTCTTCTATACAGTTTAGTGTCATCCGCATACAGGTATACCTCACTTCCATTAGTTATAACTTCAGGCAAGTCGTTGATAAATATAACGAACAGCAGTGGTCCCAACACAGATCCCTGAGGTACCCCATATGTCATGGGGGGGTGAAGGGGGCAAAGCCCCCTCAACATATTACTGTATCCAATGGCATTACAAATAGACGGGAACATGATAGCAAACGTCCGATGTCACCGCCACTGCCGCCGTCATGTTTACATTTGTTGATCGCCATAGTTAAGTTCGCGTCTATTTTGCCGGCGATTTTTTTTCGGTTATTTGCCCCCTGCTGGCAATATATATGATGATGACAATATGTAAATGCCCCCTCAACATATTATTGTATCGAAAGGCAGTCAAAATAGACGGGAACATGATGGCAAGCGTCCACTACCGCTCCGCATAGTGTAAACAATGGTGGTACGCCCGCACCTAACATTCTTGCCGGGCATGTTTACATTTGTTGATTGTCATAGTTAAGTTCGCGTCTATTTTGCCGGCGATTTTTTTCGGTTATTTGCCCCCTGCTGGCAATATATATGATGATGACAATATGTAAATGCCCCCTCAACATATTATTGTATCGAAAGGCAGTCAAAATAGACGGGAACATGATGGCAAGCGTCCACTACCGCTCCGCATAGTGTAAACAATGGTGGTACGCCCGCACCTAACATTCTTGCCGGGCTTGCCCCCCCCCCCCCCCCCCCCCCAACATATTTTGTATCCCACGGCAAACGGTTATGGCCAAATAGTTATTTTTCGCGAGTGAAGGGGCGTGTTTTTAGATTGTTGTTTAATGGGCAAATATGCATTTCCTAGTATTATCACACATCAAAACACCCTTACACAACTCTAGGCTAAACTAGATGAAAACAATGGAAAAGATTTTGGGATGGATGTAGTTAGCGGGTGTACGGTCGCTATAATTGTGGCGCTTACAAATACAGTACCGTATCGCGTACACCTCGTAATTGTAAATAGCACGTAAATAATAATAACGGGTATATGATAATTGAAGTTTGGTGTGCCATGCTATATACAAATATATGTTTTAAGACATACATAGAGAATAACACTGATTTTAAATACAAGTATTGTTATTCGTGTGTCCAGCGTCCAAGTCAACTAATGCTACTCACAACACCAGCAGGAACGATTCCGAACACAGTCAGGGGTGTCTGTCCATACGGTATAAGAGCTCTGTTTCTATTGGATATATATGACGTCACCTGTTGCGTCCCTATCAAGTACGTCATTGCAATCGGCCAATCACAGATACCCACCTTGATTTACCTGATAATCGCCAGTCGAGTCATGGCGGTACACTGTAAAGGTCCAGGAAGTTCGCCTCGGCCACACTGTGTTATTGTAGAAACTACAAGAAATAATACTGCTGCCCTGAAAGTATTTACAGAACATGGGTGCTTGCCTACTGATGTGACGTGTAAAGAGGTAAGATTTTTTCGCATAGGTTTAAACTTCCGGAAATTAATGGGTAATAAATACCACGTACTGAGTACTGTACTATGAATCCGCTGTAGCTGGCATGCAAGGGCTAGTTTAGTATCCCACATACTGAGTACTGTACTATGAATCCGCTGTAGCTGGCATGCAAGGGCTAGTTAAGTATCCCACGTAATGAGTACTATGAATCCGCTGTAGCTGGCATGCAAGGGCTAGTTTAGTATCCCACGTACTGGGTCTAGGTTAGGTTAGGTTGGGTTGTTTAGTTAGGTTAATATACTAGGTCTCAGAAACAAGATTCGTAGTTGCGGTAGTATTTACAGATACGCCCGAATACTAAATGGGCTTATTTGAAACGCCCGCTTCTGAAACCGGACGTATGGTGGTCGTGACGTCATAGCTGTCGGCCAATCACCGCCATGCTTTCAGATGGCTTGTTTACTCCTAGAACTTGCTTGTGTTCGGACTTATTGCTTCTGTTACTTGTGTGTTTATCATTTAGAGTGCTTTATTACTATTATACTGTACCTCTTTTTGGTAATTCTGCATAACTACTACTCTGTTATTTTAGGTGCTATTTATTTTATTTTTGTAGTTTAATGCTTTGTATGTGTGTATTTTCTAGTTAGAAAGTGAGGACAGCACTATTTATTAGCATTTGTATTATTAATTGTAATTCCGATACCTCAACAATCTAGGGGAGAGTTTGGGAATGCAGGGTTTTGGGTGGGGTAAAAATAGGGGTATAATGGGAATAACTCTAAAAATGTAATAAATACAATTGAAAAAACGTCAAAATTTTGAAATCCGAGCCAAGTTTTGGCAAAAGTTGGCTCGGATTTGGCAAATTTTCAGTCTAAAAAGGGCAAAATTGGAAACAAAATTGACTCAGATTTCACCCTTTTTTCAGATGAAGAAAACCCCAAAGTGTTGACCAAACTTGGCTGCGGTTTTTCAAATTTTCAGAGTCCCAAATCACAGTAACCTCACTTTGAAAGTTGGCTCGGGTTTTCATGTTTTTCAACGTGGAAAAACCCAGTAAGAATGGGGTTAACATTAGCCTAGCCTAACATAACCTAATATTATGGGTGGGGGCTACCGCCCCCACACCCCCGCTAGCCTAAATCCATGAAATCCGAGCCAAGTTTTGTCATTAACCTAACCAAATAACCTAACCTAACCTAACCTAACCTAACCTAACCTAACCTAACCTAACCTAACCTAACCTAACCTAACCTAACCTAACCTAACCTAACCTAACCTAACCTAACCTAACCTAACCTAACCTAACCTAACCTAACCTAGTATTATGGGTGGGGTCTGCCGCCCCCACACCCCCGCTAAATCCCTGAAATCCGAGCCAAGTTTTGCCATTAACCTAACCAAAGACCCTAACCTAACCTTGACCTAACACCTAGTATAGGCTATGTCCCCTGGACGATAACATACATTAATGAGAGGCTGAAGAGGTTGATGCAGTAGGTTGAGAGGCTGAAGAAAAGGTTGCAGTACTGTAGGTTGAGAAGACAGTTTCTCGTATTTCACTTATAGTGAACTTGCGACGGTAATTACATGTACACCAACAAAGTATCGTTCATGAAATGCCACCGCCATGATGATGCAATCTGTCAGTATCAGCTGCACACATGGACAGGTGTTGAGTGTGTGTGGGGTGGCGGGGTGGCTGAGGATATGTCCCTATTTAATGGGCGAAATAGGCCTTTTTGACATGGAAAAGACCCTGTAATCCAAGCCCTAAGGGTCTATTTACGGTTATATATTGAAGAAAGATAGCCATACTAGAGAAATACCGCCAAAAATATCCCTAAATGTGAGTAAAACTCACCGTGTATGACACCTTCCAGTATGGAGGTTGGGTTTGAAACTGACGTCACAGGCGAAGTGCATTGTGGGTACAAGTTAAAATGTAAATTTTTACAAATCGATATCCCAAAAAGTAAGATTTTTGTAGAGAAATGAGAAAGTAATACATTCAAACAATAGCCTATATGTAAAACACTGGAAGACACAAGGAAGTGGAAATTGTAAAAGAAAATAATAATTTGTTGGGAAAATAAAAATGTATTGTCAGAAGCTCCACTCTGATTGGCTAATGAACATCCGGGAACATCTGGGAGGAGCCTAGAATGTAAACAAAGTGTTATGGACTCTGAACATTTTATAGGGGGGTGACAATCAAATTGAAAAAATAAGAAAAGTAGCACTTATCTGTGCATCTGTAGGGTCCCTTGAGTAAGGTAAGATCAACAACAAAGAATTACCTAAGAAAGGAATCCCGTAATCGAGGAGTAGTAGTGGTGTAGTTAACCCCTCTTTTTACCCCACAAATTCCCTCAGCTTCAAAGCCCTGCCCACTTTCGGGGTGCGTGTTTTTAGATTGTCAACTAAAAGGGTATGTGGTATTACATAATTATACAGTCATCGAGGCGATACACCCGGGAACTACATCCTACCCAAGATTTTTTTAGCAATTTAATTACATCATCTTTATATTGACCATTTAAAGATAATATTAAAGACCTCTTCAATAAAAATAAAATAAAAACTTCAATAGGAGAAATAACAGAAAATTATTTAGAAATGTGCAGTACTGTACATTAAATAGTCAGTTTCTTTCTGTTTTCACTAATGAAAATTTGGCACAGATTCCAGAAGTCAATATGGTATATAGTGATAGTATAGAAAATATGTTAAGTACAGTTAGTATAAGTAGAAATGATGTGCTTAAGGAAATTGACAGACTGAAACCTCAAAAATCGCCTAGTCCTGACGAGGTATATGCTAGAGTATTAAAAGAATGCAGAGATGAGTTAAGTAGCCCATTAGCATTTTTATTTAACAAGTCATTAGAAACAGGTTTAGTTCCAGAAGCTTGGAAGCTTGCAAATGTAGTTCCGATCTTCAAAAAAGGTGATAAATCGATAGCATCCAATTACCGTCCCATTAGTCTCACATCAATCATAGGAAAGTTGCTAGAGTCTATTATTGCTAGGAAAATTAGAAGCCACTTAGAAAAATTTAACTTAATAAATTCTTCTCAGCATGGATTCACTCAGGGACATTCTTGCCTTACTAATTTGCTTAGCTTTTTCTCAGAGGTATATGAAGCAGTAGATAGTGACAAGCCATATGATATTATTTATTTAGATTTCAGTAAAGCTTTCGACAGAGTCCCTCATGAGAGATTGATGAGAAAGGTTGAGGCACATGGAATAGGAGGATCGTTGTTGGGATGGATTAGGTCATGGCTAATTGGTAGGAAACAGAGAGTCAGCATAAATGGTACCAAGTCAGAGTGGGGAGCAGTCAAAAGTGGTGTCCCCCCAGGGATCAGTATTAGGTCCCCTGTTGTTTCTTATATACATAAATGACCTAGATTTAGGTATAACTAGTAGGATAAGTAAATTCGCAGACGATACTAAAATGGGGAGATCAATTGATTCAGATAGCAATACAGAGTGCCTCCAAAGGGATCTAGATACCTTACATGAATGGTCAGTAAATTGGCAGATGAAGTTTAACATTGACAAATGCAAGGTATTAAAGATAGGGAAGATGCAAACAAATGTTAAATATAAACTAGCTAATTTTGAATTAGAAAATTCAGACTGCGAGAAAGATCTAGGTGTGTTTGTTAGCAATGATTTGAAGCCTAGAAAACAGTGTATAAGCGTTCGTAATAAGGCAAACAGGATTCTCGGGTTCATCTCTAGGAGTGTGAGTAACAGAACTGCTGATGTTATCTTAAAACTTTACTTGTCATTAGTGAGACCCCATATGGATTATGCTGTCCAATTTTGGTGTCCTTATTACAGAATGGACATAGATTCATTGGAGAGAATACAGCGTAGAATGACAAAAATGATCCATAATATTAGAAATCTTCCGTATGAAGAAAGGTTGAAGAAATTAGGTTTACATTCGTTAGAGAGATGCAGAGTTAGAGGGGATATGATAGAGGTGTTCAAGTGGGTTAGTGGGATTAACAAAGGGGACATGACAAATGTACTAAAGCTCAGTGATAGCGAAAGAACTCGTACCAATGGTTTCAAATTAGATAAATTTCGTTTCAGAAAAGATATAGGCAAATATTGGTTTGGTAACAGAGTTGTAAATGGGTGGAATGGACTACCAAGTGCTATAGTGGGATCTAAAACGGTAGGGAGCTTTAAGATAAAATTGGATAAGCATATGGACGAGAAGGGTTGGGTGTGAATGGGGATCAGCTGGGTTGGGCCAATCAGCGCTCTGCAGACCCCCATAATCCTGCGTTAATCTCTAACCGTTTTGGTAAGATGATCCTCAGGGTATTAGAGTGTTGAGCCTATAATTGGGCTTTGTAATTGAATTGGGGTTGTGTGGGACAGGGATCTGCCTTGCTTAGGCCAATCGGCTTTCTGCAGACTCCCATTTTCTTATTTCTTACAGTTTCTTACAGTGTTATGTTCTTATGTTCTCTTTCGCCACCATATTAGAAATAATTTATTAGGGAAAATAGGGACCTATAGACTCGCCATATTTTTCTCATTAGCCTATAGCCTAGTCCGCATGGAGGAATTTTGTTATCGACACTTGAAAAAACCTGATTAGGCCTACATCGAAAAACAACGCCAAAATAATAGGCTAAGTCCCGACCGTCGGACCGTAAACAAAGCATTGCGCACAATGAATCCTTCGACTTAACTCTCCTTCTTCGTCTTGTTTTGAACGATGGGGTGGGTGCGATTCACCCAATAGCCTAAATGGCGTGAGCGTTAGGCTACTCACAAAAACGAAATACCGGAAACCTGTTTTAGCCCCCTTACTGATCTACATATATGAGGATGACAATAAATCAAGGGGGGGTGAGGGGAGGCAACGCCCCCCCTCAACCCATCGTGTATCTAATTTACCCCACAATTTCCCTTATCTACTGTAAAAGTGAAATTCACCCAATAAATGGTGCCATTTGACGTTGTATCTTCAGATTAATCAATAGGCCTAATGGGTAAGTTAATGCAAATCCTTCACTCCAACCATGAAAAAGGTGACTGGACGGCTCGGCCCATGAGACAACTCGGCCACGACGGCGAGACAACTCGGCCCATTATTTGAGACAGCTCGGCCCCATGTTTTGCTATGGGGCAATTTGACGAGACCAGTCAGGATATAGGATGGGGAGAGCTAAGTGGAGGGTTTAGGGCGTGTGTGTAATGTGGGCGAAATGTTCGTTTATTGTATAGCCTAGGCCTAATTAGGCTATGTCATAGGCTAGTTCTCTCGATTCATAATGTGTAGGATAGGTTAGGTTAGGTTGGTAATTTTTTTGAAGACTCGCAGCGTTATTATACATAATTTATTAGGGAAAGTGAAGCTCTATGGAATCCTTATAATATACTCACATAGATTCCACTGTGGGAGAATAGTTTTGATAGTTAACTATAGTTTTGATGTAAATACTACCGCAACTACGAATCTTGTTTCTGAGACCTAGTATATTAACCTAACCTAACCTAACCCTAGAGTGCCCTAGACCCAGTACGTGGGATACAACACTAGCCCTTGCAAGTTGCATGCCAGCTACTGTGGGTTCATATATTAGACATACAGTAACATCTTTGTAGAACATAACACTTTACCGTAGCGAGTGTACTCCATTTCGAACATGTCCGTAGCAGAGCTCTCAAGATTGCGGGACTGAGTTTGTTTACGCGCGGGACTATTTATATCGACAAAATCGAGGGTAAGAGTTAATGACCAACCTGTGACGGGCCCCATCGATGATTATTAGTGTGTTATCACTTTCATGAACGATACTTTGTTGCTGTATAAATTATGTACTTACCGTCGCAAATTCGCTATAAGTGAAATACGAGAAACTGTAAAAAATACCTCCCTGTCGATGGCCGCGGCGCAATAGTACACAATGGCCGTCGTTCGGGAGCTCTTACCCTCAATCTTTCAGTCGAACGTCACTACACCTAGCGGTCTTTTTAGGAATCATGAACCATAGCATGAACCACAGCCTTCCATCAAATTATCAACCAATCACAGTCTTTCAGTCGTCACGTCACGCGCCACGCCCCTCGCCGGCTTTACTTTCTTTCTTTACTTTCTTGGCCTAGCCAACTTTCGAAATGAGGTTACTGTGATTTTGGACTCTGAAAAATTGAAAAATCCGAGCCAAGTTTGGTCAAAACTTGGCTCGGGTTTTTCCATTGTCAGGTTTTGTTACTTTTCAATATTGTATTTTAAGAGTTCTTCCAATATTACCCCTTTATTTATGCCTTTTACCCCGCAATTTCCCTGATCTTCATAGCCCTCCCCACTATCGGGGGCCGTGTCTTAAGATTGATGGATAATGGGAAAATAGTAAAATGTGACAGTCCTTGGTATTAAACAACACTGTATTTCAAATAAAAAATAAAAAACAACAAAAAATAACCTGAAAAACTCGTCACTGGTTGGCGATAAACATTTACCAAATCGAGTTACAAAACTTATCAAAACTATTCTACCACAACGGAATCTATGTGAGTATATTATAAGGATTCCATAGAGCTTCACTTACTTACTTACTTACTTGGTCATACTTGGTAGAATTCCGTCCTCTGTGGACGCAGCTAAAGTGGACCTCCGCTGCAGCCAGGCAGCTCCGCAACTCCCTCGTTCCGTCTATTTACTAACGAGTTGGATGCGGTGCTGGGATATCCTGGTGTTGGGGGCTCGTCTGGTACTGTAGCCAGCCATCGGTCCAGCTGACGCTTGAAGGAGTCGGTCGTGACTCCCGTCAGTTCCCGGACGGCCTTTGGTACAGTATTGAAGAGACGAGCCCCATTTTTGCTGAAGTTGTTGTGGGTGACTGTTGCTATTTTCTGAGAGGTAGCCTCAGTCCTCTTGATGTAGCACAGCCGCCCTTTTCTACCGTGGTTGTTGATGACTAGTCCCACGTCAGGTACCAGCCCTTCTAGGGTCTTCCACATGTAAATTACAGTCAGGACCCCCAATACACGATTCCACAATGCGCGAAAACCCTAATACACGAGTTACCCCTCGAAAATAACATTAATTAATTAAACATTAATTACGCGAGGTGGTACCACAATACACGAATCGAGAGCTAAGAAGGAGCCAAATCCGCTATTCCCGCTTGATACGCGAGCACGTCTACGTTTCGCGAGGCCCAGGAGTAGCTCCGAAAAAAGAAGAAGACGGGCATACGCCTGCCTTCCCTCCCTCCCATAGTCCCGCTCAAGCGCTCATAGCCGTGCGGAGTGACCAAACGTTTGTAGTGCCTGCCACTTTTTTCGCCATACCACGCCAATATAAGAAGATAACACACAAAATGAAGGTGGAAGTGTTGGATCGCAAGAAAAAAGGAGAAGGAAACTGTGCAATAGGCTTGTCAGAGTAAACTGTTCGTACGATTTGGTTAGGGAGGGAGAAGTTGGAGAAAATCGTGAAGTCCTACGGTCCTAGTCCTAGTCTATCTACTACTAATTTTAAGGTAAGGTTTCATATTTTTATTCATTGTTCTTCTTATATATAAGATATAGACTGTACTGTAGAGCCAAAAATGTCGAAAATAGGCCATAATTGAGAGATATCACCCAATCTAATTATTCCCATTTAAAGTTAGTTCCACAATACACGAATTCACAATACGCGATGCCTCCTGTCACCCTTATTCTCGCGAATTGGGGGTCCTGACTGTACTAGGTAACGTTCTCGTCGTCTCTGAAGGGAGTAGAGTCGCAACTCCTTCAGGCGTTCCCAATAATTCATGTGTTGGAGACCCCAGATCCTGCTGGTGAAGGTCCTCTGTAGAGACTCCAGTTTGCCGATGTCACCTATCTTGTGGGGAGTCCATAGCTGGCAGCAGTATTCCACCTTTGGGAGGACCAGAGCCTTCCAGAGTGTCAGCATAAAGGCCCTCTCTCTAGTTTGGAAGGTCCTGAGGATCCATCCTGCGAGTCTCCTAGCTGTCTCGGTGGTTTGGTTGATGTGGCGAGAAAAAGTTCCATCGGTACTCATTGTTACTCCCAGATCCCGCACATGTTCTTTTGGAGTGATGGTTTCTGGATTGGCCTGGTAGCTGGTGCCCTCTTTGATGGTTTGTAGAGGGCCGTACCTTATCAATTCGAATTTCTCGCCGTTCATCCTCATGTTGTTGGAATCTGCCCAGTCCAGAAGGCGATTCAGATCTTCTTGTAGCAGGGCCACATCGTCGGCTGTCTCTACCCTCCTCATTACTCTTGTGTCATCTGCAAATGAGGTGGCCTTGGAGTGCTGGAGATCATGATCAATATCCCCT
This sequence comes from Paralithodes platypus, assembly GCA_032716605.1. Lineage (NCBI taxonomy): Eukaryota > Metazoa > Arthropoda > Malacostraca > Decapoda > Lithodidae > Paralithodes > Paralithodes platypus. The sequence goes on along the minus strand of CM064491.1, from coordinate 22,716,429 downwards.
AGCATGATAAGGAACAGAAGTGGTCCTAGTACAGACCCCTGCGGAACGCCACTTATTACCTCGCTTGGGTCTGAAAGGTGTCCTTGGACCGATACTCTCTGTTCCCTATGTGTTAGGAAGCTGTGCAGCCATTTGCCGAGGTTTCCTCCTATACCTAGATTTTTCAGCTTGTGAAGAACGAGGCCGTGATCTACTTTATCAAATGCCTTGGCGAAATCCAGGTATATCACGTCGACGTTTTTGCCTTTACTGATGTCTTCTAGTAGAGCCTCATGGTGGGCAAGTACCTGCGACAGACAGGACCGGCCCTTTCTAAACCCGTGCTGCCCCCTGTTGAAAGCGTCGAGGTCCTCCATGTGTTTCGTTATTCTCTTTCTGACGACCCGCTCGATTATCTTTGTTATGTGCAAGGTTAGCACTACGGGCCGATAGTTTTTGGCCAGTCCTTTGCTACCCCCTTTGTGAATAGGTTTCACTACCCCTTCCTTCAGGGATGAGGGAACTGTACCGGTAGCTAGGGACTTGGCAGCGATTAGTTGCAGTGGTAGCGCCAGTTCAGCTTTGCAGGTTTTTAGAAGCTGTGCACTGAACCCGTCTGGACCTGTTGCTGAGTCGGCTACTATGTCGTCAATGGCTTGAATTATATCATTAATTTCTGGGATTATGTCGGTCAGTATTGGTGAGGGAGAGGGCTCTTGCATTGTGAAGAAAGCCGCTGGGTCATCCACAGTTTTGTGGGGGTTAGGAAGACTGAAGACACTTTCATACTGTGCCCTTAGTATGTCTGCCATTTCCACTGGGTCGGCCACCAGGTTTCCATCGACGTCTTCTAATGGCCCTACTGCCGATATGTTTTTGGATTTTTTGTTAGCGTATGAGAAGAAAAACTTAGAGTTACTGCTTATGTTCTGGACTGCTTGTAGTTCTTCTCTAGAGCTTCCTCTGGTCTTCATGGGATTTTAGGAGTTTGCTTTCGATCTCCTGGAGGGCCTTGTGAAAGTTGATGGCTTTGAGATCTATCTATCTATCTATTGCCTGACGCCGTGATCCCCGAAGGGGTGGCCACGAACGAACCGCCCCCATGCACCTCTGTCCCCAGTCAGTCGACGCCCCTCCCCCCAACCAGCACCGCCTTCGTTCATGTACTTCCTCACTCCATCCTTCCACCTCTCATTCGGTCTACCTCTCCCTCTCTGTCCCTCCACCTCGCTCTCGTACACCCTCTTAGTCATTCTCTCGCTTTCCATACGTTCCATATGGCCGAACCATTTCAAGTTGTTCCTTTTCACACTTTCCAGCACATCTACCTCCACACCACACCTCCTTCTTACTTCCTCATTAGTCTGTCTATCCCTCCATGTAACTCCGCACGCACTCCTTAAGTACCGGTAATTAATTTCCACTGCTCTCACTCTTGGTCTGAGTCTCTCAACCAACGTCCATGCTTCGCTTCCGTAAGTCAGTGTCGGGATTACCACACTGTCATGCAAGGACTTCTTCACTTCCATACTGACCACCCTATTTTTTGTTACTGCTTTTAGCGTTCCTACAACCCTCTCCCGCACTTCTTCATCCATAGTCCCATCTTTACTCAACACACTGCCCAGATACTTAAAAGAGTTGACGATCTCCATAGCCTGACCGTTCAGCTTCACCTCACACTCTGTGACTTCACCCCTTTCGAAGACCATAACCTTGCTCTTCCCCGCATTTACCTTCAAATTCCGTTTTTCGCACACTGTTCCAAACTCATTTACCAGACCCTGCAACTCCCATTCATAATCACTCATCAGAACTGTATCATCCGCAAACAGCAGTATAGGTAGCTTCCACTCAATTCCCTCCCTTTTCAGCGATACACCAACATCCACTGCTCTTGATAGTATTTCTTTCATGACTCCATCCATATATACAGTAAACAACCACGGGGACATCACACACCCGTTTCAAACCAACATTCAGGTCAAAGAACTCGCTCTGCTCACTCTCCACACGTACTGCCGCCTTTGCACCCTCATATATGCTCTTCACTGCTTTCAGCAACTTGCCCTCTACTCCGTATATTCTAAGTACTTTCCACAAACCTTCTCTATCCACTCTGTCATAGGCCTTCTCCAAGTCCATAAAGGCAACATACACCTTTTGTTTCTTCTCCACAACACAATTCAGGGTAAAAATCTGGTTACCACACACTCCTCTTTCCCCTTTGCCCTTATATAGGGGGACTATTATGCCAGTCTTCCAGTCATCGGGTGCACTCCCCTTCTCCCATGCTAGTTTGCATATTTTCCATACCCATTCTATCACTATCTCACCACCATACCGGTACCTCAACATTTCCCCACACACTCCATCTGTTCCTGGTGCTTTCCCCAACTTCACTCTTTTCATAGCTTCCCACACTTCTGACCTGATCCCCACCTCCTCCTCCACTACTTCTCTTCTTCTCCCTCCCATACCATATCCAGCTATGTTTGCTGGTTCTTCATGCCTTACATTTAGCAACTCACTGAAGTACTCCCTCCATCTTTCGACTCTCTCTTGCTTCTTGGCTAGCATTCTCCCATTCTTATCTTTCACACCCTTACTGTTTCCCTTGCTACCTTCCCTAACTTTCTTGACTTCTTTCCAGAACAGTTTCTTACTCTCCCTCCATTTTACACTCAGATTCCTTCCAAATTCCTCATCTACTCTTCTCTTACTTTCCTTCACTACTCTCTTCACCACCCTCTTACTCTCCACGTACCTCGCTCGTTTCTGTCTCTCGGAATCTTCATTCCCTCTACTACCCAACCACTCTCTATATGCTTTCTTCTTTTCTTCCACAGCTATTCTTACCTCTTCTGTCCACCATGCTGTACCTTTCACTCCCCTCCCTCTTCTCCTCACTCCACACACCTCCTCACATGCTGCACAGATCTCCTCCACTTCCTCCATAACTTCCAGGTCGAACCCACCTAGTCGTCTTTCCACTGCTCTCCTGTACTCCTCCCTGACTTCCTCCTCCTGCAACCTCTCCACCCTCCTCTCGCCTCCCTCCAGCTCTCCTCACCCACTTCTTTTGTATCCTAACCTTAGCTACCACTACATAATGATCAGACAGACCCCCTCCAATACCCCTATACACTCTAGCATCCATCACAAGGCCCTGGAGGGCCTTGTGAAAGTTGATGGCTTTGAGATGTGGAGGATTTTTTGCCAATTTTCTTTTGTAGAGGCTCCTCCTCCTCATAAGGATGCGACGGTCCCGTGGTATGTGTTTTTTCTTAGCTGTACTTTTGGTCGGGACATTGGCTTTACATATTTCTTCACAAATTGTGGTGAATTTGGAGAGCATATTTACAGCACTGTCTTCCGCAATTTTGGTTGCCCAGTCCATCTTTAATTTGTCTTTAATTTCAGCCCATTTAATGTCTTTGTGGTAAAAGTTTAATTTTGCCATTCCTGTTTTTTCTTGCTGACCTTGCTGTGGTTTATTGAGCAAGGCATTTATTGCGAGAGATGCTTCGCAGATTTTGTGGTCCGACATGGTGGTCTCGTAGAGCTCGTAGGAGTGCATAATCCCATGGTTATTGCTAGCTACTAGGTCTAGTATGTTAGATCCTCTTGTTGGTTCGGATATAAATTGGGTTAGGAATTTAGTCCGCATAAGAGACGCCAGTAGCCTAGCTTGTTATTTTTCTCCAGTCGTTCCTCCCACCACTTCCAATGTCTCCCAGTTCATGTGTGGGAAATTGAAGTCTCCAAGGAGTAGGAATTCTGTGTTGGGAGCTGGCAGGTGGTCTACTGTATGGATAATTTTGTTCACGACATCCTCAAAAAGCTCATGTGTGGTGTTTGGAGGCCTATATACTGCCGTTACAACAAGATTTAGATCCTTGATGGAGAGGGTGAGGATTTCACATGTCCCGTTTGAATGGCTGTCCAAGATTTCTACTGCAAATTTATTCTTTATATAAATGGCTACTCCACCATGACTTCTATCCCTACGGTCTGTGCGGTAAATTTCAAAGTCTTGGATCCGCACCTCTGCATCAAGTAGGCCTACCGGTATATCGGTATGCAGGTGAGTTTCGGTCAGGGCGAGTAGGGATATGTTATCGGTGGCAGCGATTTCTTGCAGTAGGGGGACTTTGTTCTGATTACACCTTGGATACAGCCCTCTGTTGTTACCTGTTACTGTTAGTATCTTGGTTAGTGGTAGCTCCAGAAGGCCCTCTTCCAGTTGTCCTGTCCTTCTATTTTTCCCATCACTACTGACATCATTTGTTGAAGCTGTTCTTGTTGTGCAGCTAGTTTCTCGACTGTTTTCCGAAAAAAACCTGGATCATTGGTGTGGGCCGGTCTCTGGGTGTTCTGCCTCATGTCTACAGCTACGCTTTCCATTTCAGGCTTCTGTCTTGGCGATTTGTTGTTGTTGCGCTGGCTTCTGAATGGGGTTCTACTGGATGGATGTCCCCTGGCTTGATTGGATGGTACCGGTACTGGTGGAGGTTGTTGTTCTCTGTTTGGCCTTATGGTTCCTATGGTGTGGGGATATTTGCAGTTCTGAATGGTGCAAGCCCCGTTTTCCAGGGAGAATTTGCATAGGCTAACACTTGATGAAAGTTTTTACATTGTTGCCCCTTATTACCGGTACTTATTACTTTCCCTAATAAATTATGAGTATAACTCCATTTATTGGTCACCAATTATTTTAACATATTTGAAGACAGATATGGAATCTATATGCTCTAAGCATCATATTAAAATTAGTTTCAACCCTCGGCAAAACCTATTAAAAAAAACGGTAACAACATGTCTACCTACCGTAAAACGGTTGTCAATAATCTCTTATAGACGGCGCGGGTTTCAGCGACGCCATTTTTTCGTGAACTGGAGAGCTCTATCCTTCAACTTTTGTAATACTATCACGCCATCTGCCAATCCTCATTGGAAATACTGAGTTTTATTTCCTAACTCCTGCGCAATACGTCACGAGACACTTCTGGATTCTTATTGGGGTTTTTTCTGACCACGTCATTAAACTCATAGATTCCGTCACGCATACAACCAGCAACCTATCAGGTGAGTTTATTGACCTTCATTACGTCATTGCACTGAACCAATCACAGATACACACCTTCATTTAAGTTTCTCCTCACTTTAGTCATGGACGCCGCTTGTAATGGTTGTTCACCCCTCCCACATTCAGTTATTATTGAGACTACAAGGAACAATTGTGCAGCCCTTAAGGTTTTTACTGAGCATGGTTGTTTACCTACCTCTGTTTCCTGCAAACTGTGCTCAAACCAATGCTACTATTATGAACCGGCAGACCAGTGGCGATGCGGTCATTATTGGTTTTTAAATAAAACTACTACTCGTCGGAACTGTGGCTTTCGCACTACCCACAGAAAAGGGACATTTCTGGAAAATGTTCATATTGAACCATGGCAAAGTCTGGGATATGTAAATTTATGGCTAAACAAAAACTTGAGCACTGGGAGGCAATTATGAACTTGGGAATCACTTATACTACTAGTGTAGATTGGCGAAGTTTTTGTAGTGAGGTGACAGGTGCTTGGTTTGACAATCAGCAGCCCATTGGGGGGCCAAATATTGTTGTCGAGATAGATGAAACTTTTATTACCAAGGCAAAGTTTCATGTGGGACGAGAACTGGCCAAGAAACAGTATTGGTTGTTTGGGGGCATCGAGCGAGTGTCGGGGAAACGCTTTGTGGTACCGCTAATAGATGACAACTTCGACCCGCTCCCACGTAGTAGAGATGTTTTGCTCCCACTAATAAACAAATATATTTTGCCCGGTTCAATTATTTACTCTGACTGCTGGAGGGCTTACAGCACCATTGGTCAGCACGGGTATGAACACGGAACCGTCAACCACAAAGTCAACTTCATCAACCCTGAAAACAAAGAAATTCACACGCAGACAGTCGAGCGCCTATGGAGAGATGTGAAAGAGTATATTAAGAAGCCTGGCATCCGTCCACATTTTTTAAAACAATATCTTGCAAGATATCTGTTTCTGAAGTCGTATAGCCGCCGTAGAGCACTACACGCTTTTCTCATTGAGGCTGCTACCTTGTATTCTCCACAAGTTGAAAAGCCTTCACCTCAGCCTCACGACCCGGACTCAGAAATTGACTTCCAAGAATCAGACTGTGACGATTTTTATGGTTTTGATGACCCATGCCCTGCTCAATATCCTCAATCACAGACTCCTCACGGTAGTGCATCATCGTCACCAAGAACATCTTCACCTCCACTTCCGGGCCCCTCCACCTCTTCACCTACACGTCGAGTTAGACATCCAACAGGTCGACGTGGGAGACCTCGCCGAACACTTGAGCCTCCACACTCTCACAACCCTCCACCTCAGCATAAAGTCCCTCATCGTGAAGTTGACTTTCATGATTCACACCGTGCTACATCATCCTCTCCCACTGCAAAACGCCCACGTCCTGACTCACCCAACTCACTGCCCAGTACATCCAGCTCTTTACCTCCACGTCCCTCGCCCTCTTCACTTCCACGTGCATCTCCCTCCACCTCATCACCTCCACGTCCCTCGACTTGTTCGCCTCGACGTGCCTGCCCCTCTTCACCTACACGTACGGGTCCCTCCACCCATTCATCTACACGTGCAGGTCGCCTTGCAACACGTCGACGTGGCCGACCTCCTCGTCGAAAACGTGGACGCATCTCTTCCCCACCTACTCCCTCCACATCTCAATAAGGTATGCAATTACGCTTTCATATTTTCGCGGTTTAAAAATGGCGAAAACAAAATTATTTAAGCAAAACTGGGCTCGTGTTTTAAGGTATTTCCGTAATTGTTTAATCGAAGTCCTTTGTTTTTCTAGTTATTAAAAATGTATTCTATGGTGTATTATATGATATATAGAAGCAATAGAACTGTTCAAATGACCTGGGAAGTGTATATTAAACCAAATACAACACTTTTAATAATGAGGTCAGAGATATATCTTTTTTATCACTTTTCATCCCAAGACCAGCGGGGGTCTGGGGGCAACAACCCCCAGGATGCCCAGGTTACCTTAGGTTAGGTTAGGTTAGGTTAGGTTAGGTTAGGTTAGGTTAGGTTAATGACCAGCTATGTAAATACAGTAGTGAACATTTGGTTTAGTCTGTGCTCAAAAATCCATTTTCTTTAGCAGGCCATACACTAAACAATTACCCCTTTTCACAGACAAGTACAGAAACAATCTGTCAAAGATGCAAATAGCGGGGGTGTGGGGGCGGCAGCCCCCACCCATAATACTAGGATAGGTTAGGTCAGGTTGTTAGGTTAGGCTAATGTCCTTTGAAAGGGGTATAGGCTTGTAAATACTATGATAGCTTAACATGAGCCAAAAATCGAAATTAGGTTAGTGTAATTTGTTTACTCTTAAAACTCGCAAAATCAGAGCCAAGTTTTCCCAAAACTTTGCTCAGGTTTTCCAAAATTCGGGTTTTATGCCTTTGCAATTTCGGGAAACCTGAGCCAAATTTCTAAATGAGGTTACTGTCATTTGTTTGTTTACAAACTCGCAAAATCCGAGCCAGCTTTGGCCCAAACCTGGCTCGGGTTTTTCAAAATTCGGGTTTTATGGCTTTGCAATTTTGGGAAACCTGAGCCAAATTTGTAAATGAAGTTACTGTCATTTGCTTGTTTACAAACTCGCAAAATCCGAGCCAACTTTGGCCAAAACCTGGCTCGGGTTTTCCAAAATTCGGGTTTTATGGCATAGCAATATTGGGAAACTTGAGCCAAATTTCTAAATGAAGTTACTGTCATTTTGTTGTCTACAAACTCGCAAAATCCGAGCCAACTTTGGCCAAAACTTGGCTCGGGTTTTCGAAATATTGGGTTTTAGGCCTTTGAAATACCTTCAAACCCGAGCCAAGTTTTGCTTGAATACGTTTGTATCGCCGTTTTACGCATTTAACCCCTCATTTTCCCTGTACTTCATAGCCCTCCCCACTATCGGGCGGCGTGTCTTAAGATCGTTGTATAATGGGGAAAACGGTTTCGCCGAGGGTTCTAATTATTTCTAAACACTATATATTGATGAAAACTAACAGGGAAAAATAAAAAAATCCATGGGAAAATTGGTGACCAATAAATGGAGTTTTTCCAAATTATGTATAATAACGCTGCGAGTCTATTCGCGATAATTATCGTTAGGTAAAGTTAGGGTCTCCTTGAATGTTACCAAGTTAGGTTAGGTTAGGTTAGGCCCTAATTACGAGTTGTCTCGTAATTAACACGGGGCCGAGCTGTCTCGTTTTTACTGGGCCGAGCTGTCCCGTGGGCCGAGTAGTCTAGCATTCATGAAAAACAACAATAGGCCCTAGGCCTAAAACACTAGGCTAGCCTAAAGGCCTAGGCTAGCCTATTCCTTGAACAAAATATACAGAAAACTTGGTAAATAAGGCAGCTCTAGCTGTCTTGAATTTTACCATATAGGCCTAATCTACAAACATCATTTATTTAGGCTAGGCCTACATAGTTTTTGTTGTTGTTCAGGCTAGGCTATTACGCAATACCCAATCGGACAAACAGGACAGACAGCGTTTATCAGTCAATTCAATACAGTATACTAATATACTCACGGGGAACATTCATGCCAGGGTCAGAGGCTCCATAGGAAGGATTAACTAGGCCGAAAATGCCTCCACTACGATTATCCATGGCCATTTTTGCGAGATTTTATTAACTCGGTAAAACAGTGGAAACGCCGTGTGGGGCTCAACAGGGGTCGTCTGCAAAGGCGTACGGGGTTTTCGGCTCTTCCTATTTATCGGCTTAATGCTAAACTATGAGATCATGTGAATGTGTAATATATGTTAACGCTAGATTTTAGAATTTTAATCATTTTGAGGTCATCCACTGGCTTTAATATATATAAATTATAATTTAATACTTGAGAAAAGATAGTTAAAGCCGATTCATCAATGCATCGAAAAGTATAGTACAAAGAGAGTATCTTTGATTATCGTACTTAATTCTTACAAGTGTTGGACAACTATCATTATCCCCTCTGATTGTCACATTGTAATTTCTTACAAGTGTTGATGAAATGCTGGGTGCGAAGGGAATTTAACCCTCCGGAACACTCCCAAAGTATTTGAGATGCCTGGCGCGGAATTCGAACCCTGGTTATGGACATGTAGGCTATGTAATAATAATAATAATAATAATAATAATAATATTTATTCAGTTAGCAATTTACAGAGTTGGTATCACATAGTCATAGAATGTTACAAATATGACATGTAGGCTACCAGCTTTGCATAATTCCAACTAAGGATAGCCCAATAAGGCCGTTAGGCTTATTTCCATTGGGATCAAGTTCAAAAGGGCTAGGAATGAACTAAGTAGGAAAATTAAATCAGCGAAATTTAATTATTTCCACAGTAAGGCAGAGGAATATCAGAATAACCCCAAAAAACTATGGAGGCACTTAAAAACAACAGGGTACAGCAACAAGGCAAGGGATTCGTCTAAGACTAATATATTGCTCTCAACATTAATGATCAGGTTTGCCACCATAAACGACAAATTTCAACCTACTTCAACTCCACCTCCATAGCTAACACACTTGCACAGAACCTACCGCAACCTCTCAATAAATACACGACAACAACGGCCACCTTTCGAAATTTCTACAGGGATAAAGGCATACACCCGAACACATTTGGATTTCAAAATGTTACACCAAAATACACATTTGACGAGCTCTCTAACCTAAATGTACATAAAAGCACAGGACCAGACAAAATTCCTGCCAAATTCCTACGAGATGGCCGGAGCCATTGGTAGCCTATAGCAGGTCCCCTAACTCACATCATCAACCTGTCAATTAACACTAACACTGTAGGCTACCTACTGAACTGAAGGAATAATAATAATAATAATAATATTTATTCAGTTAGCAATTTACAGAGTTGGTACCACATAGTATGTTACAAATATGACATGTACCAGCCTTGCATAATTCCAACTAAGGATAGCCCAATAAGGCCGTTAGGCGTATTTCCATTGGGGTCCTTGTGGGATTAGGTTAGCTGGGGGAAATGGGGAGGATAAAGAAATAGATACTTTAGAGAAAGTATTGCTAGGGGGTTATTTTAAGATACCTTACATCCTATAGTAAATATCAGTAATCCGTAATCAGTAATCATTTCAGTTTGGTTTGTCTATCTCTTATGTCGCATTTAGTAGTAGACATAAGCTTGGTGCTCCCTTCTCGCAGCTGACCGGTTCAGTTGTTCCTTCAGGCTACGTCTGAAGGAATACAGTGTTCTCTTTTCACGGACTGACTGGGGTAGGTCGTTCCAGTCTTTGATGGCGGTGAAGAAGAATGTTTGCTTACCCTGTCCTTGGATTCTCGGGACCTTAAAATTAAACATCCTGTTTCTTGTATTATGTCCACTCCTCTCATTTGCTTTAACAAAATAATTCTTTAGATACTCTGGAGCTCTGTCATAGAAAATTTTGAAGGCATTAGTGAGCCTGATTTGTTTGGCCCTGTCAGAGACATTGAGCATACCTAGTGACTGAAGTTGTTCCTGGCCAACATGTGATCTGGGTCCTAGGTTCAGCATGAACCTAACCATTTTATTTTGAGCGACCTGAAGTTTGTGCTGTGCTGATTTAGATGATGCAGAGTACCAGGATGACACAGAATAGTCAAAATGACATTGAACAAGCGCTTGGCAGAGGGTCTTTTTGGTCGCCGCGGGCAAGCATCCCACCTGTCTATACAGGTATTTTATACGTGCTCTACACTTACTCAGGATAGATTCCAAAATTGTTTCACCTGACAAACTCGCGTCGTTTTAGTCCGAGATATTTAACTTGTGACACTGTTGTTATAGGAATATCATTACAGTTGACCGAGAAGCCCACAATGTCTTTCAGTTTGCGTTTTGTTCCACATAAGATGGCTTCCGCCTTGCCCAGGTGAAGAGATAGTCTATTGTCCACTAGCCATTCACTACATGATTCTAGTTCTTTGGAAAATGAAGCGGCAATACTTATTGGGTCTTTTTCTGAAACCAGAAGCACGCTGTCATCTGCATACAGTAATAATTTACATGAGACGCTCAGTTCCATGTCGTTCACATTATAGAGAAAGAGTAAGGGACCAAGGATGCTTCCCTGCAGGACCCCACAGTTAATTGGCATAGGATCAGATATATTATCATCAATTTCGACTCTTTGGGTTCTACCACTAAGATAAGATTTAAACCAGTTCACAGACCCTATGCCCATTGCTTGTAGTTTATTACATAGGATATCATGGTCTACTGTGCCAAACGCTTTTTGTAGATCAAGAAGAACCATACCGGTGTAGTTACCTTTAGACATTTCTTTACGAATGTGATCCGTTAAGTGGATGAAACAGGAGTCTGTCGAGTACATGCATCTGAAACCTGATTGAAACTTATAGAATAGATCATTTTGTTTGAGGTAGTGTTCAATTTGGGTGTATACCGCTCTTTCAAGGATTTTAGATACAATACATAATATGCTAACTGGTCTGTAGTTACCAACTTCTAGTTTATTTCCTTTCTTGAATAGAGGGGTTACAATAGCTTCCTTCAGTTCAGCAGGTACAGTGTTGGTGTTAATTGACAAGTTGATGATGTGGGTTAGGGGGCCTGCTATACCAATGGCTCCATCTCGTAGAAATTTGGCAGGAATTTTGTCTGGTCCTGTGCTTTTATGTACATTTAGGTTAGACAGCTCGTCAAAAGTGTATTTTGGTGTAACATTTTGCAATCCAAATGTGTTCGGGTGTATGTCTTTATCTCTGTAGAAATTTCGAAAGGTGGCCGTTGTTGTCGTGTATTTATTGAGAGGTTGAGGTAGGTTCTGTGCAAGTGTGTTTGCTATGGAGGTGAAGAAGGAGTTGAAGTAGGTTGAAATTTGTCGTTTATCGTGGCAAACCTGATCATTAATGGTGAGAGCAATATTAGTGTTAGACGAATCCCTTGTCTTGTTGCTGTAGCCTGTTGTTTTTAGGTGCCTCCATAGTTTCTTTGGGTTATTCTGATATTCCTCTGCCTTATTGTGAAAATAACTAGTTTTCGCTGATTTTATTTTCCTACTTAGTTTATTCCTGGCCCTGTTGAACTCATGTTTCAGACCTTGATCCTGTCTATGTTTCGCTAGCCTTTTTAACACATTGTCTCTGTGTTCCAGATTGTGTAGTTTGTCATTGTTGATACATGGGTCTGACCTTGCTTTAATTCATGTCTTTCAGAGGAGCTATTTCGTCCAGAATGTTTGTGATGATGGTTCTGAAGCCAACCCATGCGTCATTAACGTTTGTACTTCCAAACACTGGAGACCAGTCTGTATTCCATAAAATGTCCAGAAATGTTTCTTTATTGTAGTTTCTGAGTGCCCTTGTTTTGATAACCTTGTGATTCTCTAGGGTAATTTTTGTGGTTTTTCGTGTGCAATATGTGACGAAGTGATCACTTATCCCAGTCTGTATAACCCCTGATTGGGATATTTTGTCCTCTCTGTTACAGTTTATGTGGTCCATTATTGTGGCAGTGTTCTCAGAGATACGTGTGGGGTTGTGATGAGTTGTTTGTGATTGTGCATTGTCAGTATATGCCTATATTCTCGTACAAGCCTATCATTTCGTTGTTTGTAACACAGGTTAAAATCCCCTAGTATAATGGATTCATTCCGAGGGTCTAGCGATGACAAAGTTCGTTCAAATTTGGTCAAGAATTGTGTGTCGTTTGGTGGCCTATAGTATACCCCAATTGTGATGGGTCTTGTCCTCGGCAGGTGTAGATCGATCCACAGAGCTTCGTGATTTTCTACATGGAGGTCGGTCCTAGTTGTGTGTGTGAGGTTGTTTTTTACATACAGACATACTCCTTCCCCATGCCTATTGCGATCATTCCTAACCATATTGAAACCTTGAATGTTTATTTCACCATCGTTTATACTTGAATCCAGCCAGGTTTCTGTGATTGCAATTATTGAAGCTTTGGCCTTATTAGATAACAAGTTAATTTCTGACAATTTATGGTACATTGATCTGGCGTTAATGTGGATAAGATGGAGCCCTTTGTTGGTGAACACTCTGTATTCATCTTTGATTTTGAATGTGTCCTGGCTGGATTCTGAGTTGTTAATACTAATTGGTTCATTTACATTAATATTCGGTAATGAATGCAAGGCACATATGTTGCATAGGAATTCCCGTTCTTCACTGTTGGTCTTCTTAGAGATGCACTTCATGTGAGCTACAGTTTTACACTTAACAGAGTTTAGGATCCTTTGTTTTCTTGTTATGAGTGATTCAGTTAGCATATTATGTATTGTATCTAAAATCCTTGAAAGAGCTGTATAGGCTACACCCAAAATGAACATTACTGAAATGCTGGGTGTGAAGGGAATTCATGGTCTCCTGAAAACTCCCCAGGCCCACTTAGGGTTAACCTTTTCCTGGTGCCTGGCGCAGGGCTCGAACCTCTGAAGGGAGTTTAACCCTCCCAAAAACCCACACATTTTTTTTGGGATGCCTTGAGTGGGGTTCGAACCCTGGTTAGTGACCATGGCCATCACCACCAGGCCCGCGCGCTAACCCCCTGTACTACCACGGACGTACTAAAAGTATAGTAACCTTAGTCCGATTTGTAAGAACCAGGTGATAGTCTCGTGGTGATTCACGTGATGAGTTTATTGGACTTCCCATCCACGACTATTTTACACTATACCTGACGTCAACTCGGGTAGTACATTATTGGGGTTGCGGGATATTTTCGAGGGCATTACACTTCATCCTTCTTTATTTAGGCTAGTCCCTAGCCTCTCTAAGGTCGTAAGGTATCGTAGCTGTATCACCTGATAGTCCTGTGTCAATCTCAATATTGTTAGGGTCCGCGTGATGGGTGCTCTATGTAGCTACCAGATCACGTTCCGTGACTGCCACCAATGAAATGCTGGGTGTGAAGGGAATTCATGGTCTCCTGAAAACTCCCCAGGCCCACTTAGGGTCAACCTTTTCCTGGTGCCTGGCGCGGGGCTCGAACCTCTGAAGGGAGTTTAACCCTCCTAAAAACCCAAATTTTTTTTTTTAGATGCCTTGGGTGGGGTTCGAACCCTGGTTAGTGACCATGGCCATCACCATCAGGCCCGCGCGCTAACCCACTGTACTACCACAGACGTACTAAAAGTATAGTAACCTTAGACCGATTTGTAAGAACCAGGTGATAGTCTCGTGGTGATTCACGTGATGAGTTTATTGGACTTCCTATCCACGACTATTTTACACTATACCTGACGTCAACTCGGGTAGTACATTATTGGGGTTGCGGGATATTTTCGAGGGCATTACAATTACCTCAAAGAAAATTATCTATTCTATAAGTTTCAATCAGGTTTCAGATGCATGTACTCGACAGATTCCTGTGTCATCCACTTAACAGATCACATTCGTAAAGAAATGCCTAAAGGTAACTACACCGGTATGGTTCTTCTTGATCTACAAAAAGCGTTTGATACAGTAGACCATGATATCATCTGTAATAAACTACAAGCAATGGGCATTGGGTCAGTGCACTGGTTTAAATCTTATCTTAGTGGTAGAACCCAAAGAGTCAAAATTGATGATAATATATCTGATCCTATGCCAATTAACTGTGGGGTCCCGCAGGGAAGCATCCTTGGTCCCTTACTCTTTCTATGTTATGTGAACGACATGGAACTGAGCGTCTCGTGTAAATTATTACTGTATGCTGATGACAGCGTGCTTCTGGTTTCAGGAAAAGACCCAATAAGTAATGCAGCTTCACTTTCCAAAGAACTAGAATCGTGTAGTGAGTGGCTAGTGGACAATAGACTATCTCTTCACCTGGGCAAGACGGAAGCCATCTTATGTGGAACAATACGCAAACTGAAAGACATTGTGGGCTTCTCGGTCAACTGTAATGATATTCCTATAACAACAGTGTCACAAGTTAAATATCTCGGACTAAAACTGGACTCGACTCTGTCAGGTGAAACAATCTTGGAATCTATCCTGAGTAAATGTAGAACACGTATAAAATACCTGTAGGCCTATAGACAGGTGGGATGCTTGCCAGCGGCGACCAAAAAGACCCTATGCCAAGCGCTTGTTCAATGTCATTTTGACTATTCTGTGTCATCCTGGTACTCTGCATCATCTAAATCAGCACAGCACAAACTTCAGGTTACTCAAAATAAAATGGTTAGGTTCATGCTGAACCTATAGGACCCAGATCGCATGTTGGCCAGGAACAACTTCAGTCACTAGGTATGCTCAATGTATCTGACAGGGCCAAACAAATCAGGCTCACTAATGCCTCCAAGATATTCTATGACAGAGCTCCAGAATATCTACGTAATCTAGAGTAATTTTGTTAAAGCAAATGAGAGGAGTGGACATAATACAAGAAATAGGATGTTTAATTTTACGGTCCCGAGAATCCAAGGACAGGGCAAGCTTACATTCTTCTTCACTGCCATCAAAGACTGGAACGACCTACCCCAGTCAGTCCGTGAAAAGAGAACACTGCATTCCTTCAGACGTAGCCTGAAGGAGCACCTGAACCGGACAGCTGCGAGAAGGGAGCACCAAGCTTATGTCTACTACTAAATACGACATAAGAGATAGGAAAAACAAACTGAAATGATTACTGATTACGGATTACTGATTTTTAGTATAGGATGTAAGGTATCTTAAAATAACCCCCTAGAAATACTTTCTCTAAAGTATCTATTTTTTTTTTGTTATCCTCCCCTTTTTCCCCAGCTAACCTAATCCCACAAGGACCCCAATGGAAATACGCCTAACGGCCTTATTGGGCTATCCTTAGTTGGAATTATGCAAGGCTGGTACATATCATATTTGTAACATATTATGTGGTACCAACACTGTAAAATGCTAACTGAATAAATATTATTATTATTATTATATTATTATTACTGACCCACGCGTTAACCCACTGTACTACCACGGACGTACAATAGGATAACAACCTTAGTCCTGTAGCCTACTACTACCCCATCCCCTTGCTCATGAGGGACGGTAACGACTCAGTGCTTGTGAAAAATCTTTAATGCGCCGAGCGTGGGCGGGATCCTGGGACCTTCTGGGTGATGGAAGTCCAAGACACTAGTCACTACACCAGCGAGCCGCTTGAAAGAACCAGGTGATAGTCTCGTGGTGATTCACGTGATGGGTTTATTAGACTTCGCCATCAACGACTATTTTACGTTCCCAGACGTCAACTCAGGTAGTACGGTACTGGGGTTGCGGGATTTTTCGGGTACAGGGCATTACACTACATCCTTATTTAACAAGGCTAGTCCCTATCCTCTTTAACCTCTCGGCTGCACAGCCCCTGCAGTATACACCATACCCCTGTGTGTAGGTTTTCTGATTAATTCCTCACTAAAATTGTTAATTTACCATGAATATAATTAAGAGTTATTCATATGCGCCTGTTTACCCTTTCCCTGCGGGTGACGTTCTGGAACGCATAGGCAATTTCCAGCAATTTCCAGGCTTTAAAAGCCTGTAAAAGCCGTAGAAATCGAGTGTCAGTAGGCGGGAGTGTGAGGGACCTCCATCAGACCCTCAGAGCAGCCAGCCGCTCACTGAGGGAGACTATGGTCTCGCGCGGCTGTCTCGACAGTGTTGCCGAGCGAGCGAGAGCTAATAATTAGCGAGTTTTCCCGAATGTCTATGGCAACCATCCATTTGTATGCAGAATCTCGCTTAGTAAAAGGTCATGCGATTGCAGAGACTGCAATCTTCCCCACATTAAGGGAACTAAAATACTGACGCCCAGCAACAATGTTAACGAACCAAGGGAACAAGCTACAGGACACATCCAAAGGGAAATTCCTTCAACATCAACACGTGAGATACAACTAGACAGCCAACGCAATGCTCTCAGAAGCTGGCTACCCATTCAGCAAACTGTAAAGGACAGACCAGCCGCAGTACACACGACTATGCCCGACCAAAGTGCTTTTTTAGAGTTACTGATGGAACGTCTTCTGGAAGTGCAAAAACAGTCTCAGGCAATAATGGGGAGATTCCTAGCCCAAACCGAGGGGCCAGACATGAAACCCAGAGGAAGATGCAGTTGCCACTAAATAGTTTTTATGTTGGCAACATCAGAGGACTTTACCCACAAAATAATCAATGTAAAGTCCCAATGTTGGAAGAAATCGCAGAGGAAGATAACTCAATTTTTCTAGCCCTGACAGAAACACACTTGAACAAAAACATTTTGGATGGAGAAATTAATATCCAAAACTTCACACTGTTCAGAGCCGACAGAGCGGATAGAAGCCATGGAGGAGTAGCACTTTACCTAAGGGAGGATATGGCTGCAAATTCTGAAACTTTAGTTGCATTCTCAAATGGCACAACAGAGCTACTAGCAGTACACATAAGACAAATTTACATGCTCATCATAATTTTGTATCGACCCCCAAACACCACAGGGGAAATTTTCAAGGAGGTCACAGAGAAGATACAATTACTCCTACAAAATCTGCCAACTCCCTCTACCGATGTCATTATCACAGGCGATTTCAACCTGCCCATCATAAAATGGACAGCCATGAAAATAAATGGAGGATCCAGGGATGAAAAGCAGCAAGCCAAGGAATTAATGACTATCATGGACACTGCATACCTGAAGCAATTCATCGAGGAACCTACAAGAGGCAACAACACTCTGGACTTACTATTTAGCAACAACTTCGACCTGGTACACTCGTATGAAACTGTTAAAACTGTAATGTCCGACCACAGCCTCATCAAAGTTATGAACCCCATTTTCGCACCACCCAGAAGATGTCAACAGGACTCAAACCAAATCCCCTGCACCTCTCTGAAAATAATAATAATAATAATATTTATTCAGTTAGCAATTTACAGAGTTGGTACCACATAGTATGTTACAAATATGACATGTACCAGCTTTGCATAATTCCAACTAAGGATAGCCCAATAAGGCCGTATTTCCATTGGGGTCCTTGTGGGATTAGGTTAGCTGGGGAAAAGGGGAGGATAAAAGAAATAGATACTTTAGAGAAAGTATTTCTAGGGGGTTATTTTAAGATACCTTACATCCTATGGTAAATATCCGTAATCCGTAATCAGTAATCATTTCAGTTTGGTTTGCCTATCTCTTATGTCGTATTTAGTAGTAGACATAAGCTTGGTGCTCCCTTCTCGCAGCTGTCCGGTTCAGGTGTTCCTTCAGGCTACGTCTGAAGGAATACAGTGTTCTCTTTTCACAGACTGACTGGGGTAGGTCTTTCCAGTCTTTGATGGCAGTGAAGAAGATCTCAACTTCTACAGCAAAGATATAGATTGGGACAGACTGAGAGCAGAACTGGCAGAAACTGACTGGAGGGCACTATTCGAAGATAAAAACGTCGACGAAACTCTCAGTATCCTTCAGAAACCATGTTTTGAGATCTGTAGAAACATCATACCACCCAAATCAAGTAGGAAGCAGATAAAACAGATTCCCAGAGACAAAAAAATACTAATGAAGAAAAGGACAAAAATGAAAGCCAAGCTAAGGAAGACCAGCCATGCGCACACTATTACCAAACTGCAAGAAGATCTCGACGAAATTGAAAGAAAGCTCATCCAGTCACACCGAGAGCAAAGAACCCGTGAAGTACTCCGAGCAATTGCAAACATCCAAGTAAATAGCAAATTCTTCTACGCATACGCTAAAAGGAGACTCAAGAACACCTCAACAATAGGACCGCTTGCAAAACCCACTGGTGAACTTGAGAGTGACCCAACCGAAATGGCCAAGATGTTCAAACAGTAATATGAAAGTGTATTCAGCCCACCAAATGAAGACAAAAAATTGAAAATGCAACGACCTTCTTTGACAATGCTCCGGGGGCACCACATCAACTCTCCTCGGTGGCAGTATCAACAGACGACATAATAGCAGCCATTGACAAGATTGTGTTACGCTGGCCAGCTTGCCAGAATGTACTCGTACTCGCTAGCGCTCGCCAGGGCAGTGAAATGGGCTATAATAATCGTAGAACGATGTTCTTTCTTTCTTAGTGTTCATGTTGTCACAGACAGATCAGTGGTGGTCTTTATTCTTGTCTGTGACACTTGGAAGTATTTTATATCATTGATAGAGTATAAAATATGTAGAGTGAATTGCAAGGAGAGAGAACGAGAAGGAGCAGCGAGGTGGTAGTGTGTGCGTGTGTATGTATGTGCGCATTCCTTGTTTAGGCGGGGCCACCCGCTCGTGATTGGTCGGCTGGCCTGACGCGTCATATGACGCCTGCTCTTCATGACGTAGTCGTCTGTGATTGGGTGCCGCTTTCTCAGTTTGGTGCTGGGGGGCTCCTACCCGCGTGTCTCCTTAGAGCTTGGCATGGCGTGCTTGGTCCTAGAAGTCCCTTGCAATCTGTCCCCAATCTAACCCCCTGTACTACTGTTTCTCTCTCTGAACTTCTTCTTTTCCAATACTTCTTATCTTTATTCAATTACTTATCCCTTCTGGTTCTGCATACGACTTCCATAGTCGGCCAGTCATATTACCAGCACCAGTTCTCACATATATGTTTTGCACTAGCTTTAGGGATTATTAGAGTCATAGTCACATGGTATCATAGTATTGGGGTGCTTCTAATTATTGAGTTGTTCTTTCCTACTATTTAATGCAGTGGAGGGTATCTTTGGTCGTTGTCTGAGTTATGTATGTGGCAAGTCAGAGCCTGTACGACTTCGACGAAGCTAGGTAGCCTGTAACCCTTGTGCATATTTTTCCTTTGCGAGTGTAGCAGTATAAAAGTGAAGGGCTTTTGCCTACTCTTATTTGTATGCTTGCTACCTCATTTTGTTGACCTTTGTGGAGCGCCAGGGTAAGACCAGATACTTGAGATCTGGACTTACCAAGAGAGCCTCCTAGTCACTTAACGTAACATAAGGGAAATCTGTTCAAGGGGAGACAGTAGGCTACGAGCATGCTTGCGCTCTGCCTAGGTTCCTGGTACCTTTTATGCCACTGCTAGACTTTATTAGTGAGAAAGACGCCATTGTGTTTATTAACTTTAACTGCGTATGCTTTAGGAATTATTCACGCCTTATTTTAGCCTAGGTTGATGCATAGTGCACAACCCAGTTTGGCTGTTTCGTTGGCTAAGGAAGTACTGTTTTTGAGTGGCTATTAAAATACCACAGGAACGAAAAACCTGAGAGCGAAACCTCCAACCCTAACGAGCCACAGGAACGAAAATCCTGAGAGCGAAACTCCCATCCCCAACGAGATCCCAGGCCCCTTTTCCATTCCCGATTTGGTCTCTCTCTCTCTCTCAATTCATTCCACATATTATACGTCTCTCAATCACAGTCTTATAATATACAAACCACAATACTTTACTCACTGATATTCTTGATGTACCACCTAAGTATGTATTTAATTATGTAACCACCATACAGGCTATAATACCTTCATTGTGTAGGTTCGAGGCGATCTAAGACACCTTAGCTTCCATTTCACACCAAATCAGATTGTGATTACGTCAGCCCTGTATTTAGTTATATAACAATCATAGCCCCCCCCCAATTCTAGCAATTCTATGTCTCTAACCTCCCATTGTTTTATCCACTAACTATATATTCCCAACCTTTAACCACGACTCTATACAACCGATAACCCTATGCCAGTTATTGTATTGATATAGGCCTGTTAATTCGGATAAACTCACTATGACCAATCTGCAGACGATTATCAGGAGAGATGCAGGAAAGCTACCTCGTATCTCTCTCTCCATGACGAGTATAGATAGATGTACCCCCGTGCTCAGTCGCCCCCCCTTGCCTTGTTCTTCTAGTAACTAAGTGTATATATAATATTAACTGGAGATGCCACCAGTATTGATACGACATAGCGGCACTATCCTTGTGTCGTATTGTGCCACGTGCATACCAACCCGGTTTCATCATCTTATTAGGACGACGGCTATAATGTCGTCATTCATGCATGTATTCAATCCTTAGGTTAATTATCTTTTATCCGCCATTGTGTTCCTCTCTTCCATTTACTTTTCCACAATTGTTATACGTCTTCCAATCACCTCCTTCGTATCCACAATCCACACTACTCTATTTTGCTTCGTGACCCTATGCTCAGCGGTACCCTGTTTTGGGTCATCCTGTCCGCTTATCCTTCACGCCCCGCTGCACACACCACCCTACCTGTTCGATCGTAGGGAAATGCCACCCCTATGTCCAGCGCATTAAGGGTCACTATCCTAGGTCACGAGCGGCGCGGCGCCTAGCCTCAAACCACCCCCTTTATAATTCACAACCCTCCCCCTGTAAAGACGCCATAAGAACGTTATAACATGCCAACTCAGTTCGTTCATTAACCTCAACAAATAGAAGGGAAGGACCTATCCTTGTACCCCCCTTAACTATCCTCTAACTCCCTAGCCACACTCACAACCTGAACCAGAACAATAGCCGGCGCGAGACTAGGAATACCCCCTAAAATACCTTGTCTTGCCAGACTAAGTTTCTGAAGACCAACCGCCCCCATAAATCTATGTATGTTCTTCCATCCGAGCAGTAATATGTTAACCCCTGTCTTGCCAGACTAAGTTTCTGAAGACCAACCTCCCCCATAAATCTATGTATGTTCTTCCATCCGAGAAGTAATATGTTAACCCCTGTCTTGCCAGACTAAGTTTCTGAAGACCAACCGCCCCCATAAATCTATGTATGTTCTTCCATCCGAGAAGTAATATGTTAACCCCCATGTCATAATTGATAAGAAACTATGATACCCACGGGTACACCATTGTATATATAACCATTATTCCTGTAAGACCTAGACAGAGATAATGACTGAAGAGGTTAGCAACCATGCAGTAACTCTAATTCTTACCCCAACCAGAGATTGTATAGATAACCCTCTTTTACCATTGTCTCGACGCATATCTACCACGAAACAATAACGAAGTACCCCTACGAACTGCCGCTTTCTTTGGTCTATATTTCATAGAAAACGCAGTTCCCAGGGACAACTAGATCAGCAAGAAATCGTGTCAAATAATAGTGTCCATAACCCCTCGTATTGACGAGTAATAGTACACTATGTTTTTCTCTACTTTTATCCACAGTCAAGCACACACCTACAGCTAACCTCATCTTCCCCACAGTCCACATGATTCTATAATTTCCAGACTCATATACCACCACCTATTGCTTATCCCCCGGTAGCGTTTGATTACCCTACCCTCCCTGTCGGTAACCCCCAGTCTACGATACCAACTGTAGGCTAATGCCACCCCTACGCCCGGAGACATTAGGGTCAAACTTCCACGTAGCCCCCCTTAACCCTCTCCCTCTCGTTAACCCCCACGCTCCTCCACTCCCTCCTAACCTAGCCTCTCCACCATACCCCCTGAATATCCTTAACTTTTCCGTTACTAACATTCTCAAACCTTTTGTATATATACTCCTATCCAGCCTACCTTCCCTCAGTAGGAAGGAACACCATTAGAACTTTACTAACCCTTTGCATGCCATCTATTCCCTCACAACCCTGTACCAAATGATCATCAGAGCGAGGCTAGCCGCCTCGCCAGTGACTAACTTCTATTGCCATACTTCCAGATAAATGTGGCAGAGTTAGCATCCCAGTCTCCACCACATCCAACAAACCATGCAATTAACAACCAAACCAATTAAACCAGCTGGTCAAGGCACCTTCGGTTTTGGTATTACGAACACCCACATCTGTCTCATAAACAGAGGGTTATTACAAACACTTGTAATATGGCAAGCCCCCAGCCACAGCCGCCCAGACGACCATCACAGAGAGGGGACGCGCACCTACCCCTTTCACCCACCCGAGGAGGGAGACCCTACCCCTGCGGAGGTATACCTGACCCCTGTTTTGACTTCCGGGTCATTGCCAGGTAGCACAGGAATTCTTCCTATCAATGAACTAACCATGTATGACTAACACCTTTACTAACCTCTATTAACCCACAATAACCCATTAACCTTTCTTGCATACTCTGATAACCAAATTAGCACCTCAGCTATACCATAGAATGAAGACTGAGCAATCTAAGAGAGACGCTCCTATCAAAGATGTCCCAAACCGCCTCGCAAAGTAGATCCAGTCTCTCTCCCCTAAATACTTCCAGTATAGCCAAAATAGTACCTCTTACTAAGGCTCAGTTATATCACATTATGAAGGCTCCATACAGCCATGTGCCACAACAGTACTCACCACCTTACCTAGTTCCCGTATCAATTGAGAGCTCAAATAAGTCCATCAAAACTCGAGATCCCTATGGCCTACAGGGTCCAAAACCGAACCTATAAACCAAGCTCCAGCCCACAGTAAAATCAGTTGAAAGATAGACACCAACCAGTGGTTGGTCACCAGAGTTGACCTCGAGCTCTATCATTGTTTGTTGCTGAGAATTGAGTTCCAGAGCCGGCAGACTCCGTGGCAGATTTAGATAGAAGGATCTGTCCACGTACAAGAAATCTACGTGCACCTTATAACCTTCATAAACCAGTGGGTATATAAGAGTGTAGCCAGCAACGATCGCCAAGAGATCCGTCTTGAGAACTTCCTACATATGGACCATCTGGACGGCCGCGGAACCAGTCGTTAGCCCCCAACATCACGGACGCAAGATAACCAGGACCAGACCAATCAAATACTACCCAAGATTCACTCTATCAGTACTACAGTGTTACAGTGCTATTTAGAGACTCACTTATTAATATTTCTATGAAGTGGCTATATCTTTGCCCCAGTATAATTCATATATAACCATTCAATTAGGAAGTGCTAAGCGTATCAGTGTTTATTAATTAACAGGCGATATTAACTCTCGTAATTACCCATATATCCAGATATTATTACATAAAAGTGAAACCCTTGTGATATCTGATGTTCGCCCACTGATTTGCGTTCTATGTGTTTCTGATTAAGAATATAAAACTTAGATCAGTACCCCCTGAGGTTACTAGAATTCCTATGCTCTAAAATACGCGTGTCTAATCTAGTCTGTGAACTACTACTTGTGCACCAGTGATAAATCTAACAGTGAATATGAATCTATAAGTAACATTGATGGTCTCCCGTATATAAACTTGTGAATAATGCCAGTGATCAGAAGAGTAATACCTGAACGTTGGAAGTGGGAGACTAGGCTCCATCCAGATCCACTTATGCTAGTGTTGTTCAATTCTATCATTTGTCTTGTACGAGTATTCATACCTTCTTATGCTTCATATTAATCATCATCAAGGAAACTATAGAAGTGTGTACATCAATAAAAGTGATCGTGTGTCTTGTTACCGTGTGTTTATTTTGTGTTCTCTGTTCCTCATACCTTGTTTTGTACATGCAGCCTTCTATACCCAGTCAGTTAGAACTCACATTACCCAAGTTAATCTTGTAGAAAAACAGGGCATAACATTGGCGGCAGCGTTGGTTCTTTATTCGGATAGAAGCTTCATTGCATTACATTTTTTTGAAACAGTAGAAGCATGGTAACATCGCAAAAATGGCAGCTCGCTATTTCACTCAAATTCCCAAGTTTGATGTAAACACGTATGATATCGCCACTTACTTAGACATAGTAAAGCCAGTGTTAGATTTGGCACTTCAAAATGACAGCGAGAAAATCGCCGTTGCATTATTGTACATTATGCAGTTGGGAAAAGCCGTTTCCCAAATTGCTGAACAGGTAACGCCAAAGCTTACCTGGAACCAGTTTCGATCCCTCGTGATCCGCACCTTAGGGCCACTTTTAGGTTCCCTCGTCGACCCCAAATTAATAAAAGTCGACGAGATCAAGTATGAAGGGGATATCAATGTGACCCTCATACAACTCTACAGATACGTGAGGACCACGTATAGCTCTCAAGATGACGAGCAACAAAATGAACTCTTATTCACCGCATTGTTCGACATCCTCCCACCCCACATCACCGCCCATCTCGACCTGTACGGCTCATTCGAAGAACATATGCTCTCCATCAGAGAAATGTGCCAACTCGATCAAGTGGTATATGAAGGACGCCTGGATGTCACCCTAGCCAAGGTATGGGGGCACATCAAATCCGCATGTCCCTCACGAACCCTTGAATACCAAGAACAACAGGTGTTGCTCTCCCTGGTGAACCTCCTTCCGGTAGACATCTACCAACATTTCATGGACCATGGGACAGCGAGTTTCCACCAGAACATCCGAGAAATACAAAAACTTCTACGGACACCCACCACTCCAAACAACTCGCCAGCTATGACCAATGAGGAACAACCCTTCACCATTACCAACTCGAGTCCGAGGTTTGTTCACCCACATCCATCCATTCCCTCACATTCCCCCTTAGTAAATGAAGCTCTTGAGATTTTTTCACCCCCAGCCATGTCTAAACACCCTGTGAATCCCCTATCCACACCTTCAGCCCCTATCCAAGAAAATAAACGTATTCTTTCACTGAACACTATCATCAATAAGTCCCTCCATTCCCCTAAGGAATCAAACTCCGTGCACCCTTCCAAAATGACTCCCGATGAAAGTCCAACCCCAGTGCACTCTTCCTTGCCTCTATCCTCTCTGACCATCCCTAAATTTTCCCCTGCCCAGCCATCCACCAACGATAATCTTCCATCAATTGTGTTACCCCATAAACCCCATCCTTTATCTATGCCTGCCAACAAACCACAGCACGCAGAAATGGTCACCCCCACCGTAACCAATTCTCTTTCAATGTCACCCCTGAAAAATGCTGGTCAGAAAATGAGCCCCCCCTCCACTCTCTCACATGCCCCTGTCACGCCTCTCACTTCCTCATATTCATCACCTGTCCCCCCTTCAAAACTGTCAACCTCACCATCATCTCTCCACATGCCCAACCTCGGTGAACCCCTTCAAACACCAGCATCAACCAAGAATTCTACAGCTCCGCCTACCTCCTATTCCCCCCCTCCCTTGTCACCCTCTCCAACATTACCCGAACCGCTCCTGAATCCACCTCCAGTCACACCCCCGCTCGCCAACCTACCTCTGCCCCATAATCCAGCACCAGAACCAAAATCTCCATCAATGTCTCCTTCATCCATCCTGCCAAATTCCATTGTTTTCCGAGACAAATCTCTTCCGCAACAATCTCTCCAAACTTACCTACTCACCCCATCCCCACAATTTACCTGTTAATCTCCCACACCCCCACTCTCCAAAACCCCAGATCATCCTAAACTTTCAACCTCCACCAATCCCCCACCCTGCCAGCCTAACCTCTCACGACCACATTCAGAATAAAATCACCCCCGTACATAACCCCTACCTCCTCTTCCCCCCCTACCTTACTCCCCTCTTCACCGTTACCCCATCCGCCCCAAATTTCACCCCCAAAGATCCCGCTCGACAAAATACCACGCCCATCCAAATCCAACCACAAAACTTTTTCCACCTTGACTAACCCCCAAAATACTACCCTCTCTCTCGCCCCAAACAACATAATCAACCTCTCAACCTCAACCACTCCTCGAAATCCCATCCACGTCTCTCCCGAAAATAAAATCAGTCCAAATTCAACCCCTCTCAAACCACAACCCTGCCTGCCCAGACCCCCCCCACCATCTCCCTATCAAATCCCCACACACCAAACCCCCAAACCACCCGATCATCGTAAACTCTCAACCTCCAGCCTTACTCACCCTTCCCCCAACCCCACTCACGACCACAACTCTCTACACAATTCAACCCCTCCCCAGCACCAACCTCTTCTGCAACAACAACCCCGACTCGACCTGCCCATTTCACCTTTAACCCCCCCCTATCACTACCCCTGACCGCAACCCTTTAAACCGCCCTCCAAAACTGGCCCCGGGCCAGCTCTCACCCAGACCCACATTCCTAACGGCAGACCTAACGGTATATCCACCCCTCCCTTCCAAAGTGAAAGCGAACCCCCAAGGTCAAAGCCACAACCACCACCACCACCCCTACCAATAAACCAGACCTTCACCAAGACTAACGGCGACCCTAACTAATCCAGCCCCCCCTGATGATGATGAGGATGTTATTGTACTGGATTTTCCATGGGATTTTGTTTTGTATTGTTCTCAATTCCTAAGCGATTGGGCATGATTCTATAAATTTACATGTTTTCCATATACTGTATATATTATATATTTTTTTTCCTTAGTAGTACTCCCTTTCTTGTTAACCTACACTTTTCTTACTATCTTTTAATTTGTTTTATACATTGTTAAACACTTTAGATCTTCTTAATTTTCCTGTGTTCTTAATTATCTGTTCTTTCGTCAAGTTCTTTTATCATCTTTTCTCTCCTTTTCCAACATCTATGTATTTTCTTCCCTCGTTCCCTTCTTTCTTGAATAGTAACTCTCCTATTAGTTTTCAGTGTCTTGGATATATATGGCCTGAGTAATCTTGTTATTTGTTTTCCTAATTTAATTATATTATTCACATTCCAGGATAAAATGTTTTAAGTTTTTGTCTCTCTTTTCTGAACAGTCTGTTGCTAGTCGGGATTACAGTAATCTTCGTTCTCAGCGACAGGCTGCCATTTCTCTCCACCCTAACCCCCTCACCGACCTGACCTGGCCCCCCTAAACAAACCTACGCACTCCAACCTTGAGGTACGAGGTCGTACCTCATATAAAGGTGACGGAAGTAAAATACCACAGGAACGAAAAACCTGAGAGCGAAACCTCCAACCCTAACGAGCCACAGGAACGAAAATCCTGAGAGCGAAACTCCCATCCCCAACGAGATCCCAGGCCCCTTTTCCATTCCCGATTTGGTCTCTCTCTCTCTCTCAATTCATTCCACATACTATACGTCTCTCAATCACAGTCTTATAATATACAAACCACAATACTTTACTCACTGATATTCTTGGTGTACCACCTAAGTATGTATTTAATTATGTAACCACCATACAGGCTATAATACCTTCATTGTGTAGGTTCGAGGCGATCTAAGACACCTTAGCTTCCATTTCACACCAAATCAGATCGTGATTACGTCAGCCCTGTATTTAGTTATATAACAATCATAGAGCCCCCCCCCCAAATTCTAGCAATTCTATGTCTCTAACCTCCCGTTGTTTTATCCACTAACTATATATTCCCAACCTTCAACCACGACTCTATACACCCGATAACCCTATGCTAGTTATTGTATTGATTTAGGCCTGTTAATTCGGATAAACTCACTATGACCAATCTGCAGACGATTATCAGGAGAGATGCAGGAAAGCTACCTCGTATCTCTCTCTCCATGACGAGTATAGATATATGTACCCCCGTGCTCAGTCGCCCCCCCTTGCCTTGTTCTTCTAGTAACTAAGTGTATATATAATATTAACCGGAGATGCCACCTGTATTGATACGACATAGCGGCACTATCCTTGTGTCGTATTGTGCCACGTGCATACCAACCCGGTTTCATCATCTTATTAGGACGACGGTTATAATGTCGTCATTCATGCATGTATTCAATCCTTAGGTTAATTATCTTTTATCCGCCATTGTGTTCCTCTCTTCCATTTACTTTTCCACAATTGTTATACGTCTTCCAATCACCTCCTTCGTATCCACAATCCACATTACTCTATTTTGCTTCGTGACCCTATGCTCAGTGGTACCCTGTTTTGGGTCATCCTGTCCGCTTATCCTTCACGCCCCGCTGCACACACCACCCTACCTGTTCGATCGTAGGGAAATGCCACCCCTATGTCCAGCGCATTAAGGGTCACTATCCTAGGTCACGAGCGGTGCGGCGCCTAGCCTCAAACCACCCCCATTACAATTCAGAACCCTCCCCCTGTAAAGACGCCATAAGAACGTTATAACATGCCAACTCAGTTCGTTCACTAACCTCAACAAATAGAAGGGAAGGACCTATCCTTGTACCCCCCTTAACTATCCTCTAACTCCCTAGCCACACTCACAACCTGAACCAGAACAATAGCCGGCGCGAGACTAGGAATACCCCCTAAAATACCTTGTCTTGCCAGACTAAGTTTCTGAAGACCAACCGCCCCCATAAATCTATGTATGTTCTTCCATCCGAGCAGTAATATGTTAACCCCTGTCTTGCCAGACTAAGTTTCTGAAGACCAACCGCCCCCATAAATCTATGTATGTTCTTCCATCCGAGCAGTAATTTGTTAACCCCTGTCTTGCCAGACTAAGTTTCTGAAGACCAACCGCCCCCATAAATCTATGTATGTTCTTCCATCCGAGTAGTAATATGTTAACCCCTGTCTTGCCAGACTAAGTTTCTGAAGACCAACCGCCCCCATAAATCTATGTATGTTCTTCCATCCGAGAAGTAATATGTTTACCCCCATGTCATAATTGATAAGAAACTAGGATACCCACGGGTACACCATTGTATATATAACCATTATTCCTGTAAGACCTAGACAGAGATAATGACTTAAGAGGTTAGCAACCATGCAGTAACTCTAATTCTTACCCCAACCAGAGATTGTATAGATAACCCTCTTTTACCATTGTCTCGATGCATATCTACCACGAAACAATAACGAAGTACCCCTACGAACTGCCGCTTTCTTTGGTCTATATTTCATAGAAAACGCAGTTCCCAGGGACAACTAGATCAGCAAGAAACCTTGTCAAATAATAGTGTCCATAACCCCTCGTATTGACGAGTAATAGTACACTATGTTTTTCTCTACTTTTATCCTCAGTCAAGCACACACCTACAGATAACCTCATCTTCCCCACAGTCCACATGATTCTATAATTTCCAGACTCATATACCAACACCTATTGCTCATCCCCCGGTAGCGTTTGATTACCCTACCCTCCCTGTCGGTAACCCCCAGTCTACGATACCATCTATAGTCTAATGCCACCCCTACGCCCGGAGACCTTAGGGTCAAACTTCCACGAAGCTCCCCTTAACCCTCTCCCTCTCGTTAACCCCCACGCTCCTCCACTCCCTCCTAACCTAGCCTCTCCACCATACCCCCTGAATATCCTTAACTTTTCCGTTACTAACATTCTCAAACCTTTTGTATATATACTCCTATCCAGCCTACCTTCCCTCAGTAGGAAGGAACACCATTAGAACTTTACTAACCCTTTGCATGCCATCTATTCCCTCACAACCCATTCACAACCCTGTACCAAATGATCGTCAGTGCGAGGCTAGCCGCCTCGCCAGTGACTAACTTCTATTGCCATACTTCCAGATAAATGTGGCAGAGTTAGCATCCCAGTCTCCACCACATCCAACAAACCATGCAATTATCAACCCAACCAATTAAACCAGCTGGTCAAGGCACCTTCGGTTTTGGTATTACGAACACTCACATCTGTCTCATAAACAGAGGGTTATTACAAACACTTGTAATATGGCAAGCCCCCAGCCACAGCCGCCCAGACGACCATCACAGAGAGGGGACGCGCACCTACCCCTTTCACCCACCCGAGGAGGGAGACCCTACCCCTGCGGAGGTATACCTGACCCCTGTTTTGACTTCCGGGTCATTGCCAGGTAGCACAGGAATTCTTCCTATCAATGAACTAACCATGTATGACTAACAACTTTACTAACCTCTATTAACCCACAATAACCCATTAACCTTTCTTGCATACTCTGATAACCAAATTAGCACCTCAGCTATACCATAGAATGATGACTGAGCAATCTAAGAGAGACGCTCCTATCAAAGATGTCCCAAACCGCCTCGCAAAGTAGATCCAGTCTCTCTCCCCTAAATACTTCCAGTATAGCCAAAATAGTACCTCTTACTAAGGCTCAGTTATATCACATTATGAAGGCTCCATACAGCCATGTGCCACAACAGTACTCACCACCTTACCTAGTTCCCGTATCAATTGAGAGCTCAAATAAGTCCATCAAAACTCGAGATCCCTATGGCCTACAGGGTCCAAAACCGAACCTATAAACCAAGCTCCAGCCCACAGTAAAATCAGTTGAAAGATAGACACCAACCAGTGGTTGGTCACCAGAGTTGACCTCGAGCTCTATCATTGTTTGTTGCTGAGAATTGAGTTCCAGAGCCGGCAGACTCCGTGGCAGATTTAGATAGAAGGATCTGTCCACGTACAAGAAATCTACGTGCACCTTATAACCTTCATAAACCAGTGGGTATATAAGAGTGTAGCCAGCAACGATCGCCAAGAGATCCGTCTTGAGAACTTCCTACATATGGACCATCTGGACGGCCGCGGAACCAGTCGTTAGCCCCCAACATCACGGACGCAAGATAACCAGGACCAGACCAATCAAATGCAACCCAAGATTCACTCTATCAGTACTACAGTGTTACAGTGCTATTTAGAGACTCACTTATTAATATTTCTATGAAGTGGCTATATCTTTGCCCCAGTATAATTCATATATAACCATTCAATTAGGAAGTGCTAAGCATATCAGTGTTTATTAATTAACAGGCGATATTAACTCTCGTAATTACCCATATATCCAGATATTATTACATAGAAGTGAAACCCTAGTGATATCTGATGTTCGCCCACTGATTTGCGTTCTATGTGTTTCTGATTAAGAATATAAAACTTAGATCAGTACCCCCTGAGGTTACTAGAATTCTCATGCTCTAAAATACACGTGTCTAATCTAGTCTGTGAACTACTACTTGTGCACCAGAGCTACCAGTGATAAATCTAACAGTGAATATGAATCTATAAGTAACATTGATGGTCTCCCGTATATAATAATAATAATAATAATAATAATAATAATTCTTTATTCCAGACACATAAGATAGATACAGTATAAATACAGTACGACCTAATGGTCCATATCACATACACTTCTCGTCAGAGCACAGATAATAATTATACACAAAGATATATTAATAAAGACACAATAAAATAAAAAATACAGTAGGCCTATTTACAGAATAGAGCACATATCACATTTTGTCACAATATAACACAGATAGGCTAACTAAGGCTATTGCTCAATGTTGGTTAACACCTATTGCACAGATCATTGCTCATAGTTCAATTAGACCTATATATTACATTACAGTACATACTATGTGTGCAGCAGCTTCTGCCAGTGAGATATAATACGGGATTCATAGATATGATCACTAGACCAAAGAGCTACAATCAGCGTGTTACTGGAGGATTGCAGTCGCTGCGAAAAGCTGTACACCAGTCTCCTGATGACAGCCCGACAGCACTGCACATCCAACAGTGTGCACACCATACTAGTGCTTTCATATTTAGAGAGACCAATGAACATCTTGAGTATATTATGATAGGATGTACACAGACCATTTATGGTGGCTCTCTTATACTTCCACCACAAATGGGCCGTGTACATAGAGGAACAATATGTCCGGAACAAAGTGACTTTAGTTTCCCAATTACACATGTGGAATTTTCTCAAGATGGTGTTACCACGTAAATATAGCTGTCTGCGCTGACGGCCGATATCTGCATCATCTGAGCAATCGTTTGAGATAATGTGTCCCAGGTATTTTATTTTGTTTACTTCTTGAATAATTTGATTATTGAGTGAGAAATTTGGCAGTTTACTTTTATACAGTAATTTTGATCTAAATATAAGAACAGCACTTTTCAGTGGGTTGAATTTAACACAATGTTTACTACCAAAAGATTCACATATATCAAGAAGTTTGCTCAGACCCACAGAAGACGGTGCAATAATGACCAGATCATCAGCATACATGAGATGGTTGATGATTGTATTCCCACCATAACATCCAATCTGCTCTTTATTCAATTTATCACTTAATTCATCCATATATACATTGAATAAGTAAGGTGAGAGAATACTACCCTGTCTCACTCCATTGGTTACTGTAAAGGAATCCGAAATAATGTTACCCCATCTTACATTAAATGTTTGATTGGCGTACCAGTACTTCAAGATTCTCAGTATATAGGATGGCACTCCCCTTGTTGCTAATTTATCAAACAGGATATTGTGGCAGACTCTGTCAAATGCCTTACTAGCATCAAGAAAGCATGCAAAAATAGAGCTGTTCATTTTGATGTACCCATCCACTAGCTCCTTCAGAGTGTAGATGCACTGGTCCGTACCATGATTCTTTTTAAAACCAAATTGATTACTATTAGTTGAGATATACACTGAGATTCTGTCTAAAATGATTAACTCTAGTATCTTACTTACAATACTGGCAAGGGCAATAGGTCTATAGTTGTCTTTTGATGTAATTTTGCCAGCCTTGTCTTTAATTACTGGTATCAAGGTAACGGACATCATAGATTCTGGTAGGAAACCATGGATTAGAAAGCTGGTAAAGCAACTGCTGAGTTTCTCCAAGAGGAGAGTGGAGGAGTACTTCAAATGTTCAGCATATATACCATCAAAACCACAGGATTTGTTAGCATCTAGCCTACTTATTGCAGCCTTGATTTTTTCACTTGTAACTTTAATTGTGTCATATTTTTCTTCTTTGTTACACTCTGTTGTAGCAGCAATGGTATTTCCTTGGTGCCCAACAGAGTTAAACAAAGTTTGGTAATGTGTTTTCCAAAGATTGGCTATGTTATTAGTACCAGAGATCCCATCTACACTAACGGGTAGAGGTGTGCAGCTATTATGCATTTTTTTAATATCCTTCCAGAAGGCCAATGTGTCTTTGCTAGCAAAGTTTTTGGCCAATGCTTCTCTTCTTAATACATTTTCATTGTTTTTTATATATCTGATTGCATACTTGCATCTAGCCTTTAGTCTGGTGAACATGTCAAAAATGGGTCCCTGTCTCGGTTTGTTATGATCCAGCCATACACTACGAGCATCTCGGGATGCCTGGTATAGTTCTGAAACATGGTCATTCCACCCAGGTTTGTTAAAAGAGTAATTTTTGTTATGCTTGTGAAATACTATGTCACTAGCCTTAGTAAGACAAGATATAATATTATTGTACAGCTTGCTGACTTCTTCTCGATGACTAGCATTAACACAATTGGGGTCTTCACAGGTAATGGCATCCTCACTGCCAGGATCAAGCTCAGAAAGGAGAGTGTGTGTTAAAGTGCAAAATTGCTCACACTCCTCCTCGTCAAGCCCGCCCCATGGCAGTTTTGGATTTACACTATTGTTTGACTGGGTTAATTCTGGCGCTCTTTCCAAACTAGCTGTTAAGGTCAATGGGATATGATCTTCATCTGTATATGTATACTGAATTTCCATATTTGTTATCATATCATGGAAATCAGCACTAGCTACGGTATGATCTAGCCAAGACGTTGAGCCCCATGCTGCACTGACACATGTGTAACTACTATGAGGGAGCATGAGCTGAGAAGAGATAATTAGATCATGCTCACCACAGAAGTTAGTCATATGACTAGCAAACAGAGAGTTACTCATGTCCTTCAGATTAGCATTCCAGTCCCCTATTACAGAGTAGCAGGTGGTATTTAGTTCTTGTAAAAGAGCACTTAGCTCTCCAAGGCATTCCAGGTATTGTTCTTCATTTTCATTACATTGGTAGGGCAAGTACACACTAAGAATAACTACTTTCCGTTGGATATCTTCTATTTCTATACCTGTACACCATGGTAAATTTGTTACAAGTGGTTTAACCCGGCTGTCTAAAGAGTCCCTCCACAAAATAGCTACTCCTCCCGGTGGGTGACCTGCTACTAGACCATCCATAGCATCGGTTGTCGAGACCCCAAACCCATGAAAATTATCACAGATAGTACTGAGGTTACCCAAATCCTGTTTAAAATACCAAGTCTCCTGCAGGCACACAATATCACTGGTATTAAATACGTCTACTACATCAGGGCGTAGGAGAAGCCCTCTGTTGGTTTTAGGGAGCCCCCTACAGTTATAAGTAGCAATACGCAAATTGTTGGGAGATGAAGTAGACTTTATATCCATGATTAAGAGTTGTTGGGAGGGTGGGTTACCGTAGTTATAGAGTCCTCATTTGTTGATACCGGTACCTGTGCCCTACGTTCTCTCCACCAGTACACCGATGCTTCCTCTGGCCAAAGTTCTTCATCCATAAACACCTCGGGATTTGGACACTCGCAGTTTATTCTGAATGAAATATATGTGTGCCTATCAGACCAGGGAATAATTGGTTCAACATCCATACTAAGACTGAGTTTATTGGAGAGATATTCTTTCAAGTCGGATGCCGTCACTCCTGGCTTAAAACCTGTCGCGAATACTTTGGCTATGCGTGATCTTTTCACTTTTTTAACTGTACTTATCCCCGTACTTTTATTTTTACCCTTAATCCCCTGATGCATAAAGTTCCTAGGTTGAATTTGCACAGCCATAGAATTCCTAACATTGTTTGTGGTACCAGTACCGGTACCTCCATTCAGCCTCTGTTCCCCCTCAGGTATGTGATGAGTTTTACCTTTGGTGGAATGTACCCTAAACCATTGTCCTTGAACAGTACCCTCCCCCTTATCACCTGAGGGTGGAGGCGTTGTGATCCTGTCGATAGGGGTTGTCGTCGAGCTCCTTCCCGTCGCAAGTGCTGTAGTGATGCCTTGCGCGTTGCCTGTACTTACAGCTACATTATAGGCCCCAGGTGTTGCTATACTCATTATAGCGGGTGTACCGCTTCCGACGCTCCTCACTGCAGGGTAGACTTCATTAATTTCCTCAGTGGCAGAAGTTACGTTGATGTTAGGCCTACCTCGGGTTGTCTCGTTGGTTCTACTCGTTATGGCTGTGGCTTCCTGTGTGATGGAGGAGGCGCCACTGGCACCTGGTGTGGAGCAGCTGGTGGTGGCATCAGTAATTTCCCCTGTGGCAAAGGTTTCAACGGAGTTAGGCCTCCCTCGGGTTGTCTCGTCGGAGTCGTCGCCGTCGGTTCTGATCGTTGTGTCGTGGACAGTTGTGGATGTGGCCGTGGTCTCCTGTGTAGTGGAGGGGGCGCTATCTGATGTAGTGCGGCTGGTAGTGGACACTGCAGGTGTGGTATTTATAGGCTCTGGATTAGTGTCATTTACAGATGCAGTAGGCCTAGGCCTATTTGAGGGAAAGCCACCTGAAGATATTAAATTTCCTTGGGATTGGCTGTAGTCCTCAATCACTAGCACTCTACTACTCAGATCACCAGTTGCACTCAATAAGTCCTTCATACAGTCATTTTGGGCTGAGGAACACTTTCTCAGATTAGAAACTTCTGACTGAGTTTTCTTGATCTCACTAAGGAGCACAGTAACGTCAACATGATCAAATTGGATGGGTGGGAGTTTACCAAGGTTATGGGCAACAAATGTGGGTATATTATTACCTTTTTCCAGAATCAGCTTAATTATGTCTTTAATATTCTCACTATTTTTGTTGGGACCCTGTCTTTTCCTGTTCCGGTCACTATTGTCGTCAGCACACAGTTCAAACAGTCTATTCTTGGAGGACACAATCACTTCCTCATCATAGAATTCAACACACAATTTTGTTAACACGTCAGTACTCAGAAAATTGGATTTATTAGTCAGGAAACACAGTAGCTCATCGATAATAAGTCCATCTTGGGAGGGGTGAGTTGGTCCCTGGCTTGAGATTGTCTCTTCGGGAGCCATGTTGTTGTGATCACTTTTCGACGGCACTTTATTTAGAGTAAATTCACACACTCCATTAAGAAACTACTATGTCCTTTATCAGAGTGTGAACACTAGGTATTCATGCACCTATGTGACAGGTAGAGTACTTGCTGGATGGCCCATTATGTGGAAAATGTGAGGTGAAAACTGGAGTCTAATCACACCGTCACACCATACTTCTTCTTCTTCCTATATAAACTTGTGAATAAAGCCAGTGATCAGAAGAGTAATACCTGAACGTTGGAAGTGGGAGACTAGGCTCCATCCAGATCCACTTATGCTAGTGTTGTTCAATTCTATCATTTGTCTTGTACGAGTATTCATACCTTCTTATGCTTCATATTAATCATCATCAAGGAAACTATAGAAGTGTGTACATCAATAAAAGTGATCGTGTGTCTTGTTACCGTGTGTTTATTTTGTGTTCTCTGTTCCTCATACCTTGTTTTGTACATGCAGCCTTTATACCCAGTCAGTTAGAACTCACATTACCCAAGTTAATCCTGTAGAAAAACAAGGCATAACAGCTATTATTAGTGCTGTCACAGAGTTGTTGCACTCCCTTGTTTTATATATATGTATCCTACGTGTTGGTGTATTTAAGATACACGCTTTGGTGTCCTGCCCCTGCATTATTTCTGTTCTATATTCGACGAGCATCTTAGAGCATCAGACGTTTTCAGAAGATTCCTTATCTGTTTGCTGTAGGACTAGACTTCCAGTGTTTTCATAGAGCATTGAAGAGTTTAGTGTTGAGTTCAGACTCACACTAAAGTTAACGTAAGCATATACTCCTTTATTAAATCTTGTTATAGTTTATTTAAGCATTGTTATTACTTGAGAGCATTTTATTAACGTAAAGTACTCCTGTTGTGAGTAGGCTTTGCCGTCACCTGAAAGCCTTTGTAGAAGTGCACTAAAACCCAGTTAATTGATACCCCGTTATCCAGTAGATTAACTCTGGAGGGTTTAAGTGTTTTGTTCACCGGCGTAATAGTTCGAGGGTTTGGAATTAGTATACCGTTGTTGCAGATATAGCCTATCTTCTAGTCCATTATTAAGTGCCCTTGTTTATTTCGTAGTGCCGGTCGTAACAATTGGCGACCTTAGTCCAGTATATAGTGAACTGAATATTGCATTTTTTTTTTTTGAGAAATCTTATTGCCATTTGGGGTTGAATTTATTTCTCACAGTGTTGGCAGTGGACATTGTTTTGAGGATATATGGAACATGTTGGAGTATATTGGTGACCTAGTATTGCACTTAAAAACATCTTCGAATATTTTTTGTGAATAAAGCTACGCGAGAGTTTGGCTACTTTTGTCTTGACTTGAGAATTTGTTGTTGTTGACTCCATCATGTCACTGGACGGGTCTGAGCATAGTGAGGGCACAGTGCGAGAGACAGGCGAGGAGGTGGAGAAGGTGGAGTTGTTTAACGGCGTTCGGGTGGTGAACAATGAGGAGGATGCTCGGATTTTTTGGAGGAACCTGTGTCGGCGGACCGGGTGTCGGGGCTGGACCGGTACGGACTGCAGTGTGTAGCCACGGTCTTAGGGTTTTCCGGTACCAGCGGTTTGTCGAGAAGTGAGCTGGTTACCTGTGTGCTGGGTGGGGTGCATGGGGGTTCGGGTGGAGCGGAAGCTGGAGCACCTTCGTCCCAGCCTCCATTCCACTCAACTCCTATCATGGCGCCCCCTCGGGGTCCGGAGCCGAGTACGTTCCCGCAGGCCGATGCCCGCTGGCGGTTGGGTATGCCTCTAAGTGACTCACGGGGTGGGTCCCCGATAGTAGCACCCCCTCCTCAGGGTTTGACTCCCGAGATGTTGTTCCAGCTCGAGCTCGCCAAACTTAAGCAGCAGGAGCTACAGGCTGAGCTCGAGCAGCGAAAGCATTAGGCTGAGCTCAGGCAGCAGCAGCAGAAGCATGAGGCTGAGCTGTCGCTCGAGCAGAAAAAAACATAAAGCTGAGCTCAAGTATGAGTCTGCAAGGTATTGTGCCGATGTTGACCTAGAGAAAACTCGTGTAGAGGTGACGAGGAACCGGGTCGTCCAGGGGGGTCGACCCCATGACCAGTCCCTGTCGCATCTACTAAAGTTGGTTCCAGTGTTTGATGAGTTAGGAGTTACAGAATTCTTTCTCCGTTTTGAGAAAAAGTGCCAGGAGCACCAATGGCCCGAGGAGAAGTGGGCAGCCCTTGTTTCGTCACGATTGACGGGGAAAGCACTCAAGGCGTATGATGCTTTGCCCCTAGATTCCTGCGTGAATTATGAGGCGTTGAAAGAGGCTGTCCTGAGGGCGTATGAGTTGCAGCCAGAGACCTATAGGCTGAAGTTTAGGGCTGTTCCTAAAAGAAAGGAGAGTACTTTCCAGGAACACGCTAGAGATCTGTCAGATGCATTTGAAAATTGGTTGAGGCCGGAGAAGGCAACTACTTTTGATGCAGTAAAGCAATTAGTGTTGTTAGAGCAAATTTTTAAATGTACTGGCAGTGACTTGACTCTTAACCCTTAATTAGCGGCGAGCAACATAAGTCGAGTTAAATAAAGCTGGACTATGTGGCGGCGCTCGACATAACTCGAGTGGCAATTTCAGCACGTAATGTGGCTGAGAGAGAGAGACAAGTGGTGGCAGGAGACTAGCGAGCGTATGACTGCTCCAGACCACCGCGGCGAACCTCCTGACACAAATCTCAGCTCCCTCCTCCCTCTCTCACTCGCTACATACTCAATTATGTACCGAAAGTACCGAATTACCTGCTTTTTGCACTCGCGTTGCACGGTTATTGCAAGAAAACTATCCATCATACAAGGATCGTTATGGTGTCATTCGAAAGCTCTGTTTATGCCCTTTCAGGGATAGATACTTGTTTTACGTTCTGGGTCTTATTTAGGCATGAAAATGATCACGTAAACAGCCCTATTTTGGCTAAAAACACCCCGCTGGGCGGTACACATAAATAAACTGCATAGGCCGCTCGTAAGGTGTTAAACTGAAAGAAAAGTAACCAAAAACTCTGCAGGAGGCGGCTGAGCTGGCTGACCTCAGGTTGTCATTGATTCGTGGGTGCGGGTCTGCACAGAGAGCTGAGGCAGGTAACCAGGGGCGTACCACTCCACCCCCCCGAATTAAGGACACAACTACTTACCCATTTAAGAGTACTGGTGCCAATTTTGATCCCAAGTCGAAACCCTTCCCGTTAAAGAAAGGCCAGGGCCCTTCCTCACCTCAGAGGAAGTCCAAGAGCGAAGTGGAGTGTTTCAAGTGTCATGAGAAGGGGCATATTGCGCGCTAATGTCCGAGTACACCGCCTACAGCAGTGGTGTCACTAGTGAGCAACATCGGTGTGTCTTTGAGGTCTGCCGCATTTGCCCGGGGTAAACAGTCGGTTGCGAAGTCACAGTCGGTGCAAAAGCAGCAGGAGGGCTCGTCACCCGTCCGAGATGCTTTTTGTGGTCATAGGGGGCACGGCACTGTGAGGTGGGCTGGTGTGGAGCATAGGCTTGAGTTGCTGCGTGATACAGGCGCTTCCCAGACACTTGTTAAGAACTTCACTGGCAAGCCTATTAACGCGGCTCGGGTTGTGGTGGTTCAAGGTATCAATGTTACGCTGTCTTACCCGCTGGTCAGAGTGGAGCTTGAGGTGGATGGTGTGACACAGGAGTTGGATGTGGGTGTTGTGGAGAAATTGCCAGTTGAGGGGGTCGACCTCCTTCTCGGTAACGACTTTGCGGTGCTCACTTCCGAGGTTCCACCCTTAGTCGTTGCCGAGAGGGCGGCCGACACGAGTAGGGAGGGGTAAGAGGGGCTCGAGAGATCTCAGTCCGCTCAGGTGTCACAGCCTAGTACCCAAGTTTCAGACCAGCGGAGGAAGGGTCGGAAGGAGAAAGTCGAGGCTGGTGGTCGGGTTGAGAGTTTGGACCCAGCGACTCTCCTAGGTGACTCGGTACTTGAACCAATGTTGAGCTCCGGAGTGGCCCCAGAACCTGTCCCCCCTAGTGACATGGTAGGGCATGATGGCACTCCGCGACAGAGTAGTTCCCAGGTACAACAAGAAGATCTTAGTCTTGAGTGTTGTGGGAACGGGGCTATTGAACTCGATGAGGACGGGGAAGCATGTCATGTGAACCTGTTAAAGGAGTTTGTGAGGCAACCACCTGAGCAGCCTACTGTCCCTGTGTTGGTCTGCAGCAGCCAAGGTGGAGAAGGAGAGGGGGGCAGTGAGGCACAGGTGGTGAAAAGTTGGGATTGTCATGTCTCGGCGGAGCAGTGGGCGGGGAACACGAGTCAGGTGGCTGTGGAAGCGCTTGAGCACCTGCCTGAGCAGCAGTGTGCAGCGCTCCAGCACCTGCTCGGTTCATACCCCACTGTTTGTGCCGAGCTCCCAGGCCTCACAACTCATGCGGTGCACGATGTTCCGCTGGCAGGTCACTTGAGTGTTAGTAAACCGTTGGCCTCGTTGTTTCAGTGGTTCAAGGTGGGCGACGAGGCTTTGGCATGGTTGTTAGGTCAGGGTCGACCCATGGCTGCTAAGGGTGGTGGTCAGAATCAGGACATTGAGCAGATTGGTGAGGTTGGCTGTGGAGTGGATGCGCCCGGTCGTCGCATAGCCTCCCAATGCTGCTCTAGTCGAATGCAACAGCCCTACCATAGACCGACTGTATCTGGCCGTGGCGCTGAAGGCGGTGATGCTGCGCCGGCAGGTGTAGTCGCAAGGAATGTGGGGGTGCGCATGTACGGTATCGGCGGGGAAGCCTTAGCAATTATGAACTATGGGAGTGACTGCACAGGTGGTACATATTGTCCCTCTCATGACCTGCCTGTTCTAGGGACAAAGGTGGAGAAGGAGGGAGACTATAGTTTAGAAGCTGCGGTCTCGGCTGGGTTGTGGGAGGACACTGAGCATGTTGTTCTTCGAGATAAGTTGCAACCTCTTGTTCTTAAGCGTCAAGAGAAGTTGTTTACTAGGCTGTGGCAGTACGTCCTCATGTTTGTTGATTCTCCAGGCCTGATGTACGGGGTAGAACCCGACATGGAGGCTAGAGACAGTGCAAGGCTCAAATTGGCTCCCTACCGTATAAATCCTGCTCAACAGCCTGTCATGAAAGCAGAGCTAGTCTTCATGTTGAAGAAGGGTCTGAGGGATAAAGGATATCGTGAGTGGTCGTTGCCAGTGACTTTGCAACCTGAGTTGAGTGGCAAGATCCGTGTTTGTGTTGATTGCAAGAGTGTGGGTGCATTATCCCTGACAGACGCCTATCCATTACCCAGAGTTGACGATCCCATAGACGGCATCGGGGCTGCCTCGTTTATCACTAAGGTGGAAATAGTGAAAGGTTATTGGCAGGCCCCGTTGCTGGAGAGAGCGAAGAGAAGTGCCAGTCTTGTGATGGACTGAGCAGTTTATCAGTGTCAGGTGTTGTTTTGCTGCCGGAACACAAGCTGGATGTGCGGCATGTTAAGGGCACTGATAATGTTCTGGCTGATTGTTTGTCACGGGAGGGTATGTTTTAAAGGAGAACCCTCGCCGTTCAGTCAGTGATGGTTTGAGAGTGGAGAAAAATTAGGCTTGCCCCTGTAGTGCAAAGCTGCCAAAAACACTATTAAAAATATAAAAACCTCACATAAAAACTCTTTCTTTTTGATAGTATATAAGTGCAGTATGTTACAGCAAGAATCTAAGACATCCTGTGTTTTTGTCTTAGTAGGCTAGGCTTTGTGAAGCTTGCTCGTTGAGCGTAATATTGATAAGCTATACTATTATTTTTGGGGAAGTGTTGTGTAGATTTTTTATTATATAATGAAGTGTTTTATGTTTGTGATTGTGCCTTGTTTTCACAACTTGGGGGGAGTAGCTGGGTGATGCAGGATTGGTGGGCATTCTGTCTGGTCAGATGTGGCGTTCACCTGAGGTTAAAACGTCCCACATCTTGGGCGGGGTGTTACGCTGGCCAGCTTGCCAGAATGTACTCGTACTCGCTAGCGCTCGCCAGGGCAGTGAAATGGGCTATAATAATCGTAGAACGATGTTCTTTCTTTCTTAGTGTTCATGTTGTCACAGACAGATCAGTGGTGGCCTTTATTCTTGTCTGTGGCACTTGGAAGTATTTTATATCATTGATAGAGTATAAAATATGTAGAGTGAATTGCAAGGAGAGAGAACGAGAAGGAGAAGCGAGGTGGTAGTGTGTGCGTGTGTATGTACGTACGCATTCCTTGCTTAGGCGGGGCCACCTGCTCGTGATTGGTCGGCTGGCCTGACGCGTCATATGACGCCTGCTCTTCATGACGTAGTCGTCTGTGATTGGGTGCCGCTTTCTCAGTTTGGTGCTGGGGGGCTCCTACCCGCGTGTCTCCTTAGAGCTTGGCATGGCGTGCTTGGTCCTAGAAGTCCCTTGCAATCTGTCCCCAATCTAACCCCCTGTACTACTGTTTCTCTCTCTG
The DNA here is from genome assembly GCA_032716605.1 of Paralithodes platypus. Taxonomy (NCBI): domain Eukaryota; kingdom Metazoa; phylum Arthropoda; class Malacostraca; order Decapoda; family Lithodidae; genus Paralithodes; species Paralithodes platypus. Next base: position 22,673,298 of record CM064491.1, on the reverse strand, counting down.
AACTTCTTCTTTTCCAATACTTCTTATCTTTATTCAATTACTTATCCCTTCTGGTTCTGCATACGACTTCCATAGTCGGCCAGTCGTATTACCAGCACCAGTTCTCACATATATGTTTTGCACTAGCTTTAGGGATTATTAGAGTCATAGTCACATGGTATCATAGTATTGGGGTGCTTCTAATTATTGAGTTGTTCTTTCCTACTATTTAACCCAGGAACTGCAGGAAGACTCTTAAGAGTCAGGGAAAAAAAAAATCAATTTAATTTTTTTTTTTTTTTGCCCCTGGGCCATGCAAAATATCACTCCTCTACCTCCCCTCCTTCCCCACTTTCCTCCCCTCCTTCAGTTATCACCTATTTTCCCTGTTATTCCCTTATTCTGTGGTATATTTTCGTGCTAACATTAGCAAGTTGCAAGCAGGGCATTGTCATCACTGTTAGCAAGCGAGTACAAGAGAGAGAGAGAGAGAGTATCGATCGACAGTGTCTCTCCAGCCTTGGGGAAAATTGGCGGGAGAGGAGCTTGCCTCAGCCATACATTATGTAACTCCCGGCCTGTATCGCCGATTTTGACCATCCAAACGCTGTTTTCACTTGTTTTATTGTTGTAACAGGTTACTACCTTTATAATCAACCTATAATAGGCGTATATGGATAAGTATTAATGCTATTTATGGTAAAATAAATATTTTAGTGGTGGAAACAGCTCAAATACATGTGCACAGGCAGAGGTATCTCATAACCCCCATGCGCACTTCAGAGGTTAATGCTAGACAGTGGAGGGTATCTTTGGTCGTTGTCTGAGTTATGTATGTGGCAAGTCAGAGCCTGTACGACTTCGACGAAGCTAGGTAGCCTGTAACCCTTGTGCATATTTTTCCTTTGCGAGTGTAGCATTATACAAGTGAAGGGCTTTTGCCTACTCTTATTTGTATGCTTGCTACCTCATTTTGTTGACCTTTGTGGAGCGCCAGGGTAAGACCAGATACTTGAGATCTCGACTTACCAAGAGAGCCTCCTAGTCACTTAACGTAACATAACGTAATTATAGACCAGTCAGTTTGACAAGTGTTGTGTGTAAACTAATGGAAACGGTAATTAGAGAAGGAATAATGGATCATATTAAGTCAAACCAACTTTTCAGTGGAAGACAGTTCGGATTCTTGCCGGGGAGGTCGACGATACTACAGCTAATTAAGGTGGTAGATGATTGGATGCAAATTCTAGAAGATGGTGATGTAATAGACGTGGTATATTGCGATTTTATGAAGGCCTTCGATAAGGTCCCACATAAAAGGTTAATAGAGAAAGTTAGAAGCTATAATATAGGGGAGAAATGTGTGAAATGGATAGAAGCCTTCCTGAAAGATCGGAGACAGAGGGTACTGGTGAATGGAATAGGCTCGGGGTGGAGGGAAATTACAAGTGGGGTACCTCAGGGATCTGTGTTGGGACCACTGCTGTTCGTTATATTTATCAACGACTTGCCTGAAGTTATAACTAATGGAAGTGAGGTATACCTGTATGCGGATGACACTAAGCTGTATAGAAGAGTGAGGAGTAAGGAAGATATGGGTTTGCTTCAAGGAGATGTGGAGGGCATGAAGGGATGGTCTGAACATTGGTTAATGGCTTTTCATCCAAAAAAATGCAAGTACATGCGGATTGGGACCAGCAAGATAGACAAGGTAGGATACAGTATGTATGAAGCGATGGAGGAAGTGAATGCAGAAAAGGATATAGGAGTAGTGATAGACAATAAGTTAAATTTCTCAGAACATTTAGCGGAAAAGATAAACAAAGCCAATAGAATTGTAGGGCTGATAAGGAGGACATTTGTGTCACTTGACGAAGAAATCTTCAGGAATCTCTATACAGCGCTGGTTAGGCCGCACCTGGAATATGCGAACCAGGTGTGGGCTCCATATATGGTAAAGGATATAGAAGCAGTGGAGAAAGTGCAGAGGAGAGCTAGCAAGCTGGTACCAACGTTGAAGAACGCGGGCTATACGCAGAGGTTGAGGACACTGGGGCTTCCGACACTGGCATATAGGAGAAAGAGAGGGGATATGATAGAGACTTTTAAGATAGTGTCAGGAAAGTTCGATGAGGATGTGTGTGAAGGTATCTTCTTGATGCGGGAGGGAACAAGAACGAGAGGACACTCTAAGAAAATTTACAAAGAAAGAAACAGGCTTGAGAAGGCAAAGAACTAATTTTGTGATAGAGTGGTAAATGAGTGGAACGCACTGCCCCAGTATGTAGTCGATTCCGAATCAATAAGGGAGTTTGAAAGTAATCTTGATAAAGCATGGGGAAGACAAGATTTGAAGTTTGATTATAAAACAAAAATACAGAATAGTAAAAATGTTTTTACGTCTGCTACCGCCGTCGCCAACACCGTGAACGACCGCAGGAGTGCAAGTACTGGTAATGAGTTGGATACACAGGCATAGTTTGCCTTTTTTCAGAGGATCTACTGTAAGAAATGTAAGATAAGGGAAATCTGTTCAAGGGGAGACAGTAGGCTACGAGCATGCTTGCGCTTTGCCTAGGTTCCTGGTACCTTTTATGCCACTGCTATAGACTTTATTAGTGAGAAAGACGGCATTGTGTTTATTAATTTTAACTGCGTATGCTTTAGGAATTATTCACGCCTTATTTTAGCCTAGGTTGATGCATAGTGCACAACCCAGTTTGGCTGTTACGTTGGCTAAGGAAGTACTGTTTTTGAGTGGCTATTATTAGTGCTGTCACAGAGTTGTTGCACTCCCTTGTTTTATATATATGTATCCTACGTGTTGGTGTATTTAAGATACACGCTTTGGTGTCCTGCCCCTGCATTATTTCTGTTCTATATTCGACGAGCATCTTAGAGCATCAGACGTTTTCAGAAGATTCCTTATCTGTTTGCTGTAGGACTAGACTTCCAGTGTTTTCATAGAGCATTGAAGAGTTTAGTGTTGAGTTCAGACTCACACTAAAGTTAACGTAAGCATATACTCCTTTATTAAATCTTGTTATAGTTTATTTAAGCATTGTTATTACTTGAGAGCATTTTATTAACGTAAAGTACTCCTGTTGTGAGTAGGCTTTGCCGTCACCTGAAAGCCTTTGTAGAAGTGCACTAAAACCCAGTTAATTGATACCCCGTTATCCAGTAGATTAACTCTGGAGGGTTTAAGTGTTTTGTTCACCGGCGTAATAGTTCGAGGGTTTGGAATTAGCGTACCGTTGTTGCAGATATAGCCTATCTTCTAGTCCATTATTAAGTGCCCTTGTTTATTTCGTAGCGCCAGTCGTAACAATTGGACCAAACTCTGCAGCAGGACCAGATGGCTTTCATGCTCAATTGCTGAAAAACTGCAAACATCTGCTAGCCTTGCCTCTAAAACTGCTGTGGAACAAGTCCCTTCAAACTGGATATGTACCACAAACCCTAAAAGAAGGTACCGTCACACCACTTCACAAAGGGGGTAGTAAAGGCATAGCCAAAAATTACAGACCAGTGGTGCTGACGTCACATCTTATTAAGATCATAGAAAGAACAATACGATCTAAGATGGTCAGCTACTTGGAAGACAACGAGGCATTCAACGAGGGTTAACATGGCTTTAGACAAGGCCGCTCCTGCCTTTCACAGCTACTATCACACTACGACAAAATCCTACTGGATATACAAGACGGAGAAAATGTTGACGTCATATACCTAGATTTCGCCAAAGCTTTTGATAAGGTGGACCATGGGATTCTTTTACATAAACTCAAATCACTTGGGATATGTGGAGATCTTGGAAGATGGCTTCACAGTTTCATCACCAACAGAAAACAAAGAGTCACGGTTCAAGGAAGCCTATCAGAAGCAAGCGGTGTCATCAGCGGTGTACCACAAGGATTAGTTCTGGGACCCCTCCTATTTCTCATCATGATAGGAGACATCGACAGGGATCTGGAAAACTCAACAGCTACATCCTTTGCAGACGACACCAGAATCATGAAGAAAATCACAACACAACACGATGCCCAGCTACTACAACAAGACTTAGACAAAATCATGAAGTGGGCAGAAGAAAACAACATGGCCCTAAACGGAGACAAGTTCGAGCTTCTGAGGTACGGTAACAAGAGAGCAGTACATATAACTCCACCAACTACAAAAGTGGACAGCAAGAAATTACTGCCAAGGACACAGTGAAAAACTTCGGAGTAAATATGAGCAGTGACGCCACTTTTTCCCAGCATATTACCAAAGCCACATCAACAGCAAAACAAATAGCAGGCTGGATCTTGAGAACCTTCCATACAAGAAATGAGAGGTGTATGTTAACCCTGTGGAAATCACTGGTCCTACCACGACTTGAGTACTGCTCTCAGCTCTGGTCTCCCCAAAAAGTAGGAGAAATAACTGAAATTGAAGCCACCCAGAGGACATTCACCAGTAAAATCCATGGGTTTCAACACTTTAACTTCTGGGAGAGACTCAAGGAGCTGCAGCTGTACTCTCTTCAAAGACGCAGGGAGAGATACATCATCATATACGTCTGGAAGATCTTGGAAAAAGGGTATCAAATCCAAACATCCAAGAGACTCATCACCATAGGCGAGGGAGGCTGTGTTATGTGAGGACTACGCCGGGATCAACACAAAAAATTAAATCCCTGATCCATCACAGCTTCGCATACAATGGAACCAGACTGTTCAACTGTATTCCAGCCTCTCTCAGGAACATAACCCGGGTGTCTCCCGACACCTTCCAAAAACATTTGGACATGTGGTTGGCCAAAATACCGGACCAGCCACCAACACCAGGATACCCCAGCGCCAACTCCAACCAACTTCTGGACTGGAGCATGGAAGAAAAGGAGCTGCCTGGTCGCAGTGGAGCCCCAGCTCAACTGTGTCGCTAATGGACGGAATACTTCAAAGTGTTCAAAGTCAAAGTGTAAGTGTATCAACGCTGCGGGTGAACCCCACCACCTACGAAGCTCGTTCTGGTGTAATTTTGAAGCTATTTTCGCCTAGTTTTCGGCAGAATACAGTTAATTTAATGAAGATACTTGATTAATCATTCAGGAGTGCCTGAATATTATGCCCTAAATAGCGCAAATAAGCCCACAGAAAAAGGGTTAATATGAAGATAGTAAAATGTAACAACAATAAAACAAGTGGGAATAGTGTTTGGATGGTCAAAATCGCGAATTATAGTCGGCCGGTCCATTCATGAATTGTGGAGGAGAGCGAGGCAGAACCTCCCCTCGCGAGGCCTGGAGCTTGACTGACTCATTCACCCACACGCCATACCCTACCTTACGCAACACACTCGTTAGTCACAATGGAACCGGCCTGGAGATGGTGACACAAAAATATACCAATGAATAAGGGAATAACAGGGAAAATAGGTGATAATTGAAGGGGGGGGGGGGAAAGGAGGGGAATTTGACACATGTGAAGGAGTGATTGGAGGTATGGAGGGAAATTATATATTTTTTTTTAAAGTGCCACTGCCAGGGTGTTTTAAATGTGTGTTTTTTTTTTAGGCCTAGGATCTTAAGAGTTTATCCCCGCAGTCGCCCAGTAAAACCTCTTAAGTGTCTCCCCGCAGCTGCTGGGTTAAGTATATGATTATCTCTCATCCAGTTTGCAATGCAAAATTATAGGTTTGATTCCCGAAGGGAAGTAGAGAAAACCTAACATTTAGTAGGGGCCCCGGAATCATTGACGACGTTGCCTATTAGTATAATAGTCTCCATTCAACACCCACGTCAGTCGTTTGAATCAACCGCCGCGGGGAAGAAAGAGATTCATCTTCATAAGTGCAACGCTACTTCTCTTATGGTGTCGTCATATTGATCGGGTACCCACTACGAAAAAACTCCGTAAAAAATAAGAGAACAAAAAGGGAAAAAGAATTTCCACTTTAACACTGTTATTCACAAGCTTCCCACATTCGGTGGATTTTCTTGCGTTGTGGCTTCTTACCGCCTCTCGCCAAGCGCAACAATTCGTCCTTCAATGATATATCAAGATAACGCAAAAATATCTGCGAATGGGAAGGGGATGGCTGGGAGGGACGTCGTCGTCAATGATTCCGGGGCCCCTACTAAATATTAGGTTTTCTCTACTTCCCTTCGGGAATCAAACGTATAATTTAATAGTGGCCCCTTCATCATTGACGACGTTGCCTGAATTCCAAGACTGGAGGGGGACATTCGTAGATATCAAACTCTCAATAACCGCATGGTTAAGTCAAGAAACCTCATAACAGGAAAAGAAATATTAATTGTTTTGTTGTGCATACAACATTATAAAATATGAAAGAGTGGGAGCAGTGCGTTGCTTCAAGGAAGCCTGCTCCAACAACAGAGTCCTCATGCATGAGGTGTTTGTTGTACCGGGTGAGACAGAGTCAGAAGCAACAAACCCTTCATCACCCCGACCCTGAACCTATGCTGAGCTCAGCTAGGTTCCTGGGCGTAGCCATATTGACCAATATCAAACCTACTGAAGCTAGTGCAACTAGCCAGGAACATACTGGGGTCACTATCTGACCCATTACATATCGACCTTCTGAGTCTAGTGCGACTAGCATAGAAACTTGAAAATCATATAACCGTAGGGAAAAACAATTCTTTATTATTCATAAAAACATAAGCTGGACAGTTAGACAATGGAAACATTTACAGAGTCACTTCGGAGTTCTTGTAATCTAGTGCAACTAGTCTCGAAAACTGAAACACGAAAAACATTCTTTTATTAACCTCTGAAGTGCGCATGGGGGGTATGAGACACCTCTGCCTGTGCGCATGTATTTGAGCTGTTTCCATCACTAAAATATTTATTTTACCATAAATAGCATTAATACTTATCCATATGCGCCTATTATATGTTGATTATAAAGGTATTAACCTGTTACAACAATAAAACAAGTGAAAACAGCGTTTGGATGGTCAAAGTCGGCGATACAGGCCGGGAGTTACATAATGTATGGCTGAGGCAAGCTCCTCTCCCGCCAATTTTCCCCAAGGCTGGAGAGACACTGTCGATCGATACTCTCTCTCTCTCTCTCTTGTACTCGCTTGCTAACAGTGATGACAATGTCCTGCTTGCAACTCGCTAATGTTAGCACAAAAATATACCACAGAATAAGGGAATAACAGGGAAAATAGGTGATAACTGAAGGAGGGGAGGAAAGTGGGGAAGGAGGGGAGGTAGAGGAGTGATATTTTGCATGGCCCAGGGGCAAAAAAAAAAAAAAAAAATCGGTGTTTTATATTGATTTTTTTTTCTCTGACTCTTAAGAGTCTTCCCGCAGTCCGCCGGGGGAACTCTTAAAGAGTCTTCCAGCAGTTCCCGGGTTAATTATAAAACATGAGCTTGAATTAAGCTTTATAATCTAAATTCTCAATTCTTTCTAAACCAAGTAATCCGAGCTTCTAAGCTCATACATATCTAATTTTGGGCACAGCCCGGCGTAAACAGCGCATAGCTTGCCCTATACCAACTTGTAATCCTGTGTAAGGGGGAGTTCCTCTCTTGTACTGGGATCCACATATCCCCCCCTTTTTCTCTGAAGCCCTATAGGGCGTAACTATCACAGTACTAACAACTAGGAATAGGCCTACAAGGCAGAACCACCGGAGTGTGTCCATGGGCAGACTTTTTTTTAAAGAAAATGTAGTTTGTAAATAACACGGGGAAGTAACTTTTACCATGACAGACTGTCCTGATGGCACTTCCTAAGTCTATTACCGAGCCCCGCCTCCTGGGCGAGGATCAGCGCGTAACTGAGTCAGTCGACTATCTCAGTCAGTCCGCCGGAGAATCCTTAGACTATCTCAGTCAGTCCGCCGGAGAATCCTTAAAAATTCCATTAGGCGGGCATCAAGCAAGACACTCGGGGAACCTGAACCGTAGGCCTTGACGGGCTCCCGCCGTGAGCCCCGCCCTTCTCGGCGTAACCCAGCCGGCACATAGACATAAGAACATAAGAACATAAGAAAATGGGAGTCTGCAAAAAGCCGATCGGCCCATACAAGGCAGATCCCTGTTACACCCAACCCCAATTACAAGGCCCAATTATAGGCCCAACTCACTAATACCTTGAGTACTGCCCCCACCAAAATGGTCAGGGTTTAACACAAGATTACGGGGGTCTGCTGAGCGCCGATTGGCCCACACCTGGTAGATCCCCCTCACACCCAACCCATCTCGTCCATATGCCTATCTAATTTTATCTTAAAGCTCCCTATCGTTCTTGATCCCACTATATCACTTGGTAGCCTATTCCACCCATCTACAACTCTGTTTCCAAACCAATATTTGCCTATATCTGTTCTGAAACGAAATTTATCTAATTTGAAACCATTTGTACGAGTTCTTTCGCTATCACTGAGCTTTAGTACATTTTCATGTCCCCTTTATTAATCCCACTAACCCACTTGAATACCTCTATCATATCCCCTCTAACACTGCGTCTCTCTAACGAATGTAAGCCTAATTTCTTCAACCTTGCTTCATACGGAAAATTCTAATATTATGGATCATTTTTGTCATTCTACGTTGTACTCTCTCCATTGAATCTATGTCCATTCTGTAATAAGGACACCAAAATTGAACAGCATAATCCATATGGGGTCTCACTAATGACAAGTAAAGTTTTAAGATAACATCAGCAGTTCTGTTACTCACACTCCTAGATATGAACCCGAGAATCCTGTTTGCCTTGTTACGAACGCTTATACATTGTTTTCTAGGCTTCAAATCATTGCTAACAAACAAACCTAGATCTTTCTCACACTCTGAGTTTTCTAATTCCATATTAACTAGTTTATAATTATTTAACATTTGTATGCATCTTCCCTATCTTTCATACCTTGCATTTGTCAATGTTAAACTTCATCTGCCAATTTACTGACCATTCGTGTAAGGTATCTAGATCCCTTTGCAGACACTCTATATCTCTATCTGAATAAATTTTTCTCCCCATTTTGGTATCGTCTGCAAATTTACTTATCCTACTAGTTATACCTAAATCAAGGTAATTTATGTATATAATAAACAACAGAGGACCTAATACAGATCACTGGGGGACACCACTTTTGACTGCTCCCCATTCTGACTTGGTACCATTTATGCCGACTCTCTGCTTCCTACCAGTTAGCCATGACCTAATCCATCCTAACAACGCCCCACCTATTCCATGTGCCTCTACCTTTCTCATCAATCTTTCATGAGGGACTCTGTCGAAAGCTTTACTGAAATCTAAATATATTCTTCCCTATTTTTAATACCTTGCATTTGTCAATGTTAAACTTCATCTGCCAATTTACTGACCATTCGTGTAAGGTATCTAGATCCCTTTGCAGACACTCTATATCTCTATCTGAATTAATTTTTCTCCCTATTTTGGTATCGTCTGCAAATTTACTTATCCTACTAGTTATACCTAAATCAAGGTAATTTATGTATATAATAAACAACAGAGGACCTAATACAGATCCCTGGGGGACACCACTTTTGACTGCTCCCCATTCTGACTTGGTACCATTTATGCCGACTCTCTGCTTCCTACCAGTTAGCCATGACCTAATCCATGCTAAGAACGCCCCACCTATTCCATGTGCCTCAACCTTTCTCATCAATCTCTCATGAGGGACTCTGTAGAAAGCTTTACTGAAATCTAAATATATAATATCATATGACTTGTCATTATCTACTGCTTCATATACCTCTGAGAAAAAACTAAGCAAATTTGTAAGGCAAGACCGTCCCTGAGTGAATCCATGCTGAGAAGAATTGATTAAGTTAAATGTTTCTAAGTGGTTTCTCATTTTCCTAGCAATAATTGACTCTAGTAGCTTTCCTATGATTGAAGTGAGACTAATGGGACGGTAATTGGATGCTATTGATTTATCACCTTTTTTGAAGATCGGAACTACATTTGCAAGCTTCCAAGCTTCTGGAACTATACCTGTTTCTAATCACTTGTTAAATAGAAATGTTAATGGGTAACTTAACTCATCTCTGCATTCTTTTAATACTCTAGCATATACCTCATCAGGACCAGGCGATTTATGAGGTTTCAGTCTGTCAATTTCCTGAAGCACATAATTTTTACTTATAGTAACCGTACTTAACCTATTTTCTATACTATCGCTGTATACCTTACAGACTTCTGGAAACTGTGCCAAATTTTCATTAGTGAAAACGGAAAGAAATTGACTATTTAATGTACTACACATTTCTAAATCATTTTCTGTCGTTTCTCCTATCGAAGTTTTAAGGGGACCAATTACATCTCTAACCTTGGATTTATATAGTTGGTAAAAAGCTTTAGGATTATTTTTTGAGTCATTGGCAACCTTAATTTCATAATTTCTTTTTTCTTTCCTAATATCCTTTTTTACCTGTCGTGATAGATTATGATAGTAAGCAAGTAGGTGAATTTCACCTTTCTTAATTTTTCTATATATTCCTCTTTTTTCCTAGAATATCTAATAGTCTATTATTCATCCATTTGGGTTGGTTCTGTGTTGATCTAAAAAAAATTTTAGGGATATATTTATTTTGCGCATTGAATACTGACTTGATAAAATTATCGTATGTATCTACCAAGTTTGACGTCACTTCCTGACTTAAGATGACAGGTGCTTGAGAAGGGATACACTCATTTGGACACCTGGATCGACTTAATTTTTTGACCATAGGGTCTGCTAATAGGGCTCTTCTTAACCCACCATAATTGGCTTTTCTGAAGTCAGGTATTAATGTTGTATTCTCTCTGGTATTACCTTTCCATTGTATATTAAAATACACAGAATTGTGGTCACTATTTCCTAGGTGGTCCCCTATCTCTACATTGTTTATCATATGTTCATTGTTACTGAAAACTAAATCGAGAATATTATTACCTCTAGTCGGCGTATCTATGAATAAAAATAAAAAACTATCTTGTACTACCTCAATAAACTCCTCAGAATCAGAGTCGCCTATTTGATGCTGCCAATCTATATTCGGAAAATTAATATCCCCCATAATGCACACATTGCTAAACCTTGATGCCATTTTAATTTCCTCCCATAATGACGTTCCGTCATTTCTACTCGTATTTGGCGGTCTATACATAACCCCAATAACTATGGTCTCACTACCTTCGTTTACCTCTACCCAAACACTTTCATTATCGTTATTTATTCTAATACCTGATTTAATACAGCTTTTTAATGTACTCCTGACAAACACTGCTATACCGCCACCCCTCCTACTTGTTCGGTCATATTTAAACAAACTATATCCTGGTATATCAAATTCTGCTAAAAAATGCCTGGTTTCTGTATTAATCCACGTTTCAGTTAGTGCTATTATGTCTATATTTTCTTTGATAACAAGGGCTCTAAGTTCGTTCATTTTGTTACATAGACTCCTACAGTTTGTGTAATATACTCTCAATTTACCTCTTTTATTTATACCTAATTTTCCTTTATTTCTAACTACATTTCCATCTTCCATTGCACCATCACTACTATCATTACCAATATTGTCATATATTTTAGCATGAGACTGAATATCCTTATCGCTTTCGCCTGACGCTAAACATTTTCCATTTAACCTCTCTTTTACACTCTCAATATTTCTGTCCAAATCCCCACAACCACCCTGTCTAAAGAACTAGCTAATGTAGAAACCCCTAACCGTGAAAGATGAACCCCATCCCTTGCGTACATCCTATCTCTCCCATAGAAACTATCCCAGTTATCAATGAATGGTATTGCTTTTTCTTTGCAATATTTCTCCAACCGGCAATTGATAACAATCGCCCTGGATGTCCATTCCTTGGGAACTCCTCTTCTGGGTAGGATACAATGTACTACAGGGATCCCTCCCTTCATCCTAACCTTATCTAACACCTCCCGATACTGCTGCAGCAGTTCCTCACTTCAACCCTTACCAACATCGTTACTCCCGGCACTGAGACAGATAATGGGGTTATCTCCACTATCTTCCAAGATGTGGTCCATCTTCTCTAAAACCCTCCCAACTCCATGGCCAGGCAGACACACAATCTTCCTAAGTTTAGTGCGGGTAGCCCTAACTAAATGTCTTACCATGGAGTCGCCCACAATCGACACAGACTTACCTTCTCGGGACACAGACTTACCTTTCCCTCGGGAGGATCCAGCAGCTGCAGTTGGAGAACCCCTGGTGGTGGCAGAAGCTCCCTTGGTGGTGGTGGTGGTGGTGGTGGTAGTGGTGGTAGGTAGCACAGCATCAGCGGTAGGAGCTGAGTCGGCGGCAGGCACTTCGTCTAACCCTCCCTTATCCTGACTATCTTTTCCCTCACATTCGTCTCGCAAAGGAGAGAATGTATTTGTCACACTCATACCTATTCTACTATCCTGCTTCTTGAGTGTGACTTTCCCACCCGTATTTTTAACAACCTGCCATGCATACAATTGTTCATCAACTTCCTCCCATTTCCCTTTACTCGACTTAATTTCCTCTTGGCTAAGCTTGAATGCTAGATTTTCGTCTTTAATCAAATCCACTTCCCTCTGAAGTTTAACATTAACCTCCCTTAGAGCCAAGACCTCTTCCTTCACCACAACCATCTCTTCCCTTACCTGGAGAATAAGATGATGCAGTTCAGTAAAGGACTCGCACTCCATACCTGCCATGATCCCAAAAAGCTTAGCGAGGAGCAAACAACTAAGTACAGAAAACAAAAACAAATAAGTCAACTAACAGCTAAAAACTGAGCTAAAACACTTTTATATATACACGAGTGCACTGCCTCCAAACACAGGTAGGTGCGTATGGTCACTGGGTCACGAGCAGGTGGTCTTGGCAGGAACTCAGATTAACACAACCTCCTCCTGTCACTGACTGAATTTACAAGGTGACATTATGGTGAAAGGTTGATATTATATCTAAAACATAATTTACAATAGTCCCGAGGTCAGAGAAAGTTCAGGGACAGCGCGGCTGGCCACTAAGATAGGGATGATCCGGCTATTCGTAGGTTGACCTACGGCGGGACCGTTTTTAAAAGTCATTTGGGATTGAATGGGAAAAGTAGTTGCCCTTGAAGGGATGAGTTATAGAGAACTGAAATGGCCTAGGGATTAACCGGGCCGAAAGGTGGTCGGGAGCCCTGACCGAAAGCCTTAAACCACAAGGATCGTAGAAAACGGACGTGTCCGTAAGGTCAAGTGAAGCCTGCTAACTGGCTTGAAGCAAGGGAATGTGGTTATGATTCTATATGGTGTTACGACTGGGGTTCAAATATATCAGGGCTCTTATTCATTGGACTAGTAATGGCATAAATGTTACAACGGAAAGTGCTAGCTCCAACCTCTGATGTATATTCCCAGTGAACAAAGAACACAAATACTCTACAGAGTTCTATATGCAATAATAGGCTATCAAACTCTCAATAAATGTGCGTGTACTCTAGGCTTAATGTTATGTGAAAACAGCCTATTACTACCTATAACCGAAGGTGCTTGGTTATGGTATGCAAAGTAAGGTGGTAAGAGAAGTTACAGCTTACGTTACTTTAATCAATAAATGTCAGGCATTCCTGCATGAAAGAAAGTGCACTAAAGTCCTTCAACACTAACAAGGAATCTTCTTTAAATGTTAGATGCTATATAGATGCTCGTATCGGAAATGGAACCCAAAAAGGCAGGCAGTGGAACAATGCTCGTGCAGGCTATGCACACAAAAAGGCAGAATATATATAATGCCGACGGAGCCAAGAATATCCTAAACACAACAACAATAATAATAATCGCCACGACAATGCAGTATTCCTATCAACAAAAAGAGCCTAAGTCGTTTGTGTCTCAATACATCAAACTAGGCTGCGAAATGCTTGTGTAATCATAAATGGGTATGCCTAAAAAGAGTAATTGGTTTGATATACGTAATGTCTACTGTGACTGATAAAGTCTAGCTAGAGTCAATGATACGAGATACTGGTGCGCATGGCATGCCGCATAGCCTAGTGCAAATCTCAAGTCTGTGCGTCAAATATTACGTTATAGGGAAGGGTAGCTCTCTTGAGAAACCTTAATACCGAAGTATTAACTCCTTCAGACATATTATGTTCCAGTAAGTCCAAGGAGGCAGGAGCCCCGGAATCATTGCCACTGCCTCGCACTACACTCACAACAACACTGCGGCCGTTAGAATTATCGGAGGTGGCTGAGGTTGCCACCAACGGTTTTATCCTAAGCTAACTTATCGGACTTACTGAGCTCATATGACGCAAAATCGCGTCATAAACTTATTGGAGAGCCATGGAGATAAGTCCATATGACGCGATCGCGTCATATGAGTTTTTGGCGCACTGGACCATATGACGCGATCGCGTCATATATGTCTGGGGGAGTTAAGCGTTCTCCTGGCGTACCTCAAAGACAAACAACGAGCTTAGAACAGTGCAGAATGGTATAGGCAAAAAGCCCTCATTCGTGCATGCTCTACTCTCAATGGCACACAGACTAGAATTTACTCAATCAACTCCAGTTCTCAGGTATGTCGTGCAGCTTTTAACTAAAGCCAGCACTCATAGGAAACAATACCTTATAATATCAGACTCCTAGTCTAGCATTATCTAATCCAGCAGAACACTAATAATTAAAGGATGCAGTACTTAAACAATATAAATGCCAACCAATGCTTCGTGATCCACTTATCTTAACAACTAACATACATGGGTTATATCAGACCTTAACGCACAATACAACTGGCCAGCATGAAGCTGATTTTGCAGAGTTAACTAGAGGGGATATAATATTAATAAAAGGTGGTGAAAGATATGAAAAAAGAGAGAGGTAGGCAGAGGAAAAGATTCTCAGGTGCGAGCGGGGTACAGGTAGTAAGGGAAAAAGATGGGTGCGTTCTAGAAACCAGATCTGAGGGAGAGAGTGGCGAGGAACTGTATATATACTCGCACCAGCTCGAGCCGCGTGGGAAAAAAGCGGTTACAAGTCCTCTAGCCACTACCAAAGTAGCTAGCAAAACATTACGTCACCAAGCATGGTAAAGAACTCCCTCAACCAATCCCCACGAGGCCAGCCAGCTGTGACGTCATCGAGCGGGGCAAAACGCGCCCCCTCTCACTCTGTTCTACTCTCTCTCTCTCTCTGATCTTATCAATACTAGTTAAGGATAAAACATATACTTTACAATTAAATATATAAAGCCTTGACATGGGCGAAAACAAAGAGCCTTTCTGGACTGACCATGACACGAGCTTTCACATGAAATAAAGCACACTCTAATACACAAACTGTAGCCCCATCCACTGCCCTGGCAATCCTAGCGAGTCACTGTAGGACAAGCCATGCGGTTCTAACGGAGTGGTTAACGTCACACCCCCCCCCAAGATTTTTCTCAGAGGCCCCAAGGCTCACAAAAATCTGATGGTTAGAACCCATGATATATCTCCACTTCCCATCACCCAGCGGCAGTAAAATATCTGGCACAGTTCTTCAACAAAACATTTTTCAAAATTATAACCCTCCCCAACACCATAGGTTAAATTATATTTAGTTATGCTCCTCAAGAGCGAGCTTCTCTAGCCCAGCATTCTGAGAGGAGTGCAACTCAGAATTACTGCTATAACATACTAAAAAAATTCAACTATCAAAGAAAGAGTTTTTATTTGATTTTTATGTTTATAATTTGTTTATTTCGGCTGCACTATAGGGGCAAGCCTAGTTTTTTCTTCTATACCAAACGCTCAACTCCTGCTTTACGACCCAATACGCTGGGCTACAACCGCGAGCCAACAAGCACCAAGCGCAAAATACTATTCAAACTAAAGCAGGAGGCTACCCGTGTGTCAATCTACCCAGGATCATATACCCTTGAACGACCATCTGCAACCACGTTGTCACAACCGGCAATATGGCGTATGTCCAGGTTATATACCAGTAACCTTAGTGACCACCTGGTCAGCCTCATATTCCGATTGTGAAACTGGTCCAAGAACTTGAGAGGGTGATGATCTGGGTAAACTACAACGACCGGACCATAGGCTGGAACACAGACCTCGAAATGCCTCAGAGCAAGTACAACCGCCAGCAGCAACTCCTTGACAACAGAGCAGCTCCCCTGGGCCGAATTGTACTTCTCCGAGCAGAAACTAACAGGATGCTCCAGCCCATCATCGTCCTTTTCCACAAGGACGGCACCAGCCCCCACACCACTAGCCTCCGTTGCTAGTTGGAAAGGTAGGCTAAAGTCAGGGGCCCTGAGGATCGGGTGAGTGCACAACAGGTGTTTTACTTCTCTAAACACCTTCTCACACTCAGGCGCCCATTTGAACTTCTTATCCTTCCAGTTATCCTCCACCTGAGCTTGACTGTCCCGTTCTCCTTCTCCACCTTGACTGCTAAACGTCATCACAGGCACAGTGAGAGGCTCAGGGGGTGCCTCCCATACTCCTTCACGGGATTATCATGACATAACTGGTTGCGCTTCCGTCTGTCTGGAGTGGCTACCAAGTAAACCAGGTCCGATAGCTCCTCCACCACCCTATAAGGACCAGCGTACTTCGCGGATAAGGGGTGACCTACAAGGGGCAGTAGAATCAACACCTCCTGACCCACGTGAAACTCCCTGAGTTCAACCTTGAGGTCGTACCTGTCCTTCCTGAGGGCCTGAGAGCTAGTCAAATTACGGCCAGCCAACTCCAGACTGCGCAACATCCGTTCTCGACTGTTGAGGACACACTTGAGCATAGAACAAGGTTTTTCTGCGCCCTCCCATACTTCTTCAACCATATGGAGACGCCCTCTGACACGGTGTCCAAAGACGAGCTCATTAGGGCTGAATCCCAAACTCTCCCCAGGTACCTCCCACACAGCAAACAAAACACATGGCAGGCCAAGATCCCAATCCCTCCCACTCTCAAAGCAACAACAACGAAGCACAGATTTCAAGGCTGAGTGCCATCGCTCTAACACACCCTGGCTCTCCGGATGATATGCAGATGACATAACCCCAACAATCCCATGCTGCGGCATTGCTTGTACAAAGAGGCTAGAAGTGAAGTTGGGTCCCCGGACTGACTGAATCCCCTGCGGGTAACCATACCGGGAAAAATACACTAGCAAGCTTCGGACCACCGTTTTCGCCGACCCATTTCTCATAGGGTACGCGTCAGGGTACCTTGTTGCTACATCTCCCGACTGTGCATCACTGTCCTCCTTCAACTCTTTCGTCTTTTTAAGCCCATCCTCTGCCCCTTCAGGAACAGTTACTGGGTCTTCTCCAGACTCGAAATGTGGTCCTAATAATGAGTCCCCGAGAAGGTCCGTTGACACTAAACTCTCAACCGCATCAACTTCCAACCCCTTCTCGGTACCCTTCCTCCGTTGATCTAAAGATTGTTGACCAGAATGTGACTCCCTGGATGCAGAATCTCCGGTGACAACACACTCCATAGGCTGCCCCGGACACTTCCCAACCCACTCCTGCTCCTCCCTACTCACGTCGGCCGGCTTCTCGACAACGACTAAGGGTGGAGCCTCAGAAGTAGGCCCCGCAAAGAAGGAGGTCGACGCCCCCAACAGATAACTTCTCCACAATTCCTACATCCAGGTCACGAGTCACACCATCAACTTCCACCTTCATTCTTACAAGCGGGTATGACCTTGTCGCATTAACTCCCTGAACCACAACCACCCGCGCCGTATTGACAGGTTTACCAGTGAAATTTCTCAACAGTGTTTGCGATGCCCCAGTGTCACGCAAAATTCTCACCTCATGTCTTCTACCCCCCCACTCCACACAACCGAGTCCCCTGTGGTCACTAAAGGCATCACGGACAGGGAATAAGCCTTCCGGATCCTTCTGCACTGGCAGTGTATTTACCTCGGAAGAAATGCCTCTAACAAACTCCAATGTCCTCTTGAACACTCCAATGCCGTGAGCAAAAGACACGGCTGCCGGAGGAGGTCGACTAGGGCACTCATTTGCCTTATGACCCTCCTGGTGGCACCTAAAACACAAATTTCGGTTTCGGCTTATACTGTGATGTAAAAGGCCCCTGACTTTTCACATACGGTGTGGTGGTAGGTTTGGCTTCAGTTTTAGTTTCATTGCTCTTTGGTTTAAATGTGTCATTGCTACGGGGAGGGGGAGGATAACGGTCCCTAGCACTTGCATCGTACTTCTGTGAGGACCCGCAACCCCGAATCAACGACAGCCGTAGATCAGCCATTTCTGCTGCTTCTACTAGAGTTCTTGGGTTTTTCTCCTTTAAGTTCAAAGTTAGATCACCGCCCGTGCTCTTAAAGAACTGCTCCAACATCATTAACTGCTTAACTCCATCAAACGTTGTTACCTTCTCAGATCGGAGCCAGTTCCCCATAGCATCGGACAAGTCCCGGGCGTGTTCCAAAAAGGTGCTATCTCTTCCCTTAGTTACACCCCGGAACTTCAAACGGTACGTTTCTGGTTGCAGTTCGTAAGCCCTCAGGACAGCCTCCTTGAGATCCTCGTACACAATACATAACTCCAAAGGTAACGCATCGTAGGCTTTAAGACCCTTGCCTATTAATCTAGAGGATACAAGTGCTGCCCATTTATTCTCTGGCCACTGGTGTTCCTGGCACTTCTTCTCAAAGCGTGTGAAAAATTCTGTTACACCACTCTCATCAAACACCGGAACCAGTTTCAATAAGTGCGAGAGAGACTGCTCATGAACACGGTTACCAGCCCCAAGTCGCTGTCCCGTTGTCTCTACTCGCGACTTCTCTACGTCCATGTCGGCACAGTACCTAGTCGACTCAGCTTGGATTTTTGCTAGCTCTATTTGCTGCTGACTGATAGTTTTTCTCTCTTCTATCTTGGCTCTCTCTTCTATCTTGGCTAATTCTATTTGCTGCTCACCTGCCCTGATAGCCTTTCTCTCTTCGATCCTAGCTAATTCGAGCTGAAGCAATAATTCTGGAGATAACCCTTGAGGAGGTGAAGGTGCTACAATGTTTGAAATTAACGGTGGTCCCCCCAGGGGCAACCCACCCTGCCAGTCACCACCCACCTGTGGAAGCGTACCCGGGGTCAGCAAACCACTGGGATGGCTGGGAGTCGAGTGTAGGGGAAGCATGGCCGAAGGGCTCTGAGCACTCAACCCATCTCGCTCACCAGTCACCCTGCCCAGTACACACGTTATCAAGTTATCCTTGGTCATGCTGCTAGTAACCGCATGACCGATAGCTGTGGCCAGGCATTGAAGACCGTACCAATCCATACCCTCCAACCGCTCGGCAGTAACAGGCCATTGCAAAAATATCCTAGCATCCTCCTCACAGTTCACCCGATTAACCCTTTCATCATGCTGCTGTTCCTCAGTTTCGACATTACGTACTGTGTCTCCATTCTCCTCTGATCCGGTATAAGACATGATGCTCACAAAAATTTCTCACCACAATATTCAGAAAAGAAGCACCCCAAACTCTTATACCTCGATATACACACAAAAATTCTCGGAAATATTCAAGGGCTATACTATGTTCCAAAAAAAAATTATTCTTGCTGATCCCCGCAAAATATTCTCCAAAACAACAAATGTTCCCTGCTAATAAATGTTGGTTCACCAAATCCTAGGTAAGGTCGCCATTTGTTACGACTGGGGTTCAAATATATCAGGGCTCTTATTCATTGGACTAGTAATGGCATAAATGTTACAACGGAAAGCGCTAGCTCCAACCTCTGATGTATATTCCCAGTGAACAAAGAACACAAATACTCTACAGAGTTCTATATGCAATAATAGGCTATCAAACTCTCAATAAATGTGCGTGTACTCTAGGCTTAATGTTATGTGAAAACAGCCTATTACTACCTATAACCGAAGGTGCTTGGTTATGGTATGCAAAGTAAGGTGGTAAGAGAAGTTACAGCTTACGTTACTTTAATCAATAAATGTCAGGCACTCCTGCATGAAAGAAAGTGCACTAAAGTCCTTCAACACTAACAAGGAATCTTCTTTAAATGTTAGATGCTATAAAGATGCTCGTATCGGAAATGGAACCCAAAAAGGCAGGCAGCGGAACAATGCTCGTGCAGGCTATGCACACAAAAAGGCAGAATATATATAATGCCGTCGGAGCCAAGAATATCCTAAACACAACAATAATAATAATCGCCACGACAATGCAGTATTCCTATCAACAAAAAGAGCCTAAGTCGTTTGTGTCTCAATACATCAAACTAGGCTGCGAAATGCTTGTGTAATCATAAATGGGTATGCCTAA
This sequence comes from Paralithodes platypus, assembly GCA_032716605.1. Taxonomy (NCBI): domain Eukaryota; kingdom Metazoa; phylum Arthropoda; class Malacostraca; order Decapoda; family Lithodidae; genus Paralithodes; species Paralithodes platypus. The sequence goes on along the minus strand of CM064491.1, from coordinate 22,653,023 downwards.
AAAGAGTAATTGGTTTAATATACGTAATGTCTACTGTGACTGATAAAGTCTAGTCTGTGTGCCATTGAGAGTAGAGCATGCACGAATGAGGGCTTTTTGCCTATACCATTCTGCACTGTTCTAAGCTCGTTGTTTGTCTTTGAGGTACGCCAGGAGAACGCTTAATACTTCGGTATTAAGGTTTCTCAAGAGAGCTACCCTTGACTCTAGTCAATGATACGAGATACTGGTGCGCATGGCATGCCACATAGCCTAGTGCAAATCTCAAGTCTGTGCGTCAAATATTACGTTATAGGGAAGGGTAGCTCTCTTGAGAAACCTTAATACCGAAGTATTAAGCGTTCTCCTGGCGTACCTCAAAGACAAACAACGAGCTTAGAACAGTGCAGAATGGTATAGGCAAAAAGCCCTCATTCGTGCATGCTCTACTCTCAATGGCACACAGACTAGAATTTACTCAATCAACTCCAGTTCTCAGGTATGTCGTGCAGCTTTTAACTAAAGCCAGCACTCATAGGAAACAATACCTTATAATATCAGACTCCTAGTCTAGCATTATCTAATCCAGCAGAACACTAATAATTAAAGGATGCAGTACTTAAACAATATAAATGCCAACCAATGCTTCGTGATCCACTTATCTTAACAACTAACATACATGGGTTATATCAGACCTTAACGCACAATACAACTGGCCAGCATGAAGCTGATTTTGCAGAGTTAACCAGAGGGGATATAATATTAATAAAAGGTGGTGAAAGATATGAAAAAAGAGAGGTAGGCAGAGGAAAAGATTCTCAGGTGCGAGCGGGGTACAGGTAGCAAGGGAAAAAGATGGGTGCGTTCTAGAAACCAGATCTGAGGGAGAGAGTGGCGAGGAACTGTATATATACTCGCACCAGCTCGAGCCGCGTGGGAAAAAAGCGGTTACAAGTCCTCTAGCCACTACCAAAGTAGCTGGCAAAACATTACGTCACCAAGCATGGTAAAGAACCCCCTCAACCAATCCCCACGAGGCCAGCCAGCTGTGACGTCATCGAGCGGGGCAAAAACACTACGCGCCCCCTCTCACTCTGTTCTACTCTCTCTCTCTCTCTGATCTTATCATTACTAGTTAAATTAAGGATAAAACATATACTTTACAATTAAATATATAAAGCCTTGACATGGGCGAAAACAAAGAGCCTTTCTGGACTGCCCATGACACGAGCTTTCACATGAAATAAAGCACACTCTAATACACAAACTGTAGCCCCATCCACTGCCCTGGCGATCCTAGCGAGTCACTGTAGGACAAGCCATGCGGTTCTAACGGAGTGGTTAACGTCACAATGGAATAAAAATAAGAGAAAGAAAAGAACGAGAGTGGCTTGAAGGGCTCCCGTTTCTGACCACGGAACTTCAGAAGGGGTCGGAAAGAAAGACCCCGGCCGGCAGTGATTGGTTTGTAAAAATGTTGCCCTGCTGCTGAGCTGTCCCTGATCCCTGGGAAAGATTTTCCGGATGCATACAACTTGGTTAAGTATAAAGAGATAGGCCCCAGTCCATTGGAGATAGGGAGAAAAAACCCCGCCGGGATGACTTCCCATCTCCAACGGCGGGGGACGATCTCTTAAGGAACATCCGGCACCCAGACGTGCTGAGGGCTGGAATTACTTAGAATAGTGAGGAAACTAATGTGTTTCACCGTACCTATCGCATCAAGAGGGACCGTATGGGGGACCGACCCACGTTAATGCGGGTGGGAACCTTTTGGTTACCGCCTCTCCGTACTAGTAATTATTTGTGACTAGTATTACATTATTGTTAAAGGTCGCAAGCCGGCGGGCGGGTGCCTCCGGCTATCACTTTGTCATTGAATTGTGAGATGGACACTCCGAGTGCGGATCCGCCGGGGAGTTAACGGTTTTTTGCAGAACCGACTCTGGGTGGCGGCCGCAGTCTCCCTTCCCTGCGTAATGAGTTCGTTTCCCTTCCCTTATGCAGAGGGTGGTTATCGGTCTGTTATGCAACGCCATGTGAGGTAAAGCCGCATGACTTCCTCTCCGGCGTGCTGTTGTGTGGACCGGTTCTGGCCAGTCAGACCGAAGACATCAGGGGGCGCTGCCCCCCGTGGGAACTAACACTTGGTCGAACCTCGAAACCCTATTGCGCTAGCATGGCCGAGGGAGGGAGGAAGACCGAGGGAGAACTGAAGAATCCTGAACCGTAGTCCTAAAAGTATATGTATTTTAACCAAAGAGCCGGAGGTGAACCCGTCCGCCTGCCGCTTGGAGCCGTCAGGGAAAAACCTATTGGTTTGTCTTGTCCTTTGAGCGCAACATTACCCTCACATCTCGCTCACAGGGGCTATCAGAAAATTAAAAATAGGGAACGGAACGCCGCCCGGTCGTTGTGCTAGCCAGTCAAAATCGGTAATGGGGGGAGGGGGAATTGGGGACAAGGTATTGGATGTAATATCTACAGCAAATTGTTGCAGTTCCTGATCCTACGTTTCCCACGGCCCATCGCCCACCTCACTCAGATTCAGCTCCCTTTGGTCTTTATGTGGACCACATCTGTGAAATTTGGGAGAAGGCTCCCTCTGTGTATACAGAGAACGACAACCAGTAGAGCTACATCGTTTATGGCAATCAGAGCAAATGGGAGTGTCTGGGTGAGAAGGATCCTGGACCGGGAAATCCGCCGGAAGAGGAACCAGCAGGGATGGGTTGTACACAAAATATTGAAAATTTACCGGGTCAGGTCTAGCATATATAGGAACCTGTATGACTGTACCGTTAGCATCTTTTGCCCTAAAGACATGTTTACGGTTGACTTCAATAGCCCACTCCACCGGCACTGGGACCTCCCCTTGTGTTGATTTATGCCCCTCTCCTTGTGTCACTGCCGTGACCGGAAGCCAGAGCCTGCCTGGTGTTTTGATGGCCTGAGATTGGGACGGGACACCCGGCGGGACTAGGGGAGCACTGGGGTGAGAACTGGGGGTGGAAGAGGGACCCGGCGGGTTACTCACCGCATGGGTCCTGTCTACCGAGGGGGATAAGTAAGGTTGGGTATCATCCGAACCCACAGAACTATTCTGGCTGAGGTGTTCCTGACTATGAACTGACTCAGTGTCCAACCTATTCAAGGGGGATCTAAGTTCGGGAGGAACAATTGACCAAACATCCGCCGGTAGTCCCTGCTTGGGTCGGCCGACGGAAGGGGGAGCTATATTGGTGGGCTTGGACGCACCCATGAATTCTAGGTCTCCTAACCCTAGGAGTTGCTTCGAGGTTGAGGGACGGACTAATGGGCCTGTCAACGAAGCTGGGGTAACATTTACGGCCCGCGGCTGGTGCTCTTGCCCCGCAGGTCGGGAATGAACTGGTCTGTTTAGCGCCGGGCCCGTAGGCGACAGGTAGCTAATTATGCGGGTCGTTGCTGGCCCGGCGGATGGGACTGCCGGAGAGGGAATGCCTACATGATATGAAAGGGGGGCCTAGATACACTGTGAGGTGGTCCCAGTGCCCGAGTAGGGGCCTGACCCTGCTTAATGGCACACTGACTGATCACCTTCTGTAACAATTCATTTAGCTGCACAGTCGTTAACTTCGTGGGAGTGGTTTGTCTAGTTAGCCTAACTTGTTAGTCTGTCGGTATCAGAGTGTCAGCCTGTTTGAGAGTGGCCGTGTGTGTCGGAGGATTGTTCATCAGTGTCTGACTGCTACTAGCCGTAGCCGGATGGTGAGAACCGCAAGCCGGTGACTTCTGGTCACGCGGCGGAGGTGTTACCGGGGTGGTCGCATTCTGTGAACCCATATTCTTAAGGGCGGCCGTCAAGCCGAGCTGGTCCTCAGAAGGAGCCAGGAGTGTCGCGTGAGACCGTATGGTCGTAACCGCATTTGATGTAAATACACCTGGAGACTGAGTAGAGGTCTGAGCCATGTTGGCTTGCTGAGCCTGTTTGTTTGACAACACTAACTTGGAACCTTGGAGCCTAACGTGTACAGTTTGTCTAAGTCTAGTGGCAGTGTGAGAGAGGCCGGCGTCCGGCTCGAGGAGACCGGGGCTAACCCCCTGCGTCCCTGAAGCGGCCGCCGGACCTTCCAGCTGTGATCCTGTGAGATCTACTTGCGCAGAAGTAGGAGTTTTATTAGAAAGTAACACACGTCGTGGTGGGCTCGAGAGCCGGCGGATCTTGTCAGGCAGATAGTCCGTGCTGTCCATGCGCCTCAGGTTGCCCGCCGGGGGAGCTGGGTGAGCAGGTTGGGGGCATTCCGGTGACATCAAGCGGCACCTCTTGGATGGGGGAGAGGAGCTCTGTGTAGATGTCGTGGATGACGTAGGGGACCCAATGGTTAACAAGGGTATAGGGGAGGTGTGTAACTGGTGAGCTATATGATCATCAAATCATTCAAATGAGTACAATTGAACTACCCTCAATAATTCTGGGTTGTCACATGACAGTTCTTTGTTAGCTACCTGAGAAACATAGGTCTTAAACTTAGTTTTAACGTCAATGAGAGTGAGTAAGCAAGACATATCTTGGGCGACGAGCCATTCTTCGAACAGATCTGAACACACCGGACATGTACGAGATGCCCACATGAAAGAGTTTCTGTTTAAACACTGAACACACCTGATACACCTGCTATGTGCTGGTATTGGTATCAAAATACAGGTGGGGGTTGAGCAGACTGTAAACAAAGGCATGATGCAGAGACTCCTCTCCCCGGCGGGAACGACGCGGTAGCTGGCTGTCCTGAGTGTCCACCTGGAAAGAAAAATTTCCAGGAATCAATGCTCATAAGGATATACAGGGAGAGTCTCACCTATCCTAACCTCCCGGTGTAAGAAGAATAGGAGGCAACAGCCTCCTTCTTCTTGTTACCCCTAAGAGGGCGTGAATAGCCTCTTCCCATGCCCCTGAGTAATATGAGAAGGGGATACCACTGAAAACAGAGGGCCACCGTTACGATGTAGGTCGTAGATTAGTGAGCCCCCTGACGGCGGACCGCTCTGTGCTCCACAAAACACACAAGCAGCCGCTGAATCGTTTACCAACTAGGCCACTGGCACGGCGGGGTAAACGCCATTGAAGTAAGCGTGCTAGCTGATGACGACACAAGTGCAGTGTCCGCCGGGGTCTGTTACTCACTGGGCCGCCGGCAAGGCGGGGTAAATGACCGTAATATTTCACGTCAAAACTGACCAGTTCTAATGACCGGGGGACCCCTAACGGCAGGGATCGGGTTGTTCCGTACACGAAAACACCACCCGCCGGAAGACTTGTTGCTCTTGCAGCCGCCGGAAGGCGGAGGCAAAGTCCGAGGGGCTCAAAACCACCTTACCAACCAGATTTACATGGGCGTCTGCCAGATCCCAGAGGGACCAGGGACCACGGGGCATTGGCGCCGCCACACCCACCGACGCCAAACCCGGCGAGGGAGACACGAGCCCTTGAACACGCCGGCACGGCAGACCGACCCAACGGCTACAAACCTTAGGCCGGCGGGCACAGCAAAGGAAGGGGAACTCGGAGCAAAGCACAGCCGCGAGGAAACCCGACCCAAACTTACGCACTCCCACGCGTGGAACACGTTGCCGGACTCCCGGAAAGTGGCACACTAACCAACAGGGAGACCACAACACACAGGGGACATAATAATTATCAATAACAGTAATAAAAAAGACCCCCCAAAACTAGATAACCTATAGGCTTATCCGGAAAAAACAGTACAAACTACATGAAGAACCAAGAACAGTTCCAAAAGGGCAAAGAGAAAAACCCCCACGTGGGGCCTCTCACAGGCTCAAATGCCGGAGGACGCCACAACCACGTGTGGTATTACTAAAGATAGTGTTACTACGCCTGTACGGATAGTGTTTGACTGTTCGGCTAGGATGGACGAGAGGGCGTTCAGTCTGAATGACTATCTCCATACAGGTCCATCGCTAGTGGCTGACCTCACCCAGGTACTTCTACGCTTTAGATGCCATCAATTTGCCTGGGTGAGTGATATTGAGAAAGCATTTCTCATGGTGGGATTGAGTGAGAAGGATAGGGATGCTACTAGGTTTCTGTGGCCCATTGATCCCTTGGATGTTGCAAGTCCTTACATTGTCTACCAGTTCCATGCAGTTCTGTTCAGGGCCACCTGTTCCCAGTTCCTCCTTAATGCTACCATTCAAAAACACCTGTCTATGATACAGGAGGACAGTTAGGTAGTTAATAAGCTAAAAAGGGGGTTGTATATTGATAACTTGCAGGGGACTGGTGATGATGTAAGTGATTTGCAACAACAATGTTGGGATGCCCGTAGAATATTTTCCAGCGCTAACCTGTCTTTACGTGAGTGGGTCACAAATAATGAGAGCTTGCGGAACTATTGCACCTGAAGGGTATAGCTTCCGCCAAACAAGAAGGGGTTAAGGTACTTGGCGTTGCGTGGCTAACTGATAAGGATATGTTACAGGTTAATTTCCGCGGAAGTAGCCCTGCATTGGTTACAAAACACGAGGCTCTAAGTCTAACCGCGAGTGTGTTCGATCCTCTAGGAGTGTTGCTACCGGTAACCATCCGGGCGTACAGGACTTGTGGAGATTAGAGTGTGGGTGGGATGTACCCATTCCAGATGACGTGAGAGCTAACTGGCAGGGTATTTATGACGATATGATAGATAGTACAGGTATCATGTTTCCCCGTCAGGTCACTAATTCTAAGAGGGTTACGCTGCACCTATTTAGTGACGCTAGCTCAGTAGCATATGGTGTAGCGGCCTATGTGGTTGGTGATGAGGTGAGTAGGTTAGTAATGGCCAAAGCTAAGGTGGCGCCTATTAAGTCCTTCACCGTACCTAAGATGGAATTGACTGCTGTTCTTCTCGCAGCTCGTCTCGCATGTTATATATGCGAGGCCTATGCGGACGAGCTGATTATAGAGAATATATACCTCTGGTCGGACAGCCAGATAACCCTATGCTGGTTGTCTAGTAAGACGAATTTGCCTATCTATGTTCAGAATAGAGTTGATGAGATAAAGTCATTAGTCCCCGGCGCTCATTTTCATTATGTGTCCACAGAGGACAACCCCAGTGACTTAGTCACCAGAGGGATTTCATATGTGTCCTTAGTTGCTTTTTCGCTTTGGTGGGGAGGGCCCACATGGCTACCTCACCAAATGCTATGGCCTGATCATGGCCCAATAGGGGGCCCAATAGGAGGGGACACCACTGAGGGTTGTAACATGAGTCAAGAAGGAACCCTGTCATTGCCAGTACCGGTTACCCCTACTGCCATATTGAATTGGGACCGGTATGGCTCATATATGAAGTCATGGCATGTAATGGCATGGGCCCTTAGGTTTATTAGGACTCTTAGAGAGAAGACATAAGGGAACTATCAGGCAAAACCGGCATACTTGACGGTGCCGGAATTAAGAGCAGCAGAGTCAGCCATGATTAAGGTAGCTCAGAGAGAAGCTTACTCTGAGGAACACCCACTATTTGTCAAAAAGACAGGGCACACCAAGTAATATAGTGAAGCAGTTAGGCCTCTATATGGAGGGAGGCATGATACGCTGTAGAGGTAGGCTACACTTGTCAGCTTTACATGATAGCGCCAAGTATCCTATCCTTATCCCTAATAAACATCTCCTTAGTAATTACTGCCACAAAGTGTGTAACCATAGTGGTGTTAGTTATGTTGTAAATTACATAAGGCAAAGAATGTGGATCCCCAAGATTAGACAGGTAGTAAAGAAAGCCTTAAGGGGATGTATCATCTGCAAGAGATTGCAAGGTACATCATACAGTGCTGTACAGACCCCTCCATAATGCCGGAGTTTAGGGTTCAGGAAGTGAGTCCTTTCCAGGTAATGGGGGTTAACTACATAGGTGCCTTGCCAGTAAAAGAGAAGGGGGTTACTGTAAGTAAATTATATGTAGTCTTATTCACCTGTGCAGTTACTAGAGCGGTCCATGTAGAGACAGTGTCTAACCTCTCCTGCGAATCATTTTTGCATGCATTCCGTAGGTTTAGTAGCAGGAGGGGTTACCCTGAGATTATGATGAGTGATAATGCCACCACATTTGTTAGCGGAGCCAGTACATTACGGGAGTTGATAGATGATGCAAGGTTAAAAGGTACTCTAGCGGAATTCAAGTGCGAGTGGCGGTTTATACCGGCCAGGGCGCCATGGTTCGATGCCATATGGGAACGGGTCATTGGCATCCTAAAGGCTGGCTTGAAGAAGGTACTGGGTCGAGCATTGGTTACCTCAGAGGAACTGAATACGGTATTACTGGAGCTCGAGGCCACAGTCAATGATCGCCCGCTTGGCTACACGTACAGTGATCTTGAAGACCGTCTACCTATCACTCCTTCACAACTGGTTCATGGGAGGCGGATCAGAAGCTTTCCAAGGCGAGAAGTCACGGATGAAGATCTTAAGGACACGACGTGGCGTAACAACGATTCCGTCAATCAACGCTTCCAATATGTAAAAAAACTCTCACATGACCTGTGGAAAAGGTGGAGCACTGATTATTTAATATCACTCAGGGAGCAACATCGTCACTTTAACCTCTTAAGTGCGTAGGGGGGGTATTGGCCACCCCTCCCTGTGCGGAGGTATTTAGACTGTTTCCTAAACTCAAATCGTCATCATACCATAAATATCATTAATACTTATCCATATGCGCCTATTTTACGTTGATTATAAAGGTATTAACCTGTTACAACAATAAAACAAGTGGAAACAGTGTTTGGATGGTCAAAATCGGCAATAGAGGCCGGGAGTTACATAACTTATGGCTGAGCCAGCCTCCCGCTCCTCCACTCCTCCCCACGTCTGGAGAAAGACTGTCGATCGATACTCTCTCTCTCTCTCTTGCACTCGCTTGGTAACACATATGAGCACAGCCTGCTAGCAACTCGCTATTGTTAGCACGAAAATATACCTAAGAATAAGGGAATAAGAGGAAGAATAGGTGATAATTGAAAGGGGGGGGGGGAAGAGTGGAAGGAGGGGATGTGGAGGAGTGATATTTGGCACGGCCAAGGGGCAATTAAAAAAATATATATATATACTGGGCTGATTTAAATGTTTTTTGTTTTAGGCCTTGGATTATATGAGGAGATCCGCAGTGCACCGGTAAACCAGCTCTTATAAGGAGATCCGCACTTGCCGGGTTAATGGTAAAAAGAGGGATAGCATCGCCGCAAGTTGGGGACGTCGTTCTAGTACATGATGACGGCCCCCGACTTTTTTGGCGTATAGGTCGGATAATGAAACTTTCTCGTGGTCCTGACCACGAATGTAGGGTAGTTCAGGTAAAAACAGGAGCCGGTTTGACCACCAGACCGGTGGTTAAGCTATACCCACTAGATATAGATTTAGAGGTCGTGGTTGGCGACAGCAAGCCGAACTCTGATAATATCCTACCTGCTACTGGAGCGGACCGAGGTGATACACCTCAGAGGCCGTCACGTCGGGCTGCTTTGGGTTCCTCCCAGTTGTGGCGATCCATGATCGGGACGGGACAATTGTAAATACTTTGTATATAACTGGTGGCGGAGTATGTCGTGAATCCTAGCTGGTATAGATACCGTAGTTTGAATTTCCCGGGTTCACGACAGCTGGTTCCTTTTTGTTTATACGCATAACTTTATTTATCTTTGTGGATAAATATTACTGTGGTTACACCAATTATATCTTAGTTTATTTTCCCTTATTATTTAATCACGGGGGACGATGTAAAACCCTTAATATATTTTATATTGTCACGATAAAAGGGAATCTTGATCACACTTCACACAGACTTCACCCCGCTAACAACAAACCACCAGTTGCTGCCACATAACACCAGAACTTCCCTGATATTCGCCTACCAACCTGTCCATCACCTAATTTACACTCTTTGCATCACAGCTAAGTTCCTTTAATACTAGAAGTACTTCATAGATATTACTGGGACTACCACAGATAGCCGACATATACATAATAACATGTAAGTCAACCGCCGATCCGGTAACATTTTTATAGTCTAGGCCAATTCATCTTTCCAGGTTTAGTTATTTCTTTTATATCCATTTCTCCTCTACCCCTAGGAATAATAAACAGGATAACAATGAACAACATTGTGACCTGACCCACTATTGTTATGGATCTCACTACAAGATAAGTGAATTTACCCAAGCATTCTAGTTTCCATAAACATCTTGTACACACGCACTGCTTCACCCAACAAGTCACTAAATGCTTGATATTTTATCTTCATTCAAGAGACCTTTAGACCCAGTGGCTCCAATTCATGATATAGTGCCTCAAAAGCTAGTGTGAAAATGTTTGTGACTTTGCTAGGATCACTGCATCATCGGCAAAGTCACGATCAGTGATCTTGATATTGAAAACGAATGTTTTGTATGTGCATGACTGTCCAGCCTATATAGTAACCAGTCCACACAAATATTGAAAGTGAAGCATACACTCCTGTCTTACCTCTTAAATTCACAGCAAAGAAGGTACAGTCCTGGCCACCACACTTGACATCACTCGCTGTTCCTGTATAAGTCCTGACACCAGATCACCAATCATTGCAGGTATCCCTCAGAGTTCTTCAAGTTCCCACCATGTCTCTCAATACATTGACTCGAATATCTTTTTGAGATCGACATAAACTACAAGCATCTCCTCTTGAATCTCAAGCCTGTGTTCTACAAGGTCCCGGAGCACCAGAAATCCAGAATTCAGTCAATTGTTGACATGGGTGCAAAATGAGATTTTTAGGGTCTTCAACCTTTTAGAAGGTGTACCCGCTTTAGTAATATATGAGAGAAGATTTTGCCTGATACACCGAGCAGCACAACATCATAGTTGGTGCAGTCTTGTTGGTCTCCTTTCCCTTTACAGATCAACCTCTTTTTTTTCCTTCAAGGGAAATGGTACCAGTTTGCCAGACAGCAGACAGGACAGGCGCTCATGCAACCCATGGATCATGGACTCGCTCCAGGCTTTCAGAAGTTCTCAGAAAATGCCAGTTTCCAGGAGTCTTCTATAATGTTCAGTGTCTTGCCCAATATATAGGCCCTCCTTGACCGCTGATTAATATCTCCAACACACTCAACCACTGACGCAAATGCTTCATGTTTGAAGCTAGGCTACACTCCTTATCCTTAAGCTTTTCAAAATGAAAACCTTGTGGATAATCAATAGAGATTATTCTGGTTTTGATATGTAACTTTAGAGCAGCAACATCAAGTCTGTAGTTTGTAACAAAGAAATCAACGCTCCTATACACCCTAGAGTTTTGAAAGGTTTTCCAATGGGTGTATGTGGTCAATCTCATTCATATACTTGTAGGTAGTAGGGGTAGGCAGCCCCGCCCAGGGAAGTACTACCGCCAAGGTTTCGGGAGACTCGGGGAATAGCCTGAATTCCATTTTCTCTCCCAGGCCTTGGTAGCTGGATACATATCTTTCTGCCTCACACATCAGGGGTATCAGGAAAACCCTCTTTATATAACATACATATCCAACTTCATGACATTGCCCTACATCGCTATCCTCTATCCATAAAACACTACTCTTCCCACTACATATCATACATGTAACACCATACACCTACCTAATAAATATGGCAGTACAATTGTTAAGAGCAAACCTGGTGGTCCCTCGGATATCCACCCCCGGCAGGGTTGGGTCATTGACACAGGGCCCTCCCGGTCGTCATCATGCGACTGTGTCAAGAGCATTGCAACGTCCCAAAGCTGCTCGTCGGTGCAGCTTTTTCTTTAGCAATATAAGGGGACTTCACTCTAACATCAATTCTGTACACCAATTTCTTCAAGCAGAATCCCCTACTCTCCTTTTTTTGACAGAGACTCAAGTAACATCCACATCTGACACGTCTAGATTTAATTTTCCAGGTTATCAACTGCTCCAAAATTTCAGACCTAAAGGAGGTGTATGTTGCTTCGCAAAATCTGAAATTGCCCTGGAGGAGGTTACTAGTTTCAATTGTCCCTATTTTGATTATTCTATATACAAATTAATTTCTGCTGGTAAATTTAAATACATATGTTGCATCTACCGTTCCCCAAATACTCCTCCAGAGCAAAGTCTTTTTGATTCTCTGTCCTCACAACTCAGTGTCCTCAACTTAAATGCTTCTTCTGAAATCACTGTGTTGGGTGATTTTAATATCCATAATGTTGAATGGCTCACTCATTCAGCCAGGACTGATGATGCTGGTCTTGAATGTGAGCTATTTGCAGACTCATTTAATCTCACTCAACTAGTCAACCAACCCACCCGTGTACCAGATAATCCTAATCATAATTCCCACCTACTGGACTTATTTTTAACAACCAATTCAGAAAATTATGATGTTACAATGAGGTCCCTGCTTGGATCTTCTGATCACTGTCTGATACAGGCCGCCTGTCTATCACCTACCACACCTTCCCACTCTGAACCTGTTTTGGTGACTAAATGGCATTACGATAGGGAAGACTGGGAGGGTCTTCAAGGTTTCTTTATTGATATTCCCTGGACCTCTTTCTTTTCTAATGATGCACACTCCACCTTGAGCCACATACAAGATTTTGTAAAAATTGGAATGGAAACTTTTATTCCTCATCAAAAGTACAGTAAAAAATCTAATTCACCTTAATGGTTTGACCATAATTGTGCTAGAGTAACTGAACAAAAAGCAATAGCCTACAATGCATACACAAGATCAAAAACACATGAAGCCTTTTATTACTTTAGAAACATCAGAAATCATGCCAAAACTGTATTAAACCTAACTAAATCAAACTTTCTCCACAAGCAGGCAAATAAACTTCTAAATAATCCAAATGATAACAAAATATTTTGGTATACTCTTAACTCATTCAAATCCAACTTCACTACTGCTTCATCCATTCCACCATTAAAATCTCTGACTGGCAATCTTGTAAGTGACCCACGAGGTAAAGCTAACCTCCTTCTTGCGGATATTTTCTCCACCAACTCAACCTTAGATGAAATAAATCAAGATGTCCCTGTACTTAATTTTGATTCGCCTGAAATTCCCTCACTTAAGATCCACACCAGACATGTCAAAACTATTTTGCAGAATCTCTCAGTAGATAAGGTTCCTGGTCCAGATGAAATTCCTCCAATAGTATTTAGGAATTGCTCCTTGGTGCTCGCTCCTGTATTGGCAAATTTGTTCCGTCTGTGTACTCATACCTCATGCTTCCCAGTACCCTGGAAAGAAGCAAACATCCATCCAGTTCCTAAAAAAGGTGCCTCTTCAGATCCATCAAACTACAGACCAATAGCTATAACTTCCACTCTTGGTAAAGTCTTTGAAATTAGTTTAAATAATCACATAATTAAGCATCTTGAGAATAATAAATTAATCAGTGATAGGCAATATGGTTTTAGACGATGTCGATCAACTGCAGACATTCTTTGCCTTCTTACGTATCAAATCAACCAAGCTACAGACCAACATGTTGAAACACATACAATAGTACTGGATATATCAAAGGCATTTTATAGAGTCTGGCATCAATCCTTATTGTCGAAGATGTCACACTACGGCCTTGCATCATTAGTTCCACTAATTTCTTCTTATCTTCATAACAGAAAAATACGTGTAATGGTAGATGGCCTTTATTCTCAATTTCACTCAATAAATGTTCCCCAGGGATCAGTTTTGGCCCCAACTCTGTTCCTCATTCATATCAATGATCTCATATCTACCACTCATAATCCAATACATTCCTACGCAGATGACTCAACACTCCACAGTTCCTTCACATTTACCAATTCTTTCACCCAACCCGATCTTATAAATTCAAAAATAAACACTGCAATTTCTCTGAACCAGGATCTTTCTAGAATTAATGAATGGGGACAAAAGAATCTAGTTTCCTTTAATGCACAGAAAACCAAGTACATTCAATTTTCTAACCGACAGAATCTCACTGACTCCCATATATTTTTTAATGATGTAAATATTCCCACTTCCCCTAGTATTGACATTCTCGGTGTAACATTAACTACTAACTTGAGCTGGACACATTATGTTAGTAGCATTGCTAAGAATGCCTCTAAAAAACTGGGACTCCTGTACAGAGTTCGAGAATTCTTCACCGACGAGCAGTTGGCCGTAATATATAAAAGTCATGTGCGTTCTCAGATGGATTACTGTTCACCTCTGTGGAGTGGAAGTGGAGTGGTTGCATTGAGGCAGTTGGACAAAATTCAAAATAAAGCTATTAGATTAATCAATAACCCTGCAATCACACAGGACCTTCCTACATTATCCATGCGAAGAAACGTTGCATCCCTTGCATTATTCTACAGATATTTTCACAGCAATTGTTCCGAGGAACTTGCTTTAATTGTGCCGCCTCTCCACATCTTTCCCCGTAGAACTAGGGCAGCTGAGAGCGCCCATGAATTTACACTTTCTCCTCCACAATGCAGAACTTCTGCTTATCAAAATTCATTTATCCTTAGAACTACTACTCTTTGGAATTCACTTCCCTCGAGTTGCTTTCCACAAACTTACAATCTACAAAAGTTTAAATCCAGTAGTTACAAAAATTTTATGAATGGAGGATGCCTTTAGGCACATGGACCTTTTTGTTTTATCTGTGTTTTTCCTTCCTCCGTTCATTGTCTCTTTAAAAAAAAAAATAAAATAAAATAAATAACATTAACAGTATATATTGGATCACCAAGTCCAGAAATGTAAGTTTTGTTTTTGGAACCAGGATCCTGCAATCCTCAACATCCTTGACTTGCTAAGTTCAGATAAAGAGCACTATTGACATTCCTGTTACCAGAGCCATGAGAATCTACACAGTTCCCATGACCAGTCTAGTCATTTCCAGTATCTGTATTAACCCTATAAAAAACGAGTCGTATATAGTAGACGTATTACCGCCAGTGGGCTGTTTTGCTGGCTTTAGGTCAGTAAATATAGCAAATAGTAAAACAGATTTTTTTTTTTTAGGGTACTTACTGGATTACAATATCCAAATAGTAATCAATCTTTCCTTCTAAAGTCGTCTGTACACTCATGGCATGATAACTTGTGTATCATGTGGGAAGAATCCCCTAGCCGTGTTCGGCTAGTTTAACATATTTTTTGTGTTTTCATTAGCTCCAAACAAAGGGATATGAAAACAAATATATATATATATATGTGATATAAAGTTTGTGTTCTGTCCTACACATAGGCATCATAATCTCGATCCTAACTGTTCTGAATGGTTTACAATCAAGCAAGGAAATAGTAGTGTTTTCATTCTCATACTGGAGGCACACCGAGCTCTCCGATGCTCAGCTCTCGCGAATAATCAGCGTGGTGGCTTCTGGCTACCCAGTCAGGCCTTTGGTTCTACCAATTAATACCAAATAGTGCGGCAAATACAGAGAACAAGGGGTCATATGAGGCGCCCCGCTGCGCCCCACAGATTCACTGAGGGCCTCATGAGGCGACCCACTATTTGAGGGTTTATGTCTCCAGGTTGATAAGGGTGTCCCCAGTGTGGCATTGGTCTGTAATAGAATCAGGCTGATCATAGAACAGCCATTTGTCTTTTAAATCACTCCTCTCTCTAAGAGCATGCACTGCAATAAGATATATGAAGTCTAACATGTGCTTCAGACTCACCAGCATTATACACTAATCAACTGAAGTAATCACCACCACTGAAGGAAGTAGAGAGGTCAGGCTCGGTAAGGTTAAGGTATTGATGGATATTCCTTTACACCGGCACCTCGTGTCTACTTTCCGAAGAGTGTTGAGAGGGGAAAAGGGGTGTTTGAGTGAGAGCATGCTGTTGGAGAACCTTTGTTGTGAGTATTATTAGTCTGTATACGTTATTGAGGTGTTCCCCGACTGGGGGTGTGCATGTGAAACACGCAAGGACATACTACCACATCCACTAAATAAATCCGCATTGGCTGGGATCAAACGCAGGTCAAGTAGATTCACACGTGAGCGTGCTATCCACTTGTCCGCCGTGGCTCTCTGGACGAGATTGTCACAGCCATCCCTCTAAAGGGGTTATCACACTTGCCAAAATGTCCATGGTCTCCACGATTTCCGTGGTTTCTGGTCTATTTTCCGTGGTCTTGCCGACAATCCACGCTTCCCGAGCAACTTGGGAGATCTTCGTCCATCCACGGAAATTTTCGGGCATGAATTAGTAGGCTATGTCATGGAAATACATTTCTTATGTATAAATATATAGTAATGCATATATATTCCATATGATTATTAAACTAGATAAGTTTTAATATATCTAATGATAATCTGATAGGTGATATTCGAACCTTAAGAGCTATAAAATATTACATGGAACATATAAAATCGTACATGTAAACAAGCAAGGGAAGAAATACCATCACTGCCTATTTTAAATGTGGTAATGCGTAACTCATGGCCTGTGATTGGCTAAGAGGCGTGGGCCCGAGTTCAGTCAGTCTACTCTCTCGCTTACTGCTTGTGTTTATAATTTCTTCATCTCGCTTGTGTTTACTTTATAGATACGTTATTATTGTGTTTCCTGTGATTTTTAACCCATGGACTGGGCAAAAATGGACAAAATAAATGGTAAAGTTAATGGAATGAGGGGGGGGGGGGGGTGAGGTATAAAAGGGGGGAGGAGTAGATGATGTGGTATAGGGAGATACTAATACTTTCTATGTGTTATACAATTTTAAGAAATTTCCCAGCACTGGCATGGTATTTGAAGGGTTCTTTTTACACATGTTTATATACTGTGACTTCCGTGAGGCCTATCGCACTTTACGGGTTAATAGCTCTTTAGATTCGGATAACACTGTAATTTATTAAGTAAACGTTAAAATTACTTAAAAACATATAGTTTAATGCATAAATAAGGAACAATACAGATAACAAATAAATTATCAGGGTACTGATAAAATAGCCAATCATGAGCGTGCTGCTGCTTCCACTGACTTTCACTTATACCGACAGACGTGGATTCATGTCACTTGTTTTAGGAAATAGAGAGCAATATAGTCATACTTACCATGTTTTTTATATATGCTCAGCTATATCATTGGGATTGAGATGTATTAATAGCATGACGGGAAGCTAAAACGGCCGAAATAAGGCCAATTAATTTCGAAGTGAGAACGAAAGAGTGTACGTATTTTCGTGGATTATCTAGGTGCATGTGTGATAGGGAAACTACGGTATTGTCGTCTAAACTATGAACGAAGATCCAGAAACCACGAAAAATAGCCAAGTGTGATAACCCCTTAAATTAAGATGGGCATCATTGTTATAGCCAGACTAGTAGTATGTATAACCTTCATTACTGTTAGGTCGCCTCACTTCAACATTAAATATCCGTAGTTCTCGAGACCTAACCTGACGGCCAATCTTGTGCGATGGGCTCTGCCACCTGAAGAATGCTGGTGAGCCGGCTCCACCAGGCCCTGATGGACCCCAAATCAAATCATCAGGCAGTGTCATAATCGTAAGAGAGTAATTGTGGATCCTCGTTCGTGCGTCTATGAAACATTTATATTTACCCATTACCTTTACTTAATCAATATCTGTGTGCCTAAATAATACAATTTATGAATGTACACTGTGTTATATTTACCCTCTATTACCTTTGTGCATGTATTTATGTGGATTCAACTTCTCCAGACAAGTAAGAACCTACCTAATCAATCCAATTAACCCCAGCAAAAACCAGGTATAACAAAAATATCTTGACCGTTATTTAATGAAAACACTACAACTCAGGAGTAGGGTCAATGATTAAGGGCAACTCTCGCATAGTATAATATGTAAGATGCAATCATCAGTAAAGAAAGAAATATATTCTTATCTAAGTGAAGGTTAAAACTCAAGGTCAATGATGAATTTATATACAGGTATATATATATATTTGTTTACATACAATTCAGTATATGCTAATGAGGATAAAGGACAACTTCACAAGTCAATGTTGCAGAGTAGGGTATGCAATTTTTATCTAAATCCGAGAAACTTCACTTCCACTTTATTGATATAATCTATTGCAGACATAATATATTACTATAACTGTAATGTTACCACTGACCACCAACATGACTTGGTTCTATATTATTCAATATTGAGATCGTAATTTACCAATAAGATTAAATTAATAGACATATATTGATAACTTTAGTCACATACACAGTACATACGGACAATAATAATGTATCAGCAGTATATAGCAATGTAGAATACAAAAATATAAATCAGGTACTTTAATATAGGATTGAACTCAGAATTTGCCACCCCATGATGAAGAAAGACAATATAAATAACATCATAATTAGTATACCATTGGTATTTTAATTAGATAACGTATCTTAACCCTTTCCCTGTGGGAGACGTTCCCAAACGTCATGGCAATCTACAGCAATCTACAGGCTTTTAAAGCCTCTTAAAGTCTGTAAAATTGAGTGTAAGGGAGCGGGAGTGCAACAGGCACCACGTCCGTCTCCCAGCCAGGCAGCTGTGGCACTGAAGGCTCTGAGTCAGAATCTCGCTAGATATACAGTGCTGCCAAAGGCAAATGTAACGAGAAATTAGCGAGAATTGCTCATTTTAGCGAATGTCTATGGTAGCGCTGCGGGTGAACCCCGCGAGCTACGAAGCTCGTTCTGGCGTCATTTTGAAGCTATTTCCGTCTAGTTTTCGGCTGAATACATTTAATTTCATTCAGACACTTGCCTAATAAATCAGGAGTGCCTGAATGAGCCCTAATATGGCGGAAATAAGCCTGAAGCGTAAGTGTTAAACTGGGAACACACATACAACTTTATTATGTTTAAACCTTACAGTAACGACGTATTATTGTTTTATTTCAGCTGCATTTAGACGATTTTATGAAGCTTAGGAAGGATATTATGGTAGCTAAAAGGATTAAATGAGATAGTCTGTATTCTGTAATCTTCTAACGGGTAGACATCCTTCCTAAGTTGACTAAAACCGTATAATAATTGGCAAACTATAATGAAAAGAATGTGAGTGGTACAGAATGTGTTACTAAAAGGGTTGAATGGGTGGAATAATGAACCCCGTTGGTTAAGGGGGGTACTGGTTACTTTTTAGACTATTTATTTATTTATTAGTTTCCTCCCTAGACCTCCATCAAGCTCAAAAAACATCCCCTAGACTCCCTTTCAAGATAATTTTTTAAATTTTTCAGTAGAAAAATGTTGCGGCTGAAGACGGATTCTTCCTAAAATTACAGGCTCGCTATCGTTCGCCAGGAAAAAATTGACACCTAAATGACACAACAAATCTTAATATTGACAAAGGAAAGGGGCGAAAGGTCTTAAAATCGCCAAACTAATGGGTTGAACGTCTTAAAATCTGGAAAGTAAAGGCGCTAAGCCTTTACTTTGTCTTAAGCCTTTGGGTGTCCAGAAAAAACGACCATCTCCCCTTCAGAATGTATAAGAATTACTGAGCGCACCTGAACAAATAGCCTGGTACAAATTATACCCAGATAACCTAACCTGTGAGAGCCAGTCAAGTACAGTAGCGCTAATAAGTCATTAGTCGGCACCAAGTATGTTTTGATCAATAATTGGTATCAGCAATATCTAAGCTACATTTCTTCGTATCGAGTGAAATATGCAAACATGTTCCTACACTTACCCACCCTATTCAACATCTGACAGACATTAATACAGCCCAGAGCGAGCCAAACGTAATGAGGGCTGTGACATGACTTATTAGCGCGACCGTACACAGACAATCTTGTACAGTTGGCCACACAAGCTCTCCTCCCCTGTTGATTTGATTCGCCAAATATAAATAAGTATGATTACGATTTTAGCGTACTTCCTTATTAAACAATTGGAAAATTAGATATCTTAACTACTGTAAAACAAGCTGCTTTTGTAATTCAATCGTACTATAAATATTACCATAAGCAAAATCAGGAGATGAACAGAACCTGTGTGGCCAACTGTACATAGTTATTAACCTGTCTCTTATACCTATATATTATATATATTATATATATATATATATATTTAATATTATATTTGTTATATTTCTTTCTTTCTTTATTTATATTTATTTATATTTTATTTATTATATTAAGACGATTGTATGTAACTTAGGAAGTATCCGTGGTAGCTAAAAGGTTTGATTGGGATAGTTCAAAGCTATGTAATTGTCACAAGTCTCTCCTAAACTGAATCGATTAGTAATAACCAGAATACAATAGAAAAGGATGTTGATGGTAAAAGAAGGCGATAATTAATATTAGTTCTTAACCCTTTCGCTGCGGGTGAAGTTCTGGAATGTTTTGGCAAGTTACAGCAATTTCCAGGCTTTAACCCATAACTGTCGGCGCGCAACTTATGTCGTGTGAAATAAATATGGACTATGTGGCGGTTCACAACTTATGTCGTGCGCCATTTTCACCACGTAATGTTGCTGAGAGAGAGAGCTGAGCGATGGGAGGAGCGTAGCAAGCCTATGACCGTCCCCCACCACCGCGGTGGACCAACTGAACTGTATTCTAACTTCCTTCCCCTCTTCTCACTCGCTACACAGGGAATTATGTAGGGAAATTACCTAATTACAGGGTTTTTGCACTCGTGTTGCACGATCGTTGCAAGAGAACCAGTGGTTGTACAAGGATGGTTCGGGTGTCATTGGAAAGCTCTGTTTACGCCCTTTCAGGGAGAGATACTTGTTTTACGCTCTGGGTCTTATTTAGGCATGAAAATTATCATGTAAACAACCCTATTTAGGGTAAAACCCCCCCCCCGCTGGGCACTACGGTCAAATAGACCACCTAGCCCGCTAAATAAGGGTTAAAAGCCTGTAAAAAACGTAAAAATCGAGTGTCAGTGGGTGGGAGCGTGAGGGGCCCACCTCCGACCCTCAGAGCACCGAGCGGCTCACTGAGCTAGGCTGTGTCTCGCGCGGGTCTCTCTCTGTCTCTCTCACCAGTGTAGCCAAGCGAGCGAGTGTTACATAATAGCGGGGTTCCCGCGATTCACTGGGACCACTGCGGGTGAACCAGACCACGTACAGGGTCCGTTCTGGTGTCATTTTGAAGCTATTTTCGCCTAGTTTTCGGCAGAATACACTTCATTTAATGCAGATGCTTGATTTATCATTCAGGAGTGCCTGAATATGCCCTAAATAGCCCAAACATAGTCGCAGCCAAAGGGGTAATAATAATTTGGTAAACTATTGCAGAATGTCAGCAAGGTTGCCTGTATAATTATTAAGAACATTTGCGGAAGAACTACAGTAGGTATTAACATCTCCCTATGAAAGCACTAGAATTATTATCTGTTTATCAGCTACTGGTTACTATATCAGGACATTAAGTAATAATATCATGGAGGAGCTCAGAACCAGAAGACCACAAGTGCCGCCACGCAGGGTCATCGGAAAAAGGCCTCGTGTGGGCCCTGGTATGCTTAATTCCATTATAATGCAGTGGTGCTTGCGGCCATCTGGTTAAAAAAAAAAAATTATAGAACCAGAAGGGCGCAAGAGCCACTACAAGAGGATTGTATTTACGGATTCCAGGGCCCGCACGAGGCCTTTTTCCGATGTCCGTGTGCGGCTTTCTAGTTCTGAGCTCCTCGCACATTATGGACTTTCTTGAAATCGGTCAAATTGGTTCTATCTCTTATATATAGAGGTAAATGATGCCATACCTTGATAGCTTATTGACGATTAATATTATGTTGATAACATCAACTGTCCTTCTAATCAGTTAGTATTCCTCATATGATATCTTATACTAGTTTTCATTTTATATACATATTTTACAATATGATTAAGATATTTAAAGACAATCAGATCCCAATAGAATGCTTAGTATATCCCAATGTCAGTAATCTAAAGTCTGAGAATAATTCATTACTGTGGACATATTTTTTTTTCCCCGAATACAAGTGTTTGGAATATTTCATTCAAAGTGATCAAACATTTCCCTGGTTTACACTTCCCTCGAGATCCCCACTTAGCATTACAGTAAGAACATGTTAAAATAATGCATGTTTCTTTACTCTTTTGGTCAAGCAATTTTGTGTCAAGTAAAATATGCCGCATTGTCGTTTGGGAAATTATAACATATGGTCATATCATGTCAACAGGTTATCCACAATAAGTCCCAAGAATAAAGGTTTTGCTTCCTCGTGTATTACTGTACCACCTATATAATTGGTTGTCGGTTTTGTGGTATGGTTTTATTATTTTGAAAATGAATTTAAAGACCTGAGTTCAACACCTTGAGTTCAAGATCTGAAGAAAGAAGCCAACAAGTATATTAGGCCTATGTCTCGCAATACTACCGAGATTTAACATGTCTAAATTACCCAAACACGTCAAGAATTTATCACTTTAATTTACATAAACTTCGGCTATATTCAAAATGTGAAAAGGTGGTATATGGTAACATAATTATATTAAATGTAACATAAGTTATGGTGTACATATACATACATATACTGCCACCTTTGAGCAGCTATATATGAAGCTACGAAGATATCAACATTTATGAACCTCAAGGTAGGTATTATAGCCTATATAAGTGAATTATACATGAATATATGCGTTATACAGTACCGGTACACTATATTATCATTACCGTAATATTACTTACCATTGATTAGTAGGAGTACTATGTAATCTATTTGACATTGATAGAATTTTAGGGAACATTTTGTATTTTGTATAAGAAAACATATGAACAACTAAATAAACAAAACAACGCAAACATTATGAATTTGTATATATCAACATTGAATTATATGAGCCTAATGAAAACATAGATACTAGATCCCACCCCCTGGGGTGACCTCCAGCCATACCAGTACTGAATATCATAGTGAAGTACCGGTATTTATAATATGTACTGTAGCAATTTCCAGTACCGGTAGCTAAATTATGTGAGGCATGGTATACTGTACACTATTAAGACATTTGGTCATTAAAATACGTAGTAGTTTGATGGCCACGGTTTTTGGTTGGGACAGTGCTGTGAACTACATACTGGCAAACTGGGTAGGCCTAGTATTCTATTTTTTGTATGTATGTATACTTGTATGTTATTGTAAGGTGTATATGGACCCCATCATGGTCCCCTCTGTACTGTGTGAGTCTGGAATAAAGCATTATTATTATTATTATTATTATCATTATTACACCCACGAATGTCTCGACTGCCGCAGAAGTGTTTTGTCTGGCTTATATATTATTACCCCCTGGGGTGTCGTAAAAAGCGACTAAAGAGGTTGGGTCAGTGGGCTTGCGGCCCCTCATCCGTGAAAAATACTTACTGCAACGATGAACGAATGAACAGCCTCGGATATGGACGGACCTAAGGTTGACGAACCCCGACATACCATGGACAGTCTTAGAATAGCGACTTGGAATGTAAGAGGCTTGAATGATGACACAAAAGAGTGAGAGGTCCTGGAAGTGTTAGTCTTTGCCAGGCTGGATGTACGTGGAATGACTGAGACCAAACGGAGGGGTACAGATGTGAGAGAGTGGGAATGTGGAATGGGTGTGTGTGCTGGAATGAGTGAGGGAGCAGCGAAAAAATTTGCGTGTTTGTTTGTAAATAACAAATGGAAGGAGCATGTAAGAGACTATGGGTCTGTGGCTTCAAGGATTGTGCAGGTGAGAATGAAAGTAGGAATACAAACGTGGGTGGTTGTGTGTGTGTATGCTCCGACAGAGGATAAAGCTGTAAGAAAGAAAGAAGAGTTCTGAGTGAATGTTGAGGCGTGCCTGGATAAGTTTGGCAAGAGTGAAAGGATATTTCTGATTGGGGATATGAATGGGAAGGTGGGTGATAAGAAAGTTGATGGAGTGGTGGGAGGGTGGGATGTACCATCAGAGATGAATGGGAATGGTAATGCACTTGTGGACGTATGTGTGGGGAGGAGGCTGTGGATAGCCAACACCTTCTTCCGACACAGAATGATACACAGGTACACATGCAAAGTGGTGTGGAGGAAGAAGGCTGAGACAGTGTTGAAACAAAAGGCACTGATTGATTATATATGTGTGGATGAACAAATGAAGAAATCTGTGCTGGATGCTAGGGTGTATAGGGGTATTGGAGGGGGTCTGTCTGACCATTATGTAGTCGTAGCTAAAATTAGGATACAAAAGAAGTGGGTGAGGAGAGCTGGAGGGAGGTGAGAGGAAGGTGGAATGGCGAGGAGGATGGAGAGGATGCAGGAGGAAGAAATCAAGGAAGAGTTCAGGAGAGCAGTAGAAAGACGACCAGGTAGGTTTGACCTGGAAGGTATGGAGGAAGTGGAGGAGGTGAGCAAATTGTTTAAGGAAGAGACCTGTGCAGCATGTGAGGAGGTGTGTGGAGTAAGGAGAAGAGGGAGGGGAGTAATGGGTACAGCATGGTGGAATGAAGAGGTAAAAATAGCTGTGGAAGACAAGAAGAAAGCATATAGAGTGGGGTTGGGTAGCAGAGGGAATGAAGATTTGGAGAGACAGAAAAGAGCGAGGTACTTGGAGAAAAAGAGAGTGGTGAAGAGAGTAGTGAAGGAAAGTAAGAGAAGAGTAGAAGAGGAATATGGAAGGCATCTGAGTGTAAAATGGAGGGAGTGTAAGAAACTGTTCTGGAAAGAAGTCAAGAAAGTTAGGGAATGTAGCAAGGGAAACAGTAAGGGTGTGAAAGATAAGAATGCGCGAGTGCTAGCCGAGAAGCAAGAGAGAGTCGAAAGATGGAGGGAGTACTTCAACGAATTGTTTAATGTAAGGAATGAAGTGCCAGTAAACAAAGTTGGATGGGGTATGAGAGGGAAAAGAAGAGAAGTAGTGGAGGAGGAAGTGGGGATCAGGAGGTCAGAAGTGTGTGAAGCCATGAAAAGAGTGAAGTTGGGGAAAGCACCAGGAATAGATGGAGTGTGTGGGGAAATGCTGAGGTATGGTGGTGAGCTAGTGATTGAGTGGGTATGGGAAAGGTGCAAACTAGCATGGGAGAAGGGGAGTGCACCTGATGACTGGAAGACAGGCAAAATAGTCCCCCTATATAAGGGTGAAGAGGAACGAGGAGTGTGTGGTAACCACCGAGGAGTATGTCTTCTAAGCGTAGTAGGGAAGGTCTACAGTAGGGTAGTGATTGAGAGAGTGAGAGCGAGAACGGAGAAATAGATAGGCGATGAGCAGGACGGGTTTAGGAAGGAAAGAGGATGTGTAGATCAGATTTTTACCCTGAAATGTGTTGAGGAGAAATATCTGGAGAAGCAACAAAAGCTGTATGTTGCCTTTATGGACTTGGAAAAGGCCTATGACAGAGTGGATAGAGAAGGTATGTGGAAAGTACCGGTACTTAGAATATACGGAGTAAATGGCAAGTTGCTGAAAGCAGTGAAGAGCATGTAGAAGGGTGCAAAGGCGGTAGTACGAGTGGAGAATGAGCAGAGCAAGTTCTTTGATCTGAATGTTGGGTTGAAACAAGGGTGTGTGGTGTCCCCGTGGTTGTTTAATGTATATATGGATGGAGTCATGAAAGAAATACTAGGAAGAGCAGTGGATGTTGGTGTATTGCTGATAATGAAGGGAAACGAGTGGAAGCTACTGGTACTGCTGTTTGCTGATGATACAGTTCTGATGAGCGATAATGAATGGGAGTTGCATAGTCTGGTAAATATGTTTGGAACAGTGTGCGAAAACGGAATCTGAAGGTAAATGCGGGGAAGAGCAAAGTTATGGTCTTCGAAAAGGGTGAAGCCACAGAGTGTGAGGTGAAGTTGAACGGTCAGGCTATGGAGATTGTCAGCTTATTTACTGTTAGTATCTGGGCAGTGTGTTGAGTAAAGATGGGAGTATGGATGAAAAAGTGCGGGAGAGGGTGCAACAGGGGAAGAGGGTTGTAGGAACGCTGAAAGCAGTAACAAGAAATAGGGTGATCAGATGAAAGTGAAGAAGTCCTTGCATGACAGTGTGGTAATCCCAACACTGACTTACGGAAGCGAAGCATTGACGTTGGTGGAGAGACTCAGACCAAGAGTGAGAGGGGTGGAAATGAGATGCTTGAGAAGTGTGTGCGGAGTTACATGGAGGGATAGACAGACGAATGAGGAAGTAAGAGAGAGGTGTGGTGTGGAGGTAGATGTGCTGGAAAGTGTGAAAAGGAACACCTTGAGATGGTTCGGCCATATGGAACGTATGGGAAGCGAGAGAATGACTAAGAGGGTGTACGAGAGCGAGGTGGAAGGACAGAGAGGGAGAAGTAAACCGAGAGGGAGGTGGAAGGATGGAGTGAAGAAGTATATGAATGAAGGCAGTGCTAGTTGGGAGGAGGGGCGTCGACTGACTGGGGACAGAGGGGGACAGAGATCCCCTTTGGGGATCACAGCATCAGGCAATAGATAGATAGATAGATAAATTATTAATTTAAAAATATTAATAAAGCAAAATACAATATACAAAATGATTAAAATAATTAAACCAACCCACAACCTACGATATACTATACTTTGGCAATATATTTTAGATTATATGAATTAAGTGCAATCCGACAATCTCCACTAGTGTCTAAAATGTCTAAGCCATCAGTTTAAATCATTAAACCAAAATTTGCCAGAAGGGTGAGAGCTGGTCTTATCCAGAGTGAGGCTTGGCCTCCTCTACCCAACCTTAGCCATTTTTTTCTGTCTCTTTTCCTGTACTTCTTTTCCTTCTAGGTGCTGGCGAGATCGCCCGATTGGGTGGCGTTGCACGAGGGGCTGTCGACGGAGTGGGCACTAGCCAGGGGTGCAAGTCCGTGGGCTGTTGACTCTCTCCCCCCCCCACCCCCCTCAAACAAACACACACACACACACACACACACACACTCAGAGACAGATCTCCTCTCACCCTAGCCCCTTCGGGGGCCCGAGCATCTGGGGTATCATCGGTCAATCGGACTCGGGACTGTTCGGCCAGAAAGTCTGGGGAGCAACAACAACAAAACCCATTGTCAGAGCGAGGAATTGGTAGCGTAGCTGTAGTAAATGTGCCTGTGGCTTGACAGAGCTAGATGTTGTTGTTATCTATTGGGTCCAACTCTAGGTTAGGGCAATGAAGTAACCTGGGATAGGTTCCACGAGAATAGGATTTGATAGCGGAGGTTAATGTAGTTACGGATATGCTAGCCTAGATTAGCACAGGTTAGGACGATAGGTTTGGCTAAGATAGGTGATACAAAGATTAGTTAAAAGAGGTGAAGTAGTTTCAGAAATGGTAGCACAGTTAACGTTAGTTTTCTGATGATATGATAATTTAGGTTTAATTAAGCTTAGTTAGGTTACTTTAGTTAACTATTGTAATCAAAACCAGATCTTGAGTGTCTCTACTTGCCACTGACATGAGTTTATCACCGGGAGTGGATTCGAGCCTATTTGTAATTTTGAAGTAATCTAATAAAGGATATAAACTAACAAATAGTATTTCGTCTGTTTTAGGCTACAGTAGAAGGCTTAATCTTTTCATTCTTAATTGATTCAACAATTATCATTAATTGTTATAGAATTCATTGATGTATAGTTCTGAAAAGGAGTGTCGGAAATATATTACGACCTAGTGTAAGTGCTCATCTATCTATCTATCTATCTATCTCTCTAGACTCTCTCTCTCTCTCTCTCTATCTATATATATATATATATATATATATATATATATATATATATATATATATATATATATATATATATATATATATATTAATGATAATATCAGTGAGTTGTCCTCCAGGATAACGTATTTGCAATAAATATGAAGATGGGGATCTTCCTTGTTTTGGCTACCCTTTTCCTTTTGAAAATATATATATATATATATATATATATATATATATATATATATATGGGGCTAGGAATTCTCCTCCCCTTCTACAATTCACCTAATAGACGAGGTAGAGTAAGGGGCGAGAGAACGCGAAAGTGGTCCCGGACTCTAAGGATTTTAACTTTAAATGTTATTTTTGTTCGGGCTCTGTCTTAAGTCGGCCATCCCCAGTTATGGGGTATGTCCCCAAGTATATACTGTACATACATACCTACATATATATTAATGATCTACATGGTAATTCTGTATTACAAGCACTCAATAGTATAATGTTTGGCAGTAATATATAACTATTACATGCCAGGTACAAGCCTACCATAACATTTTGAAATAGTGTTCCACAAACTTAATTATACACAATAGTAAAGTCCTTTCTGCATTGAGAGATAATAATTAAACAAAATAAATCTTTCATTCATAATCGTCTGTCCCAGTTCTTGAAAACAATTTATTTTTAACTTTCGTCTGGGAGAGTTTTAAGTTGATGACATAGATCAGCACAATCCCTTTCAGTTTTGTTTCTATTCTTCCATTTTTCCTCCTATAAATAATATAAATGTCTGACTTGTACTAGATATCACGTTGCAATGCTCCCCTCTAGCTCCTGAGCACCAAGTGGAACAGCAGATTAGTTAAGGGGAGGCAGACCGTTTTTCTGGACCCCCTTCTCCCAAATTTTTAGCCCCACTAGTTTTGAGATTCTAAGACGTTCGGCCCATTAGTTTGGCGATTTTAACACCTTTCACCCACTTTCGTTGTCAATTTTAAGACCTCTCGTGCCATTTAGGTGTCGATTATTTCCTGGCAAGCGATAGCGAGCCTGCTATTTTAAGAGGAACCGGCCTTTGGCTGGGAAATTTTTCTACCGAAAAATGTACAAATTTATCTTGAAAGGGTGAAAGGGTCTACGGGGTGTTTTTCTAAGCTTGATGGAGGTCTAGGGAGGAAACTCAAAAAATATATGAATACATTAATTAATAGACAAAACAAACGGTCAGTCTCCCCTTAAGTGTCCCTATTAAATAATTATCCTTTTTTCAAGGCTCTTGCCAACCCTTCTGTTCTTCCTGTGACTTATATCATTCTAGGACTTTTAGTCGATGTCACAGAGCAGTATTAAATCACTCAAAAGTCTGCTTTAATGAATCCTTAAGATAAAATAAATAAGTCTACTCATATTTTCTGTCTTTTCTATAGATACGTATCTCTAGTTATCTTTCATCTATTATAAATTTCCAACTTATATTTGATGTCACAAAACACCATAATCACCCCTATAGGTCTACCCAGTTTTCGTTCATTATTTCTGTCTTCTTGCTGTAAACCGCCTCCCTTCTCTTTTTGTATATTTATTGTATACTAGCTATAACTCCTGTAAATTCACTTTGTGTGTCCTGACATCATTCCTTCAGTTGAATTTGACATAGGCCTACCCGAAAAACAAAATTTCCCCAGTGCCCAGTTCCCTTAAATGTTCTCATTGTCTCTTACTTCTGACATTAGTTTCGTTTCAGAAGAGTTATAGGCAAATATTGGTTTGGTAACAGTTGTTGATAGGCTACCGAGTGCTATAGTGGGATGAAGAACGATAGAGAGCTTCAAGATAAAATTATATAAGCATATTGACGAAATTGGTTGGGTGTGAAAGAGATTTGCCGTGTGTGGGCTAATCAGCTCTCTGCAGACTCCCATTTTCTTATGTTCTTTATTTGATGTCACAGAGCAGCGCTACCCCCCTGAGCGTCCAGTGGGAGGGCAGGTAGTCGGTGGTCTCCAGGTCGATGGAACCAATGTAGGTGGCGTCAGTGCGGTGCGGCTTTCGGTAAATGGGACACTCGTACAGGTTGGGGTCCTTCCCACTCGTTGTGTTTACTGCATACAGATAGATCACCGGCATGGCCTCGTACAGCACCTGTACACAATAGCCAGGTGGATTGAGGTGGTTGGCATTGGGATTGACTAACAAAATACATTCCACTGGAATTATTTAAAAATATTAACATTGGCCTGTTGGAATATCTGAAATGATAGACAAGATTGATTTGAAATGTAATTGCATTGATATTTATTTAAAAATGCCTTAAAAAGTTTAACGGTGCAGGCTCACATAGCACCTGAAGAGATTAGTGAGAAACATATTTTTCAAGACGATATAGAAATATAAATTGAGGATTTCGCTAACATATTTAGAGGCAGATTGAGGAAATGAATTAGGATGATATAGCAATATAAATTGAGGATTTGGCTAACATATTTAAAGGCAGATTGAGTAAATGAATTAGGACGATATAGCAATATAAATTGAGGATTTCGCTGATAAATCAATAGCATCCAATTACCGTCCCATTAGTCTCACTTCAATCATAGGAAAGCTACTAGAGTCAATTATTGCTAGGAAAATGAGAAACCACTTAGAAACATTTAACTTAATCAATTCTTCTCAGCATGGATTCACTCAGGGACGTTCTTGCCTTACTAATTTGCTTAGTTTTTTCTCAGAGGTATATGAAGCAGTAGATAATGACAAGGCATACGATATTATATATTTAGATTTCAGTAAAGCTTTCGACAGAGTCCCTCATGAGAGATTGATGAGAAAGGTTGAGGCACATGGAATAGGTGGGGCGTTGTTGGGATGGATTAGGTCATGGCTAATTGGTAGGAAACAGAGAGTCAGCATAAATGGTACCAAGTCAGAGTGGGGAGCAGTCAAAAGTGGTGTCCCCCAGGGATCGGTATTAGGTCCCCTGTTGTTTCTTATATACATAAATGACCTAGATTTAGGTATAACTAGTAGGATAAGTAAATTCGCAGACGATACTAAAATGGGGAGATCAATTGATTCAGATAGCGATATAGAGTGCCTCCAAAGGGATCTAGATACCTTACATGAATGGTCAGTAAATTGGCAGATGAAGTTTAACATTGACAAATGCAAGGTATTAAAGATAGGGAAGATGCAAACAAATGTTAAATATAAACTAGCTAATTTAGAATTAGAAAGTTCAGACTGCGAGAAAGATCTAGGTGTGTTTGTTAGCAATGATTTGAAGCCTAGAAAACAGTGTATAGGCGTTCGTAATAAGGCAAACAGGATTCTCGGGTTCATCTCTAGGAGTGTGAGTAACAGAACTGCTGATGTTATCTTAAAACTTTACTTGTCATTAGTGAGACCCCATATGGATTATGCTGTCCAATTTTGGTGTCCTTATTACAGAATGGACATAGATTCATTGGAGAGAGTACAGCGTAGAATGACAAAAATGATCCATAATATTAGAAATCTTCCGTATGAAGAAAGGTTGAAGAAATTAGGTTTACATTCGTTAGAGAGACGCAGAGTTAGAGGGGATATGATAGAGGTGTTCAAGTGGGTTAGTGGGATTAACAAAGGGGACATGACAAATGTACTAAAGCTCAGTGATAGCGAAAGAACTCGTACCAATGGTTTCAAATTAGATAAATTTCGTTTCAGAAAAGATATAGGCAAATATTGGTTTGGTAACAGAGTTGTAGATGGGTGGAATGGACTACCAAGTGCTATAGTGGGATCTAAAACTGTAGGGAGCTTTAAGATAAAATTGGATAAGCATATGGACGAGAAGGGTTGGGTGTGAAGGGGGATCAGCCGGGTTGGGCCAATCAGCGCTCTGCAGACCCCCATAATCCTGCGTTAATCTCTAACCGTTTTGGTAGGATGATCCTCAGGGTATTAGAGTGTTGAGCCTATAATTGGGCTTTGTAATTGATTTGGGGTTGTGTGGGACAGGGATCTGCCTTGCTTAGGCCAATCGGCTTTCTGCAGACTCCCATTTTCTTATGTTCTTATGTTCTTATATTTAGAGACAGATTGAGGGAATGAATTAGAAGTTGGTTCGTATAGCAGCCAGCGAGTGTTTGAAAAAAACTAAAAAAAACTAAAAACGAAAGAAGTATTCAGCAACAGACTTAACCCTCTCCGATGACGCGATGTTGAGCCTATTGGGGATACTTTAAAGCCCTTGTTACCATCAGGGGTATTTAGAAACTTTTAGTTTAGTTACTTCAACCTCTGCAGTTGTCTTTGAGTTAGCTGTGGGCAGAAAACTAATTTTGGAGAGGTAATTATAAGAGTGAGAGAACTCTTATTTCTTATTGCTCATCTGGCAACCTCTGCGTCATAAATGCGTGAAAGGGTTAAACAGTGGTTTGGACAACATTTTGAGTAGTTTCTTTTCAGGCTGTCATAAACATGTAGTGAGATAACTGAGCCTGGTTAACCCTTTGAGTACCAGCGACGTGTGTGTATCTTTTATTCTATCTATATTTACACGATATTATGCAGCTTAGGAAGGCTCTGCGGTAGTTAAAAGGGTTGGTTGAGATAGTTTGAAGTTTTATTATTGTTAGAGGTCCTTCCTAATCTGAATAAAATCGTCTAATAGTTGCAACAATATAATAAAAAGGACGTCCCGGGAACTGTATTGGTTAAGACATATACTAATATTGAGTAGGATATACAAATTTAACATTCGTTGAAAATTTAACATTGAAATTAAATGATAAAGGGTAGTTAGGTATATTTTAAAAATACATTAGTGCATCCGAAAACATGAATACAATTAAGGATATCTACGATATCACAAACAAGGCCTTGGTGATATTACAGGCACAGACTCCAGAAATACCTGCATAACTTGAAACATGTTGAAATATAGGAGTGTAAAATATTAATGGAATTTGTTTATAGCACCTGGCCATGCTGCAAACTTACAGAAAACATAATAGCATTGGCCCATAATGTTGCTCAAACAATTTACTTTAGATAATTGAAAATAAAATATAGAAAGTATAGAACCCAGAGGTTACAGTGTCAGCCTTTAGTAACTGATGGAACTCATACCCATATACAGACAATTTAAATATTTCAATCAGTACACTGCGGTTTTTCTTCACCTTACGAGCTTCTTCTAGAATTAGTATGTAAAAAGACCTAAGTTTAAATCCAATATTCACTCATTCCATGCTTTACGCTCGTTACCTTGGGTCGTGATTCCATAAGCCTGCCCTGTTTACGATCCCAGGAGGCACCTTCCAGGAAGAGACCATACACATAGACTCCCTCTGGTGGCGGCTCGTGGATGTCCTCACGGTTGAAGCGAGTCACAAGGTTCTGGAGGATCACACAATCCAGCGACCAACCCTTGTGCTGACGTGTTACCTCCTAACAAACAAACAAAACACCAATCACATAGCCCTTTAAAATTGTTATAATAAATAACTTGAACAATTGCATTGAATCATAATAAGATTAAATTATAATTTTAATTAATTCCTTCCATCACTCTAGAGTACACAAGTTCATTTTTATGCGCATCAATTTTAATAGTAAGAGAAACTTAGATTTTCATCTATGTGGGAGTGCAGAGATACAATTACTTTTATCTGGGATGGTGAGGCCAATTGCAGAAGATGGAGAGGGCATGGCAAGTAAAGGATTAAAAGTTATTACAAATAAATTCAAGGATTTACACCGTAGATTAGGGGTTGAAAAGGTAGAAGAAAGTGGTGTGTATCCATGTGCTGTGTGCAGATACGGGGTAGGTGCAAACTCAATACAGTGTAGCGTCTGCCGCTGCTGGGTACACTACGGGAAGCAGCACTACACTAGAATAAAGGGACCTCTACCGAGGAAGAAGTCTTAAGTTGAAACATTTGTAAGCATAATATGCAAAGGTAAGCTTGTGTTTGCTCGAGAGTGTTAACTTTGGCAACGAGGCACTGGAGATGGTGGACATGTTTTGCCGTCCCATTTCAGTATTACCTGCAATGAGTAAAATCATCGGGATCTATCTATCTATCTATCTATTGCCTGACGCCGTGATCCCCGAAGGGGTGGCCACGAACGAACCGCCCCCATGCAGCTCTGTCCCCAGTCAGTCGACGCCCCTCCCCCCAACCAGCACCGCCTTCGCTCATGTACTTCCTCACTCCATCCTTCCACCTCTCATTCGGTCTACCTCTCCCTCTCTGTCCCTCCACCTCGCTCTCATACACCCTCTTAGTCATTCTCTCGCTTTCCATACGTTCCATATGGCCGAACCATCTCAAGTTGTTCCTTTTCACACTTTCCAGCACATCTACCTCCACACCACACCTCCTTCTTACTTCCTCATTAGTCTGTCTATCCCTCCATGTAACTCCGCATGTATCATCGGGATAATCTTGTATAATAGGATCTCAGAATGTTTGACTTCCTGGAACATTATATCCAAAGTCCAGTATAGATTCCGAACAGGGAGATCAACTGAGACAGCATTAAGTACTTTCAAAATATCTATATTATTAAATCAGTTCGTGTGTCTGTTTGTCTGTCTGTGTGTTCTTCATAGGCAGCCGCAGTCTTGGACCTGGGGAGCTGAAACTTTGAATGTGGGTGTCAATTGACCTGGGTCAGGTCATAGAGGGGGTGAGGCCACGATCGGAGGTCGTTTCGAGGCCGAAATTGAAAAAAGATTGAAAACAAAATGGCCGTTTGGGGCAGAAGGAGGCCTCCGATCGAAAAGGTGTATGGAACATAATTATGTTCCATACACCTCAAAAATGGGGGTACCCCCACCAAAATGGGGGTACGGATGAGGTCAGATCCAAAATCGGAGGTCATTTAGCGGCCGAAATCGAGGTCGCCGTTTAATGAGGCACAGGGAGTTTGAGGCCGGTGATTATGGTAGTAGTAGTATTGTGATGATTGTGGTAGTAGTTATTGATGATGGTGATTATGGTAGTAGAATTTAAACCCGGGCAATGCCGGGTACCCCTGCTAGTATATATTAAAAGCATTTGATGACAGAGAATAATCAATTAGTGTTTTTTTAGATTTATCCAAAGCCTTCAACACTGTCAACCACCAAATTATCTTAGATAAACCCAAGCATTATGAAATAAGAGGTACAACATACCGTTGGTTTGAATCATACCTAAAAAATTGATAACAGTATGTTGTACATAGGGACAAACGATCCAATATTCAACAATATCCCTTGGAGTTCCTCAAGGATCCATACTGGGCCCATTATTATTTATACTGTATATTAACGATATTGCTAACTCTAACAAATTTATTCAATCCATACTTTTCGCTGACGACACCACACTCTACGCCAATCACAGGGAGTTATATACACTAATTCAGTCTGTGAATAATGACAAAAAAAAAACAAGGTACAAAACTGGATGATAGGCAACAAATTGTCTAGTTGTCTCTCGTCATTGGTTGGGGATCGCAGAGCCGGCATCCCTTGCGCCCACAAAGTTGTAATTGGTGGGTACAAAATTGTCTTCAATTACCCAATTCCACTCGGGCTGATCGGCAGCACCTTCGTCGCCGCTATTGTCAGAAGGAGGGGGGTCTTCACCAGGGGCACCAGGGCCTTGATCTTGATCTTGATCGAGATGTTGACCTGGAGCTTGATCCAGTTCTGGGGCGTCGTACCAGGGACACCTTCGATGCCCTTCGGTCGTTGGTGGCATGCCCACGGGAAAGTACACGCCTACTCCCACGTTGGCTGGTAGGGCGTCATGGACGATCTGGGCATTGTAGAGACACAGGCGGTGATGGAGTCTCAGGTAATCTAGAGGTGTCACGGCTGTGGGAGGTCCCAGGCTAAGGAGACACAGAAGGCCTGAGGGAGGAGTAAGGCAGTGGGCCGGGGGGGGGTGAAGGTGGTGGTGGAGAGTAGGTAGGAGAGGAGTATGGTGGTGAGGGTGTAGAGTGGTGAGGTAGAGAAAGCGCTGAGTCAAGGGGGAGAACAGGCAACGTGGGTAGAGCCGTGGGGGAGATAATTCAAACGCAATAATTTCTTCATCCGTTTCGTCTGAATCAGACAATGGCGGTGCTGCCAATATAGCTGCACCCAAGTGTATCCAGCTCTCCAACCCAAGAGTGAAACGTTATTCTCAATCTTTCTTCCATTCAACAGCTGAGCTCTGGAACTCTCTCCCAGAATCAGTCTTTCCCTCTTCCTATGACTTAAATTGCTTCAAACTCTGTGTGTCCAGGCATTTTGGCTCAAACGTCCCTTGATTTTGGCCCTATCACTCTTTCAACTCTGAGGGAGGCACTCGCTACAGGCAGTTCTGCCTTTTGCCTCCCTCACTCACATAGAAAAAAAAAAAAAAACATAGAATGTGTTAGGGGTTGCAGCTTTTAGTGGGTAGACAGTGGGAGGTGGGGTTGAAGGTAGGCGTGGGGGAGAACGCACGTGTTGTGGGGGAGGAGCAGCTTCATTACTCTCCTCCTCAACCTAAGCTGGTCTCTTCTCACCCCTACGATGACATGCTGGAATTTTGACGAATGCCATGGGGTCTGGGTCATGTTCATCCTCTTCCTCACTTGTTAGGGAGTTAATCATGTCCTGGGGAGCAGTGGGGGGGGGGGGGGGCGATACACCCTCCCCCTACATTGTTGTGGCGCTGCAGATGCGACGCGGCGACGAGCTATGGAAACAAAGGGCTCCTCTTATCCCATCTCCTCCATCTCCCTTAGCAATGGGCAATACTCCTCCCCTGAATCTTCATCAGCTGATTCAGTGTCACTATCTTGCACATCACTCTCATCCAGTATTGCAAGGGCTTCCTCAACACTAACACCCTTGGGTGGCGACGGGAGCGGTTCGACATGGTGTAACACTCGCGAGGTCAGAGGGTAAACTGGCATCCCTCCCGCGTGTCCCCACACCTGCGCGGCTGGACTTGGGGGGTTAACAACTACTGTTATTGTTCCGCGGCATCCTAAAGTAGTTCCCATAGATATCTGGACCC
Organism: Paralithodes platypus; assembly: GCA_032716605.1. Classification (NCBI taxonomy): domain Eukaryota; kingdom Metazoa; phylum Arthropoda; class Malacostraca; order Decapoda; family Lithodidae; genus Paralithodes; species Paralithodes platypus. The sequence goes on along the minus strand of CM064491.1, from coordinate 22,616,371 downwards.
TTTAGGTGCCAGAGGGCAGGAGTAAATAAGGGCGAAAGTGTGGACGCAGGTGCTGCGTTCCTGGGACTTTGCGTTACATACATAGGCGACGCATCACACGCGTCGCTGGGATTCTGTGGGTTAAGAAATGTTAATGATTTGGAGATCCCAATAATGACTTCAAACCAGTCTCAAACTTCAATTTCATATCACTCTCAATCTTCAAAATAATCCTTAAGTCAAATTTATTGAATAAATATCAAGTACCCTATGCCAATACTGTTCATTCAACTTACTGATTACTTAATTATATATTATAGAGATACGAGGGGGTACATGGAGGAAATGGTTATGGAAGGAGAAATCTGGAAGGCGAATATATATTGGAGTCCTGCGTTGCACTCAACATGGTTGTGTGTAACACAAAGTTCAAGAAAAGACAGAGCCACCTGATCACATATAACTCTGGGGTCTCCAGTAGCCAGATAGATTACATTTTTTTTTTTTTTTTTTTTTTTAAGAGACAATGAACGGAGGAAGGAAAAACACAGATAAAACAAAAAGGTCCATGTGCCTAAAGGCATCCTCCATTCATAAAATGTTTGTAACAACTGGATTTAAACATTTGTTGATTGTAAGTTTGTGGAAAGCAATTCGAGGGAAGTGAATTCCAAAGAGTAGTAGCTCTGGGGATAAATGAATTCTGATAAGCAGAAGTTCTGCATTGTGGAGGAGAAAGTGTAAATTCATGGGCGCTCTCAGCTGCCCTAGTTCTACGGGGAAAGATGTGGAGAGGCGGCACAATTGAAGCAAGTTCCTCGGAACAATTGCTGTGAAAATATCTGTAGAATAATGCAAGGGATGCAACGTTTCTTCGTATGGCTAATGTAGGAAGGTCCTGTGTGATTGCAGGGTTATTGATTAATCTAATAGCTTTATTTTGAATTTTGTCCAACTGCCTCAATGCAACCACTCCACTTCCACCCCACAGAGGTGAACAGTAATCCATCTGAGAGCGCACATGACTTTTATATATTACGGCCAACTGCTCGTCAGTGAAGAATTCTCGAACTCTGTACAGGAGTCCCAGTTTTTTAGAGGCATTCTTAGCAATGCTTCTAACATAATGTGTCCAGCTCAAGTTAGTAGTTAATGTTACACCGAGAATGTCAATACTAGGAGAAGTGGGAATATTTACATAATTAAAAAATATATGGGAGTCCGTGAGATTCTGTCGGTTAGAAAATTGAATGTACTTGGTTTTCTGTGCATTAAAGGAAACTAGATTCTCTTGTCCCCATTCATTAATTCTAGAAAGGTCCTGGTTCAGAGAAATTGCAGTGTTTATTTTTGAATTTATAAGATCGGGTTGGGTGAAAGAATTGGTAAATGTGAAGGAACTGTGGAGTGTTGAGTCATCTGCGTAGGAATGTATTGGATTATGAGTGGTAGATATGAGATCATTGATATGAATGAGGAACAGAGTTGGGGCCAAAACTGATCCCTGGGGAACACCAGCATTTATTGAGTGAAATTGAGAATAAAGGCCATCTACCATTACACGTATTTTTCTGTTATGAAGATAAGAAGAAATTAGTGGAACTAATGATGCAAGGCCGTAGTGTGACATCTTCGACAATAAGGATTGATGCCAGACTCTATCAAATGCCTTTGATATATCCAGTGCTATTGTATGTGTTTCACCATCTTGGTTAACAGGAAAGACAGGAAACTAGTTCGAGATGTAAAGGTCATCCCGAGCGAAGAATGTATCCCCCAGCATAAGCTACTTGTGTGCGACATGAGCTTATACAGAGATCCTAAGCGCAAGAAGGTATACATACCCAAAAGGAAAGTGTGGCTGCTGAAGAACACGGAAGTTAGGGATAGGTTTCATAGTGAACTGGAGGAAATGAATAGAAATAAGGAAGCTAGGCCTAACGATGTAAATAGTCAATGGAACTTTCTTAAGCATAGCCTTATCGCTGCCACTGACAAAGTCTGTGGGAAAACAAAGGGTCACCCCAGGAATAAGACCTCCTGGTGGTGGAACGATGAGGTAGAACATGCTGTGAAAGAGAAAAGGAGATGCTTCAAAGCATGGAAGAAAGGAGGCAGCAAGGAGGAATACCAGGCAGCTAAACGAACTGCCAAAAGAGTTATTTACAATGCTAAAAATCGCATTAAGGACCTGGTCCTCGAACAAGTGTGTAACACTGACAATCCCAATGGGATCTTCAACCTAGCTAGGCAAGTTAAAAATGACAGTAGGGATATTATAGGTGAACAGTGTGTTAGAAACGATAATGGGAAGATTGTGTATGCAGAAAATGAAATCAGAGAAGCATGGATGGCACACTATGAACGATTGCTAAATGTAGAGTTTGAATGGGATAAGGAACAGCTTAGTATCGAAAAACCAATATCTGGGCCCCCTCCTTTGATAGCACCGCTGTAGTGAGAGACGCAATCAATAAAATGAAGGACGGTAAAGCTCCAGGTTGCTCTGACATTGTCGCTGAGATGATAAAAGCCTCAGGGGAGACTGGTGTAAACTTAGTTACTGAGTTGATAAACACCTTTATTAAGGATGAGAAAATCCCAGAGGATTGGCTCAAAAGTATGATAGTAAATATATACAAAGGAAAAGGGGATGCGCAAGATAGAGGATATTATAGGGGCTTGAAAATGCTTGACCAAATCATGAAGGTCTGTGAGAGAGTCCTTGATGGCTTGATCAGGCAAAGCATCCCTATTGATGATATGCAGTTTGGTTTTATGCCAGGACGGGGTACAACCGATGCTATCTTCATAGTCAGGCAGATACAGGAAAGATACTTACTAAAAGGCAGGGATCTTTACTTTGTGCTTGTAGACCTGGAGAAGGCCTTTGATAGGGTGCCTAGAGATGTTGTGCAGTGGGCTATGAGGAAACTTGGTGTGGAAGAGTGGCTGGTGCGTGTGATAATGAAGATGTATGAGGATTCGCGAAGTGCGGTGAGGGTGAAGGGTGTACTGAGTGATGAGTTCGCAGTCCGTGTTGGAGTCCATCAGGGTTCAGTGTTAAGCCCCCTCCTCTTTATTATGGTCTTGGAGGCACTGTCTAGAGTTTTTAGAGGCGGACTCCCGTTGGAACTGTTTTATGCAGACGATTTAGTCCTAATAGCTGACAGTGTGCAAGATGCTGAAGCAAGATGCTGAGGCCAAATTCAGAGAGTGGAGAGAGGGCATGGCGAGCAAGGGTTTAAGAGTCAATATTAACAAAACCAAGGTTATGCATTGTAGATTGAGACGAGGCAATGTGGAAAAGAGCGGTGCATACCCATGTGCAGTGTTGTGGAAAGGGAGTGGGCGCCAACTCAATTCAACGTAGCATCTGTCGATGTTGGGTACACCGTGGGAGTAAGAACTGTAGTAGAATAAAGGGACCCCTGCCGAAGGATAAGTCAGAAATAGAGAAATTTGAGTGCGTAGTGTGCAAAGGCGAGCTTGTGTTAGGTGATGATCCTGTGGCTGTGAATTTTGGAAATGAGTCTTTGGAGCTGGTGAACAAGTTTTGTTACCTAGGAGATACCATCTCTGCCGGTGGTGGGGCCGAGGCTGCCACTGTTGCTAGAATTAGGTGTGGCTCCCGGAAGTTCAGAGAACTGATGCCAATCCTGACCATGAAAAGAATGCCTCTCCCCCTGAAGGGAAAGGTGTATGCCTCATGTGTTAGAAGTGCAATGACGTATGCCTCAGAAACATGGGCCGATAAAGTAGAGGATATCAACAGAATGGAGCGTAATGAGATGAGAATGGTGAGATGGATGTGTGGGGCCAGGCTACAGGATAGAATAACAAATGTTGAGCTGAGGAGACGTTTAGGTATAAAGAGTATTAGCGAGGTGATGCGTACAAGTAGACTGGGATGGTATGGATATGTGGAGAGAATGGATGAACAAAATTGGGTGAAAAAATGCAGGTCTGTGATTGTGGAGGGCGCTGCACCAAGGGCTGGACCGAGGAAGACCTGGGATCGGACTATACGTGCCGATCTCAAATCCAAGAACTTGACAAGTGAAGCCGCCCTTAACAGGGTTGCCTGCAATGCCGCCATTAGGACAAGAGACTGAAACTGCACTTATGTGTGGAATACTCACTCTTAAAATATTATGTATGTATGTATGTATGTATTCACAATATGTACAGCTTTGGGATTATGTCTGATATATAATTCGTAAGTCTGAATTTTACTATTTCTTTTTCTTTTTAGTGGCCATTATTTAATAATTGTATATTTCATATTATTTTCCCTGTCTTTCATGCTGCCTGGATGTATTTACTTGCACTGGGATAATTGTAAGCACTGATCGAGCAGGGCAGTACCCAGAGGAGGCCACACAGGGATATAATGAGTTGCATGCTGCGGGCCTTAACCTAAGAGCTGCGACAATTATCTTGAGATGGTTTACTAGTGGGCTGCGATGCTCCTTTTGGAAGAAGAGATGTCAAACACATACCAAAACACCTCAAATGACAAAAACAAGAAGTGTGACTGTCAGGGTTTAAGAGGTGAGCTTCCAATGACATATACTGTACTGTCCACCATCTTGCTTCCACACTGCTCCTCCCATTTCCTCCCTCCACCAGACCAGTACACACATACACACAGCCGCTCATTGCCGATTTCGCGCCACACTTTCAACTACGGACCACTGTAACACCTCAACCATCAATCATTTGGGTATTCATATAAATATGGTTGGATGCGGAAATGAAGAATTTCCTTACCATAGATTTCCTTACCAATTATGTGGTTTTCATTGCGTTTTGGAAGTCGCCAAATTGGCCTAGGTCTAGCACAGGGCAATGGTGAGTCCTAGGGAAGTCTAGCAGCCCTTGAGTTAACTCATAAACTGCGAAGCTATGGTAGTTCAAACCCTCCCGCCAAGCAAAGGTATTTTGTTCTATTCTGACGAAAATCGTCACAGTAACATATATATCATTATTACTTATCCAAAGGTCATGATGTGGCGGCGTCTACGCCGTGGGACCACCTCCCAGAGCTGCCAACCACGGATGGCTGCCGACCCTCCACGGCCGGAGACAAGATCAAAGACCAGTGGAGGACAACCGGATGCCGGCCGCGGGTTGCAGTCTTTGGGAGCCAAACCGTCACAACCATCCCCTGCCTTCTCCCTGGGGGCACGGGTCCTTGGAGCGGCTTCGGTCGCGCCGGGAATTTCCACACCTCTCACACCACACGCACACATTACACAGTTTTTCCTACACCGAGAAATGACTCTCCGGCTGTCATTTCTCGAAGAATTCTTCTAGCCAGAGAAATTGAGAGCAACCCAGGACCCACCTACACATACATATGTCCAACTTGCTCAAAACCCATCACTTCGAGTCACCACACTAAGGGTTCAGTTTCCTGCAATTCATGTGGGAACTGGACCCACCTCACCTGCACAACACTTGCCTCCAAGAAACACTACACAAACAACTGGACCTGTTCCTCATGCCCCTCCCTCTCCCAGCCAAATCCCTCTCCTAAAACCAGTCCACCTCTCCTCCCCAACCCACCTAACCTTCCCATACCATCCACTCCCCCCCCTAAAACCCATTCACCTCTCATCCCTAACCCACCTAACCTTCCCATACCATCCACATCCTCAACTCAACACACCACACCCCATCCTAATCCAATCCAACCCCCATCTCCTGCACCCCAATCCCCACCTCCACCACCACCTAACCCAACCCAACCCTCACCCCCTCCATCACCCCCACCCCATCCTCGTGCAGCAGCACCCAACATACATCGTGAACATAACATTAACATTCTCCAATTAAACATAAATGGCATCAACACAAAGAAACACAAACTCTCACACTTCATCAAACAACACAACATACACATTGCCATCTTACAAGAAACAAAACACTGCACAACACAAAAAACACCTACATTTCATGACTTCACCACCATCAGACAAGACCGGGCCGTCGGCGGCGGCAGTGGACTCATCACCCTGGTACACAAAGAAATATCATACATAGTCACCAGTGTACATACCAAATCCCTCCTCCCCCCAAATGATAACACAACAGAAATACAATCAATTAAAATACGCACTGGCAACAACTCCAACAATACCATCATAAACACATACATCCCTCCCCAAACATCCCCTACAGTACCAAATTAATACAGACCACAATAACAACATATCACAAACACCCCACACACCATCCTGGGTGGTGACTTCAACGCAAAGACGTCGGCCTGGTTTGTCGAAAACCTCGACACAGACAGAGGGCTGGTACTACAAACCCAAACAGATAACCTCATCATCCTTAACGACATCCATCAACATACCCATATTCCCCACCAAGCCCTCTATAACCCCTCATCTCCAGACATCACCTTTTGCTCCCCAGAACTCGCCCCCACAACATCCTGGAGGGTGGTCACAACCATAGGCTCTGACCACCTCACGATCATTATCACCACCAAAACCAGACTCACCCCTGCTAGCCACAAACACACATACACTAATTATAATAGAGCTAAACTGGGAAGCATTCACAAATGAGACAGAACAACACTTCACAACTCTAAACAGTGCACCCATCACTAACATCAACAATGCTGTACACATACTCAATAAAACTATCCAAAACGCTGACAAGAAACACATTCCAAGAGGTAACAGAAAAAGACACAACCCAAACTTCACACCAGAAAATCAAAACCTCATCAGACAACGCGCCATACTGAAACACTCCCCAGCACCCCACACACAAGACATCACACAACACATCCAAGCACTAAACACCCAGACTAACAACAAAATACAAGAACAACAAAAACTAAATTGGAATAACTTCCTACAAACACTTGATCACAAAACAAACCCCAAAAAACTCTACAAAACTCTAAACAGCATCACAATTTCCAACAGCAACATAACACAATCACATGCTGCAATCACAACAACAGACTCTACTCCTTCATGTAAACAACAATCAAACACTCTCATCAAACACTTCTCACATGTCAGCCACCTAAAACCTCACAAAGACAACCGACGTGTCATCCGACGTAAGAGACAATTCCACACAGACCCTGACTATACACCCTTCACCAATCACCAGACAAAACATATCATCAACAATCTCAAGCACTCACCCGCCTGTGGCCTAGACAACATAAGCAACATACACCTCAGACACCTGGGACCACAAGGCATACAAGCACTCACTAACATATCAAACTACAGTTATTCACACAACACAATACCAGACATTTGGAAGCATGGTATCATCATCACATTCCACAAACCCAACAAAGACCCACGCTACCCTCCTCGTACCGCCCCATCACACTCCTTTGCACCCCCTCCAAAGTCATGGAACGCCTAGTATTACAACTAATTATACCCGACCTACCCCTAGCTCCAACACATGGCTTTAGGCCACTGCACTCCCCAAACACACTTCTTACAGACCTTATACAAAGAGCTTTTGACGGCATCAACTCAGCCAGACCACCACACAGATCACTACTAGCCACACTCGACATTAGTAAAGCCTTCGATGCCATCCCCTGCCACAACCTAACAAACAAAATCTACAACACAAACATGCACAACAACACAAAAAGGTGTCTGGCCAACTTCCTAGCAGGTAGATGTGCACACATATCTTTTGCCGGTCAGTCATCTAGAATCAGAAACTTTCCAAACGGAGTCCCACAAGGGTCCGTCCTATCGCCCGCACTCTTCAATCTGTACATGCACGGTATAACTACACCCAATACGCCCCAAATAAACTTAGCCTCCTATGCAGATGACATAACACTCACATGCACACACCAAGACCCAAAAAGAGCATCAGATCTCCTTCAACCCTATCTCAACACACTACATGGCTGGTGCACTACAAACAGACTTAATCTAGCCCCAGCCAAATTCACCGCAACCCTGCTCACAAGCTGGACAGGAGAACACGAATACATCCCTTAACTCACCAAACTGACACCCAGACTTAACGCCCTCAGGTCACTTGCTCACACAAAATTTGGACACAACAAAGAAACCACCACCACAGTGTATAAACAATACATAAGATCAGTGATGAAATACTCAAGCCCAGCCTGGGCTTCTAACCTAGCTGAAACACATCATAAGACCTTACAGACTATTCAAAACAAAGCCCTAAAGATCTTTACAGGCTGCACAGCTACTGCACCCACAGATCACCTACATCAAGAAACCAAAATCCTCAAAGTCAAAGACCATCTGGACATGAGAGGCACTCAATTCCTGGCAGCAACCTCCACGAACCAGGACCACCCACTAAACTACATGACAACACATCCACAGACACCAAGAAATATCAAAACAACACCCAGCACACGGTATCACACACAAATACTGTCCTCTCTCCCTCCCTGCCCACCCCGAACCAACTTCCAGAAGCACATCCATACTCATATCTCTCGCCGATCCATCCACTCACTCATAGACAACACGCAGCTGCAAGCACGACCTCCCGAGATCCTCCTTCCGAATCCTCCCTTCCTCGCGAGGACAGAGTCCACCTGGCCAGGCTGAGATACGGACACCATCCAGCTCTCCTGAGCTATCAGAAGAGACTGGATGACTCCGTCGTCGACACCTGTCCGGGATGTAACACAGCACCCCATACCATTAAACACATCATAGAAGACTGCATTTCACACAACCACTTACGCCAACAACACAATCTACACTCAATGAGAGCTCTGTGGGAAAGCCCGATCGTGGCCATGGCCTTCCTCATGGACTCGGGGCTGTTCGGCCAGGCAGCTTAGGGAACAACAACAACAATTTATCCAAATGCACCTATTTTGCTTTTATTATGAACATATGAACATTTAAGAGCAATAAAAGAATTGGGAATAGCATTTGGGGGGTGAAAAACACATTACTGCCGCAAGGTCGTATCATGAGGCGAGAGCTGGGGGGACGTATATCCTCCCCCTCCAAGCTCTCAAGCGACACTGACGACTCTGAGTAGAAGTCTCTGTGTTTGCAAGGATCTCTAGCTGCCTCGCCCGTGTTAACGCCTTACGAGCGGGCCCGTCAGTAACTTCTACTACCCTCCAAGCGTTTTTTTTTTACCCTAAACTACCTTGTTTCCGTGCTCTTTTTCATGCATAAACAAGAGCCAGAGCGTAATACAATTATGTATCCCTGAAAGGCTGAATTGAGCTTTCCAATGACACCAGAACCATCCTCCTACGACCACGCATTCTCTTGCAACGATCGTGCAAGACGAGTGCAAAAACCCTAAAATACAGTAATATCCTTACATAATTCCCTGTGTAGCGAGGGAGGGAGGGTGGATGTGTGTGGAGTAGACGTCAGTAGGTGCGCGGGACCCGTGCCGAGTGGTCATGAGCCGACCTATGCTCCTCCCACCGCCCGTCTCTCTCTCAGAGCCATTATTGCTCAAAAATTTCACACGGACTAAAGTCGGGCCCCGCCACATAGTCCTTGCTTCTCTAGCCCGACTTAAGTCCACCCCCGCTAGACAAGGGTTAAAGAGACCGGGTGAGGAAAATTCGCGCCAAAAATTACCCGATAAAAGAGGAAAAATACTGATAATTGAGGAGGGAGGAACAGGGGGGGAAGGAGGGGAAGGGGGTTGGGGGTTTGGGACACATATATAGGAGTGGTAGAAAGTGAGGGAGAGGAATTATCTCACCTAATCACAATTTGTTTTGTTTTGAGTGCCACTGGGGTGTTTTCTATTTTTTTTTTTTATGCTCTGCATCTATTGAGGACAGTCGCAGTGCACCAGAAAAACCTCTATTGAGGACGGTCGCTGTTTATGGGTTAACGCCTACTGTACCAGAGGGTATTACTATAAATGTAACCTCCAGTACCAAGCATTGTGGCCAAAATGGCTTCAAAGTCGAGACAGCGCAACCTATCACTCCGAAAGCTGGACGAATACTGAGCCAGCTTGCCCGTGGGACCTTAAATACACTCTGAGAAGTGTTGCCAAGGTCTCAAAGCTGTGTTTACAAGTCATGGTGCTAGGCATCGCTCGGTATAAGGACTGAATATTACTGACGTAAGTCGTACAGGCTGGTACTGGCGAGTTACTCACTTACTGTCGGCCATTGTACGTCGCTGGTATAGTGAGGGTTAATTAGAGTTGGTTTCTCATAAGGCCCAGGCTATATTTTTAACTTATTCTATTAACCCTTCTTTGGCGGTGCGCAACTTATGTCGTGTGAAATAAATATGGACTAAGTGGCGGTTCACAACTTATGTCGTGTGCCATTTTCACCACGTAATGTTGCTGAGAGAGAGAGATGAGTGGTGGGAGGAGCGTAGCAGACGTATGACTGCTCCAGACCACCGCGGCGGACCTACTGACATGAATCCCACCCTCCTCCACCCTCTCTCACTCGCTACACAGGGAATTATGTAAGGAAATCACCTAATTATAGGGTTTTTGCACTCGTGTTGCTCGATTGTTGCAAGAGAACCAGTGGTTGTACAAGGATGGTTCGGGTGTCATTGGAAAGCTCTGTTTACGCCCTTTCAGGGATAGATACTTGTTTTACGCTCTGGGTCTTATTTAGGCATGAAAATGATGACGTAAACAACCCTATTTAGGGTTAAAAAAAACGCTGGGCGCTACGGTCCCCTAGACCGCCTAGCCCGCCAATAAGGTGTTAAATGTTACATTATATCATGTAAGGTTGAAATATATGTTTTTTACTTTTGACTTTGACTACTTGAGAGATACCATCTCTGCTGGTGGCGGGGCTGATGCCGCTACTATTGCCAGAATATGATGCGACTCGGGAAAGTTCGGAGAACTGTTGCCATTAATTACCATGAGAAAACTCACTCTCCCCGTGAAGAGAAAGGTGTATGCTTCATGTATTAGAAGAGCCATGACATATGCTTCAGAAACGTGGCCTGTCAAAGCGGATGATATCAACAGAACAGAACGCAACAAGATGAAAATGGTGAAACGGATGTGTGGTGCGAAACTGCAAGATAGAATATCTAGTGAAGAGCTGAGGAGAAGGTTAGGTTAGAGATTATCAGTGATGAGATTCGTACTAGCAGACAGGATGGTTTGGACATGTAAAGAGGATGGATGACCAAAGTTGGGTGAAGTTACAAGTCTGTGAACATGGAGGGAGCTGCACCAAGAGGCAGACCAAGAAATATATGAGATCAGACCTTACGGTCTTATCTTTAATTGAAAAACCTGACAAGTGAGGCAGCTCTGAACAGGGCTGCCTGGAACACCGCCATTAGGATGTGAGACCGGAACCGCACTTTGTGTAGAACACTTTGTCTTTAACCCTCTCACGTCCTGACGCAATTTTTGAGCCTATTAGGGATACTTTAAAGCCTTTGTTACCGTCAGGGGTATTTATAAACCTTTAGTTTATTTACTTCAACCTCTGCAGTTGTCTTTGAGTTAGCTGTGGGCAGAAAACTAATTTTGGAGAGGAAATTATAAGAGTGAGAGTAATCTATTTCTTATTGCTAATCTGGCAACCTCTGCGTCATAAGGATGTGAGAGGGTTAATTTTATGTATGTATGTATGTGTATATACAGGGTGTTTCAGTTGACATTTTCATAAATGACAGGACATATTTGTCAGGCAATAACAAGACTATTTTATTCTATGACGTTTGAGGTGAGTATTTATAATTACAGAGATATTACACATCAAACGTTGTTATCGATAGATACAAAAAAAAATGCAGTCTAAGGGGTAATAATGAATATCTCAAAGCTAGCGCAGGGCAGAAAGGCTTTGTAAATTACACATGGATAACAGTGTTAGAAATGAGTTTCGGAATCGCTCTAGGGATAATAAAAATAATATGATATTCCATTCAAAGGTTGAGAACTCGAATCCCTAGTGTGTTTCCGAAACACTTCTAACATCGTTAACCACGTGTAAACAAAGCCTTTCTGCCCTGCGCTAGCTTAGAAACATTAATTTTTACCCCTTAGATTGTATTTTGCTTGTATCTATCGATAACTTTCGATGTGTAATATCTCTAATTATAGGCTATATTCTCACCCCGAACGTCATAGAATAAAATAGTCTTATTATTGCCTGACGAATACGTCCTGTCATTTATGAAAACATCAACTGAAACACCCTGTATATATACTGTATATATATATATATATATATATAATTATATTGTCACTCCCAAATGAGTTTGTAGCCTACAGTATATCATTTGTGAGTGAGTTACAAGTACGAGGTCTATATTGCAGGGGCCTGGGGCGAGGCTAGCCTCTGGCTTTGTTTCCCACGAGCGAGCCCTTGTGAAGCTGGCTGGCGCCCTGTGATGTGTTACCGTCTTGTTAGCCCTACGAATTAGTTAGTTTATTTAGTCTTGTGTGATTAATGCAGTTTATCATAAGTTACACAATGATGAATCATATTTATTTTATTACTTTTGTTGTTGATGACAGCACAGGCTGCCGGAGATAATTGAGTATTCTTGCGACGCCTGGAGCCCTTCCCCGCCACGCGAGGCCCCCGCCCGACTTCCGCGGCAGCAGGGCCAGCACTTCAGTTCCGTCCCTTGATATAGCAACATCCTTGTTTGTCGGTGTTGGCTTGCTTCGTTGTTTCCCTTGCATAGGGGAAGTCGATATTTTTGTGTCTCCTTGTTGCTGCTTTAATAGAGCCAAGAGGAAGATAACCATTTTTCCTAGAGAACCTGTGTGTCTTGGTGTTTGAGTCAGATATTAAGAGCATGTCTGTTGCAGGGCGAGGGTGCTGTGGGCTAGGCTATTTGACCATCTGTTTTCCCCCAGCTTCCCCTCGTAACAATATATATATATATTTATATATCTTCTTTCATATCTTACTAACTCTTGGTCATCCTCCTTTCGGGACTTCGGTGAGACTTTTTCTATTGCACTAGACATATCGAAAGCCTTCGATAGAGTCTGGCATAAATCTTTAATTTCTAAACTACCCTCCTTCGGTTTCTATCCCTCCATCTGTGCCTTTGTCTCTAATTTCCTTTCCAGCCGTTCCATAGCTGTGGACGGCCATTGTTCACTTCCTCACCCTATAAACTCCGGTGTTCCTCAGGGCTCTGTCCTATCTCCTATTCTCTTTCTAAGTTTTATAAATGATCTTAACTGTACCTTAATTCTCATTCATACGCAGACGACTCAACCTTTCACTACTCTTAGTTTTTCAGAACGCCCCAGCCAGCAATCCTCAACTCAAACAACGTAATGAAGCCATAGAACTCTTAAATTCTGATCTAAATACTATTTCCAATTGGGGCAGAGAAAACCTTGTTAACTTTAATGCATCCAAAACCCATTTCTCCATCTATCTACCGTCAGGATCTCCCAGCGGACTATCCCTTATTCTTCAACAATACAAAAATCAATCACCTTCATCTTCTCTCAATTCTTGGTGTCTCTTTTTCTTCTGCTCTCATTTGGAAGGACATATTACCAGTCTTGCTAAGGCAGCCTCCCAGAAGCTGGGTGTGCTCAACCGCCTTAGGGGGTTCTTTTCCCCTGCACAGCTTCTTGCTCTGTACAGGGGCATAGTGCGCCCTTGTATTGAGTATTGTTCACATGTGTGGGGAGGTTCCTCTCACACCGCTCTCCTAGACAAAGTTGAAAGGAAGGCCTTTCGTATTATTAACTCCACTCACCAACTCTCTGCAATCTCTCTCTCTCCGCCGCAATGTTGCATCTCTCTCGCTATTCTATCGCTACTATAATAATCAGTGTTCCTCAGAGCTATCCCAGTGCATACCATCTCCTTTACGTAGGGCACGTGGTACCCGTCTTGCAACTCAATCCCACCCCTACTCTGTGCAAATCTCCAACCCAAGAGTGAAACGTTACTCTCAAACTCTCTTCTACTCAACATCTGAGCTCTGGAACTCTCTCCCAGAATCAGTCTTTCCCTCTTCCTATGACTTCAATTGCTTCAAACTCCGTGTGTCCAGGCAATTTGGCTCGAACGTCCCTTGATTTTGGCCCTGTCACTCTTTCAACTATGGGGGAGGCACTCGCTATAGGCAGTTATGCCTTTTGCCTCCCTCAATCACATAGAAAAAAAAAAAATATATATATATATATATATATGTATATATTATTGAAATGTCGGGTTGGTATTTCAACATGACTTGGTCTTGAATGAATGGTCTTGGGGTCGGCTGGCTGGCGGGGCAAACATCTTAACATTTGAAAACTGGGCGGGTGCCCAACCCCGAAAGGAGTTGAAATAGGGGAGCTATCCCCCCGCCAATGGCGGCTTTCTAGGGCCTTTCCTAGCTGATGCTGAGAGGATTGGGTTCTAGTCATGTGGTGATGGGCTGGTCTATCCGAGTGAGAACTGAGCGATCTCTGCCATACCCATAGCTTACTCTGACTGTTCCTTTTACTTATATATCTTCTAGATATCAAGTGGCGGCGTCTTTTCCGTGGATTGACCTCCCTACTGCCAACCTAGAAGTTGGCAGATTGGGAGCCAAAGCATCACATTTTTCCCTTACCCCTCAACTTTCCCTTCATAATTGCTGAGGGGCACAGGGCCTTGGGTGGGGCTTTGGTTTCCCGGGCGTTTCTGCACCGTCCTCAGCTCCCTGCCTTGGAGTGGCTTCGGTCACCCGGGCTTTGTTAGTGGTAAGCAGGGAGGATTTTGTGGGGGCGCTCGTTTATGGCCTTGGCCTTGCTCGAGACCTTGGGGCTGTTCGGCCAGACAGCCTGGGGAACAACAACAACAACATGACTTGGTATAATCTCGTTGACAATCCTGTAATAGGATATCGTGAGATAGAATATGCTCAACAAGGTCACGTCTAACTTGATAAATCTTGCATTAACTCCTCGTCCCAAGGCAGCATTCACACAATAAGAACACAGGTTACTTTACACAATAATTTATTCAATGGCATGGAATAATATCAACTTTATCGTACTGGCATATACCTGTAGGGTAGACGATGAAGGAAAATCAGTGACTTATCAAATATAGAATGGTTATATTCTATAATGATAATTAAATAGTTCAAGTCACGTTACACACACACACATTATCAGTAATATGAATATGAATATGCAGGAAAAGATATGTTACACATGTACACAGTAATTCAATAAGATGATAACACGTATGCGAGCGTAGTGTCTAGCGCGAATATTTCTGATACAAAGTGAACCGGCCTGAGAAAGTGTTCACGCGCGTGGGGCGGTGAGCGTGTATAAAGGGGATTAAAAGGGGGGGGGGGGGAGGGGGGTCACACAGGTAAGGTAAACAGGTATAGTGCATTCGACCCTAAGTCATATGGACTGCTTAGGTAATAATAATAATAATAATAATAATATTTATTCAGTCAGCAATTTACAGAGTTGGTACCACATAGTTTGTTACAAATATGACATGTACCAGCCTTGCATAATTCCAACTAAGGATAGCCCAATAAGGCCGTTAGGCGTATTTCCATTGGGGTCCTTGTGGGATTAGGTTAGCTAGGGAAAAGGGGAGGATAAAGAAATAGATACTTTAGAGAAAGTATTTCTAGGGGGTTATTTTAAGATACCTTACATCCTATAATAAATATCAGTAATCCGTAATCAGTAATCATTTCAGTTTGGTTTGTCTATCTCTTATGTCGTATTTAGCAGTAGACATAAGCTTGGTGCTCCCTTCTCGCAGCTGTCCGGTTCAGGTGTTCCTTCAGACTATGTCTGAAGGAATACAGTGTTCTCTTTTCACGGACTGACTGGGGTAGGTCGTTCCAGTCTTTGATGGCAGTGAAGAAGAATGTTTGCTTACCCTGTCCTTGGATTCTCGGGACCTTAAAATTAAACATCATGTTTCTTGTATTATGTCCACTCCTCTCATTTGCTTTAACAAAATCATTCTTTAGATACTCTGGAGCTCTGTCATAGAAAATTTTGAAGGCATTAGTTAGCCTGATTTGTTTGGCCCTGTCAGAAACATTGAGCATACCTAGTGACTGAAGTTGTTCCTGGCCAACATGTGATCTGGGTCCTAGGTTCAGCATGAACCTAACCATTTTATTTTGAGTGACCTGAAGTTTGTGCTGTGCTGATTTAGATGATGCAGAGTACCAGGATGACACAGAATAGTCAAAATGACATTGAACAAGCGCTTGGCAGAGGGTCTTTTTGGTCGCCGCGGGCAAGCATCCCACCTGTCTATACAGGTATTTTATACGTGCTCTACACTTACTCAGGATAGATTCCAAAATTGTTTCACCTGACAAACTCGCGTCCAGTTTCAGTCCGAGATATTTAACTTGTGACACTGTTGTTATAGGAATATCATTACAGTTGACCGAGAAGCCCACAATGTCTTTCAGTTTGCGTTTTGTTCCACATAAGATGGCTTCCGTCTTGCCCAGGTGAAGAGATAGTCTATTGTCCACTAGCCATTCACTACATGATGCTAGTTCTTTGGAAAGTGAAGCGGCAATACTTATTGGGTCTTTTCCTGAAACCAGAAGCACGCTGTCGTCTGCATACAGCAATAATTTACATGAGACGCTCAGTTCCATGTCGTTCACATAACAGAGAAAGAGTAAGGGACCAAGGATGCTTCCCTGCGGGACCCCACAGTTAATTGGCATAGGATCAGATATATTATCATCAATTTTGACTCTTTGGGTTCTACCACTAAGATAAGATTTAAACCAGTTCACAGACCCTATGCCCATAGCTTGTAGTTTATTACATAGGATATCATGGTCTACTGTGTCAAACGCTTTTTGTAGATCAAGAAGAACCATACCGGTGTAGTTACCTTTAGACATTTCTTTACGAATGTGATCCGTTAAGTGGATGAGACAGGAGTCTGTCGAGTACATGCATCTGAAACCTGATTGAAACTTATAGAATAGATCATTTTGTTTCAGGTAGTGTTCAATTTGGGTGTATACCGCTCTTTCAAGGATTTTAGATACAATACATAATATGCTAACTGGTCTGTAGTTGCCAACTTCTAGTTTATTTCCTTTCTTGAATAGAGGGGTTACAATAGCTTCCTTCAGTTCAGCAGGTACTGTGTTGGTGTTTATTGACAAGTTGATGATGTGGGTTAGGGGGCCTGCTATACCAATGGCTCCATCTCGTAGAAATTTGGCAGGAATTTTGTCTGGTCCTGTGCTCTTATGTACATTTAGGTTAGACAGCTCGTCAAAAGTGTATTTTGGTGTAACATTTTGCAATCTAAATGTGTTCGGGTGTATGTCTTTATCTCTGTAGAAATTACGAAAGGTGGCCGTTGTTGTCGTGTATTTATTGAGAGGTTGTGGTAGGTTCTGTGCAAGTGTGTTTGCTATGGAAGTGAAGAAGGAGTTGAAGTAGGTTGAAATTTGTCGTTTATCGTGGCAAACCTGATCATTAATGGTGAGAGCAATATTAGTGTTAGACGAATCCCTTGTCTTCTTGCTGTAGCCTGTTGTTTTTAGGTGCCTCCATAGTTTCTTTGGGTTATTCTGATATTCCTCTGCCTTATTGTGAAAATAATTATTTTTCGCTGATTTCATTTTCCTACTTAGTTTATTCCTGGCCCTGTTGAACTCATGTTTCAGACCTTGATCCTGTCTTTGTTTCGCTAGCCTTTTTAACAGATTGTCTCTGTGTTCCAGATGGTGTAGTATGTCATTGTTGATCCATGGGTCTGACCTTGCTTTAATTCGTATGTCTTTCAGAGGAGCTATTTCGTCTAGGATGTTTGTGATGATGGTTCTGAAGCCAACCCTTGCGTCATTAACGTTTGTACTTCCAAACACTGGAGACCAGTCTGTATTCCATAAAATGTCCAGAAATGTTTCCTTATTGTAGTTTCTGAGTGACCTTGTTTTGATAATCTTGAGATTCTCTAGGGTAATTTTTGTGGTTTTCCGTGTGCAATATGTGACGAAGTGATCACTTATCCCAGTCTGTATAACCCCTGATTGGGATATTTTGTCATCTCTGTTACAGTTTATGTGGTCTAATATTGTGGCAGTGTTCTCAGAGATACGTGTGGGGGTTGTGATGAGTTGTTTGTGATTGTGCATTGTCAGTATATGCCTATATTCTCGTACAAGCCTATCATTTCGTTGTTTGTAACACAGGTTAAAATCCCCTAGTATGATGGATTCGTTCCGAGGGTCTAGCGATGACAAAGTTCGTTCAAATTTGGTCAAGAATTGTGTGTCGGCTGGTGGCCTATAGCATACCCCAATTGTGATGGGTCTTGTCCTCGGCAGGTGTAGGTCGATCCACAGAGCTTCGTGATTTTCTACATGGAGGTCGGTCCTAGTTGTGTGTGTGAGGTTGTTTTTTACATACAGACATACTCCTCCCCCATGCCTATTGCGATCATTCCTAACCATGTTGAAACCTTGAATATTTATTTCACCATCGTTTATACTTGAATCCAGCCAGGTTTCTGTGATTGCAATTATTGAAGCTTTGGCCTTATTAGCTAACAAGTTTATTTCTGACAATTTATGGTACATTGATCTGGCGTTAATGTGGATAAGATGGAGCCCTTTGTTGGTGAACACTCTGTATTCATCTTTGATTTTGAATGTGTCCTGGCTGGATTCTGAGTTGTTAATACTTTGATCATTTACATTAATATTCGGTAATGAATGCAAGGCACACTTATTGCAAAGGAATTCCCGTTCTTCACTGTTGGTCTTCTTAGAGATGCACTTCATGTGAGCTACCTGTTTACACTTTACACAGTTTTGGATCTTCTGACGTCGTGTTGTTGTTGTTGTTGTTGTTGTTGTTCCCCAAGCTGCCTGGCCGAACAGCCCCAAGGCCCCGAGCAAGGCCAAGGCCATAACCGAGCGCCCCCACAGAACCCTCCCCACCGACCACAATAAAGCCTGGGTGACCGAAGCCACTCCATGGCGGGGAGCTGAGGAGGGTGCGGAAATGCCCGGGAAACCAAAGCCCCACCCAGGGCCCTGTGTCCCTCAGCAATTATGAAGAGAAAGTTGAGGGGCAAGGGAAAAATGTGACGCTTTGGCTTCCAATCTTGGTAGATTGGGAGGTCAATCCACGTTAGAGACGCCGTCACTTGAGATCTAGAAAATATATAAGTAAAAGGAACAGTCAGAGTAAGCTATGGGTATGGCAGAGATTGCTCAGTTCTCACTCTGATAGACCAGCCCATCACCACATGACTAGAACCCAATCCTCTCAGCATCAGCTAGGAAAGGCCCTAGAAAGCCGCCTTTGGCGGGGGGATAGCTCCCCTATTTCAACCCTTTTCGGGGTTGGGCACCCGCCCTCTGACGTCGTGTTATGAGTGATTCACAAATAAAACAAATGGTTTCGCGATGTTGTACAGCTGAGTTCTTACATTTAACACATTCAACTTTGTTTCTACTGTTAACGTAAGTACATCGGTTATGAACAATTTCATTACAACTGTTGCATTGTAAAAGTGAACTCCTATTGTTGATACCAATATTACAGACTATACATGGTTTTTTCTTACTGTTTATCATACGACTGGAGGTGTGGTTTGGTCCGCGTCGATCAGCTGTTTGTGCGGGAGAGAGTAGGGGATACTCGCGGTCGGGCTGTGGTTGTTTGCTGTTGTTGTTGTTGTTGTTTTCATTGTCCGTTGATGCTGCTTCCCTGTAGATGTATTTGCGAGTGCTTCCTGTTTTTATTGTTGTTCTTGTTGCATGTTGTGCTACTGGGGTCGCCGATATCTGTGGTATTAATGGTACTGCTGTGGGTAATGTAGAGTTGGTGGAGTGGGTAATTGCTAGTTCCCTGCATTTATCGCATTCCATTTCTTTTCTGCTGTTAACATAAGAACATCGATCGTGTGCTGTTTCATTACAAATACTACATTGTGATGTTGGACTCCTTTTGTTGAATCTAATATCGCACACTGTACATAGATTCTTTGTATTGTTCGTCGTACGTCTGGCGGTGTGATGATCAGCTGTGCTGCTAGGGTGGGGACTGTCTGTGGCTATGTCTCCCCCTGTGACCCCTCCCTGCCCCACCTGTATTTGCTGTTTGATGATGTTGTCCTTATTCCTGGCTGCTAATGCTGCTCCATTGTTGATGTTGTTGCGACTGATGCCTTTCTTCCTAGCTGCTCCAGTTACATGCTGAGCCACCGATAGTGTTGAATTGTGTTGTGGGTTGAATTGGAGTGTGACGGCCGGAGGCTGGGGTACCTGCTGGCCCAGTTTGTTATAACAAATTTTACTGCTAGGGACTGTTGAAATGTCGGTGTCTGCCTTACTTGTTTGGTGGTATAAACTCACAATATGATTTAGTGCGAGTATCAAGCACACGTGAACGTTAGAGGTATGCTCAGGATCTTATAAGCAAGGTAGTTTAAATTAGAACTAACTTGTCTAAGCGGATTTGTGAAGTAATCAACACACGAGGTATAAAAATAGAAATAGACCGGGTATGAGATCAATTCACACGTACAGTATATAGAATTCAAATTCAAATTTAGAACAATGATTCACTATAACAGGGTTTGAAATGAAATGCAAATTAATATCAAAAGTCAAAAGAGGAAAATACACTATTAAAATGCGACTGGTAATCACAGTAAAGGAACTCGGAATACAAAAGGGCGTACACGACGAAGTTGTACTTGGTGAAATACTATGATAGTAGTATAAAAAGGAAATTTGAATGCATTAGCAAATCCCTATCTGGCAATACGTGAATCAAAGATATGACGTAACGCGGATTACATACACAAGATACAATTGAATATTTACCGTTATAATAGTAAATTAAATGGAGAATCGGTCCCTCAAATAATACAGAGTACACGAATATAAAATAACTTGAACGAGAGTTACTATAAAAGTGTGAAAGAATTATTAACAACCCCCACACGTAGATAGATTAATTCACAAGCACTTGTACAAACTAGATAGCTCGAATAATATAATTAAAGTTAACTCAACGGGGGGCTCTTGACTTTTCAATAAGGAAAGAATAAATAGATTAAAATTTGGGCATAGGTTCTAGGTAAATGGTAGTTAACCTAAGACGTGCGCATGGGGGGTATGAGACACCACACTCCTGTGCGCACGTATTTGAGCTGTTCCCATCACTAATATCGTTATTTTACCATAAATAGCATTAATACTTATCCATATGCGCCTATTATAGGTTGATTATAAAGGTATTAACCTGTTACAACAATAAAGCAAGTGGAAACGGCGTTTGGATGGTCAAAATCGGCGATACAGGCCGGGAGTTACATAATGTATGGCTGAGGCAACCTCCGTCCCCTCCACTTTTCCCCATGTCTGGAGAGAGACTGTCGATCGATAATCTCTCTCTCTCTCTCTTGCACTCACTTGGTAACAGTGATGACAATGCCCTGCTTGCAACTCGCTAATGTTTGCACGAAAATAGACCAAAGAATAAGGGAATAACAGGGAAAATAGGTGATAACTGAAGGAGGTGAGGAAAGTGGGGAAAGAGGGGAGGTGGAGGAGTGATATTTGGCATGGCCCAGGGGCCAAAAAATAATTGTTTTGGGGTGTTTTAAATGGATTTTTTTTTTCCCAGACTCTTAAGAGTCTTCCCGCAGTCGCCCGGGGAAACTCTTAAGAGTCTTCCCGCAACTCCTGGGTTAAGAAGGGAATATCTTCACGGTATACACTTTCGCCTCAACTTGGATACACAAGAAAATAAATAACATATATAGGTGAAATCGGAGTATTCCGTGCTAAGACTGAATCGAGACAGAGCTATATAACGTGTGCGCAAAGAATTATAAATAGTACACGAAGGATTACACTTCAAAGGATACACGGAGCAATATCTAATACTATGAATTCACTTGTACAGATCAAGATGTATGGGAGGACAATTGACTATGTAACGTGTATACAGATAGATAATTGAATAATTAATTGGCACAGATCTTGGGCACAGATCAACTTATTAACACTTCCGGAATACTCACATATTCTACCTTACCTTCATCAATAGCCACAAATTGAGATATGCAGAAACACTTAGGATAGCGTGGGGGAGGAGAAGAGCCAAGTACGAGGGTAGGGGCGTCGTAGAGCTTCGGGCACGGCAGCTGGACGTCAGGGGACCACTTCGTCAGGAGTCCAAGGGCAGGGGGGCAGGACAGCAGGCACCTTCTCTCTCGGGGGTGAACGACTCTTGGACAGTATAATCCAGACAGAGCGTTGGGGGTGAGCAGCTCCCGGACAGTATAATCCAGTGGAGTGCTTGTAGGTGGGTAATACTCCCGGACAATATAATCCAGACGGAGTAAGCCTACTGAGGGTGAACTTACTTCCTGTAGTTTCAGTCAGGCTATATTTGGGGTATTTCTCCGTGTCAGGTTGCATGATCTCGCATTAATAGGGGCATAGTAAATACATAAAAATTGGCTATGTTGAGGTTAATGATTACATGAAAAATATATTGTGTTGCTTAATAACATCGCACTGAGGTTCTCGACCTTTTAACCTTTGTTTCTTATTTATACTATCTAGCCTGATGATGTAATTCGTGATTTTCTGTTCACTCATTGTTCTGGCTATTTGGATTGTTTATGTAATGATTTTCTTCTGTGGCACTTCTTATCACCATTTCACTTTCCTTCTCATCTGGTAGCTTCTCGAGGTTGCAGGGACCCAACAATTTAAATACTCCCAGCGCTCTTTATGCTTAGCTTGCATAAATACATTTTCATCATAGTATTCGGGGGAAAGTTCTGCCTTGGCTGTTTGAGCCCCGCACTGTGATTGGCGGGGCCAGGTGAGGTGACGATTGGTGTGGCTTGACCTTAAGCCTTTTGAGGGCAACTCACCTGTTTGCCCGGGAATTAGAGAACAGGTCCCGGGGTCAGATTTCCCATGCTTGTGTCTTCCGTTCTCTGGAGAATGGGAAGCGTTCTTATATCTAAACTCTTTTCTCCTGCTGTTTCTGGACTCTCTGACTGCGGCTACTCTGTGTGGTTCTCCTTTGGGTCTCGTCATTTCAATTATATATATATATATAATTGGAAATAATCAAAGTTAGCTTAAGCAAGAATGGAGAATGCTCGTAAAAGAACAAGGGAAATCAAGTATCAATTTTGTAAGATACTGTGTCATGGTACTGTAGTGAGACAGAGAGAAAGCAGTACCTGTCTCATGGCAGTAAGGAAGCCTTGAGGGTTGAAGAAGCCAGTGATCCAGAAGGATCTGGGTCGGCCGAGGGTGTACCACCGGCGGAACTGTGAGTCTCGTTCGACCAGCTCCGTGAACCAGAACCCCAGGGTGCTGGACTCCCATGACACCTGTAACAAAACAACTGTGAGTCTCGCTCCACCATCTCCGTGAACCAGAACCCCAGAGTGCTGGACTCCCATGATACCTGTAACAAAACAACTGTGAGTCTCGCTCCACCATCTCCGTGAACCAGAACCCCAGAGTGCTGGACTCCCACGACAACTGTAAAAAATAAAATTAAAAAATTATTATTCTTTTAAAATATGGCATACGCCACGTGTGCAGCAATTATCGGGGCCGCGGAGGGTATGATTATGAATTATATAGTTTTATCTACCGAATACAGCAGTAGTATTGCGCCACATGTGCATAGTCCTCAAGGAATAGGCACAAATGAAAAATGAGCAACCAGATAATTGGTGTAAATAAAAAAATTACAATGTACAAACAAGTTTATTGCCAAGGGAGAGGGTACTTGGTCAGCTGGGACAAGTGTTAAACTCCCGCTTACACTCCCATCTCGCGGGTAACTGACATGTTATGTCACACAAGATACTGTGTGTGAGAAGGGTGGTGGTAGAGGGATGGAGATGGGAATTGAAGGAGGGTGAAGGATTTTTTGGGGGAAGGTGTTAAAGGGGGAAGAAGGTATTGGAGGGAGGGAGGAAGGGGGAATAAGAAGGATGGAAGAGGGGGGAAGTAGAGGGAGGGAGAAAGAGGAAGTAGTTGTAAGGAGAGATACCATTTACTTCTATTTGTCACCTAGTATCCCTCACTGGCACGTTTTTGTACATGTTTTAGTGCCTCAAGTAAGGTTTATTTGGTTAAAGGATTAACAATCCCTTTCAAGACTTAAAGCAATAGCACTCTCATAACACACAGGAATCATGAAAATAAAATTTCTTGGAATAAAATAATGCAATATATTGATATCAAAGTATTGTTTACTATTATATACTATAATACCAATAGGTATCAGTCCTAATTGCCATAGACTGTTTGGAGTTAGTTATTGTTAAGTATTGTACAAAATTTAATATGTAAAATTTTCATGTCAATAAAAGTTTTGAATTTGAATTGAATTGAATTTAAAAAACTACTTTGTCTTGGATTCCAGTCATATGACCTTCCCAAGTTCTCTGAACAATATATATTTAATCTTTCTCTCTCTTAATATATAATATCTGTCTATCTATCTATACAGTATATACTGTATATATACAGTATATATATATATATATATATATATATATATATATATATATATATATATATATATATATATATATATATAAATTAAAAATACTGTATACACACATACCTACATTTATTAGTGGCCCCTCCATCATTGACGAACATGCCTATTACATAAGGCATCTTCTTCAAACACTAATCCGCCGTAGTTTGAATCTACCGCGCAGAGCATTTAAAATCTGAGGAGCCTTTATCATGAGTGCACGCGACCTCACTCATGGCTTCAGTCATTATGAATTGGGTTCTCACTACGAAAAAACTTCGTAAAAAATAAAAAAACAAAAAGAAAATAAGAATAACTATCCAATAAGCTTTCCATCATATCGTAGATGCACTTGTGTGGATCTTTGACCAGACGCTGATTCAGGCGTCATTCTTCCTTCTCTGCTCTGCGGTCAGCCGGCCCGGACGTGTCTCTCCACGCTCCGCTGGTTCCGCATTTGCTGCGTCCCTAGTGAGTTTTTTCTCATTTGTTTACTCCGGGATGTATCGAGTAAGGTTAGGATATGCGTAGCAGGAGTGTCCTGGGCTGGTTGCCCGCAGTGCAGTGTATTTTGGGTCGTGTGTTTGGGGCATCTATTTCGGATGTACCCTCGTGGTCCGGTTGTGGACAGGTGAACTTTTTCACAGTTAGCTAGCTTTGTGATGCAGGCGGCTTTCATTACGCGTTATTGCTTCCTTTTATCTTTCTGATGAGGTAGCGTATTTTTGCTGACGTTCCCAGCGTATTTTTCTTCACTTAGTGAAGTTTTTTCTGGGTCCCGAGTCAGTTCTTCCCTTTGCCGGAAGTATTTGCTACAGTGGTGTGTTGGCGGTGGTTCCTGTTGTGATATAATTCAGTGCTTTTTGTTTATATTCCGACATGTTAATGTTATCCATCTGCCTAGGCCTAGCCAGCCTCTCGTAGCTTTACCACATATACAAGTGTTATTGATTTATTTTCTAAATATGTACTACTGTGTGATGTGTGTCCTGGTTTAGTTGTGTATTGGCTAATTCCACGGACTATTTATGTGTCCTGGGTTAGTTGTGTATTGGCTAATTCCACGGACTATGTTGGGCCCGGCGTTAGTTGTGTTTTGGCTACGCCTCGGTCCTGTGTTGCGTTCAGATGGTATCTGGACGGGGTGGGTTATTTCCGGCGGGTTTTTCTCGGTTACACCATGAAAAAACCCGGCTCGTTGCCGAGTTTTGGCCACGCGTGGTTTAAAAACAGGCTTGTTTCCCCGGCGAGTGGGTGTCTGTGGCTCCCCAGGACTACGTCTCTGGGGTGCCTGTTTCAGGCTCCTTCTGATTCCCGGCGGGTTGGCTGTACCCATCTAACAGTGTTCATACGGACACGTGTTGTTTGTAGTTTTTCGGTTTTGCAAAGCCAATATAAAACTATGCTGTTGTTGTATTTCCTCCCCGGCGATCTTTTACAAAGATGTGGGTTAGGAACAATTGGGGTTAACTTTTAAACTTTAAATCACCCGGCGGGTGCAACCTGGTAGGGTGGGATGACCGAATTTGCAAAATTCAGTTTAGTTAACCAGACAATTGAGGGATGCATTGTGTATCGCCTCCTTCAACATACGGCAATTTAAGGCACAATTGGGGTTAACGTTTTTTAAACTAATTTTCACACCCGGCGGGTGCTCCCTGGAAGGGTGGGAATAACGAATTTACAATTCAGTTAGTTAACCAGACCCTTCTATCTTTTTCTCCTTCTGCATCTCTAATTTTTTCAAATGGCGTAGGGATGCGGCGACCCCAACGCC
This sequence comes from Paralithodes platypus, assembly GCA_032716605.1. Lineage (NCBI taxonomy): Eukaryota > Metazoa > Arthropoda > Malacostraca > Decapoda > Lithodidae > Paralithodes > Paralithodes platypus. The sequence continues at coordinate 22,590,099 of CM064491.1, read as the reverse complement.
CGCCACTTTCTGGTGCAGGTAGCCTCCTCTGTGGTGGAGGGGTGAGAAATTTCCACCACCGCTTTTCTCCGGTGAGACGTAGAAGTCGGCTAAAGGGGATCGGGGGCGGGGGGCCTGGTATCCTTCTCCCCTTAAATAAATCTACCAAAAAAACGAGACAGAGATAGGGGCGAGGGAACGCGTTCGTGGTCCCGGACCCTAAGAATAGGAGCTTTGAATGTGCGTGGATGTAGTACGAATGAGAAGCGAGAGGATATTGGAAGGTTATTTGAAAGAAGGATGTATGATGTCCTTGCACTGAATGAAACAAAGATGAAAGGAGAGGGAGAAGTGGATTTTGGAAACGTGATAGGTAGAAAGTCTGGAGTAGACGAGGGAGTCAGGGGGAAAGAAGGAGTGGCTATTATTGTGAAGGAGGAGTTGAGAGAGTTTATAAAAGAGTGGAAAGAGGTGTCATCAAGGCTAATGTGGGTGAGAATGCGGTTTATGGGTGAAAGGTGGGTTTTTGTAAGTGCGTATGGACCAGGAAGTGAAAGAGAGTTAGACGAGGTAGAGGGTTTCTGGGAGGATTTGAGAGATTGTCTACAAGGGTTTGATGAAAATGAAAATGTTATAGTTTTAGGGGACCTAAATGCTAGGGTAGGAAATGAGCCTGTTGAGGGAGTCATCGGTAGTTTTGGTGTGGATGGTGTAAACGAGAGTGGAGAAAGACTGAAAAATGTATGTGAAGAGTGTAGATTGAGTGTAGGTAATACGTTCTTCAAAAAAAGGCGTATACAAAAGATTGAAAGATTGTGTAGACTGCTGGATGTGAATGTGATGAGAGGTGAGGCGGAGGGTATGTCAGATCATTACCTGGTGGAGGGAAAGCTAAGAGTTAAGAGTTACAGGAGAATAAGAGACAAGCGTGAAGTAAGAGAGGTAATAAAAGTTAGTGAGTTAGAGAAGAGTGAAAAAGAGAGGGAGTACAAGGAAAGACTAAATGAAAAGTGGATGGAAGTGAGAGAGATGGAAGAGAGAGAAGTAGAGGTTGAATGGCAACAGTTTAAGGAAGGAGTGAAAGCAAGTGCAGAGGTAGTATGCGGCAAAAGGAAAGTAGGAGGCAGAGGTATCAGGAAGGGAAGCGAGTGGTGGAATGATACGGTGAGAAAGGCAGTTGAGGAGAAGAGACAGTGTTTTGAGAGGGTTTTACAGGATGGTAGTGTTGAGGTATGGGAGAGGTACAAGGAGAAAAGGAGAGAGGCAAAACGGAAAATTAGAGAAGCGAAAAAAGATGCAAACGAAAGGTGGAGCCAAAGGCTGAGTGAGAATTTTGAAGAACGAAAGAAGATGTTCTGGAAGGAGGTAAATAAAGTAAGGAAAGGAGGACAAAAGAGGGAAGAGTCAGTGAAAGATGAAAATGGAGAATTACTAGTGGAACCAGTTGAAGTGAGGAAAAGATATGCCGAGTATTTTGAATCTTTGTTAAATACAAGAGATGGAAGAGAAGCAGTGATTGAAGCAGAGGTGGATGGAGATAGGTTACCCAGGCCACCCAGGTGGCAGGGAATGAATGAAAGGATTGAGGAAAATGAGGTGAAAGAAGCAGTGAAACAAATGAGAGCGGGAAAAGCAGAAGGTTTGGATGGTATTGCTGTGGAGTGTATAAAGAAGGGTGGAGATGTGATAATAGATTGGTTGGTGAGACTTTTCAATGTGTGCTTTGCTGTGTCAATGGTACCAATAGACTGGAAGAGTGCATGTATTGTGCCGTTGTACAAGGGGAAGGGAGATCGGCAGGAGTGTTCAAGTTATAGAGGTATTAGTTTATTGTCAGTGGTTGGAAAGCTGTATGGCAGGGTGTTGATAGAGAGGATAATAAAGTGTACGGAAGTTGCAATAGGAGAAGAACAGTGCGGTTTTAGGAGGGGAAGAGGGTGCGTGGATCAGATGTTTGCAGTAAGACAGTTATGCGAGAAGTATTTAGAGAAGCATAAGGAGATATTTTGGGCTTTTATGGACTTGGAAAAGGATATGATCGTGTGGACCGTGAAGCAATGTGGAAGGTGTTAAGGATTTATGAAATTGGAGGAAATTTGTTAGAAGCAGTTAAGAGTTTTTATGAAGGGAGCAGAGCATGTGTGAGAGTAGGAAATGGTGAGTTGAGTGAATGGTTTGAGGTAAAGGTAGGTTTGCGACAGGGTTGTGTAATGTCACCATGGCTGTTTAATATGTTTATGGATGGTGTGGTGAGGGAGGTGAAAAGGAGAACTATGGGAAGAGGATTGGGTTTAGTAGGAAAGAATGGTAGAGATTGGGAGTTGAATCAGTTGCTGTTCGCTGATGACACAGCATTGGTGGCGGATTCTGATGAGAAACTGCAGCGGGTAGTCAAAGAGTTTGGTGTGGTTTGTGGAAGGAGGAAACTGAAGGTGAACGTCAATAAAAGTAAAGTAATGGTGTTTAATAGGGGAGAACATAGGGTGAATCTAGATGTGAGGCTGGATGGGGAAATATTGGAACAAGTAGAGTGTTTTAAATATCTAGGAGGAACAATAAGCAGGAGTGGAGGTATGGAAGTGGAGGTAAAACAGAGAGTGTGTGAAGGAAGGAAGGTTTTCGGAGCAATGGGAAGTATGTGGAAGACAAGAAATCTCGGAGTGAAAGTAAAAAGTGCACTGTATCAAGGAATTGTTGTGCCAACAGTGATGTATGGGGCTGAGACATGGGCTCTGAAGAAAAAGGAGAAAACAGGGCTGGATGTGATGGAGATGAGCTGCTTGAGGAGTATGTGTGGAGTTACTCGTAGAGACAGATTGAGAAATGAAGAGATACGTAGGAGAGTGGGGCAGCAGGAACATTTGTCAGCCAGAGTGGACAGAAGGGTGCTGAGCTGGTATGGTCATGTTGAACGAATGGGAGATGAAAGGCTTACAAAGAGAATATGTGAGTCAGGTACAAGGGGAGATAGAAGGGCAGGAAGACCCCCATTGAGATGGAGAGACTGTGTAAGAAAGGCTTTGGATGATAGAGGAATGACTATAGATCAGGCAGGGGAAGTGGTGGTGGACAGGAGTGAATGGAGAATGTTTGTGAATAGTTGAGTGAACACGTGGTCATTTGGAGTAAGGGGTCGGGCGCAAGTTGGACTAGATAATAGTCCATCAGGCGCCTGGCCCGGGGAGACGATTAATATGAAGGGTGTGCCTGGAAGTGTGGTGGGAGGGCTTGTCGCTTTGGCTCCGCTGCATGTCTGCCTGCCGAGATCGGAACCTCTCCTGGTGGTCAGGGGCCGGGGGAGTGCTGGAGCGACCTTGGTAACCCTGGTCTCTGGGTCTTCTCCTGGGTGACCTGGATGTGTGAGAGTTTGTGTTTTTTATCTGTGTTTATTTTTTGTTTTATGTTGTTTTTGTGTTTTCCCTGTTCTTGCTCTGTCTTGAGTCGGCTACCCCCAAAATGGGGATTGGGCCTGAGCATATAGATAGATAGATAGATAGATAGAACCAGACAATTGAGGGATACGTTTTGTATCGCCGCCTTCAACATCCGGCGATCTAAAAAGATACTTCGGGAGAAGTTAGATCTCGTATATTTGTCAGGCTTCCCAGTTTTTGATCTACGAGATAATTCGGGGGCCGGCGTCTTTTTTAGTTTTTTTTTTCCAAAATTGAATCTTGAAACAAACACCACCGGAAAGACTTAATCAATTATAAACGTCAGGATGGTCTTTATATATTATGTCAGAGGGTATTCATAAACCTTTTGGACAAATTAAGATATTCAGAAATCTTTTACTTAGGAAACCCCACCGCGTAGCGAGCTGTAGTCGTTGAGTATTACGTCTCGTTACCCGGCGGGTTATTTGACACTTGTGTGCGAACATGTTTGGGTTAACCTTATGAGCATTAATTCCTGGAAATTTTTTTTTTTTTCCAGAGCTGGGTCCCGGCGGGTCTATGCAGAACCTGGAGTAAGTATCCCACCAGACTCTGTCATGGCTACCTTTGCCCCGGTTTTTGCTTTATGCATTACGCCCTCCTGTTCAGGTATCCCTATTTTTGCGCACACCCTTTGTATAAAATGTGTTAAAATGTCTCGTTTGGTGTGGGTTACCTTTCCGGCGTTTTTTCTCGTTGCTCCGAGAACACCGTTTTTGTTTACCGAGTTTTAGTCAGGATGGCTCAAAGTAGGTAAGTTACCCCGACGAGTTTGGTCGCTTGAGGGCTCATAGGAAACTGCGTTTTCTATGGTCGGGCCTGGGATCAGGCTTCCTGGTTTATTCCCGTCGAGGGGGGCTCCACACAGTTTTCTAGGTGATCAGGCTGACACCTGTTGGACTTGGTTTTCTCTGCTTTTCAAAGCCATTGAAACAATGCTGTCTGTTTGTTTGGTCTTTACCTCCCGGCGACCTTTTTACAAAGAGGTCTGGGGCAGGTATAATTGGTTTGACATTGCATATAAAACCCGGCGGTTGTACCTTCGGGTGGTTATATTAACGGATTTGCGATTCGAGATAATTTGCCAAACAATTGATTGATACAATAGGGTATCACGGCCTTCAAGACGGCGATCTATGAGGGCTTCTGGGAGAAGCCGGATTAGAGATTAAGATAGGCTCAGACTTTTTATGGGATAAAAAGATGCCTGAATCTTACTAGTGTCTCAAATGTAAAGGGATACTTGAAAGACTTCATCTTTAATAAAGATATGCTTCATCTTTATGAGGATTAAGAAGTTATTCTTAATTCTTTTGGACAGGTGAAAGATATGCTGAAATCTTTAATAAGCCATTGAAACAATGCCGTTTGTTTGTTTAGTCTTTCCCTCCCGGCGACCTTTTTACAAAGAGGTCTGGGGCAGGTACAATTGGTTTGACATTGCATATAAAACCCGGCGGTTGTACCTTTGGGTGGTTATATTGACTGATTTGCAATTCGCGATCTTTGTATTTCCTCCCCGGCGATCTTTTACAAAGAAGTGGGGTTAGGAACATTTGGGGTTAACTTTTAAACTTTAAATCACCCGGCGGGTGCATCCTGGAAGGGTGGGATGCCCGAATTTGCAAAATTCAGTTTAGTTGATCAGACAATTGAGGGATGCATTGTGTATCGCCTCCTTCAACATACGGCGCTTTTGGGCACAATTGGGGTTAACGTTTAAAAAAAAACTAATATTCACACCCGGCGGGTGCTCCTTGGAGGGATGGGAATAACGAATTTACGATTCAGTTAGTTAACCAGACAATTGAGGGATACGTTTTGTATCGCCGCCTTCAACATACGGCGGTCTAAAAAGATACTTCGGGAGAAGTTAGATCTCGTATATTTGTCAGGCTTCCCAGTTTTTGATCTACGAGATAATTCGGGGGCCGGCGTCTTTTTTAGGTTTTTTTTCTTCCAAAATTGAATCTTGAAACAAACACCACCGGAAAGACTTAATCAATTATAAACGCCAGGCTGGTCTTTATATATTATGTCAGAGGGTATTCATAAATCTTTTGGACAAATTAAGATATTCTGAAATCTTTTACTTAGGAAACCCCACCGCGTAGCGAGCTGTCGTCGTTGAGTATTACGTCTCGTTACCCGGCGGGTTATTTAACACTTGTGTGCGAACATGTTTGGGTTAACCTTATGAGCATTAATTCCTTGGAAATTTTCTTTTTTTCCAGAGCTGGGTCCCGGCGGGTCTATGCAGGACCTGCAGTAATTATCCCACCAGTCTCTGTCATGGCTACCTTTGCCCCGGGTTTTGCTTTATGCATTACGCCCTCCTGTTCAGGTATCCCTATTTTTGTGCACACCCTTTGTATGAAATGTGTTAAAATGTCTCGTTTGGTGTAGGTTACCTTTCCGGCGTTTTTCTCGTTGCTCCGAGAACACCGTTTTTGTTTACCGAGTTTTAGTCAGGATGGCTCAAAATAGGTAAGTTACCCCGACGAGTTTGGTCACTTGAGGGCTCATAAGAAACTGCGTTTTCTGTGGTCGAGCCTGGGAGCAGGCTTCCTGTGTTATTCATTGCTTTATGCATTATGCCCTCCTGTAATGTATAGTTTAGTGTGGGTTACCTTTCCGGCGTTTTTCTCGTTGCTCCGAGAACACCGTTTTTGTTTACCGAGTTTTAGTCAGGATGGCTAAAATAGGTAAGTTACCCCGACGAGTTTGGTCGCTTGAGGGCTCATCAGAAACTGCGTTTTCTATGGTCGAGCCTGGGATCAGGCTTCCTGAGTTATTCCCGTCGAGGGGGGCTCCACTCAGTTTTCTAGGTGATCAGGCTGACACCTGTTGGCCTTGATTTTCTCTGCTTTTCAAAGCCATTGAAACAATGCTGTATGTTTGTTTAGTCTTTACCTCCCGGCGACCTTTTTACAAAGAGGTCTGGGGCAGGTATAATTGGTTTGACATTAATAATAATAATAATAATAATAATAATAATATTTATTCAGTTAGCAATTTACAGAGTTGGTACCACATAGTATGTTATAAATATGACATGTACCAGCCTTGCATAATTCCAACTAAGGATAGCCCAATAAGGCCGTTAGGCGTATTTCCATTGGGGTCCTTGTATATAAAATCCGGCGGTTGTACCTTCGGGTGGTTATATTAACGGATTTGCGATTCGATATAATTTGCCAAACAATTGATTGATACAATAGGGTATCACGGCCTTCAAGACGGCGATCTATGAGGGCTTCTGGGAGAAGCCGGATTAGAGATTAAGATAGGCTTAGATTTTTTATGAGAAAAAAAGATGCCTGAATCTTACTAGTGTTTCAAGTGTAAAGGGGTACTTGAAAGACTTCATCTTTAATAAAGATATGCTTCATCTTTATGAGGATTAAGAAGTTATGCTTAATTCTTTTGGACAGATAAAAGATATGCTGAAATCTTTAATAAGCCATTGAAACAATGCCGTTTGTTTGTTTATTCTTTCCCTCCCGGCGACCTTTTTACAAGGAGGTCTGGGGCAGGTACAATTGGTTTGACATTGCATATAAAACCCGGCGGTTGTACCTTTGGGTGGTTATATTAACTGATTTGCAATTCGCGATAATTTGCCAAACAATTGATTGATACAATAGGGTATCACGGCCTTCAAGCCGGCGATCTATGAGGGCTTCTGGGTGACGCCAGATTAGAGATTAAGATAGGCTTAGACTTTTTATGGGATAAAAAGATGCCGGAATCTTACTAGTGTTTCAAGTGTAAAGGGATACTTGAAAGACTTCATCTTTAATAAAGATATGCTTCATCTTTATGAGGATTCAGAAGATATGCTTAAATCTTCTGGACAGGTAAAGATATGCTGAAATCTTTAATATGATACTAAAGGACAACGAAAAGTAGTGGTGGAGTGCTACGGTTCGTTGACCGGCGGTTTTGAGGCACATATTTTGTACCGTTTTTTGGGTGTAACCCTATGAGCATTAATCCCCGGAAAATTCTCTTTCCAGGGCGGATTACCGGTGTTGCACCAGGTGACCAGGTAGTTCCCGGGCGGGGTAGTTTTCCCCCAGTCTCTGTCGTGTCGGCACTTGAACCTCTCATTGCTGTATGTTCAACGCCGTTAAGCTCAGGTAGCCCTATCTTATTTTTATTTGTTAATGAAATAATTTAATAGCTGAATCATAATAAACATATATATTTTCTATGATTATATTATGATAATATTGTGTTTATTTATAGTAATTTATTTTAATACAATTAAATATAAATTAAAATTAATTAGTATACTTTATGATTTTGCTCACCAGCTCTGCTTTCTATGTGTTAATGAGCTATGGGAGCTTTTAATTATCATAAACCTTTATGGGACTCGGACGAGGGCTCCCGTTCAGGGAGTATACCGAGCTTGCAAGCGAGGGACAGCCACAGCCAAGGTGTATGGCGATCATCACAGTCGTACCTCACCCGCCGGACGATAACGCCGGCGGGCGGATCTGACGCTCTGATGACGGACGAGAACAGGTTGAGTTCCATTTATCTCTTTTCCGCCGCCAGACGCGTCTCTAATGTGCCACGTAGTCAACAAACTACAGGATTAGCGAGGCGTAGTCTCGCTAATCGCGCCCCTGTGGCCAGCGCAGTGTGGTACCAGCGTTTGAACACGTGGTGCCCGCACCCAGTGTCCCTCCTGGTCGGGTTGTTCCTCTTAGAACACAATTGGCAACCTAGAAACCTCGCGGACTTGTTCATTTTGGACATTCAGGAGGCCAAGTGGCTAGCACCTTATGGTAGCGACGTGACCAAGATATTCACGAATCAATATACCCAGTCTACAAAGCGACAGTTTCAATCGCATTGGAAAGCTTTTACGTCTCGGATTCTTAGAACAAAACAAACTGTGCCCTCGGTGGCGTTGGTTGTTTATTATTTAATTTATCTGTTCATGCAGAAACATTTATCTGAAAGTGATTTATGTGGGCAGGTTTTAAACTCCGCCCACCTCCCCGTCAGCTCAGGCCTACATGGTCTCTGGACAAAGCATCGTCGTTATTCTCGTTCCCGTATGTACCAAAGACTGCAGTTTTTACAAAAGGGCAATATTCCTTATGGCTTTGGCTACCGGGAACAGAGTATCTGAGCTGGCGGCGATGAGCAATGCACCTAATTGCCTCAGGTTTGATAGGCTTCATGAGTGTATTCACATTGCACCTTCCCCAGGATTCATAGCCGAGATTGAGCACAGTGAACACGTGTTTTCAGAGTTCACGGTGACGGCGTTAAACAGGGGAAAGGTGCACCATCTTTTTTGCCCAGTGCAAGCTCTAACCAAATATTTAAGAGTGGCACCTCTAAATCACCAGGGTGCTTTATGGGTCGCAAGTCCGGGTGAACGATTGATGGAGCGTACACTGGCTTCTCTCTTGGTCGAGGACTTTAAAGAGAAGCATCCCGGCGTTGTGGGTAAGACCCACGATTTACGCAAGGGGACAGCCTCTTTAAGTTTCCTTAATAATCTTTCGGTGAAAGTTATTACGTCCACACAGTTGTGGGCCTCTAATCAGGAGTTTTTGCCTCGATACCTTTCAGTAGCTCTGGACAAACCTTCCTTGCCATGTATAGCTTTACGGCAGAGGGTCTAGGTGGCCCTTTTAGTCACGTTTTGTTTAATTTCAAGAAAAAGGGGGGGGGGGGGGCGGAGGGTGCAGTCAGTGTGACATAGGACACCCTAGACCCCTCCGGAGTATGTGTTCGGAACATACGAGCTGTGATACTGGTTGTAGGCATTGTATTATAAAATTTCTCTGTAGTATTCATTGCAGGAAATTGTGCTAAAGGCCAATAGTAGTGTTACGACAATTCTTGTTGTAAGTAGCTTTGGCTGTGAAGCAATAGATTTTTGAGAAATCTCGGTAGTGGCAACTACGACTTTTACTTTTGCAGTAATTACTTCTGCATAAGTACACGAGTTCAGTACTTCTACGAATGTACAAGAATTCATTTATATTTGGTTATATTTTTAGGAATATCACTAGTTAATGGGGTTTATATGTGCACATGACTGTAAACTTATAAGTTTTTAGTTTTCACCACTTACTTTAAGTGGGGTGCCTTCTTAACTAGCAGATCTGTGCACAGAGTCTCAGAGTTAACCCTTTTTCAAGCAGGCTTCTTTGAAGCACGCTCCTGCTTGTACCCCTTTTTGAAGACTTAGGCTGTATAAAGTTTATGCACCCGATTATCTCTTTTTTACAAAAGTAAGAATACTATGTGGTTGTTTGATTATCTGCTTTTCTAGAGTTATGATATGATTACGAATGTCCCCCTCCAGTCTTAGAAATCAGGCATGTTCGTCAATGATGGAGGGGCCACTAATAAATTATAGGTTTGACTCCTGTAAGGAGATAAAGAAAACCTAATATTTAGTAGTGGCCCCGTAATCATTGACGACTGGGGCCCTCCCGACCATCCCCTTCCCATTCGTTGATGTATTAAGGATTTTGGTTTACTTGATATGTCAGTGAAGGAAGAATGACGCCTGAATCAGCGTCTGGTCAAAGATCCACACAAGTACATCTACGATATGATGGAAAGCTTATTGGATAGTTATTCTTATTTTCTTTTTCTTTTTTACGAAGTTTTTTCGTAGTGAGAACCCAATTCATAATGACTGAAGCCATGATGAAGGCTCCTCAGATTTTAAATGCTCTGCGCGGTAGATTCAAACTACGGCGGATTAGTGTTTGAAGAGGATGCCTTATGTAATAGGCATGTTCGTCAATGATTACGGGGCCACTACTAAATATTAGGTTTTCTTCATCTCCTTACAGGAGTCAAACCTATAATATAGCATACACATACATACTGTAAAGGAGAGAGAGAGAGAGAGAGAGAGAGAGAGAGAGAGAGAGAGAGAGAGAGAGAGAGAGAGAGAGAGAGAGAGAGAGAGAGAGAGAGAGAGAGAGAGAGAGAGAGAGAGAGAGAGAGAGAGAGAGAGAGAGAGAGAGAGAGAGAGAGAGAGAGAGAGAGAGAGAGAGAGAGAGAGAGAGAGAGAGAGAGAGAGAGAGAGAGAGAGAGAGAGAGAGAGAGAGAGAGAGAGAGAGAGAGAGAGAGAGAGAGAGAGAGAGAGAGGTTGAAGTTCCTTATATGTCTCCAGTTCCATGTACTGCATAATATTATGTCTCAAAGCAGCCCTTCAGGACAAGAACAGCCATTCCAGAGGCTAGATTTGGCTCTCTGGTGTCCCATAGCTAATTACTTCTGTCAATGAAGTTATACAGAGGTTACGTTTGTGCATCTGTTTGTTTACTGTAAACAAGATATCTCACAAACTTATAAACCAATTTTCACGAAATTTTGGTGGACAGGTAGGATTTTCGCTCAGGAAGACGTGCATCAATTTAGGAGGTGATCCATAAGTTATGAACCATTATTCACGAAATGTGGTGGGCAGATATAATATGTGCCAAGGAAGAAGTGATTCAATTTAGGGGGTGATCCGGATCATATGTCACTCTGGTGTATATTTGGACATTTAAGTTTATTTTGTGATAAAGCCGGTGTAGGCGAAAGTATGCATACTACTGGGTGCCCCTCTAGTTTATAATGTCTACAGACTAGTTTTGGTGAATTTTATCATCACTTTATCTATTGTCAAAAGCCTTGATCCCCGAGGGGGTGGCTACGAATAGATAACCTCCATTGAGGCAATTCGTTCAATTCTTTAGCTTGTTTCGGGGGAAGGTTGCAAGCCCAACCTCCCATTGTTGTTTATAGTGTGTGGACGTGCAGGTAAAATGTTATCGTACTGTTGGCTGTGAAGTCAAGGCACGAAGCTGTAGAAAGCAGCAAAGCTGAGCCTGGTAACGGAGAAGGGAAGGAGAATGCAACTGTAATCAGATGCAACGCCTCAAATCCATGAATGCAAGCATGTTTCTGGGGCCTGTGATTATATGCGCTGCTTGCTAACTCTACCACATTGTACAAGAAGAGAAACCAGAATTTAATGCAGTACATCGAGGACGAGTTGAGCCACACAACATGTTCTTGAGTACGAGCTGCCTAGCGGGATAGAGAGAAACTTAGTGCCTGACGAAACATACAGAACGTAGCTGCCCAGATATATTATATTTTTAGAATCCGGGTGGGTCCTCAATTGATTGGAAATAGATGTTAAAACAAAAAGAAAATAAGCAGAGGTTAGCCTAACTTCATTTTGTAAGAAAGAGAAAATAGACAAAGACTTTAAAGTGAAACACATTCTATCCATCAATCCTTTCGCAGAAATCTCTAAGAGATTTCAATGTTCACCACCGCCAATGGCTCTCCTCCCATTTCACTGACCAAGCTGGTGAACAAGCCTTCATCTTGTCTATCATAATAATATGAGCTAGAGTAGTTACTCCAGCACGCTACTCAAATTCCTGACCGCCTTGGAGATCGATCCAATTTTGTTTACATATTTTTAATTTCTAACCCTTCTACTTATGCTGTAAATGTTTTCTCTCCGTTGGGCTCCTCTGATCACAACCGTATCTCTGTTACCTCTGTCATATCTCTCCAGTACAGCCATTCGATCCCCCCAGCCGGCGGCGCTTGTGGCCCTTTGGCGCTGCCAACTGGGAGGCTCTTCGTCAGTATTTCTTTGATTTCTCATGGAATTATGTTTTCTTCCGTGTGCCGAGCACATAGCCATGGTGCTCCTCTTGGGCATGAAGGCATACATTCCATTTTCCTTTTCTCAGCCTAATGCAAACACATCTTGGTATACTCACGCTTCATCTACTGCTGTCCGCAATAAGGAGGAAACATCCAAACTGTACCGTACCGTCGCCTTCAAACTCAAGAACCTTGTGCTTCTTGTTTCTGCTCAGAATCAAGCCAAATGTGTTCTTCGACTAGCCAAAAACTCTTTCATCAATAACATGCAACTATGACAAGTAGGACAACATAGGATTAAACAACTAAAAGCAAAATGCTTATGCAATGCATAAAATTATATGCGCACTGTGTCAATGTATTACGAATAAACCCTAATAAACTAATAAACCCTCTGCAGACGAAAGCCCCACTCTTTAGAGAATGGGGGAACCAAAGAACACGCAAGTGAACGACAAAATATGTATTTGACCAACATGAATCCATACGATATTATATGGACCAATGATCACTACGCACATCGCATTGAATTTACCGCAATGCGGTATAATATATTCACTATGTGAATATATAACCAAGGCTACATAATAGTAATTTATGGACATTAATGAACTTAATTAAACTTACGATGGTGGGTCATCGTAACACCCTCAGCAGGAAGGGGGAAAATTTAAAGGCAAAAACAAAAATAAATAAATAAATACAAAATAAATAAATAGGAAAAGTGGGGATTGGGCCTGAGTATATAGATAGATAGTCTAACTTCACTACATTAAGCATTTAGTATTTTACTTTTTTATATATATATAATTATATATATATATATATATATATATATATATATATATATATATATAATAGGGGAGGTGTGGAGTGGTCATGCCACTGGATTGGTAATCCAATGGACCCGGGTTCAAATCCCGGTATGTCAATGGGAAGATATTATTGGGATTGAATTTGTGCTGTACCTAGTATCAGTGCATTACCACAAAGCCCACCGAAATGCCAAAAAAATACCCTCATTGTTCCCTGATTAAATAACACTGTATGAATATTCCCATATTCAAAATATGTTACAGGGGGACAATGCCTAGTGATTTCACTGCTCAATAGGTGGCGTTCTCAGAGTGAGGGTCTGAGTCTGGAGGGTGAGACGGTGAGGCACTTGAGCGAAGCAACCGGCCGCTTCAGAGATGGAGCTGCTTCGAGCCATAATGGATGCTTCACATGTCTCACTCCCCAGACTGGAACAAGACCTCACGGGCTTCACCGTGTTGAGCGGTGGAATGTACAGGCTCTCAGCCTATGCCGGAGAGGGAGTAGTTGGAATATAGAAAACAAAAAAAATAAATAAATACAAAAATATATACCGGTATATATATATATATATATATATATATATATATATATATATATATATATATATATATATATATTTGTTTTTAAGTTTTCTAATGTGCTTTAATTACAACTAACTTATAATTAAGATATTAATCTCAACACCACCCCAATCGCGTTTCTCCCCCACTCGGCCATACCAAGTATTAACCTTTAAAAGGTGAGCTATATGTAGTGAACACCCTACTACTGGGCGGCCATATTAGGCTTCATTCCCGCCTAAAATCGTAATTTTACGATAAATATTGTTATTACTTATTCATATGCGCCTATTTTACGTTTAATATGAAGATATTAACATGTTACAGCAATAAAACAAGTGGGAATAGTGTTTGGAGGGTGAAAATCGTGAATTATTGCCGACCGTTCATTCATGAAATGTGAGGCAGTCGCGACGTACACCCTCCCTCTCCCAAGCCTAGAGGCAGACTGAGTCTCTCTCTCATACTCTCACTCACAACACGCACTCGGTAGGCGCATGACCACGCCTTAGAACCAGATTGGAGATGTTGGCATGGAAAATAAACCGATAAACAAGGGAATAAGAGGAAAAATAGGTGATCATTGAAGGGGGGAGGGGGGAAGGGAGGGGGCTTTGACATATGTGGAGGAGTGATAGGAGGTATGGAGGGGAATTATCTCACTTAATCACTTATTCTTTTTTTTAAGTGCTACTGGGCCCTTTTAAAAGATTTTTTTTAGGCCTTACCTCTTAACACTAGATTAGCGGGCTAGCGGTTTATTTATATGTACCGCCCAGCGGGGTGTTTTTAGCCAAAATAGGGCTGTTTACGTGATCATTTTCATGCCTAAATAAGACCCAGAGCGTAAAACAAGTATCTATCCCTGAAAGGGCATAAACAGAGCTTTCCAATGACACCATAACGATCCTTTTATGATGGCTAGTTTTCTTGCAACAACCGTGCAACGCGAGTGCAAAAAGCATGTAATTCGGCACTTTCCCCATACAATTCCGTATATAGCGAGTGAGAGAGGGAGGGAGGAGGTGGGATTCGTGTCAGTAGGTTCGCCGCGGTGGTCTGGAGCAGTCATACGCTCGCTAATCTCCTGCCACCACTTGTCTCTCTCTCAGCAACATTACGTGCTGAAATTGCCACACGACCTATGTCGAGCGCCGCCAGATAGTCCAGATTTATTATACTCGACTTATGTTGCGCCCTGACAGTTAGGGGTTAAGAGGATCGTCACTTTTGCCCATCAAAACCTCTTAAGAGTGTTCTCGCCGTTCCCGGGTTAAGTAATCAATGCATGCTACGGTAGGCTACTCTGCTCGGCCCTTGACTTGCGCAATGGCTGGCGCAAACAGCCGTCATGATCACACCCCATCACTTCATGACGCTGTGACAGGCAATCCGATAGGATATTATCCACTCCCTTTATATGCTTAATAGTAAGGGAATACTCCTGTAACAAAAGGCTCCACCGAGTCAACCGTTGATTCTTGTTCCTAAACATACTGAGAAATTGTAAAGGGTGATGATCAGAATAAATGATAATATTGGGACCGAAGGAAGGCAAATACACTGAACAATTTTCAAATCAAAGACGGCAACTCCTTCTCAATCGCAGAATAATTGCGTTGGGCCTTATTAAATTTCTTAGAAAAATACGAGACCGGATGTTCAACACCATCCATGGAGTCTTGAAGCAACACTGCCCCAGTACAGATGTCACTCGCATCAACAGGCTAACTTGAAAGGCTGGGAAAAGTCTGGTGAACGCTATATAGGATAATAGCCTTCACATCCTTGAATGCTTGCTCACATGCATTAGTCCAACAAAACTTTACCTCCTTCTTCAGATCAGTGAGGGGGGCCAGTATAGTTGAATAATTGTGTATGAAACGCTGATAGTAGGCTACCCTAGCATACCGAGAAAGCGTTGAACTTCTCGCTTTTTTTTTTTATATGTGGATGAGGGAGACAAAAGGCAAAACTGCCTGTGATGATTGCCCAGAGTTGAAAGAGTGACAGGGCCAAAATCAAGGAATGTTCAAGCCAAAATGTCTGGACACACGGAGTTTGAAACAATTTAAGTCATAGGATGAGGGAAAGATGGATTCAGGGAGAGAGTTCCAGAGCTCAGCTGTTGAATAGAAGAAAGATTGGGAGTATCGTTTCACTCTTAGATTGGAGAGTTGTACAGAGTAGAGGTGGGATTGTGTTGCAAGACGGGTACCACATACCCTACGTAGAGGAGGTGGTATTCACTGGGAGAGCTTTGAGGAACACTGATTATTGTAGTAGCGATAAAATAGCGAGAGAGATGCAACATTGTGGGAAGAGAGAGAGATTGCAGAGAGTCGGTGAATGGACGGGAGTTAATGATACGAAAGGCTTACCTTTCTACTTTGTCTAGAAGTGCTGTGTGAGAGGATCCTCCCCACACATGTGTACAATAATCAATACAAGGATGCACTGTGCCCCTGTAGGCTACAGAGCAAGATGCTGAGCAGGGGTAAAGAACCTCTTGAGGCGGTTGAGCACACCCAGCTTCTGGGAGGCCGCCTTAGCAAGAGTGGTGATATGGTCATTCCATGAGAGACCAGAAGAAAAAGAGACACCGAGAATATTGAGAGAAGATGAAGTGTAATATTTGTTAATAATTTGAATTTCATTTGACTCCCTAAGTCATGCATAGATAATTAATATATTGCTTCATTCATTGCTTCGTGGTCTCGATACTCTGGACTATCATAATTGTTAGTTTGGCTGAAATTTTTCGCTTCATAATACAATATACCATAATTCGTACCAAAACTCCATATGCTTTGTAGTATCATGATTCGAGACTTTAGTAGAAAGATTCATCTGTTTCATTAGTTCATATACTTTGATCTCTAAGTTTCATACCTTAATCATAATTGATTATAGAGAACAATATTATTACTAGTCAGTTGAATTGTAGTAATCGAAGGAATAGCATTAAACCACCACTACTGGTACCTCGTGTATCCTTATTCCTTCAAACAAATACTACATGAAGAAATGATTTTTGTTTTGTTGAACTATATGGGATACTCCTCTGGGAGTTCACGGCGGGTAGATAGATGGAGAAATTGGGTTTTGGAAGCATTGAAGGCCGTCCACAACCGCAACTATGGAACGGCCGGAGAGGAAATTAGAGACAAAGGCACAGATGGAACCGAAGAAGGGTAGTTTAGAAATTAGAGATTTGTGCCAGACTCTATCGAAGGCCTTCGATATGTCTAGCGTAATAGAAAAGGTCTCACCGAAATCCCGAAAGGAGGATGACCAAGAGTTACTAAGATATGAAAGAAGATCACTTGCAGTAGAGCGACCATTAACCGTCTCAGTTCTGAGTAAGTTCTTAAAGTTTCCATGGACAGGCGACACAGTCTGGGCCTGCTAACGGTTTTTCATTGTTCCCATTCACCCGGCTATGAATTTTTGCCATATACCCCCACATATGGACTAGTAGACCAGATATATTGAGTCCTAAATGGACGCCATGGTGTTTTTCATCTGGTTTGACCGAATTTCGTGCAGGGCTTAAGGACGCCATGGCATCCATACGTGCGCCAGGGCAAAAGTAGCTCAGTACGCCATGGCATCCATATGTGCGCGACACGGTTAAGGAACCCATACTGGCGATCTGAGAGTAGATTGTGAGAAGAGAGATGCTTAAGAAATTTGGAAGTAAGAATAGTTTCAAAAACTTTAGAGATACAAGAGATGAGAGCAATTGGACAATAGTTGGAGGGTTGAAAGCAGTCACCATTCTTTGGGACAGGTTGAATGAGAGCAAACTTTCAGGAAGAAGGGAAGACGTTAAAGGAGAGACAGAGACGGAAGATTTTGCCTAGACAGGGAGTCAGCACAGAAGCACAGTTTTTGAGTACAACAGGAGGAACACCATCCGGACTGTACGCTTTCTTAGTATTAAGCCCAGAGAGAGTAGAAAGTACATCTTTAGAAGAGATTAGGATATTAGGCATAAATAGGAGAGGGAGGAATAGCACCGAAATCATCCGAGGTGGAGTTTCTGGCAAAATTTTGAGCGAAGAGTTCAGCTTTGTCAGAGAAAGAAGTGATGGGCACCTCAAAAGCCCTTAATGCCTCAACCTTGGCGTTCAGGTGAGCAACCCTACCCTGCCCCACAATGTAACCGAGGTACTGCACCTGTGTGTTGACGAATCCATACTTTTCCAAATTCACCACTAGACCCGCCTCACTGAGTCGTCAAAATAGAGTAGTGACATTATTCAGGTGGGCTTCCCATGATGTGTCATATACTTACATATCGTCTATATAGACTGTGCAATTTGGCACCCCATCCACAACCTGATCCATCAGACGTTGAAAAGTGGCTGGGACGTTTTTCAGTCCATATGGCATAACCTTACACTGGTACACACCACCTGTCACAACAAAACTGGCAATTTGCTGTGTGCGTGGTGTCAAGGGGACCTGCCAATAGCCCTTTTCTAGGTCCACCTTAGTGATGTACCAGGCAAGCCCTATAGTGTCAACGGAATCATCTACCCGAGGTAGAGGGTATCAGTCAGTGCAAGAGAGGGCGTTCATGCGCCTGAAGTCAATACAAAAACGCACTTTGCCACCCGGCATAGGCTGCAGGGTGACAGGAGACGCCTACTCACTTCACACACGCTCTATCGAACCCTTCTCCAACATATAATCTAGTTGGCTTGAAGGGTTTGAGCTCGGGCAGGATTCACACGATAAGGAGCCAGCTTTATCGGCTTATTATCCTAGACATCAATGTTGTGGGCCGCCCAAGTGATCAGCCCAGGCGCATCCCTAGACATCAAAGGATACTGCGACAACCGACTAAACAAAACCTGGCTTTGGGACTCGTCGGGATGGGCAAGCTTAACCCACAAAGCCTCTGAATTGTTCTTACACCAGGCCTCAGCCGACACCGCATTGGGAAAATTCCTATGAAATATATCTCCCTCCTCCTTTGTGTCTAACACAGCCAAGACCTGCACACCAACACCCTGAGACTTGTTGAATGCAACACCAACGTTTCATTTCCCCATCCACTGCTCCTTCGAAGGTGCCTGTCCAGCCCAAGAATCGGCAAGCTTGGGGATCCTCTGCACATCGATAGGAGAGCCGTGCCCCCAAACAATGGCTATCCTTGACGCGCACACTACCTGCGCGGAGCCAGTGTCATCTACACATCCAGAAACACGGTTTAATGGCAACAAGCATGCATCAGAACCAGGGGAAAACACAGTCGGGAGATGATAATAAGGTTTTAACATGTTGACATGACATAACAAGTGTGCTTTCTTGCGGTCAGGCGTAGCTACAAGGTAATCCAGATCTCTCACCTGTTTTATTATGTTGTAGGGCCCACTAAACTTCGCCCTCAACAGCTGACCAACCAAGGGGAGGAGCACAAGCCCGTCTTCAACCTATGCAAACTCCCTCAACTTAGCTTTCTGGTCATACCGCGCCCTTACGCTGTGCCCCAACAAGATTAACCTGCGCAAACTGGAGAGCCAAGACCAACCATTCCCGGGTCTTCATAACAAAGTCCAACAGACCAACCTCTGGGACTTGCACATCTCCTTCCCAGGCCTCTCTCACTACTGCCAGAGGACCTCGAATCCTGTGCCCAAACACCAACTCATTGGGCGAAAACCCTAGGGCTTCCGAGGTGACCTCCCAGATGGCAAAAAGGACTAAAGGAACTGCCAGGTCCCAATCACGGTCATGGTCGAAGCAGAAATTGCGCAGTGCCAACTTGACAGCTTGATGGGCTCACTCAAGTGCTCCCTGAGTCTGCAGATGTTGTGGAGGTGATAGGATCTGCTCAACCCCCAAGTTCTTGCAACAATTGTTTGAACATGTTAGAGGTGAAATTTGATCCACAGTCAGACTGGATCTCTTTGGGGAGTCCAAAATGGGTGAAAAAATCCAGCAATTTATGACTGATTACCTTAGTACGTAAGCTAGGCACTGGAATAGCCTTTGGATAGCTAGATGCAACATCCAAAATGATCAACAAGTATTTGTTTCCGGCTGAGGTGCAGGGCAATTATTATTGATATGGTGGGACCCACCATATCAATAATAACATGGTGAAAAGGGATACCTACAGCGGGTATAGGCTGTAAAAGGGCAACAGGAATATTCGGGTTAGGTTTCCCCACCAGCTGACACACATGACACGACTGTAGGAAGTCTTCTACCACTGCGGACATTCGTGGCCACCAAAAATACTGCGACAGCCTGTCAAGCGTTTTCCTGACTCCAAGGTGGCCTGCCAGAGGAGCTACGTGGGCCAGGTGTATCAGCTTTTGTCGAAACACCTGCGGCACCACAAGCTGGTCAAAACATCTCCTTTCCACCCCTACATCCAGAACCCCCATGTCTGAACAACAACCCTTCATGTACAAAAATTTCCCATGCACCATTTGAACGGTTAGACACCTTGCCCACCTGGCCAAAGGGAGGTACCAATTCCTCATCTGACTGTTGGCACTGCATTAATTCAGCAGGCGTCATCGCCTCTAATCCACCATGCGACATATACCGGGGAAAGGTCGGTGGTGAAGCGATACATGTGCCTCCCGTAAGGCCCCCATTATCGCCTTTCTCACCACCTCAGCCCATAGTTAGTTAGTCAATGAAAGTCAATGAAAATAAACAACAAAGGACTGTGTGGACTACCCTTGAATCACAAAAGATTAAAAAAAATATATAATGGTAGCTGATCAAAACAAAACAATTCAGGTTAGAAAAGATCCTGGCGAGTTCGCCACTGTTATGACTGACAGTAATTAGTCTGGACCCATAACTAAAACAAGGCACATGAAAAAATAATGATTGGCTGGGATCAACATAAGCCACTGCAGGAATAATAATGATAACAATATTAAAGAGTAGTAGGTATCACTATTATGCCAGCGAGTGATAAGATATAGCAAGTCGGTATGCTCTTACCACTCCACCAACACCGTAATGTACTGGCAGCCTACCACACCCTAACAAGGCCAAGGTTTGCGGCACATCTAAGACTAGCGCAAAAACAGAAGGGAAGAAACATACATGGAAAAACAATAAAATAAACAAGCACAATAAGCTGTGGACTGAACGAGGGAAACACAAGCCACACACATGCCCTTAGAATCCGGCTGATGTTATGTTAAAATGCACATAAATATATAATTAAGTAGAAAAGTGAGAGAAAGATGTTACTCTTTTAAATGCTAAAATCTGACTGAAAAGCTTACAGCCAAGACCCACCGAGGCAACAGCTGGCAATAGATGGCACTACTTTTTAAACCAGCCTGGGTGATGGTTCTAAAACGTAACTCCTTATGTAAAATAATGCAACTATGACAAGTAGGACCACATAGGATTAACTAACTAAAAGCAGAATGCTCGACATGACTGTCATGAGTTCTTTTACGGGCATTTCGAAACAAATGACAAGACCTCATAGTCTGCAAGTTCTTCTGCCGTGAGTCTGTCATACGCCTCTAGGCCCTTGCCTTTCAAAACACTGGCTGCTAATGTGACCCACTGGAATTATCTGACCTAATCACAAATTGCTTTGTTTTGAGTGCCACTGAGGTATTTTCTATGTTTTTTTTTTATGCTCAGGATCTATTGAGGACGA
Organism: Paralithodes platypus; assembly: GCA_032716605.1. Lineage (NCBI taxonomy): Eukaryota > Metazoa > Arthropoda > Malacostraca > Decapoda > Lithodidae > Paralithodes > Paralithodes platypus. The sequence goes on along the minus strand of CM064491.1, from coordinate 22,568,980 downwards.
TCGCAGTGCACCAGAAAAACTTCTATTGAGGACGGTCGCCGTTTATGGATTAATACTAAGAAGGCATATGAACCAGATGGTGTTCTTCCTGGTGTATTAAAAAATTGTGCCTCCATGCTGACCCCTTGCCCTCTCTTGTCTGTCTTTCCTCTAACATCTCCTCTTCTTGCTGGAAGTTTGCTCTCATTCAAACTGTCTATAAGATGGATGACCGCTCTCAACCTTTCAGCTATCGTCCATTTCCTCTCATTTCTTGCATTTCTAAAGTCTTTTCATCTATTCTTCCCCTAATCTTCTTTGGTTTGCTCATGGGGCGCTCTACTGGTGGTAATTTTCCTTTCGAGACTTCAGTGAGACCTTTTCTATGCATATCGAAAAACTTTGATGGAGCCTGGCACACATAACTTATTTTCAAACTACCTTCCTTCGGCTTTTATCCCTATATGCGACTTTATTTCTTATTTTCTTTCTAGCCGTTACATAGCTGTGGTTGTGGGTGGCCATTGCTCACTTCCTTAACCAATTAACTCCAGGGTTTTATCCTATCTCCAGCTCTATATCAATTATTCCTTTAAGATCTTCTCAACTGTACCTCTTGTTCTATTCACTTTTCAAGTATGCAACTAGTTTTCTACAACGTCCCACCATGCAATCCCTCCAAAATTCACGTGATGAAGCCATAGCACGCTTATATTCTGATCTATCCACTATTTCCGATTGGGGCAGAGAAAATCTTGTTACCTTCAGCGCTTCCAAAACCCATTTTTTTCATTTTCTACCCATAACAATTTTCAACAAGATTATCCTTTACTCTTCAACAACCCACATATCAACCCTTCGGCTTCTCCCAATATTCTTGGTGTCTCTTTTTATTCTGATCTCTCATGGAAAGACCATATCTCCATTCTTGCTAAAACACCTTCCCAGAAGTTAGGTGTAGTCATCCATCTCCATGGGTTCTTTATCCTCGCATAGCTTCTTGCTCTGTACAGAGGCACAGCGTGCCCATGTATCGAGTACTGTTCACATGTTTTGGGAGGTTACACCCATACCGCACATCTCGAAAGGTTAGAGGAAAAAGCATTTTGTCTCATCAACTCACTTTCTCTAAATAATTCACTACAATCTCTATGTGCCGCAATGTTGCATCTCTCTCACTCTTCTACTGTTATTACATTAATCAGTGTTTTTCAGATCTCTTTCAGTGTATACCGCCTCCCTTATGCAGAGTGGGTAGCACACGCCTTTCAACACATTCCCACCCCTATTCTGTCCAATTCTCTAACCCAAAAGTGAAGCAATTTTCCCAATCTTTCTTCTACTCAACAAGTATACTCTGGAACTCTCTCCCTCAAACTATCTTTCCTTCATCCTATGACTTAGACAGCTTTAAGCTCCGTGTGCCCAGACATTTTGACTCCTAATGCACTTTGAATTTGGCTCACCAACACTCTTTGAACTTTGGGGCCCTCAAAATAACTCGGATAGTCTTGGTTGAAAATTTCTGTTCAGTGAACCAGAACCCCAGGGCGCAGTTCTCCCACAAAATCTTAAAGATAAATAACAAAACAATATTATCTTCATAATATTATGAAATGTAACAAGATATACTGTACATTTGTTGTTCTTATTAAAACAAGAACAAAGTAAAATACTACAATAACATCACCATCCTCTTCAGCATGATCTTTGATGACACCTCTTGCACAACAGCAAATCAATTCTTAATTAACACAATCTACAGTAAACCCGACTTGCAACACGATCCCACCCCTAATCTATCATGTCTCTATGCAACTCTCCAACCCAAGAGTGAAAAAATATTCCCAATATTTCTTCTATTCAACAGCTGAGCTCTGGAACTCTCTCCCTGAATCTATTTTTCCCTCCTCCCATGACTTAAATTGCTTCAAACTCTGCATTTCCAGACATTTTGGCTCGAACATTCTTTGATTTTGTCACTCTTTCAACTTTGGGGAGGCAGTCGTCACAGGCAGTTTTGCCTTTTGTATCTCTCATCCACATAGGAAATATAACGCAATAACATATTTATTGAAACACTAAATTAGGTACTGTTACCATTCTCAACCTTTCTGAACTATCACTCGTTCTACATAACTACATCAAGCCTATGTCTTCGAAGTGGTTTTGTAGACAGAAGACTACTGTATGCTGTTAGGGTTCCAATCCCAGCCCTAGCTAGCAATAACTTCAACATTATACAGTATTTTTCCAAGTAATTGCAGAGCCTTCTATAAAAACTATTTACTTCATAACACTCTAAGCGAACAATATCCTATTATTTATTATTATATTTATCGATATAAGTATTTAATAACTTATTTCAAAATAAGAAAATTAATGAAGTCATATTTCTATAATTCATATGCATATAATGGATAACTTCTCAATCATCTGCAGTTGTATTATTCTCTCCTATAATGCATACATTTCTCTGTGGCATCTACACTGAGAATGTATTCTTTGGACATAAAGTACGGGCTAGCTATATTTATACCCACCTTCCGCCACCGCTCAGGGACCTTGGCATCATACATGGAGTCCAACATGTCCTTGAGTGAGGTGCTCATGATGATGGTGCCTTCAATGGCCAAGATCAGGTCCTGGAGGCTCTGACGCACCACCTTCAGTACCTGACAGAAACGAACAGTTAACTATTGACACAAATATCTCATATAGCTCATTAGGTATGCTCATTCAGGATGATGTCCAGGATATGGCTGCGTTATCTGAAGAAATCATAAGCAAGATATTGTCAATAATGTGATGCATCTACTATGGTGATCATTCTCTAAGAAAAAGCAAGATCATGTCAGAGTTTGAGTCAAGCAAAGGGTGTCAATGGCATATACGTCACGTCCTTGTCCGAATCACTCGACTCAGTAGTCCAGGGATCAGACTGAAAATGGGTACCTTCCAAAAGAGCCATAAATAGAGGCATTATTTTATCAAATTGCTCATATTATTGTGTGGATTATGGTTTGAGTTTACAATTTTGTTTAATATATTTAATTTAGCCTGGAACTAATGTGGGTGGGCATTATGGTGTTATTCCACTGCGAGTTTGCCTGCTGAGATCAGAACCTCTTTGAGGTCCCAGGTCCCAGGTCTGGGACCTGGGAGTTGCTGGAGGCCCCTAATGATCCCTGGCCTCTGGGTCTTTTCCTGGGCAACCTTGATGTGTGTGAGTTTTTATTTATTTTGTTTGGGCTTATTTTTTTTGTTTCCTCTATGTGTATGAAGGAGACAAAAGGCAGGCTGTCTGTAACAAGTGTCTCCCCCAAAGCCAAAAGGGTGACCGAGGTTTAAATTCAAGGAACGTTGGGGTTAAAATGCCTGGACACAAAGTTTCCTGGGAACACAATGTTTAAAGCAGTTTAATTCATAAGATGAAGGAAAGATTGATTGAGGGACAGTTCCAGACTTCAATTGTTGAGTAGAAGAAAAATGAAAATTTGCAAATTCTTGAGTTGGAGAGCTGGACAGAATAGGGGTGTGACTTTGCTGAAAGGCGGGTGCCTCGCACTTGCCGCAAGGGAGGGGTTATGCACTGAGAGAGCTCTGAAAAACACTGATTGTTGTAATAGCTATAGAAGAGTGAAAGAGATGCAACATTGCAGCATGTGAAAGAGATTGTAAGGAACTAGTAAGAGGAAGTGAGTTGATGAGGCAAAATGCTTTTGACTCTACTCTTTCGAGAAGTGCGGTATGGGTGGAACCTCCCCATACATATGAACAATACTCAATACATCAGTGCACTGTACCCCTATACAGAGCAAGAAGCTGCGCGGGGGTGAACAAACCACGGAGACAGTTGAGCACACCTAACTTCTGGGAAGCTGATTTACAAAGAGTGGTAATATGATCTTTCCAAGCAAGGTAGGACACAAAATATACACCAAGAATATTGAGAGAAGATGAAGGGTTGATTTGTGTATTGTTGAAGAGCCATTGATAGTCTTATGGAAGATTGTGATGGAGAGATAGGAGAAATTGGGTCTTGGAGGCATTGAAATTAATCAGAAATAATGGATAGATCAGAAGATAGGCGTACTATGGCCTTGTCAAGTGACTTTTGGAGTGATTGCATGCTGGCTTGTGATTTTTTTTTTTTAATAATGTACGGTAGAGTCATCAGCATTTGAGTGGATGGGACTAGAGGTACAGTTGAGATCATTAACTCCTTGCTTGTGGAGGTTTTGACTCTAATTGACCTTCATTCCCTGCAGATTTTCATGCATAAAAAAGCCAGAAGGCAATACAATGATATTTCCATAATATTATAGTAATTAAGCTTTCCAAATGACACCTGAATCATCTCTATAGGACATTTGGTTGTCTTGCAACGATCTTGCAAAGGTCAGCCAAAATTGCTAAACAGATCAAAACCGCTCCGGTTTTGATCTGTTTTCGCTATGTGTAATGCTGCAGTGAGGTGGCAGATGGTTCTGAGTTACATCAGTGCGGGCTAGGCGACGGACGAAGGGGTCCCGCGCTGCCTGCATACGCTTGCCTCACTCCCAGGATTCATAATAAGTGGATTTTGGCCCGTCAGGGGATAAGTTCAATCAGGAAGGGGTCAATGATTATTAAAAAGAGAACTGGAGACAGGACAGAACCCTGAGGAACACCGGAATTGATAAGTTGAGGAAGTGAGCGATGGTCATCCACAACTGCAGCTATGGAATGGTCAGAAAGAAAATTAGAGACAAAGGCACAGATGGAGGGATAGAAACCAAAGGAGGGTAGTTTGGAAATTAGAGATTTGTGCCACACTATCGAAGGTTTTTGATATGTCTAACACAATAGAAAAAGTCTCACCGAAGTCCCAAAAGGAGGATGACCAAGAGTTAGTAAGATAAGCAAGGCGATCACCAGTAGAGCGACCCTTTAGGAAACCATACTGGTGATCTGAAAGAAGACTACTGTATGTGAAGATAAATGCTTAAGAAATTTTGAAATAAGGATAGTTTAAAAACTTTAGAGATGCAAGAAATGAGAGCGATTGGACGATAGTTGGAGGGTTGAGAGCAGTCACCCTTCTTTGGGACAGGTTGAATGAGAGCAAACTTCCAGCAAGAAGGAAAGACGTTAGAGGAAAGACAGATATGAAAAAGTCTGCATAGGCAGGGAGTCGGCATGGAAGAACAGTTTTTAAATACAACAGGATGAACACTATCCGGTCTGTACGCCTTCTTAGTATTAAAGCTAGAGAGGGCAGAAATTACATCCTTAGAAGAGATTTTGGGAGGAATAGTACCAAAATCTAAGGTGGAATTTTTGGCGAAAGTTTCAGCGAAGAGTTTAGCTTTGTCTTAGAAAGACGTGACGGTGGTGCCGTCAGAGTGGAAAAGAGGAGGGAAAGACGAGGAAGTAAACTTATTGGAGAGGTTTTTGGTTAGATGCCAGTAAGCTTGGGAAGAGCTAGATTTGGAAAGTTTAGAACATTTGTTATTTGCTGAAAGAGTTTTTGGCTAGTCGAAAAACAAATTTGGTTTGATTCCGGGTAGAAACATAGGAAGTATGATATTCTTGAGTTTGAAGGCGACGTTACCGTTTGAATGCTTCCTCCTTATTGCGGACAGACGTAGAACATGTGTGAGTAAACCAAGATTTGTTTGACTGAGAGAAAGAAAATGGAATGTATGCCTCCATGCTCGAGAGGATTACCTTGGTAAAGCGCTCAGCGCACTTTGAGGGTCCCCAGCCACAGAAGCAAAAATAATTCCATGGGAAATAAAATAAATACTGCCGAAGAGCCTCCCAATCGGCAGCGCCAAAATGCCACAAGCGCTGCCAGCAAAGGGGGGGGGGGGAGGGTCAGAAGGCCGTACTGGAGAGATAGGACAGGTAACAGACATATAGTTGTGATCAGAGGAGCCCAACAGAGAGAGTGTAAGCATAAGGATTAGAGGTTAGAAATAGGTCAAGAATGTTGGGCTGAACTCCAGGGCGGTCCGGGATACCGGTGGGGTGCTGAACTAACTGCTCTAGGTAGGATAGAAAAGATGTAAGCTTGTTTATTAGGTTGGTCAGCGAAATGAGAGGAGATCCATTGGTGGTGGTGAAAATTGAAATTTCCTAAGATGGAGATTTCAGAGAAGGGAGTGATGGATAGAATGTGTTCCACTTTAGAAGTAAGATAGTCAAAGAATTTTGGATAGTCAGTAGAATTATGGGAGAGATAAACAGCATAGATATATTTAGGGAGAGAGTGACAAGATAGCTTAAACCAGAGAGTTGAGAATTCAGAAGAGTCAAAGTTGGGAACACGAGAGTCGGCCATCCCCAGATATGGGTTATGTGCCTAAGTATATGCATACATACAATGGAGGGATAGACAGACGAATGAGGAAGTAAGAAGGAGGTGTGGTGTGGAGGTAGATGTGCTGGAAAGTGTGAAAAGGAACAACTTGAGATGGTTCGGCCATATGGAACGTATGGAAAGCGAGAGATTGACTAAGAGGGTGTACGAGAGCGAGGTGGAATGACAGAGAGGGAGAGGTGCACCGAAGGAGAGGTGGAAGGATGGAGTGAGGAAGTATATGAATGAAGGCGGTGCTGGTTGGGAGGAGGGGCGTCGACTGACTGGGGACAGAGGTGTATGGGGGCGGTTCGTTCGTGGCCACCCCTTCGGGGATTGCGGCATCAGGCAATAGATAGATAGATAGACAATTCAATTTGTATGTATGTATGTATATACTCAAGCACCTACCCCATATCTGGGGGTGGCCGACTTGAGAGGGAACAGAAACAACAAGTCATAGAAAAATAGAAAAATATATAAATAAATAAATAAATATATATATATAACAAAAAACTTACACCCAGAAGACCCAGAGACCACTAAGGGCTTCCAGCACTCTCCCGGTCCCATACCTCCCGGAAAGGTTTTGGTCTCAGCAGCGAAGCTCACCACCACAATGCCCGCCCACCTTAATTCCAGGCATGGTCCTTCGCAACATAGACCGGCTCCCCTATTATCTAGTCCAACTGGCGCCTGACCCTCTCTCCCTACGACCACGTTATCACTCATCTATTCACAAGCATTCGCCATTTATTACTATTCATTACCTCTTGCTTGTTCTTCGGTCATCTCTCTACCTTCCAACGCTTGTATTACACCATCTCTCCATCTCATTCGAGGTCTTCCTCTCCCTCTATTTCCCCTTGTTTCTTATTCATATATTCTCTATGTAAGCTTATCATCTGTCCATACCAGCATGGGACCCTTCTGTCCACTCTGGCCTAAGGTTCATGTTGTCCCACTCTCCTACAATATAATTTAAAACCATAAATTGATGTTTATGCAGAGAATATGTCCTATTTGTACGGTTATGACTCATGAAATTTAGGATCTGGTCCATGTAATACTGTACGGTGATATGGTGTTCTTTTCTCCCCCTAATTTCCTCCATAGGTAACTTTGGTTTAAGCATCTGGCAACACAGCTATAACAGTATGACTCCCTTGCTTTTACCTGTTGGTCACATGCTTCAGATAATTTTTTTTTGGCTGATTATCTTCAATAAAGTAATTTTGGAGAAATAATTATCGATTCAGTAGATTTCGTTGGTTAGTGATTAGTATTTAACTTTCAATTATCAACTCTGCGTAAGCAGAGTGGTATCGCTCCCCGTATAGTGGTAGGCTACATGGCGGCCGAAGTGTCTGTCTGTCTGTCTGTCCGATAACTCCTCCTAGACCGTTCGACGGATTTTCACCAAACTTCACACGAACATTCGGTGCGTGAATGCGACGGTAATAAAATAAAATGTTTTTGAATATGTGCAATAGTTATGATTTTAGGTAAAACAAATGGGGGGGCCCCCCCCTCCCAAGCAATGATGATGGCGTTTTGTGTATGTGTGCCCCGTAGGGGCACACTGACACGAAACGCCATCGTTCAGAGGGTGAAAAAATGTCGCTCCGCATTTGCTAGTGTAGTTGATATTAGAAGTGATGGTAGTAATAGTGATAGTAATGGTGACAGTACTAGTAGTAGTGATGATGGTGACAAGTAATGATGATGGTTGTAGTGATAATGATGACAGTTGTGTTGATGGTAGTGACGATGGTGACAGTAATAGTGATGATGGTGAGTAGTATTGATTATGGTGAAAGTTGTAGTAGTGATGATGAGAGTACACTAGTAGTATTTATGGTGACAGCTAGTAGTAGTGATGACTATAATAGAAGTAGTGCTGATGATATTAATGATGATAGTGACTAGTAGTGATGATGGTGACCGATCGCAGAGTTGGGTATGCCGTTTTGATTTTGGGCAAAACGGCACGTCTACTTTATCAACTCTGCGTAAGCAGAGTGGTATTGCCCCCCGTATAGTGATACATGCCGGCCGAAATGTCTGTCTTTCTGTCTGTCTGATAACTCCTAGACCGTTCGACGGATTTTCACCAAACTTCACACAAACATTCGGTGCGTGAATGCGACGGTATTATTATTTTTTGTTTTGAATTTGTGCAATAGTTATGATTTTAGGTCAAACATATGCTCCCCCCCCCCCCCTCCTTCAGACCCCTCCGCCCCACCCAGCAATGATGGCGTTCTGGGGCCGAAAACATCTTGACACGCATCTGTTAGGTTAAGTTTGGTTAAGTTGACAATAGAAGTGATGGTAGTAATAGAGGGGATGATGGTAATAATAGTGATGATGGTGATAATAGTAGTGATGATGGTTGTAGTTATAGTGATGATGATGACAGTAGTGATGATGATGGTGATAGTACTAGTAGTAGTGATGATGGTCATAATAGTAGTGAAGATGATGACAAGTAATGATGATATTTGTAGTGATAATGGTAGTAACGATGGTGACAGTATTAGTGATGATAGTGAGTACTAGTGATTATGGTGAAAATTGTAGTGATGATGCCAGTAGTAGTGATGATGAGAGTAGGAGTGATGATGGTAAGAGTAGTATTGATGCCTATAATAGTAATGGTGATAGTGACTAGTAGTGATGATGTTGACCCATCGCAGAGTTGGGTATGCCGTTTTGATTTTTGGAGAAACGGCACGTCTACTTTGTATTCTAATATGAAGAGTAGTATATTAGAAATATAATATAATGTCCAATGTTCCAATACACAAATAATTTCAATACATTTAAAGAATACAATGGCATTTGTTGCATAATGTATTTCACATAATACAATCTGACTGAAGGTTGCATTGAAGATGTGCAAGTACAAAACTAAAATATATTCTATTATATTTGAAATAACAGGAAAGCATATTCACCACCACAGCCAACATACCGAGATCCCCACCCCTACCTCCACCATCACCACCACCATCTCCACCAACAATGTTGCCACACCACCACCACAACAGTTACCCAAGCATTCACCACCACCAAGCAGTTTTCTCTCTCATATCCTACATCAAAGAAAACGACCAAGGGCAGACAATTATATATACCTCTGCAGGGCAGAAAATAATATGTGATCAGTTCTTGCCGATTACACTTCCCCTGCAACATCCCAAACCTGCAAACTTGCAACCACTGCACACTCCATCTACCTCCAGCCTGTAAAACACATAAGCAGCCCCAGACCAAACCAGAAGACAAATGTAACTATATCACCCCACCCCAAAGTTAAAAAGGACACAACCGCCCCCAGCCAACACGAGTTACTACCATCGAGATGACACGCCCTCCAACACTAGGGAAAAACATATTCATCAACATAACCAATTCCAAAGTCCAACAGAAGAAAAGCGAAGAAGAGAAGTCAATCAAGAAAATGGCACTACATAGTAAGTAAGTATATCACCCTCTCCAAGCCACAAGGAGCTAACCGCCCTACAATACCCTACCCCTAGGCGCCCTTCTGATGCTCAGCCACACCACCGCCAAGATGCTGAGAAAAGAGGTGACCTCAGCAGGAAATTATAAGATCAATACTCAGCCAGGGAGCTGTCCTTGCTATCCACAGACGTAAGGCAGTTTTGAAACCTGAGGGCTCAATATGACAAACTGTTCTTGCTACCCACAGATGTGAGACTGTTCTAATATTGAGGCAAACCCTATTAATTATTTTGAGTGGGTATCAACAAGGCTAGTTATTAGACTCCTTCACAAAGGCTAACTAATATCAAAGACCCTAGAGAAAGGAAGACAGACCTGCCTTATGGGCGGCCCAGTCGGCATGGGTCAGACTAGCCACCTCGCGGCTGATAGGAATAAGCACTGCAGTTGGCGGCCTCATTCAAGCGGGAGAGGTGTGTGTTTCTCGTACACGTGGATATTGATGGCTTATTATTGTTGCCACGATGGGGATTACAGGATGTTCAGCTATAAACTGCTGCAATAATTCAAAATGGAATAGAGACCTATTTTTTTTCTGCTTTCCAAAGGATCCTAAAAGGTGAGTTTTAACTTAGTTTTGTAGCTAGGAAATGCATAATTTTGTACTATCAAATCGTAATGTATCTAATATCTGTGACACTGATAGTGTACCAGTCTTCAGGTTTATTAACTAACAGGAATTATGCGTCAGCCTGATGTTTTAATGGCACACTATAATGATCATTAGGCCTATTGACAAAAATATATATGAAAACTGAAGGCTATTTGCTGCCGTCCATAAGAGTTCAGAGTGAATAAGATTTTCAGCCACATTTCCAAGATCACTTGCTGGGGTACTGTTAATACGTAAAATATATTAACAAGGATTCTCTATACTAGGTATTAAAAATTACTAAAGGTATTTTCGATCTCACTATTGTGTGCCACATAATTATGAACGCAGTTTAGTCGTAAAAACGCATTGCATCAAGGTGTGACGACTATAGACTATGATGTTAGAGGAAATGGTGATTATAATAATTATAGAACACTGGTGGTAATGGTGATACTGTGTTAGGCTAATTATATTAGTGATTAATGGTACAAATAATGATGGTAACTGGTGCTATAATATGTTATTTTAAGGCTTAATATATTTTACAATTATATGTCCATAAATATGAGGTAATATGTTATAGATGATAGCTATCATACAAATATATAACATTTACACTAAGAAAATATTTTAATTCTCAACATTTCATATTGGAGAGAGAGAGAGAGAGAGAACAAGAGTGTGGGAGGGGTTGACACCTCAGTAGGGACTATTTAATCCTAGGAGAGGGTATATTTGTCATTAGCAAAGGAATGGAAACACGCACACACATTTGTGTGTGTGTGTGTGTGTGTGTGTGTGTGTGTGTGTGAGAGAGAGAGAGTGAGAATGTGTGAGTGTGAGATAGTGAGAATGTGCGTGTGCAATTTTCTACCTTTCCTGAGCTAATCACGGCACTAGACAATCTATTCCACACATCTACAACTGTTTCCAAACTACTGCTTACCTATATCTCTCCTAAAGCAGAACTTTCACTCTGCAGAAATTGCTTGTTTAAAATTGCACAAGTGTATTGCAGAATAGCAATATACTGGAAAACTCACAAACTAAATAATAGTTATCGAGCTTCCCAAATGAAAAAAACAAAGCAGGAAATCTTTAATTTTGAAACATGTGTAGTGCTAACAGGTTCACACCAGGCCTAAGATGCTTGGGGAATAAGTGTGGTAATATACAGCCCATTTACTCCAGCCCTGTTTTAGTTACAGAGATTAGAAGTAATACTTTCTGGCCTAACTATAATGAACAGGATATAGTAGTAGTAGTAGCAGTTGTAGTGGTGGTGGTGTATTCACAAACAATGTTACATAGTCATAAGAATGGCTTTATAGGTGGTGGTGGAGTATTAGGCTACAGTATATAATCACAATGTTCTGTAGTGTTAAGAATAAATATACAAGGTGGTGGTGGTGGTGGTCTACTGTACTGCAGGCTATTACATAATTATTCACTATGTTCTGTAGTCTATATAATATACTGTAAACTCTATATACTTGTGTTTCTTTTTCATGAATATGTACATATATAAGATGTGATCTGCAATACAGCTGTAAACAATGAAGTAGCCTACAACTGTATAATTTCATTCTTGGTATAAATTTAGTTTTCTTAATTATTTCCTTTCTGTTTATCTTATTATGTATTCAAAATCGCTTATAAATGTTTATACACAAGTGATATTATCATACTGATATTATCTTCAGCATAAAGAGTAATGTGTATGGTTATTGAGATGAAGTGTACGCCAGCAAGAGTAGTGTTTCCTATTGGCCGCTAGAGGTGCTACCGTCGCGGCGCGCCTGGGCAATAAATTTGTTTAACGCTGAGTGCCCCATCCTATTACTATTTACTATCCTTGCTAATATCTTTCCCTTACCTCAGCTGGTGCTAGAGTGGATAAAGTACGCTACCCCACAGGGCAAGTAGTTTTATCGGACATAGACCCAAAAGCTTAAAATAACCGGCCACCCCAGTTCTGTAAAGTTCTGCATCAAAGTTCTTATAAGCCCAGAGTAGACAGGAGTTCTCTCCTGCGTTAACTCGATTCTATTGTACTAAGGCCACAGTGTATAATAGTATATTGTATTCAAGGTCTTACACCAGAGAGCTCGTGGTAAACTGTGGGAACCCAGTCACGTCAGGACAAACCCCACGGCCAACGAATCTACCCAAGATTGGATTACTAATTCTACACCCATTGGATTATTTATTCTACACATCGAAAGTGAAGTTATTATACCGTAAAAGTTATAGAAGATCTAACTGTGGAAAGTATATATACTTGGTGTATTATCAGAGAGAAAGTATATAAAGATCAAAAGTGAAAGTAGTACAAATATATCTATTAGGTATATCATAAAAAGTATTCTGGAAACATCGGATACTACGCATGTATACAAAAAGCGAGAGAAAGGAAGTACTAGTGAAACCCAAAGAAACCAGGGAAGTACTGATAATAATTCTGTTAAAGTAAATAACAAATAAATTCAAGTTAACTCCTGCATAAGCACCAAAGTGAATTAACAACAGGAATAATTACGTTCAGCTCCCAAATCCAGAACAACTCTACGCAGGTAAAACCTAACAGTTCACATATATAATTACTACATAACCTTTCAAAGCACAAGTGTAAATCCTCGATTGAAAGGAGTGCTATTCTTATCTCTGAAATAAATACAGGACAAGTGTAATCTTTCAGTTAGAAAGCGGTCCCTAATACTTATTTCGATATAGCATAGAATAATCCAGTCTTGCGAGTCAGACGTAATGGAGCCTCGTTCGTGCACTTTTATTGTTTTATTCTTGACCATTGTTGTTCTAGCTTTTACGTATGCGATATTCTTGTGCAAATAAACGGAATATGAATACACGTCTTGTGATAATTATCCTCTATTGTCTTTCTGTGTCTGTGGTAAAACAATAAAACTTCTCCAGTTAGGAAGAGCCCACTTGATCAAAACCAATTAAACCCCAGTAAAAACCTGGCATAACAATATTATTAATGTACAAATTAATACTACTAACCTTTAACATCCGATCAAGCTCTTGTCTGAGGAAAATATTCATTGGTAGAATGGCTCCCATTCTCTGCAATGCCTCGCGAATCTGGCAACAGATTAGTTTGTTATACAAAATATATTCAAAGTAGTATACAGACATTCGGCATACTATTGACCAAAATATTATGCAATACACTGTTTCTGAAGATTAGTTTTAGTCACTTTATTTTACAAAATATATAGTCAAATATTTAATCAAAAGTATGAGAGATAAGAATGGGCGAGTGATAGCCGAGAGCGCAAGAGAGAATCAAAAGATGGAGAGAGTACTTCAACGAATTACTAAATGTAAGGAATGAAGCACCAGCAAACATAATTGGATGGGGTATGGGAGGGAGAAGAAGAGAAGTAGGGGAAGAGGAGGTGGGGATCAGGTCAGAAGTGTGTGAAGCCATGGAAAGAGTGAAGATGGCGACAGTATCAGGAATAGGTGGAGTGTGTGGCGAAATGCCGAGGTATGGTGGTGAGATAGTGATCAAATGGTTAGGGAAAATGGGTAAACTAGCATGGGAGAAGGGGAGACCACCTGATGACTGGAAGGCAGGCATACTAGTCCCCCTGTATAAGGGTAAAGGGGAAAGAGGAGTGTGTGGTAACCACCGGGGAATATGCCTTCTATGCGTAGTAGGGAAGGTGTACAGTAGGATAGTGATTGATAGAGTGAGAGTGAGAGCGAGAACGGAGAAATGGATTGGTGACTAGCAGGGCGGGTTTAGGAAGTGAAGAGGAAGTGTAGATCATATTTTTGCCCTGAACTGTGTTGTGGAGAAATATCTGGAGAAGGGACAAAAGTTGTATGCTGCCTTTATGGACTTGGAGAAGGCCTATGACAGAGTTGATAGAGAAGGTATATGGAAAGTATGGAGAATATACAGAGTACATGGCAAGTTGCTGAAAGCAGCGAAGAGCATGTATAAGGGTGCAAAGGCATCAGTACATGTGGAGAATGAGCAGAGTGAGTTCATTGATCTGAATGTTGGGTTAAAGCAAGGGTGTGTGATGTCCCCATGGTTGTTAAATATAAAGTATATTATATGGATGGAGTCATGAAATAAAGAAAAGGAAGAGCAGTGGATGTTGGTGTACCACTGATAAGGGAGGGAAATGAGTGGAAGTTGTCTGTTCTGCTGCTTGCCGATAATACAGTTCTGATGAGCGATAGTGAATGGGAGTTGCAGGGTCTGGTAAATATGTTTGGAACAGTGTGTGAAAAACGGAATCTGAAGGTAAATGCAGGGAAGAGCAAGGTTATTGTCTTTGAAAGGGGTGCAGCCACAGAGTGTGAGGTGAGGTTGATGGAGGCTATGGAGAATGTCAGCTCATTTAAGTATTTGGGCAGTGTGTTGAATAAAGATGGGACTATGGATGAAGAAGTGCGGGAGAGGATGCAACAGGGGAAGAGGGTTGTAGGAACGCTGAAAGCAGTAACAAGAAATAGGGTGGTCAGCTTGGAAGTAAAGAAATCCTTGCATGACAGTGTGGTAATCCCGACATTGACTTACGGGAGCAAAGCATGGACGTTGGTGAAGAGACTCAAACCAAGAGTGAGAGGGGTGGAAATTAGTTACTTGAGAAGTGCGTGGAGAGTTACATGGAGGGATAGACAGACAAATAAGGAAGTACGAGAGAGGTGTGGTGTGGATGTAGATGTGCTGGAAAGTATGAAAAGGAACACCTTGAGATGGTTCAGCCATGTGGAACGTATGGGAAGTAAGAGAATGACTAAGAGAGTGTATGAGAGTGAGGTGGAAGGACAGAGAGGGAGAGGTAGACCAAGTGAGAGGTGGAAGAATGGAGTTAACCCAGGCAAGGCGAGGGTCCTCTTAAAAGCCAAGGCATAAAAACACCTTTCAAAACACCCCACTGGCACTCAAAACAAAGCAATATGTGATTAGGTGAGATAATTCCCCTCCTTACCTCCTATCACTCCTCCACAGGTATCCCAACCCCCCATTCCCTTCCTTTCCCCCTCTCTTTTTCCGCCCTCCTCAACTATCGGGTATTTTCACTATTATTCCCGATATTTATCGAGTATGAGAGAGGGGGGAGGATGGGGGGAGTCTTTCTCCGACCCACTAGCCAGTCTAAGACATCCCCTAGCAATCTCAGTAGCATACGAGACAGGAGAGGGAGAGGATGTATATCTCTCACCGGTCCGGCTCAGCTTACGACCGCGGGACTAAAATATAGGTTTTTCACCAGCCAATTGCTGTTAACACTTCTTTTATTGCTATTCAATGTTCATATGTTCATATTAAAAGTAAAATAGGCAAATATGTTAAAGTAATAAATAATGTTGTATATGGTAAATATGACGATTTTCGTCAGAAGTGAAGCAAATACCTTTGCACGGCAGGCACTTTGAAATACCATAGCTTCGCCTTTTACGAGTTAAGAAGTATATGAGAGAAGGCAGTGCTGGATGGGAGGAGGGCTGTCGACTGACTGGGGACAGAGGTGCATGGGGGCGTTTCGTTCGTGGCCACCCCTTCGGGGATCACGGCATCCGGCAATAGATATATAGATTATTAAGAATTTTATGTGGGAGTAAAAAATAAATAAAAACAAAACGAACACCACGAGTTCCACCAACTTCGACCAATCAGCAAGCTGGATTATAAGTTGCAAACCATGATCTCCAGGTAGCTGTGAGTGCACCTCTGCCACATGCTTATTGGTCGACTGCTCACTAACCTGCAAATCCTCACTACCAATCTGGCATTGCGCACCTGAGCATAATTGTTGCTCGGGCAGTTTCAATACAAGATATTTTAAAAACAAGCAACATCCCCTTTATAGAATTTCATCAAGAATTGCCCTGCTGGTATAATATTACGGTGAGAATGGTGTAAACACAGGCTAAAATGTAGATAAAAAAGGGGTAAGTTAAATCTGGCATCCTAAAAACACCTAGGAGCTGCCAGCCAATCATAGCACAGTGCCATTGAGGGTGCCGGGTTTAAACCTTGTGCCGACCAGAACTAAGCCAGAGAACAAATCTAGAAAAGTTCCGGTTGGCTTTTCCCCGACTCCAATACTCTGATGCAGTAAAATCTGGACGAGATGACAACAGAAGCAGGCAAGTCCAGCCTAGGGGTGCAGTCAAGAAGACGGCTACCAGCAGAACCTGCAATTTTATCCCAAACCCCAAGCTTGCAGCCAAGTATCCGGTGGCTTAAGTATACCTGTCAGCGGTGCATGCTCTTTCTGTGGCATTGAATAAGACGAAGGGTGGAGATACTACAGAATGCACCGAGAGGGAGCTGAATAGTACAACATTTCCCTGCCGATGAGCTTCTTGACCATCGTAAGGAGGAGCGAGGGTACCGGAACATGCGAGCCTCAGCCGTATTAGAAACAAAAACCTGATTGCTGAGGTGGTGGCTACAACCAGTAGCAGTATCATTGCTTAAGGATACTATGGCCCGGGCCCTCAAATGATTTAGAAAGGAGAAATGACTTGCACAATCTTTTAGTTAAACCGAGGTTAGCTTATCCTCCTTTATGAAAAAAAAGAGAGAATATAAACAACAATGTTTCACAAGGCATCATAGCCAAATTTGACAAAAAAGAAAAAGAAAATCATGATGTGTTATTTGGTATTATTTTTAGTAGTACCCTTTTTGGAAGAAATCTAGGCACCTCATACCTATTTGAATATTCTAAGCCAGGCGACTCAGGCCTCATAGAACATTGAAAGGCATTTTGTAAACAGATTCAACATGCAATAAGACTTTGTATCTGTTGCATAAATGATAAATGCGAGAGTCAAGCATTCACTGAGCGATTGGGGGTATTAGTGGGAGGTTTGACGTACCTCCCAACCTACCAAATAGGAAGACCAACTATTTGGTAGTAGTCTTGGATAATCCAACGTCAAGGCTATTAACCTTGCAATGACGACTTGCTATTTTGACTGCTATGTCGTCATTCCAACCGCTGTCAAAAAAGAAAACGTCTAGAGTCTACTCCTTAACTTGCTTTAGGAAACGTACATTAACCAAAACTACCACCGAAGGTGAAAAAAGCATAGAAGAGAAGAAAAAGGGATTTACCTTAGTTACAGTCGAAGGCTCATCCCGTGTTCTGTCATGAGCAGACCCTTGTCGAATGTGCGCATGAGCGACCCTCTTTTGTTATCACATCTCACATAGGCAGAAGATCGAGGATGGGCAGGGGTCCGGCGTGAGGGAGGGTACTATGTACGTTGGATTTTCCAAGACTACTACCAAATAGTAGGTTTTCCTATTTGGTAGGTTGGGAGGTACATCAAACCTCCCAATTTGTTAGTAGTCTTGGCAAATCCAACGTCAAGGCTGCGTAACAAATAGGAGGAGGACATCCAAGCCCAACATACCAAAAACAATGCATAAAACAAAAATATGAATGACAAAGAAACACAAATTAAACAAGAGAGTTTAATAACAGAGTGAAAAACTGAGGAGTAGCTAAAAAGAACAGTTTTAACATATGCCCATCATTCATAATAATGCAAAAACATATAGTAAACTAAAACGTACTGTACCCAAAATCCCTTTCTTCCAACAAGTAAACATTGATCACAAAAAAACAAACAAATTTTTTTTAATATGGTATTACACTTATGTACAGTATACTGTACATATAACATATTCCCAAGCTTGTGACCATAGTGTCGCAAACCTGCACCCCCCCCCCCTTTTCCAAAGAAAACAAAGTAAAATAAAAAGTGACAACGGGGGAAGTCCAGGGATCTCGCCAGAGCTCTAGAAAACACGACTCCCGAGACCTACCACCGGCCTAGAGGGTCTAACAATGGACATGGAGAGGTAGGAGGAGACGAAGGTATTGGCGGACGACCACAAGCCCGCAGAGGCAATGTCAGGCAAAGATAGACTCTGTAGGAACCGTAAAGAGGCCGCAAAGGATCTCGCATCGTGCGCAGACCCCCTACAATCAGGGTTACTGGCACGAATGACCCGACAAATGTGGCGCCCAATCTGCACCTTCGCCAGCCTCCCACCCGTCCTAGGAGACACCCTCACAGCCGTACCCGAAGCCAGCGCCACAGACTACACATATGTGTGCAAGGCTTTCACCGGGCACAACACATGGTGAGTATGCCCACGTTTTAAAGCCTGGATGGTGAAAGGCTTGAAAACGTGGGTCTCTCTCTCATTCTTGGCAACAAAATGAGGGGAGGGGGCCAACGTGACGACATTCAATGACGGGGAGAATCGCAAGCATTCCTGGGACCATGACATGGCTGCTAGTTCCGACACCCGATCCCCAGTAGCCAGAGCGACAAGGAACAGCGTACGCTATAGCAACTGAACTGGCGTTGTGTCCTGTGTATATGTGTGAGAAGCCAGAAGGTCCAGAGCCCGACCCAGATCCCACTGCGGAGGGAGCTGGCGCGGAGGCGGTCGTTCTCTGAAGGCAGCTTTCATGAATGAATCCAGCTCCTTCGGAGGAACGACCAGCCCAGTGACGGACTCAAAGACCTCCCGGATGGCAGACAAGTGATTACGTATAGTGTTAACTTGAAAGTGACGTGTACGGAAAAGGTGAAACAAGTAGTGAAAAATGAGGGACTGCGAACTAACTGTTTGGCCAGTGTCCTGTATCCATTTAGTAAAAGACTTCCAGTGGGACTCGTAAGTCCCCCAAGTCGAAGCCGTCCATGAACGCTTCAGGAAGTCAGTCAGGGCCCGTCCGTGGATCGGGAGCCACCGTGCCTCACGAACATCCACGATGCGAATGCCAACGAGGTCCGCAGGTCTCCAACCTGGCTCAAGTGGAAGCTTGAGACAGGCAGAGGCACCAGACTCGGGCACCATTGCTTCAGCTGGGCGTACCAAGCCTGTGCCGGCCATAGAGGCGCTATTAGCCAGGCTCTGCCATGGTACAGCCGCATCCGCGCAAGGACTTTGCACATCAACAGTGCATCTGGTGGTGGAAATATGTATATCGACTGCCACCTGCTCCAGTCTTCCATGAAAGCGTCCGGACCCCCCGCCGGAGTGCGAGGTACTGAGGCAGCTTGTGCGTCTCCTTCGAGGCTAACAAGTCGACCTCCGGAACACCCCAGGAAGCTGCGAGGTCGTCGAACACATCTTGTTTCATTGCCCATTCCACAAGAACGCCCTGTCCTCTCGACAGAGAGTCCGCCCACAGGTTGGCAGTCCCAGGCAGGTAGGAGGCGTGCAGGGAGATGTTGTGTCGGTTCGCTAGGAAGAACAACTTCTCTGAGATCCTCAACAGAGTCAGTGACCTAGAGGACCCCTGCTTTTGAATACAGTGGACAGCTGTCTGATTGTCCATCCTGAAGGCCACCGACTTTCCCTGAAGGGCCAGCGCGTGGTCCTTCAGGAAGAACAAAGGAACCAACAGTTCGAGGGCATTGATGTGTAGGTGTGTGTGTCCCACACATCTGCCATGATGTTGATGCCCCATGTTTGATTGGTAACCCCACCCTACCCCGCTCGACGCATCCGTGTCTACCCAGATTGTCGGTGGGGGGGGTGGTCCAGGGCACTGCCGCAGAGAGCGTGCCCCGAGCCACCCAGTGTCCTTAGTGTTTGTGGATGATACGCGGGATCGGCATTAGCCAATCCTGGGGGGTCAATGGAAAAGCCTTGTTGCCCATGAGTATTAGGCGGCGTAGCCTGAGCCTCCCTAGGGGAATGGTCAGAGCGGCCCAATTCAGTGAACCCACTAACGAGTCCCAGATCTTCCTCGTGAGGGAGACCGAGTGCAACACGGCGAAGACCTTCCTTCGAAGTTTCATCGCGTTGGCTTGACTCTGGGTCACCGTAGCGCTGGTCAAATCCTATTCGAGACCTACCCACGTCATGACATGCGACGGGGTCAGGTGTGACTTGGAAACATTGACCCTGAACCCTAACTGTGTGATGTGTTGAACTACTGTGAGGGTGTTGTGTACGCACTGTTCTCGGGTGTCGGAAACAATCATCCAATCATCCAGGTTAAACAGGACCTGGATGCCGTCTCGCAGGAGAGGATCCAGAGCCTGCTTCACCAGTTTCGAGAAGACCCGCAGCACGATGTTTAGACCAAAGGGAAGTCTGTCGAACATGAACACGCGATCGGAAGACTGAACGGCCAAGAAGCGCTGGAAACGAGGATGGATGGGAACGTGCCAATACGCATCCTTGAGGTCCAGCGACACCACCCACGACAGAGGCCACAGTGCCAGTCGTACCTGGTGTACCGTCAGCATCCGAAACCGCGTGTTCACTATGTACCCATTGAGGGCCGACAGATCCACCACTGGCCGCATTGCGTCGCAGTCCTTCTTGGGTACCAGGAAGACACGGGAGAGGAAAACCTTGTGATCGGCTTTCACCTCCTTGACGATTCCCTGCTCGTGCATTGAAGTAATCACGCTGGCCACCTCCGTAGAGACGGGCCGGCGTCGGTGACAAGAGCTGAGTGGGGGTCTGGACTTCCATCTCCAGGTTAGACCCCTCCTGGCTATCTTTCACCCCCACGTCCCTCGCAGCCATTGAAGGGCGCAAGGGCGAAAGCATCCGGTGGTAGCTCCCGAGATGAGGTGAGCGACCCTGTCGGCTAGGTGAGAAGGAGAAAGAGGAGGAGACCGAACTGGAGAGCCTACACGTTTTTTGAAGTGGAAGCTCCCCCGGTATGGTCCTGGCGGTCATGAGCGCCACGTTGACCTCCCTTACCACCCCCCACTTCGTCGAAAAGGATGTGTCACCCCATCCCCTGTCCGGCGCGTGTCTGACCCCGTCGAAGTGCATCCTGAAGTGGAAGGCTGACCAGCCCCTTCTCGGCGGGACGAAAATGAGCAGGAAGGGAAGTGCGAGGCTGAACCGTCGTCCTGGCCTGTACCTTCCCCTTCCTGCGCCCCTTCTTGGCAGCCCCACCGCCGAAAGCACTTCGATGAGGACCGTCAGAAGGACGGGACTGAGAAGGCCCTGCTCGCGACACAGCACGACGTTTTGAGTCGTAAGCAGGGTCCGCCGACAGGGAAGCAAAGCGTTCCCAGGCGTTCTGCGCAAACAGCCCCGTGGTATATAGTTCAGAGTACAAAAAACCCCGATGTATATCCAAGGGAGCTTTCTGGCAGAACGAGGGCCTGACCGCCTGGCGTTGCCGAGTTGCCTCGAACAAAACCGCCTTCAGCTCGGGAACCAAAGACACCGGGAGCTGAAGGTGGATTTGCCGAACGTGGTCCAAGCCCTCGCGAAGATCTCCTGGAGCAGTCGCCTCGATAAGGTGAAGGTGGTGAACAGATGTCCGGAGTGAACCCAAAATGCAGGACAAGTTCGCCACCCGCTGACGCAAGGCAAAGTCCTTATCGACAGCGGCCTTATCGGGGTGAGAGAAGAAGGGGTTAGCGACAGCACATATCTCAAGCTTGGGAGCGCTAATCCAGGACCAGAACTTGCCGTCCAGCCCGCCGACAGACACAAGAGAGGGCAAAAGCAGTGATGACTCCGGGGGAGGGATTGAAGTAGACTTGTTGACGGACCGGTTGGCGAAGTCCAAGACATCAGCAAACCAGGCCTCCAATGGGAGCGGGTTGTCGAGCTCAACAGCCAATCCAGGCCTACCGTCGTCACACAAACCCGTCCCATAGGCGGACAGTCCCGTCAACACAGCCAGGGACTGAACATCCTAAAGAATGTCCTGGCGGCTGAAGTCTGACCAGAGCTTGGTCTGAGGAGCAGACGGTGGCTTGGGCTTAACCGAAAAGTACTGATGGTCCGTCTTTGTCGGGTAAGCTCGCATCTCCACGTCCGCCATCTGACCATCAACTCTGATCGCCCTGAACTACAACTTATCCTTAATTTGCACCGACCAGCCAGAAGGAAGGGCCCTCTCACCAGACAGGAAGGCGGTAGCACGCTCCGGGTGGGAGGCGTGCACTCCCTTCCAAACAGCCAAGGAGCCATAGAGGAGCGGCATGGTCCGCGACGGGACCTTGGCTTTCTGGATGGAGGGCAGGCGTGGACCCTGCCCTAGCAGACGGAGAACCCAGGGAGACAGTAGGGGCAACCTACGGGGCCAAGGCAGGAGCAATACTAGCCGACGACCGGGCAGGTGGAGAAGCAGGGCGTGAAGGGATGTGGTCCACCGCCGAAGGCAAGGGGATCGCAACAGGGGTAGGTTGGGGAAGGCGCTGAGGTTGTGTCACCGCCAAGAAGCGTGACAAGAGAGAATCTTGCATCGCCTCAATGCGCTCATCGAAGTGTGACACAACCCACCCCTGCATACCCGAGAATCGATCCGAGAGAGGCGACCCTCCCGAAGATTGGGCGGCATGCAGGGGCGAGCGTGATCGTGAGCGAGACCCGCGAGACGACCCAGCAGCGTCGCGGCCCAAGGAAGGCGAACGACGACGGCCGCGCTGCCCCTGAGGGCCTCGCTCCCGATCACTAACGCCTGAGGGGGAAACATCACGATCCCCCTCGTCATACGAGACGTCATCTCCTGAGAAAGGGGACCCCGAAACCTCGCTAAGTCCCCCCGAGCCGCGAGACGGGGTACCCCCCAGGCGAGTCGGCAAGTGAAGGTCAGGGACAGGAGAAGGAGGAGGAGCAGGACTACGGGAATGGGATGGCTGGCCGGGTGATAGGAGGTCAGAAGGAGCCGCGGAGGGAAAAAGAGCAAGGATCCCCGGGGCTGAAAGAACAGGGCGTCCCGACACCAAGGCGGAGGAGGGTGGGACCTCCACCCTGGGACGAGACCGGGAAGGAAGAGGAGGCACTGAAGCAGGTGAAGTAGGAGGAGGAGGTGAGACTACATCCTGGCGAACCCCCCTAGACAGGGAAGGAGGGGGGAGAAGAGGGCCAGCTACAGTATGGACAGTAGGACGGCGTCTCGGCTGGGCAAGCGGGCGGGAGGTAGTGGTACCCCTATCCTTATAGACCGGGGGAGGGCGGAAGGCAGAAGCGCCGCAAACCCCAGACTCAGGGCGAGGATCATGACGAGGACGGGGGGCGTCGGCATGTCCAGCAGAAGAACGATGAGGATCAACTGGGGCCGGACGATGGGGAGAGCGAGAGCGATGATGGGCCTGCTGACTCTCCCGACGATGCGACGACCTAGCGCGAGACCCATGGTAGAGGGCCCGAGCAGGGACAGATCCAGGTGAACGGCCGGCAGACAGGTCAGGGATACCCAGGGCGATGCGGATCCGGTCATCTATGAAAGCAGGTGAACGGTGGCCCACAGACCTAATGTGGTGGGGGACAACCACCCATACAGACTCCAGGGATGACGTGGCCTCCGCCGCCGCCTGGGTACCAGGTTGCTGGTCCACCACATCCACAAGGTCCATGCACGGGCCACACAGCGCAGGGAGGTAGGCCGTGGAGGAGACACACTGAGAGTGCCTCAAGCAGGACCTGTGGCTCCCCAAGCACAGGGAGGCACATCCATGACGAAAACAGGGCATACCACCTGTAAGGGAAGAAACACACACCATAAGCAGCACGCCGACGGAGAAAGTGCAGAGAATGTACAAAAATACCAGGTAATTAGAATGGGAAAGCAGAAACACGCATGCAAACTGGTGTCTGTACTCACCAAAACCGGTAACACAGAGGCAGGTGACGAGAGCGGGGGAAGTGGGCGAAGCACCAGCAGAACCTGCAAAGATGGAGGAATTGTTAACCACCACTCAACATCTTACATGCAGGGTCTATATCACATGAAACGTGCAAAAACCATATGTGAAAGGTGAGGGTAAAACACCAACCACATACCCCAAATGTCATGGTCAATTCACAAAATGTCAGTCAAGAGAGAGACAGTGAAGGCCGCAAATTTGCTGGGAGCACGACAGTAAAGGTCAGTAGAAAGAGCCAACCAGTACCGCAAATTTGCGGGCCTGTTGAGGCATATCCGTATCAACACAACACACCCGCAATTTCGCGGGACCAACCAGCAATCCCGCAAATTTGCGGGAGCCGAAACGATCGTCAGGACCGAATCGAGCACCCCCGCAAATTTGCGGGACCGGTCCAGACGGTCCGGCGCCGAAAAAGCGAGTGGAGCGTCTGAGGGAACACCAAAATAAGCCGCAAAAATGCGTCAACTCCTTATGATCTCCAAGCTTGGAAGGGCCATCAAGCTGAGCAGTGTCTTCCTTGATTAGTATCCCGACTGAACTGGTTAAGGGAGGGGCAAGGAAGACACACCAGGGGAAAGGAGACACATCCCCCAGGAACCACCCAACCTACAGAGATAGAGCAAAGCCCATGAGGAGAAGTGGCAGGGTGGGTGGTTTGCACAAACAGGGACCCCCGAAGGGTACCCCTGAACTGTGCATGCAAGAGGATGAATGCCCAAAATGCACGAAATTGTGCCCTAACTCCGGCGATGAAGAGGAGGGGGGGAGGCTCCAGAAGGAACTTGATGACACAGTAGGGAGCACCACCCCCCATCAACCTAACCCATTGCAGGGAGGGTTAGGCTAGTAGAACAGCAACACTCGGTAACAGCAGGAAAGGGCACAAGATCAAGGTGGGCGAAAGGATGGAGGTGAAACAGTAAGGCAAAAAACGAAAACCAGCAAATGAACACTGGTGAGAAAAAGGGGGGCATAGCCGTAAGCAGAGAATGTGTCAGGTGCGAAAAAACCCTGTGGTGTGACGAATCTTGAATCACACTACGCCCGGCCCCTTGAGACACAATGAAGGCTCGAAAGGGGCGACTCGGGAATAACGCTATAATTCGGCCGACACAAACTCTACAAAACGAGCACCACCACCCACAAGTTTCTGAAGTTTTTACCAAACGTTTACACCTTGGCTAGGAAACATGAAAACTCATAGGGGCATAGCAAAACCTGAATGATAAAACCAGCTAGGCTAAAAATAAGGTTAAAAGCTAAAACTATGCCCACAACTAACGGATAAAGAATATGAGAAGAGAATGAGTGATAAACATAGACGGGGGACGCCAAGCGCCCCCGTAACTTCGGTAGACTATTTCCACACGCACCTCCATTTGACACACTTGGATCCCATTTACGTGTGCCCTAGATCATGTAACATCTGTCTAGCAAAAAGAAAGGCCATAGAAGCCGAAACAAACCTAAAACAGGGTGAATTAGAAGAGCACAACAAAGTTGGACTAGGCAAATGGCGGCGCGTGAAAAAATTATAACAAAAGAGGGTCACTCATGCGCACGTTCGACAAGAGTCTGCTCATGACAGAACGAGGGATGGGCCTTCGACTGTAACTAAGGTAAACCCCTTTTTCTTCTCTTCTATGCTTTTTTTCACCTTCGGTGGTAGTTTTGGTTAATGTACAAAGTTTCCTAGAGTAAGTTAAGGAGTAGACTCTAGACGTTTTCTTTTTTAACCGCGGTTGGAATGACGACATAGCAGTCAAAATAGCAAGCTGTCATTGCAATTAAGGTTAATAGCCTTGACGTTGGATTTGCCAAGACTATAACAAATTGGGTGTATGTGCGTGATTACAGGAAATATCACCAGCGATATTAGTGATATGTAAACTTATTTGGTGTTTTGCGTTGCCTCGGTTGTCACCAGCTTCAAAGGCAGTATTGCAATAAGATTGTTGTGTGAAAGCTGAAAGGGGTTAATATAAGCATTCATTAAATTTTTACAGTTGGGTATATTATTAGATGCATGTGCGTGTAGTAAGCATTGAGTCACATTGGTTGTGACTAACTAAAAACGTTAGTACTGTATAGTAGTTATTAGACTGGAGTAACAGGTTTTATTTGGAGTTATAATACTAAGCCAATCGATATTTTAATTGGTATGTTTCCTAGAATGTAAAAATTATAACCAGTGTTATACATATATTTTTCTTGTGTGCATGTGCTAGGCTATTATGTGTGAGTAAGTGTGTTTTGATAGGGTGTATTGTGATTATTGTCCATGCAGGAAATTATTGTATAAATTAATGCTTGCCCCTTTGACCTTGACGAAAAGTTGGTAGGATTTGGACTGCGAACTCTAGGCCTACCTATAGCTTTGAATAACTTAGCGTCAAGCAGGCTTCAATGGGAGTACAGCCGGTATCACACGAGCGCTATTTCCCTCAACATTGATCTGGCAGCTTATGAGGTCAACATTCAGAATATTTGGGTCACCTAAATTCATTAATCAACAGTCTAGTTTCCGATACCAGGGCAAAATATTCCAGTAATGTTGCCAGAAAAATGTTGATCATCGAATGTTGACTATAAAAGCTCTCGTGTGATACCGGCTTAACATCCGAAGTAGAGTACTGCGCTTGCTACAGGAATTATTCATATTTGCTTAGCCTATTTCATCTGAGGAGAGGAGTTGTTCAATTCTAAGACTGCTTGAGGCTGGAGATACAAATGTTTTTAATGTAAGACAGTAGTGTTAATTTGTATGGGAATGGATTGTTAATAAATTGGCTGGCTTAAATGTAGTCATATAGAAATATGTACGACAATATTAACATGTAGGCCTAGGCTAAATAACAAATTTAATTAATTTAACATTCAAGATAAATACCAGAAGGTTGAGGATAATTTGCACTGGCGCATTAGGGATAACATATAACTAGATTTCAAGCTACAGTAATGCATATATTACTAAAGTTTAATTGTTCTGATCTTCTTATAGGAAATAATAAACAGTAATGATGCAGATTTTCCTCCTGGCAGATGGTAGAATTGCAGCAAAAGCCTAGTCATTATGAGCTCGTCCTGACAAAAGAAGGCAAAATAAATGAATATCCTCCTCTATTATCTATATTAAATGGTGTATGATGTTCATCTTAATTAACTATAAATTACTATGTCCATATCTTTGTTACCGAGATATAACTAAATTTAGTAGGGAGTACATAGTCAATTATGAACACAAACTAGTAATGTGAGGCAGATATGAATTAATTTCGCATTCTGAAATTACGTGTTAGATGACTGGCTACACATAGATGAAAGTTTTCGCCTGGCTAAGATAAAATTGTATTGGCTGCGTGTTTCACAGTGAAGGTGTATTAAAAACGAGATGTTGGTACCTCATGCTGCACGTAGTCTGGAGGCAGCTTGGCTAACATGTCAGTAGCCAACCCTGACACGACCGTCTCCCGTGTCTCCCCGCCCCGCTGACCCCCCTCCTTGGGCTGCATGCTCAGGATGGTGTCCAGGATGCCCTTGGCTGTGTTGATCTGGTACCTGCACAAAGGCACACAAACAATCAGCTGGATATATAACAATAACACACCAACATAAATAATAACATTATAACACCAACTCATTTAGGTGAAGTTACTGGTATGTATGTGGGCTTGTGTTTTGTTTTTGTGTGTTCATTGTTTTTTGTTATGTTGTGTTGTCCCTGTTCGGGGTCTGTCTCGAGTCGGCCACCCCCAGAAAAAAAAAAAAAAACAACAATTGGGGAATGGGCCTGAGTCTATACTGTACATACATACATACATACATACATACATACTGGTATTCACTAGGATGCACATTTCCATGGTACTTATCTCTGTATCTAAGGCCCGAATTCAGAACCGTGGTTTAAACCTCTTCGCTGATTTAAACCCGAGATTGAAACTCAATCCAGGACTATCGGTATTCAGAATGAAATCCTGAGCCGCTTATCCAGTAAATCCGCAGATTACTCGATCCGAGGTTTAAACTAGCTGGAGGGTAGGTTTGACTCTAGATCGAAGTTATAAAAACCTCAAATTACTCTTAATTGCTTACACTTATCCATAAGGAACCCATAATATAAACTAATAAAGACTGGCACTGATTATTTGCAGTCTTTGGAGGTATTGTAAGCAAGGATCGTATTAATAAGTAATGACAAGTGTAAGAATGCAGCTGAGGCAGTCAATCCTATGCTATCTAGAAGATGTTGAAAACACTGCCATTGCACAGAGGAAATTACTCAGTATCATATAGTGGTTATTCCTCAACTGTATAAAATCATCTAGTAATATTAAAAGGAGTCATAAAATGTGTTCGTAATATATTATTTCATCCTCAAAAACTGTGTTGTTTTGCATTATCTGTGCCCCGTGAGCGATCTGTTTTCACGTTTTCTTGATTATTTAAGTCGTTATAACACTGAAACAAATGGTTAAAAGGAAAAGAAATGTTTGTGTTCTAGCCGATAGGTAGACACCACAACCTTGTTCCTAGCTGGCCTGTAGTTCATAGTTACGTGAAAAAGTGGAGGAGTTTTGCGTGTCTTCAATTGCCACATGAGAAGGCATTTTCATTTTTTTTTTACATATTTCAACTAGCTCTAACTTTGTGAAACAAAGGGTTACGGGATAAACAAAAGGGTGAAAGAAACTTTTGAGTTTTGGGCTGTAGGGAAACACCGACCACTCATGCCCAGCTGGTGTGTGGCCTTCACAGCCACAAGAGGAAGTACCGGTATTATTGGCCCAGAAGTCCAAGGTCAAACTGTCACTGCTTGGGACATGCATCCAACCACTTGCAAGACTCACTGAGTACTGAGTACCTTTAACTCTGGCGGGTGAACAGGTTGGTGACATCTGGTAACTCTGGTAGACTACACATCACCCAGGTGAGCATTTTTTAGAGTGGGAAATGCAATAAAAAAAAAAACCCAGTACCGGTGAAATGCAAGAAATATGTGATTAGGTGTTATGTTTGCTTACCACTACCTCCTGCCTTCCCCTAACATGTGTCTTACCCCCTCCCTCCTCTTTCTCCCTCCACTTCACCCCTCCTCAATTATTATAATTTTTCTGTCTTTAATTCCCCCTATTTCTTTCTCCCGTCAGTAATATGTGGAGTTATCACTCTCCCTCACTCCCTCCACTTCCTCCCTCCCTCTAACATGCGCAGAAGGCAGCCGTATATCTACTAGTATTACGCGAGACCTTGGACAGGGAGGGTAAATGTTGCGTGCTCTGTTACATGCCTCAACCCTCCCCCGTCACAAATATACGTTTTTTGACTGGATATTAGAGGTTTTCATCTATTTTCTGGTGTTCAGCGTTAACTTATATATTATACATGTAAATTATGCACACATGGAGCAGTATTGTTGCTTTCTATGGTAAATATAACAAATTGTTGTTAGAATCGAAGGTAATTAATTCGCATGCGCTTTCATAAACATATATGACGTATTCCTTGGGTTAAGGGGCCTCCTACTCTCCACACAATTTCCCAGCCCGTAGTATTGTGGGCCCCGCCATATGGGTGCTAATAATGAAATGGAACTAACACTATTAACCCTTGTCTAGTGGGGGGTTTTGGGCTTATTTGGGCATATTCAGGCCCTCCTGAATGATAAATCAAGTATCTGCATGAAAAGAAATGTATTCAGCAAAAAACTAGGCGCTAAAAGCTTCAAAATGAGACCAGAACGAGCTACGTAGCACTCGTGGTTCTCATACAGTGGTACCAGTAACATGGGAGTTTAGCGTATAGCGGTATATTTTTCCCAGCTACGCTCACTACTGGCTACACTGCCGGCCTCTCGAGAACACAGGGAGGGTGAGTTAGTGGGCGGCGGTAAGCCCTGGGCCATGTGGCCTGCTGCGCTCCTGGCCATTTGCACTCGATTTTAACCCTTTAAAAGCCTTAATAATGCTCCTAACTTGCTGCTTTTTGGATACAGACTTAAGTCGGGCCCCGCTCTCTAAGTGTTAAAGCAGCCGGTTATTTAAATGTTACACTGATTTATATCGGGTATGATCCCTTGTATCTCGAACTCCTCACTAAAGGGACTGTATGTTAAAGACCAATGTCCATTGGAGAAATATTGATTATTTGCAGAATATATATTTTTTTAAACTTCCAGTAATATTATAGTCGTTAATATAAATATTAATTAACTTCACCATTCAGTAATGGAGGGGTTCAAGTCCATGGGTAAAGTACTGCTGTTTTATATATTTTATTTTGTTGCTATCTCTACGAACATGCAGGTCTACAGTAGGCTACTCAGGCTACATTCACTTATTGTCCCAGAGACGTACGTTGGCCGACAGTAAAAAAGTCACTCGTCAGTCGCCCGTCCATAGTATGCGGTCCTTCTAACTGCCCGTATCGAGCGGTACCAGGTACCGTGACTTGTAAACACTGCTCTGAGACCTTGGCAACACTTCTCAGCTGGGATCCATGCCTGTAGGAGCTAGCTGGGACAGTATTACTCCAACTTTCGGGGTTGGAGTGTATTCTCTCTTGACTCTGAAGCCATTTTTGGCACAATGCCTGGTACTGGAGGATACATTAATTTTATAATAATGCCCTCTGGTACAGTAGGGGTTAACATGTCATTAAACTCAAACTCACAATCTAAAGCACTAAAAATATCGGAAGATGCCCTAAGGACGACATGGCAACATTCTCCTAGCAACACATAACGTGCTTCAATAAAGTGCTACTATATACTGTAGAGTGGCAACAAATGAAGCAACCAAAATGAAGCTTTATCACTAATGTAAAGGCTGCTGAAAAGTTTATCGTCCTGAGGTTGAGATAAATATTATATGTATATATGTGCATACTATAAATACAAGCAGCTCTCCCTCAATCTGTCTTTCCATCATCCTAAGACTTAAACTGTTTCAAACTCTGTGTGTCCAGACAATTTGATTCTAACGTACCTTGAATTTGTCACTGTCACTCTTCCGACTTTGGGGGAGACACTTGTTACAGGCAACTTTGCCTTTTGTCTACTCCACTCACATATATAAATAAAGATGGTGTTCAACTTTCTATACCTGTACGTCCAATATACCTTTAGCTACCGAATGTTCACATAGTAAAGACACGTGTAATAGAAAGCTAAAATTCTTGCGTACTTTAACCCATTGGCTGCGGGAGACATTCCGGAACGTCATGGCAATTTACAGCAATTTATAGGCTTTTAAAGCCTCTTAAAGCCTGTAGAATCGAGTGAGAGGAAGCAGGAGCGGGAAAGGCCACACGTTCCTCCAGCCAGCCGTCAGCGGCACTGAGGACTCTGAGGCATACTCTCGCGAAATATACAGCGCTGCCAAGGGCAAATGTAGCGCGACATTAGCGATAATTGCTCACTTTAGCGAATGTCTATGGTAGCGCTGCAGGTGAACCCCGCGAGCTACGAAGCTCATTTTGGTGTCATTTCGAAGCTATTTTCTTCTAGTTTTTGGCTGAATACATTTAATTTCATTCAGACACTGGCCTAATCAATCAGGAGTGCCTGAATGAGCCCTAGTATGGCGTAAATTTGCCAGCACCATAGGGGTTAAGAGCTTTGTCGAGTTTACATCATCTTACAGTGGGTAATGTGAATCAGGCTCTGGACCACATTTTCTTTGCTTTATAGGTATTCTCAATAGCCAACACTCTTTTTGTAATATGAAACAAAGATTTCAATGAAAACATATCAACCAAACTATGAATCTCTCAGCATAACCTTCATTATCTGTGTTACTATTTTAACCCTTAATTAGCGGCGAGCAACATAAGTCGAGTTAAATAAAGCTGGACTATGTGGCGGCGCTCGACATAGGTCGAGTGGCAATTTCAGCACGTAATGTTGCTGAGAGAGAGAGACAAGTGGTGGCAGGAGAGTAGCGAGCGTATGACTGCTCCAGACCACCGCGGCGAACATACTGACACGAATCCCAGCTCCCTCCTCCCTCTCTCACTCGCTATATAAGGAATTGTATCGGGAAAGTGGCTAATTACATGCTTTTTGCACTCGCGTTGCACGGTTATTGCAAGAAAACTAGCCATCATAAAAGGATCGTTATGGTGTCATTCGAAAGCTCTGTTTATGCCCTTTCAGGGATAGATACTTGTTTTACGCTCTGGGTCTTATTTAGGCATGAAAATGATCACGTAAACAGCCCTATTTTGGCTAAAAACACCCCGCTGGGCGGTACATATAAATAAACCGCATAGGCCGCTCTTAAGGTGTTAAACACTATTAATGGAATGTTAATAATAAAATAGAATAAAATAGAAAATACAAAAAACAAAATAGGAAAAGTGGGGATTGGGCCTGAGCATATAAATAGATAGAATAGATGTTTTGAGTAGAACTATCAAAAACTATATAACGAAATTATGGAGATAATGTATGCTGTGTGCTTACGTGATATCAGCGTTGGGGTGAAGACCAAATACCTCCGGTGAGTCAGTAGGAGGGAGGAGGTTGATGAATTCCAGATAATCCGCTTGACTCTTACACATGGGCAGCCCGTACCCTTGGAAGAACCTGCAACACATAGCCTTTGTCTCACATTAACCGCCTTCTATAATACCTTAACCAACCCCACCTCGCTTTTTTTCTCTCTCTCTCCCTCTTTCTTTGGCTTGTATCCATTCGGCGCCATTCAGCCTACTGTTTTAAGACGTTTATCCCCATCCAGGTGTCGATTTATAACTGGCTAGCGATAACGAGCCATCATATCTTGTTTAAGGCTAAATTTTTTAAATTTTTCGATAGAAAAATGTCTCCGGTGAAGCCGGATTTCTCCATAAAATGCTGGCTCGCTATCGCTCGCCAGGAAAAAAATCGACACCTGAATGGGGATAAAATTAATGTCTTAAAACAGTAGGCTAAATGGATACAACCAAGAAAGATAAAACAAATAGGTGACCCCATTAACCAAATCAGATTAGTGGAGTTTCAAATAGTAAATATATATATATATATATATATATATATATATATACAGTACATACAAACAATAATAATCCATTACATTAATGATCGAACCTTCATAATCACCGAGCAAAATGATGATTGAAATGTTGATTAATTATTGTGGCTTAAAGTAACATCGAACACCAATGAACCATCTAGGAGTGATGATAAAACTTCGCCTTCATGTAATAATAATAATAATAATAATACTTTATTTCAGACTCACACAGTACAGAGGGGACCATACTGGGGTCCATATATACCTTACAGTAACATAAATATATATAAATATATATAAGCTACTGTACATAGGCTACATAAAATAAAAAGAAATTAAATAATACCCAGCTTGCTATCATGTAGTTCACAGCACTGCCTCAACCAAAAACAGTGGTCATCAAACTACTGTGTTACCAAAACCACTGTCCTAATTGTGTACAGTACCATGCCTCACATCATTTAGCTTCCGGTACAGTATGTTGCTACAGTACAGTATAGGAATATCGGTACTGTACTGCACTATGAGGATCAGTACCGGTATGCTAATTCTGTAGAGTAGCAGACCTGAAATCATTACTTAAGGTTAAATATAGAGCAACTTCCTCCAGTGTGCCTGGATCCTGGAGGTGTACACTATGCTTGGAGTTTGTAGCATTTTAATGATCCTGTTCTCAGAAGTGTTAAGGCGCTGAATGAATTTATATGTTAGCTTTCTAATGAGTGATTTGTAACAGTGTAAGTTCATATAGGCACATAGCGTACTTGTACTCTCATATTTTGAGAGCCCCAGAAACATTTTCATGATATTGTGATATGAGATACTTAGTCTATTCACTGTCATTTTCTTATAGTTCCACCATAGTTGTGCTGTGTACATTGGTGAGCAGTAGGAGTTGAACAATGTTATTTTTGTATCCCATGTGCACATATGAAATTTTCTTAATATTGAATTTCCCTGCATGTAAAGTTGCCTTCGCTGACGACCCATATCCTCATCATCTGAGCGATCACATGAAATATAGTGTCCTAGATACTTTACTTTACTTACTTCTTCTATAATTTCTTCATACAAATGGAATTTAGGTAGCTTTGATTTCAATAGAAGGTTAGATTTAAATATTATGATATTGCTCTTTATAGGATTAAATTTGACTGAATGTTCGATTCCAAATTTTTCACATACTCTTAATAATTTAATAATAATAATTTAATAACTTAATAATCGTACCTGAAGGCACGATTATGTAGCCTATAGCAACGACTTTGGTTGGTGTATGCCTTCCAAGTTGTCACAGATTTAATTCAATCTTGTATTAAATTATTTTCCTGATATTTGCATTTTGAAGGTTTATTAAGCAGGTTCAAAAGCTAAAAGGCGCCTGAATTATTGTTTCTGAGTTTACAGGACATAGCCATGTAAAATGGATAACAGTTATAATAAGCATACATACCGAATATATTTCCAGCCACTGAATGAGGGTAACTAGTAAATTGTTTACAGTTGTGATAAGAAATTGGGATACAGTTTGAACCCTTGAAGTAATTAACCCATCCAGTACCGTAGGATAGAGTAATAAAAGTCCCCTGCAGTCCCAAGCGCTGTGGCCAAAATGGCAAGAGAGAACACCTTTCCATCTCAAGAGACGAAGCGAGACTAGCTCTCCCAACCTTCAGTGGGTCTTATATAAGCTGAGAAGTGTTACCATATCGAGAGCAGTGCTCAAACGGTTGTGGTACCAGGTACAGGCTTGTACAGGCAGTTACAAGGAAAGTACATTACTGACGGCGATTTGCGTCTCTGGGACTGGGGAGTGACTTATCTACTGACGGCGATTCGCCGTCGCTGGTAGAGCAAGGGTTAAATGAATCCTCGAAATGCAAATAGCAGGTATATAATTAATGAGTCAATTCAGGTCGAGATAGCTTATAAAGTAGACAGTATTAATGACCATAACTTACGGTACATTAATAAATACAAACTTGAACTACTGTAGTTTCATTTTCTAGTGTGTAAATTGGATTTTGTATCGCCATAATCCATCTGTGAACAAAAAAGAATAGAGCCAAAACCGGAAAATAATTTAAATGTTAACGCATCACCTCGCTAACCCTTCAGGGGAGAGGCATTCTTTTCATGGTCAGGATAGAGATGGTATCTCCTAGGTAACAAAACTTGTTCACCAGCTCCAAAGACTCATTTCCAAAATTCACAGCCACAGGATCATCACTTAACACAAGCTCGCCTTTGCACACTACGCACTCAAATTTCTCTATTTCTGACTTATCCTTCGGCAGGGGCCCCTTTATTCTACTACAGCGCTTACTCAAAATACTTAATACAAAATGAATGTCTCTTGTAATAATTAACCTGAAGTCTGAGGTGAGCAGTCTCTCGTTGAACCAGACATGGAGGAAGGTGATCAGTAGACGCTTGTCAAAGTCCTCAGTGACCCGACCACCGTACTGTATCTCCCCCAGCATGTAGCAGATGGTTACCCACGACACTCCCTGTTAGTAGTAGTAATAGTAGTAGTAGTAGTAGTAGTAGTAGTAGTAGAAGATAGTTAATGTAGCAGATAGTTACCCTAGACACTCCCTGTTAGTAGTAGTAGTAGTAGTAATAGTAGATAGTTACCCACGACACTCCCTGTTAGTAGTTGTTGTTGTTGTTCCTCATGCTGTCTAACCGAACAGGCCCAAGGTCCCGAGCAAGGCCAAGGCCATAACCAAGCGCCCCCACAGAACCCTCCCACCTTTACCACTAAGAAAGCCCAGGTGACCGAAGCCGCTCCCAGGCGAGGGGCTGAGGATGGTGCGGAAATGCCCGGGACACCAAAGTCCCACCCAGGGCCCTGTGTCCCTCAACAATTATGAAGGGAAAGTTGAGGGGCAAAGGGAGAAATGAGACGCTTTGGCTCCCAGTCTGCCAACCTCTAGGTTGGCAGTAGAGAGGTCAATCCACAGAAGAGACGCCGCCACTTGAGATCTAGAAAATATATAAGCGAAAGGAACAGTCAGAGTAAGCTATGGATATGGCAGAGAATGCTCAACTCATACTCTGATAGACCAGCCCATCACCACCCAGTTAGTAGTATTAGTAAATAGTTAATTGTAGAAAATAGTTATCCACTACACTCATTTTTAGTAGTAGTAGTAGTAGATGGTTACCCAAGATACAAACTATTGGGATGTGGCATCACTTACTGTAGCACACCTTAAAAATATTCTGTGTTACAGATATTTGCAAGTTACAGCTCCTATTAATATGTGGCAGAATACTATTACCCATGATAAACACATGCTTAGCATGTGACAGATATCACCTATCAGTATGACATATTTAATATTAAATTAATATGTTATAGAATTAGCTTTTGCCAAGTTATTCTCCATTAATTACACTAAAAAATAAGAACACTAGCGCTATAAAGGATGTAACGAAGGATAACATTGGAGTCTGTATTGTCGATGTGGTTCTATCTACTCTTGCAATTTAAACATACTATATGAAATTTATGTAACATAGGATAACATTGAGGTTAACCGACCTTCTTGGGATCCATATCATCAAGGTGGTTCTGTATGAACTGGACGGAGGCCTGGAAATCTGCTTGGTTGAACTCATAGGGAACGTTCCACCCCAGCGCCCCAAACTTCCTCCTCTCCTGCACCACCGTGTGGAGGAAGGCGGTGGAGTACAGCAACCTCGGCCACTGGTGAGCGTTGGAGTAGTCCAGCAGATCCTGGGCAACACAGCAAAAACTATAAGGTGCAGGTCTACTGTCAGTTAGGTCAAACTACTGTCATAAAATAGCTACTGCAGGACCCTTAGAGTAGTCCAGCAGGTCCTGGGCAACGCGCACTTAGAGTAGTCCAGCAGATCCTGGGCCACTGCGGGGATGGATCACCCTCAACCACACTCTCTAGTACTTCCTTCTAATAGTTATATTAAGCACTATATAATATCAATATACCGATATCTTCTCTTTCATGTTAGTAATTTCATGGCAACTGGAGCCAAGTAGTTATTGGAGAAAAATGAAGTTTCAATTTAACTCTTCCTTCATAAATTACAAATCTTATCCTAACTTACCTTATATTCGTCTTAAATAATGTTATATTTAACTTGGAATGGGACATGCACAAATCTGATTTATAGTTTCGGAGTTAGGCAGTCAGTCAGTAGCCAACACCGACCTATAATTCACTCGGAGAGTGGAATATAACCCTACTGCTGTCTTCCACTCAATCAACTATAATATAGTCTAGAGACCTATTTTATATTTTGAACTTTAATTGAATTGTCTTATGTTGAGCATTATATTACAACTTGAATAATAACAATTCAAATATAAGCATTTTGAAACTTTAGAGGAAGAGTATTGAAACCAGTAGATGCATCAACTCTTATAACTTGATTGTCCTCTTATACGCCACACCAAACCTTCAAAGACGAACTAGGCAGGCCTCTTATACTCCAAATGCATATTATATGACTTAGAACCATAATGCACAACAACAAACACACTATCACTCACTCAGCCAATTCATGCTTGAGTGAGGGCCTCAAGCAATAGAGTATTAATTTTCTGCTGTCCCAATAGATGCATGAAAGCAATGGGCAGTGACTTCAGAATGGTTCTAATGGTGAAATACATGAACAATACAAATTCGATAT
Organism: Paralithodes platypus; assembly: GCA_032716605.1. NCBI lineage: Eukaryota > Metazoa > Arthropoda > Malacostraca > Decapoda > Lithodidae > Paralithodes > Paralithodes platypus. Next base: position 22,531,170 of record CM064491.1, on the reverse strand, counting down.
AATCAATCACAATCCATAATAAAAAAACTTCAGAAAACTGTTGCCAATACTCATTATGAGAACATTCCCTCTCCCCTTCAAGGGAAAAGTGTACGGTTCTTGTGGCCTTCAGAAACGTGGCCTGTCAAAGTGGATGATATCATGATACAAAATGGATCGCAACATGATGGAAATGGTGAGATGGATGTATGGGCCCAAACGCCAAGATAGGATATCTAGTGAAGAGTTGAGGAGACGGTTAGGCATCAAGAGTATCAGTTATGAGATGCGTACTAGTAGGTTTGGGTGGGTCGGGCATGTGGAGAGGATGGATGAACCAAGTTGGATGAAAAGATGCAAGTCCGTGAACGTGAGGGGAGCTGTACCAAGGGGCAGACCCAGAAAGACGTGGGATCTGATCTTGAATAAACAAACCTGACAAGTGAAGCAGCTCTGAATAGGACTGCCTGGAGCACCGCCATTAGGATATTTGACCGGAACCGCACTCCGTTGTGGAGCACTCGGTCTTCAAATTATGTGTGTATGTATAATAATCAATAGTTGAACGAATGTAAACAAATAGTAGGTGTGGTCACCAGTATGGCATGGCGCTTCCAGACAAGTTTAGATCACCTGCATTTTCTAGCTTTCAGGGTCGGATGGCCATTACTGGCCTAATTATTTTCACCATAAAAAATTAATCACATGTGTTACGTCCTGGGATATATAAACACTGGGCTCTTTCTATTGGACTAGGTATGCGGCAACAAGCAACAACGGAAAACGCTAGATCCAACCCTTATCTATAAACCCAGGCAACAAACCACCCTAAACCGTCAAGAGTCCTGCCTGGACAACGAGGTATCCTATGACTCGGTTACAGGGTGCACGCACTATAGACTGCTGATAGTCAAACAGGCTATATGAAAGATCACCCAATTAAGTTGACTTAAAGCTTCAAGGAAAAGATAGATAACGGAATTAAATTGCAGAAACAATTTAATAACAAACTAGAAGAAAGTACATTTAACGTTACGTTAATTAATACAACTAATCACCCCTGCGTGAAAGAAGGTGAAAGCAAACAGTCCTCAAAACATCGTACAGGTAGACAAGATGCAGGTTTCTAAACTGCATGCGGCTACTGTAGGATCTGATGCTTAGCAAAGAAAGTAAGTTACGGATTTAGAGAACTCTTAACTCATAAGCAGGAATAAATACTAGTGATAGGCCATACAGTGTATAATGGCATAGGTATAATTAACTAAAGGCAGCAACTCGCAACATAACCACATACAGGTGTGCTTCTCACTCTTAGTCAGGCAAGCCTGCTCGGACAGAGTCTCTAAGCCACACCCTGACTCACATTGCTCACAAAAACGGTAAACTGTGGCACAATAACAAGCATACAGATATAATAAACCACTAGCTGTTAATCTGCCAGGTGGCAGAGGTCTAGCCGGAAGGATATAGGCTTCGGATACCCGGGCTGAGCCACCTGCTCTAGTCTAGGGACGTTCCCAAGTCTGTGCGCCAAATTACTCTAATTGAAAGGGTGCTCTCTTGAGAGCCTCAGATCGCAAGTATCTGACTCTCTCCTGGCGACCCTAAAACAAAAGCAAGACGTGCTAGCGCAGTGCTGAGTGGACTAGGCAAGGGCCCTCACACAACACAACACTAGACACACAGGGACACAGACAAGAAAATGCCCCCAGACTCCCACGGGTATCCTAGTAAAGTCGTGCGGGTCCACAGGACTCGCTCCAGCAGACTTTACTTAAAGGATCGCAAAAAGCCTCCCCTCCGGTCTAGCCCCTGCTAACCTGACACAAGAACACACTAGCAAGCATGAAACCACCAAATATGAGACAACAAAAAAGCTTCCTAGGTCTCATTAACAATTACGTCTCTGCATAAGGCCCAAAATCCTATCTAGTTATCTGAGAGCTCGTCGTTAATACAATAATAGATATAAGGTCTATCAAGGGGATGGGAAAATTAAATAGATTGGTGAAGTAGTGGAAGGAAGGTATACAAAGTAAGAGAGAAAGTTTCTAAGTGGGGTTGAGAGGGATAGATATCAAGGGGTCCGAAGGGTACGACAGTGAGGTGAGCTCTGAGTCTTGAATCTGTCTGGACCCCACCCTAGGCATGCAAAATACATCCCATGCTTGGCAACACTCAACACAGTTGCCGGGTCAAAATCCTCTACCCCGTGCGTGAGTCGAAACTAAGCCTAACACTGCAATCAAATGCACATGGCAACATCAGGCTCGTCCCAAGCTGGACTCTCCGCGCGAAGCAACGTCCCCCAGCCGGTCTCTCTCTCCCGCTCGTCTCCTCCCACTCTCACTAGACTTACATCTTATATATTATAATGAGACAATCAACTATCGAGAATAAAATATACTAAGATGCGTTGGTTAAGAATAAGGGCAGCTTCAAGCTGTGAAACAACATAAGAATATCCCAGACATTAGTTACATTGTCGTAGGATATATACTAAGGAAAAGCCGGCCGGCCGGCTGCCGCCAGCCGGTTTCTAAACGGCTGGGCAGCCGACGCGCGTGCATGCCCGCACGTGGCTACTATGCAGGAGCGTCACACCTCCCCCAAGATATAAGACCCTTGACTAAGTTCTTCATATCTAACAGAAAGCTTCTCATAGTACCACACACTGTTGCGACACAAGGCACTATATATAAAAAATATAAAGACTGTTGCGCTCCACCGAGCAAGTTCAACTAACCTAGCGACAATAAGCGAAAACATTCAACTTAGATACTGCTACAACATCTTATACAAAATTCTACACGTTATAAAAATAAAGAGTTTTTATAAGGGTTTTTTTTTTTTTTTTTTCGGCTGAACTACAGTGACAGCCTATTTTCCTCCACACTCAACCCTCAATCCTGTAGCAGTCTAACCAACATCATCCACCCTTGATAGACAATCCGCTATCACGTTATCAGAACCGGCAATATGGCGTATGTCCAGATTATACTCCTGAAGCATGAGTGACCACCTGGTCAGCCTCATATTCCGGTTATGAAACTGATTCAAGAATTTCAGAGGGTGATGATCGGTATAAACCACTACGACTGGTTCGAAAGCAGGAACATATACATCGAAGTGCCTGAGCGCCAGCACTATCGCCAGGAGTTCTTTTTCAATTACAGAGTAATTCCTTTGTGCACTATTGAATTTTTTACTGTAAAAACTCACTGGATGTTCGATACCTTCATCATCTGTCTGTAACAAGACAGCCCCAGCCCCTACGCCACTGGCATCAGTCGCCAGCTGAAAAGGTCTGCTGAAGTCCGGGGCCCTGAGTATGGGGTGGGTACATAACAGGTATTTCACCAAGGAAAACGCCTCTGCACACTCAGGAGACCACCGGAACTTCTTGTCCTTAGATAATAAGTCAGTTAAAGGTGCAAGTACGGTCGAATAGCCTTTGATGAAGCGACGATAATAGCCTATCATACCTAGAAACCGCATGATTTGTTTCTTAGTCGTAGGCTGGGGAAACTGATCGATGTCTTTGATCTTTGTCTGTGGAGGGCACACCTGACCCATCCCCACTTCGAACCCCAGGTACAAAACTGTGGCTTTGACAAAATCGCACTTACCCAGGTTTACCACCAAACCTGCTTCATTCAGTTTATTAAAAAGCTGTCCGATGTGAGCACAGGGACTGTTAAAATCCTCGTCGTATATTATGACATCATCTAGGTACACCGTACAGTTGGGAATGTCGGCTACAATGTCGTTCATTAATTTCTGAAACGTTGCAGGGGCATTTTTCAGCCCATATGGCATAACATGGCAACGATATGTGGCACCGTCCACCACAAACCCACACACCTCTCGCGCTCGCTCAGACAAGGGCACTTGCCAATAACCCTTAACAAGGTCTATCTTAGTGAGGAACTTGGCTTTTCCTATCTTATCCACACTGTCGTCCATGCGAGGGAGAGGGTAGGCATTTGTGGGGGTTAAACCATTCAACCTGCGGAAATCTATACAAAACCGCACCTTGCCATCTGGTTTGGGCTGCAGTGTGACGGGGGAAGTCCACCTTACTGCACCCTCAGAAATCAGCCCACGTTTCAGCATATAATCCAGCTCTTCCCTAAGTGCTGGTAATTTAATAGGGGGAACACGGTATGGCACTGATTTAAAGGGCGGGTGGTCCCCAACATCGACATCGTGCACCGCTTGAGTAGTGAGGCCAGGATGTTCCGCGAAAACAGCTGGGTTTGAATCAAACAAGTGCTGCACAGCTACACGCTGTTGCTCAGGCAGGTGCAATATCAACTCGTGAGCCACTTGTCTAGAATTCCCCGCCCACTGATCCGCGGGAAACATGACAATCCCAATTATCCTCCCCCGCAGCTTGACTGTCCCTTCCTCCTTCTCCACCACGATCGCTGCAGATCAACACCGGGACAGTGAGAGGCTCGGAGGGGCGCCTCACATACTCTTTCATCAGATTTACATGGCAAAGTTGGTTCTTTTTCTTACGATCAGGAGTAGCTACTAAATAGTCGAGATCAGAAACCTTCCTTACAACCCGATACGGACCAGAATACTTGGCAGACAAGGGGTGTCCCACCAGAGGCAGTAGTATCAGTACCTCCTGATCTACTTCAAACTACCTCAGCTTCACCTTCTGGTCGTATCTGTCCTTCATCTGAGCTTGTGAACTCTTAAGGTTCCGACCTGCTACCTCCAAGCTCTTTAGCATTCTCTCACGGCTTTCAACTACATACTTTAGAAGCGAGCATGGCTTTGTGACTCCCTCCCAGATCTCCTTGACTATGTGGAGGGGCCCCCTGACCCTGTGTCCAAAAACCAACTTGTTCGGGCTAAATCCCAAGCTCTCCCCAGGTACTTCTCTCGCAGCAAATAAAACGTATCGGAGACCTAGATCCCAGTCCTTCCCATTTTCCATGCAATAATACCGCAACATACTCTTGAGAGTCGAGTGCCACCTTTCCAAAACTCCCTGACTCTCGGGATGGTAGGCAGATGACACCACAGACACTATCCCATGTTGCTGCATGGTCTGCTTAAACAGAGCAGAAGTAAAATTAGATCCCTGATCAGACTGGATCTCCTGAGGGTAGCCATAACGAGAGAAATAAACAAGTAGGTTTTTGACAACAGTCGTAGCCATCCCGTTGCACATGGGGTAAGCATCTGGATACCGTGTTGCTACATCCATTACAGTTAGTAAAAATGTATTGCCGGCACTAGTGGGGGGCAATGGGCCAACCATATCGATAACTACTTTGCTGAAGGGCGGCCCAATGACAGGGATGGGTTGTAACGGGGCTCTCGGGATGACCTGATTGGGTTTCCCAACAACTTGACAAGTGTGACACTGTGACACCCATGACACGACACTCGCCTTTAACCCAGGCCACCAGAAAAGCTTGCTCAGAGCTGCCTCCGTCTTACGTGCCCCCAGGTGCCCTGCCAAAGGCACATCATGAGCTAATCTCAATAAGCTCTCACGGCACACCCTCGGTACTGCTAACTGGTCCACTAATCCTGACCCGCCATCCCACTTTTTCTTGGGATCCTGATGTCTCCGATACAAGATCCCCTCGGACAAGAAAAAATCACCAGGCTGCGCATCCCCATCGCTCTCCAGTTCGATAGCACCATTACCACACGCCCTGACTTCAGGATCTTCCAGCTGCAAGGAACATATATCAGCAGGTGCGAGATTATCCAAGTTCATCTTAAATAATTTATTTCCACCTCCAATGTCCCGCTGAGCCATCCTTTCCTCACGCTGCGCATAACGATGCTGTCGCAGAATCTCTTCCTGCCCTGCACCTGCACTAGTGGTGACAGGCCACGGGGCCTCTCCAGACTCTAACATAGGTGCCAATAATGAGTCACCAAGAAACACTGCCGGCTCAAAACTCTCCAATTGACCAACACTTCCCGTTTTCTTGTGACCTTTCCTCCGCGGTTTGATAGACTGAGGTGGTGGCTGCAAGGCTCCGGATGTCTGAGAACGCGTCACAACACACGCCATGGTTTGTACGCTACACTTCTCAACCCACTCCTGTTCCTCCCTACTAACGTCGGCCGCCTTCTCGGCAACGACCAAGGGTGAAACCTTAGAAGCAGGCACCGCAAAGTCGTTGCCGAGGAGGAGGTCGACGCCCCCAACAGGCAAGTTCTCTACAATTCCTACATCCAGCTCCTTTGCCACACCACCCACCTCCAGCTCCATCCGCACCAGCGGGTAGGACTTCGTAGCATTGATCCCCTGAACTACCACCACCCGAGCAGCGTTAATCGGTCTACCAGTAAAGTTCCTTAACAAGGTCTGAGAAGCCCCAGTATCACGCAATAGCTTAACTCCTCGCCTTTCGCCAGCCCACCTCACAAAACCATGCCCTCTATGACCCCCAAAGACGTCGCGGACAGGGTTCGAGCCTTCCGGACTCTTGAACACAGGCTGTGTCCCAACCTCTGACGAACTACCCTTGGCAAACTCAGAAGATATAGGCGACACCCCTATGCTGCGGGCCAATGACACAACCTTGTTTGGTGGCTTGTTCGGACAAGCATTTGCAAAGTGACCCTCCTTGTGACATGCGAAGCACTCTTTACTCTTTGGTTTCCCTTGGGAGTGGGAGGTACCATTAGACTTCTTATACGGGACGGTATTTGGTTTATGTTCAGTTTTATTGTCAGTGCTAGATGGTTTTGTGTATTTATGTGTATCAAAATTCATGGGAGGGGGAGGGGTACGATCCTTTGCACCCGACTCACTCCTAGCTGCTGCTCCGCATCCTCGAATTAATGACAGTCGGAGGTCAGCCATTTCTGCTGCCTCCTGGAGAGTTCTAGGATTTGTTTCCTTTATATTTAATGTTAAGTCCCCGCCTGTGCACTTAAAGAACTGCTCCAAGAGAACCAGCTCAACTCCTCAAAAGTAGCTGCCCTCTCAGAACGCAGCCAATGTCGTAGTGCATCAGACAAGTCCCGGGTGTGTTCTAGGAAGGCACTATCCTTGCCCTTAGTAACACCCCGAAACTTCAAGCGGTAAGTTTCTGGTTATTATTATTATTATTATATGAGATGCCGAAGTCTCCAACCAGGGTGCAGAAACACCATCAAGATCAATCCACACAAAACACCCGGAGGCACTGGAGAGAGACTATGGCAACTTAGGAAAAAATAAAAACATACACTGTATACTGTACTGTACATATACACATATTAAACACAGACAACATATTATGCAGTGGAGGATATCAAGCTTAAATATAATACAATAAAATAGAATAAAATAAGTTTAAAAATTAGAATTAATGCTGCAAAAAAGCATTAACTCTAGACTTAAAAATGGAGATATTAGCTGAATTGACTAGCTCATTTGGCAACTTATTCCACAAGTCAACCATGGCCGGCACAAAACACCGTGAAAACTGTGTAGTAGAAAAATTAACACGGCTCATGGCAAGATAATTAAGATTGCTAAACTCATTGCTTGTTGTAACTCATAGGCCCGTAGCACAGCCTTCTTTAGCTCATCATAAACTACACAGGACTCTAGCTCCCTGTCAGCCCGATACCTAGTAGACTCTGCCTGCAGTTCAGCCTCTCGTATAGCTGTTCTCTTTGCAGCCTCAGTCTGAGCTCTAGCAGCCTCAACCTGAGCTCTAGCAACCTCAACCTTGGCCATCTCAAGCCGAAACAACAAATCTGGAGTCAACCCTTGAGGAGGGGAAGGTGCATTTAATGGAGAGGGTCCCTGTGATTGAATTCCACGCTGCCATTGACCATCAACTTGGGGGTATGTACTAAATTCAGGCACCCTGACGTTTGATACGGGGGTAGAGCGGAGGGGGGGCTGGGGACCGGGGCCCCAAGTCGCCTCTCCACCCAGGTCTCTCCCTTCTAAACCCAATATCAAAGTCCTCAGCTGATCTTTTCTCATGCCACTTAAACCCTGGTGACCTAAGACCTGCCACACACTTTAAGCCATACTTATTCAGCTTCAACACCCTGGCAGCGGTAAGGGGCACCTCTAAAAATCTTCTAGCACCCTCCTCGCTATCGACTAGCCACTCCACAGGTCTTTCTCCCTCCGAGCCCGTATCGTGACCTGACCCATCACTGTGTTCTGATGTATTAAGACATGTTTGTGTACTGCAGTAATTATCACGGTTATAGAATGTGCCTTATCTCCTATGCAAGTATGTATATACTAATGTTATTTAAAGTCTTTAATGTGTTATATTGGTTGCTCCAAAATAAAACTCTATGTCCACTGTATTCCTCTAATCATAAGGAATCTCAAAACAAATCTCTCGCTATTCTATCGCTACTATAATAATCAGTGTTCCTCAGAGCTATCCCAGTGCATACCACCTCCTTTACGTAGGGCACGTGGTACCCGTCTTGCAACTCAATCCCACCCCTACTCTGTGCAACTCTCCAACCCAAGAGTGAAACGTTACTCTCAAACTTTCTTCTACTCAACATCTGAGCTCTGGAACTCTCTCCCAGAATCAGTCTTTCCCTCTTCCTATGACTTAAATTGCTTCAAACTCCGTGTGTCCAGGCATTTTGGCTCGAACGTCCCTTGATTTTGGCCCTGTCACTCTTTCAACTATGGGGGAGGCACTCGCTATAGGCAGTTATGCCTTTTGCCTCCCTCAATCACATAGAAAAAAAAAAAAAAAAAAAAAAAAAAATGACCACTATATTCCTCTGTTCAGTAAATCCTATGCAAGGTCGCCATTTGTTACGTCCTGGGATATATAAACACTGGGCTCTTTCTATTGGACTAGGTATGCGGCAACAAGCAACAACGGAAAACGCTAGATCCAACCCTTATCTATAAACCCAGGCAACAAACCACCCTAAACCGTCAAGAGTCCTGCCTGGACAACGAGGTATCCTATGACTCGGTTACAGGGTGCACGCACTATAGACTGCTGATAGTCAAGCAGGCTATATGAAAGATCACCCAATTAAGTTGACTTAAAGCTTCAAGGAAAAGATAGATAACGGAATTAAATTGCAGAAACAATTTAATAACAAACTAGAAGAAAGTACATTTAACGTTACGTTAATTAATACAACTAATCACCCCTGCGTGAAAGAAGGTGAAAGCAAACAGTCCTCAAAACATCGTACAGGTAGACAAGATGCAGGTTTCTAAACTGCATGCGGCTACTGTAGGATCTGATGCTTAGCAAAGAAAGTAAGTTACGGATTTAGAGAACTCTTAACTCATAAGCAGGAATAAATACTAGTGATAGGCCATACAGTGTATAATGGCATAGGTATAATTAACTAAAGGCAGCAACTCGCAACATAACCACATACAGGTGTGCTTCTCACTCTTAGTCAGGCAAGCCTGCTCGGACAGAGTCTCTAAGCCACACCCTGACTCACATTGCTCACAAAAACGGTAAACTGTGGCACAATAACAAGCATACAGATATAATAAACCACTAGCTGTTAATCTGCCAGGTGGCAGAGGTCTAGCCGGAAGGATATAGGCTTCGGATACCCGGGCTGAGCCACCTGCTCTAGTCTAGGGACGTTCCCAAGTCTGTGCGCCAAATTACTCTAATTGAAAGGGTGCTCTCTTGAGAGCCTCAGATCGCAAGTATCTGACTCTCTCCTGGCGACCCTAAAACAAAAGCAAGACGTGCTAGCGCAGTGCTGAGTGGACTAGGCAAGGGCCCTCACACAACACAACACTAGACACACAGGGACACAGACAAGAAAATGCCCCCAGACTCCCACGGGTATCCTAGTAAAGTCGTGCGGGTCCACAGGACTCGCTCCAGCAGACTTTACTTAAAGGATCGCAAAAAGCCTCCCCTCCGGTCTAGCCCCTGCTAACCTGACACAAGAACACACTAGCAAGCATGAAACCACCAAATATGAGACAACAAAAAAGCTTCCTAGGTCTCATTAACAATTACGTCTCTGCATAAGGCCCAAAATCCTATCTAGTTATCTGAGAGCTCGTCGTTAATACAATAATAGATATAAGGTCTATCAAGGGGATGGGAAAATTAAATAGATTGGTGAAGTAGTGGAAGGAAGGTATACAAAGTAAGAGAGAAAGTTTCTAAGTGGGGTTGAGAGGGATAGATATCAAGGGGTCCGAAGGGTACGACAGTGAGGTGAGCTCTGAGTCTTGAATCTGTCTGGACCCCACCCTAGGCATGCAAAATACATCCCATGCTTGGCAACACTCAACACAGTTGCCGGGTCAAAATCCTCTACCCCGTGCGTGAGTCGAAACTAAGCCTAACACTGCAATCAAATGCACGTGGCAACATCAGGCTCGTCCCAAGCTGGACTCTCCGCACGAAGCAACGTCACCCAGCCGGTCTCTCTCTCCCGCTCGTTTCCTCCCACTCTCACTAGACTTACATCTTATATATTATAATGAGACAATCAACTATCGAGAATAAAATATACTAAGATGCGTTGGTTAAGAATAAGGGCAGCTTCAAGCTGTGAAACAACATAAGAATATCCCAGACATTAGTTACATTGTCGTAGGATATATACTAAGGAAAAGCCGGCCGGCCGGCTGCCGCCAGCCGGTTTCTAAACGGCTGGGCAGCCGACGTGCGCGCATGCCCGCACGTGGCTACTATGCAGGAGCGTCACACATGGTCTCGAGTGTTCTAGTCTTCCTTCTTTGCAAGATATCAACTAGTACTGCCTTTGAATATATATATATATATATATATACTGTATATATATATATATATATATATATTATATATATATATATTGCAATATAATATTGGCGGAAAGGTTCAAACACGTCGAAAGCAAGGAGTTAAGGTTTCAAGAATTGTGTCAAAATGTTGATGCAAAATTTGTTGTTGCAAAATTTGTTATCTTAATTCCGTGAATTATAATCATATAATTGTGTCACAATATGATCAACATATAATCAACATGATAATTAGAATACCAGTTTATAATACAATTTATATACTCTATTTGCTGAATTATAAGCTATAACGATGATCATAAATCAGTTGGCTATGTATACTGGATACATGTATTTATATGAAGGTAGATCAATGAATAGATAGAGAAGTAGATGGATTATTAATCCACAAATGGAGACCGTCCTCAATAGAGGTTATTGTGGTGCACTGCGACCGTCCTCAATAGACCCAGATCATAACAAAAAACTTGAACACATCCCCCAGTGGCACTCAATACAAAGCAATTTGTGAGTAGGTGAGATAATTCCACTCTATTACCTTCTACCACTCCTACATGTGTCCCAACCCCCCCTTTCCCCCCCTCCTCAATTATCAGCTATATTCCCTCTTATTTCCCCTTTCATCGGGTAGTTTTCGGTGCGAAATTCCCTCACTCGGTCTCTTTAACACATGCGATACAGCTAGAGATCCTTGCAACAGAGAGATTTCTAGTAAAAGGCTTCAGTGTTGCTCGACAGCTCCCCCCCCAAATGTTATTCCCACTAATTTCATTGCTCTTAAATGTTCATATGTTCATATTAAAAGCAAAATAGGCGCATATGGAGAAGTAATAATTATATATATGGTACTATGACGATATTAGTCAGAATACAACCAAATACCTTCGCTTGGCGGGAGAGTTTGAACTACAATAGCTTCGCAGTTTACGAGTTAAGCAGAATTGAGTTACCATAGATGCAATTGAATATCTATTTTATACACATAATAATATATTGTTCCAAAGAAAAGAATTAAGATACACAGACATATAGCAAGGTATATATATATATATATATATATATATATATATATATACCTGTATATATATATATATATATATATACCGGTATATATATATAGGGTGTCCTAGAAGTAAAGGACATAACTTCGGGAAATTATAAAACAAGATATTCCAAGCATAAAATGTTCAATAACAAGAAGTCCAAATCTCAACCATTATAAAGATATTGAAGATTTTATAATGTCCTCCCCTGCATCACTGTAATGGAGTCTTCCATATCAAATAGTTTCTAACTGGTCCAAAGTGAGCTTATATGTCTATTTACAGAATTATCTTGAAAATAACATGGTCAAATAATTGCAGTTAGATGGGGGTGTGGTAGGACTAGGCCAACCTTAAGGGGAAATACATAGGAAAATATAATTTTCAATATACAATATCTCTATACTGGTTGAGATATGGAATATTTCTTATATAACTTATATAGGCTTAGGATACCTTGTTTTATCACTTCCCAAAGTTATGCCCTTTCCTCCTGGAACACCCTATATATATATATATATATATATATATATATATATATATATATATATATATATATATATATATAAAGTTACTTGATAATCTTATACATAAACTGATATCTAAAATGAAGTTGGTGAACACATACCTGTGACACGTCAGCATAGGTTCTCTTGAGACTGGCTCGGATACCCTGAGGCGGCTCGTTGGTGAGCTTTATGGAAATCTGAGCAACAGAAAGGAGTAAAAGTATCATTGCATGTGTAAAAGAATGTATAAATGTGCACTATATCATTAGAAAGGGATTAAAGCGGATCTTGAAACCGGAGATTGTCTTGCCCTGGTCATATTTTTTCTATTCTTCTAGCTGACGATAAAAATCATCCCTTAGCAGCTGATTTATCGATAATTAATGGAAACATATAAAATATCTATGTCTCTATTATAGATATACAGAGTTTTCATAATCAACATGTTATGCAAGAACTTCATAATAGTTTAGTACTCAAGATGAGGACACAGCAATTCACCGTCTGTTGAAAGTTAACAGATTATACTGTAGATACCAAACTACAGTACATTCTTAAATCTATATGAATCTGCATGTAAAACTTGTCATATTAAGACCGAACATTTTGCTGTGACTTTTACACAACCAGGAGATGATTAGCCTAGGTATACATTTGTAATAATAGAATCTCTTGAAGTCGATGAAGAAAACTATGTTAGTCTAAGGTCCACTAATCCTTTGGTTAGTGTTGCACTTTAACCCTCAATTCGCGGTGAACGTCATATTACGGGAGAGAGAAAATTGGTCATCTGTACGCTGCCTGTCATATGACGGACGCCATTTTGAGGCTATTATGAGCGATGAGAGAGAGACCGTGCATTGGAGGGACGATAGGCGGGTTTCAACCGCTCGCTATGGCCCCTACACACAACTCTCTCAGTCATGGGCTCTCTCTCAGACACCAAAAAACGCAAAATTGTCAATAATTTACCAATTTTGCCCTTCGGTTGCACAATCGTTGCAAGATAATGTCGTACAAGGATGATTCAGGTGTCATTGGAAAGCGCTATCATCGTCCTTTCACGGATATATACTTGTAATACACTCTGGTTCTTGCTTGCATGAAAAAGAGCATGGAATAAAGGTAATTTTTTAGTAAATATAGCCGCCTGGCGCTTCAGTGATAAACACATGACCCCCCGCTCTTTGAGAGTTAAGCTCTCACTTTCTCTCAAATTACAAGATAAGAACAATACTTTCTTGAAATATACAGTACACAAAAGATCTGGATATAATTTGTTTGTTCATGTGTGCTAATATATTATATGTATTCTTAGCCAGATCGAAAAGTAAAGTATTAGCTATGGCCAATCAACTACAACTCTACCTGGAGAAGGCCGATGGGGAACAACTGATGGATCTCGGTGGTGAGCCAGAGTCTGAAGGACTTGTGGACGATGTTGGTTTCGGTGACGGAGTCCAACATCTCCTGACAGAATTCTAGACTAAGGTGACAGTTCTGCAGCAAGAGCCACCGTCCGGCGACCATGGCCTCAGACAGTAGACGACGTGCGTGACCCTCCTGACCCTGGCCCATGGACAGGAACTTCATCTCTGGATTGGGTATATCACATGATTAGAAGTGATACATGGGATTTCAGTACTAGGGTAACTAACAGACTGTTGGGAATGAACAAGAACTTCTTATCTGTACTGGGATAACAAACAAATTATGAATGAACAGGAAATGTAATTTTACAACCGTTCAGTAAGTCAGGCATGGACAAAAGCCGATTATCTGTATCGGAATGAAAGTATAATAGCAAGTGTAACCGGATCATTTTTCCTGACCAGGTGAAGGCTAGGACAAAACGAAAAGTAAATCTGTTTACTAGGATGAGGGAAAACTAGAATGAAGAGCAAAGTTCTTTACTGGGTTGAAAACTTCAATAGGAATGAAATGTGGGCAAGTACACTCATTAGAAAGAACTGTTCCTGAACCTAGAACATAACTAATATATTTAAGTTCCAGATTTTTTTTTTTTTTTTTTTTTTTTTTAAGAGACAATGAACGGAGGAAGGAAAAACACAGATCAAACAAAAAGGTCCATGTGCCTAAAGGCATCCTCCATTCATAAAATGTTTGTAACAACTGGATTTAAACATTTGTAGATTGTAAGTTTGTGGAAAGCAATTCGAGGGAAGTGAATTCCAAAGAGTAGTAGCTCTGGGGATAAATTAATTCTGATAAGCAGAAGTTCTGCATTGTGGAGGAGAAAGTGTAAATTCATGGGCGCTCTCAGCTGCCCTAGTTCTACGGGGAAAGATGTGGAGAGGCGGCACAATTGAAGCAAGTTCCTCGGAACAATTGCTGTGAAAATATCTGTAGAATAATGCAAGGGATGCAACGTTTCTTCGTATGGATAATGTAGGAAGGTCCTGTGTGATTGCAGGGTTATTGATTAATCTAATAGCTTTATTTTGAATTTTGTCCAACTGCCTCAATGCAACCACTCCACTTCCACCCCACAGAGGTGAACAGTAATCCATCTGAGAACGCACATGACTTTTATATATTACGGCCAACTGCTCGTCAGTGAAGAATTCTCGAACTCTGTACAGGAGTCCCAGTTTTTTAGAGGCAATCAGATAATGATTTTCGTCCATGTATTCACCCTTGAGTGCCATATAATTTGTTTCTTATTAAATATCAGCTCTTTGTCAATATTAATACAATTCCAACCATACAGGTAAACCTCGCATGGATGTAGTCCAAGGCAAGAGACTAACTCTGAGGAACACATATTAATAAGAGGGTCTGCTAAAAAATCAACACAAGAGTAACTATACTTGACGGTAAATTGAATCCCTTTGCAACTGATTTTTCGATAACTAACGGAAAAATAAGAAATACCATGTCTCTGCTTCATGTTAGTGCCAATTGTTCATAATTAACAACATATTTAAACAAATCTGCATAATAACGTAGTAATCAAAATGAAGACATAGCAGTTTACCATCTGCTGGAAAAAATATACTATAGGCTAACTTATGTTAAAAGGTTTAGATACAGGCATGCATGACAGACATGCGTGCACGTGTGAGCTTTGGTCATCAAAAGGTAACATTATTGATAGTAGACATTGAGAGGGAAATCCCCAAACAATATAACTATTATGTGGGAGCTTCTGCCTCAGGCACCATCTTTCCACCTCAAGGATCCACGCAACAACAGAAATAGCTATAGGCAGTGGCAATGAAGATTACATTGATGATAGATTGAGACTTAAATAATCTTATCTGATAGCCATGCACTTCAAATACACGAAAGTAGAAGAAACACATATACCGTATTGTACAGTAGGCCTACAATAACAATTAGAGAAAGAAATACATAGACAAAAATAAAACACGACTGTAACATAACTTAATTTTTTGTTTTTATTATAACATGAAAGCACAGTTCATTAATGAATCAGTATAATGTAGGACCGACCTATTTCCTTGGCCTTGGCGAGCGTCTCAATCTGTCCTGACGGGTCTGAACCCTGTGAGAGGAAACAGATCAGTGGCGTGCGGTTGTCTGACTCCTCCCAGGTGGCTTCCAGGTCCAGGATCACACTGTCAGCGTACGTCTCACCCAGTGAGCCTGTGGGTTTGAAGTTGGGGATGAATTGACATTTTACGATGCTTTCTTTTGTACATAACTAGTGTACACACTAGCTCTTTTCTTAGGTATACTTCAAGTATAAGATCACTCGATCAGCATATACCTCACCCAAGGGAACAGTGTGTGGGAGTAGGGGAGGATTTGATATTGTACTGTACTGTACTACAAATACTACATAGGTGAGGTTGTGGACGGCCATCGCTCACTTCCTCAACCTATCAACTCTGGTGTTGTTGTTGTTGTTGTTGTTCCCTAAGCTGCCTGGCTGAACAGCCCCGAGTCCCTGAGGAAGGCCATGGCCACGATCGGGCTTTCCCACAGAGCTCTCATTGAGTGTAGATTGTGTTGTTGGCGTAAGTGGTTGTGTGAAATGCAGTCTTCTATGATGTGTTTAATGGTATGGGGTGCTGTGTTACATCCCGGGCAGACGTCGACGACGGAGTCATCCAGTCTCTTCTGATAGCTCAGGAGAGCTGGATGGTGTCCGCATCTCAGCCTGGCCAGGTGGACTCTGTCCTCGCGAGGAAGGGAAGATTCGGAAGGATGGATTTCGGGAGGTCGTGCTTGCAGCTGCGTGTTGTCTGTGAGTGAGTGGATGGATCGGCGAGAGATGGGAGTATGGATGTGCTTCTGGAAGTTGGTTCGGGGTGGACAGGGAGGGAGAGAGGATAGTAATTGTGTGTGATACCGTGTGCTGGGTGTTGTTTTGATATTTCTTGGTGTCTGTGGGTGTGTTGCCATGTAGTTTAGTGGGTGGTCCTGGTTCGTGGAGGCTGCTGCCAGGAATTGAGTGCCTCTCATGTCCAGATGGTCGTTGACTTTGAGGATTTTGGTTTCTTGATGTAGGTGATCTGTGGGTGCAGTAGCTGTGCAGCCTGTAATGATCATTAGGGCTTTGTTTTGAATAGTCTGTAAGGTCTTATGATGTGTTTCAGCTAGGTTAGAAGCCCAGGCTGGGTTTGCGTATTCCATCACTGATCTTATGTATTGTTTATATACTGTGGAGGTGGTTTCTTTGTTGTGTCCAAATGTTGTGTGAGCAAGTGACCTGAGGGCGTTAAGTCTGGGTGTCAGTTTCTTTTTAATATTTGTGGTGTGCTGTTTGAATGCCATATGAGTATCATATGTTACTCCTAGGATTTTGGGTGTGTGTGTATGTGTTAGGGGTGTGTTGTTTATGGTGGGTTGAGGTATGTATTTGTGTTCTCCTGTCCAGCTTGTGAGCAGGTTTGCGGTGGATTTGGCTGGAGCTAGATTAAGTCTGATTGTAGTGCACCAGCCTTGTAGTGTGTTGAGATAAGGATTGAAGGAGATCTGTTGCTCTGTTTGGGTCATGGTGTGTGCATGTGAATGTTATGTCATCTGCATAGGAGGCTAAGTTTATTTGGGGCGTATTGGGTGTAGTTATATCGTGCATGTACCGATTGAAGAGTGCGGGCGATAGGACGGATCCTTGTGGGACTCCGTTTGGAAAGTTTCTGATTTTAGATGACTGACCGGCAAAAGATACGTGTGCACATCTGCCTGCTAGGAAGTTGGCCAGCCACCTTCTTGTGTTGTTGTGCATGTTTGTGTTGTAGATTTTGTTTGTTAGGTTGTGGCGGGGGATGGCATCGAAGGCTTTACTAATGTCGAGTGTGGCTAATAATGATCTGTGTGGTGGTCTAGCTGAGTTGATGCCATCAAAAGCTCTTTGTGTAAGGTCTGTGAGAAGAGTGTTTGTGGAGTGCAGTGGCCTAAAGCCATGTTGTGTTGGAGCTAGGGGTAGGTCGGGTGTAATTAGTTGTAATACTAGGCATTCCATGACTTTGGAGGGGGTGCAAAGGAGTGTGATGGGGCGGTGCGAGGAGGGTAGCGTGGGGTCTTTGTTGGGTTTGGGGAATGTGATGATGATACCATGCTTCCAAATGTCTGGTATTGTGTTGTGTGAATAACTGTAGTTTGATATGGTAGTGAGTGCTTGTATGCCTTGAGGTCCCAGGTGTCTGAGGTGTATGTTGCTTATGTTGTCTAGGCCACAAGTGGGTGAGTGCTTGAGATTGTTGATGATATGCTTTGTCTGGTGATTGGTGAAGGGTGTATAGTCAGGGTCTGTGGGGAATTGTCTCTTACGTCGGATGACACATCGGTCGTCTTTGTGAGGTTTTAGGTGGCTGACATGTGAGAAGTGATTGATGAGAGTGTTTGCTTGTTGTTTACATGATGGAGTAGAGTCTGTTGTTGTAATTGCAGCATGTGATTGTGTTGTGTTGCTGTTGGAAAGTGTGATGCTGTTTAGTGTTTTGTAGAGTTTTTTGGGGTTTGTTTTGTGATCAAGTGTTTGTAGGAAGTTATTCCAATTTAGTTTTTGTTGTTCTTTTATTTTGTTGTTAGTCTGGGTGTTTAGTGCTTGGATTTGTTGTGTGATGTCTGGTGTGTGGGGTGCTGGGGAGTGTTTCAGTATGTCGCGTTGTCTGAAGAGGTTTCGAATTTCTGGTGTGAAGTTGAGGTTGTGTCTTTTTCTGTTACCTCTTGGAATGTGTTTCTTGTCAGCGTTTTGGATAGTTTTATTGAGTATGTGTACAGCATTGTTGATGTTAGTGATGGGTGTACTGTTTAGAGTTGTGACATGTTGTTCTGTCTCATTTGTGAATGCTTCCCAGTTAGCTCTTTTATAATTGGTGTATGTGTGTTTGTGGCTAGCTGGGGTGAGTCTGGTTTTGGTGGTGATAATGATTGGGAGGTGGTCAGAGCCTAAGGTTCTGACCACCCTCCAGGATGTTGTGGGGGCGAGTTCTGGGGAGCAAAAGGTGATGTGTGGAGATGATGGGTTATAGAGGGCTTGGTGGGGAATATGAGTATGTTGATGGATGTCGTTAAGGATGATGAGGTTATCAGTTTGGTTTTGTAGTACCAGCCCTCTGTCTGTGTCAGGGTTGTCGACAAACCAGGCAGACGTCGTGGCGTTGAAGTCACCACCCAGGATGATGTGTGGGGTGTTTGTGATGTGTTGTAAGTGTGGTCTGTATTCATTTGGTACTGTAGGGGATGTTTGGGGAGGGATGTATGTGTTTATGATGGTTATGTTGGAGTTGTTGCCAGTGCGTACTTTAATTGATTGTATTTCTGTTGTGTTATCATTTGGGGGGAGGAGTGATTTGGTATGTACACTGGTAACTATGTGTGATATTTCTTTGTGTACCAGGGTGATGAGTTCACCGCCACCTCCGACGGCCCGGTCTTGTCTGATGGTGGTGAAATCATGAAATGTAGGTGTTTTTTGTGTTGTGCGGAGTTTTGTTTCTAGTAAGATGGCAATGTGTATGTTGTGTTGTTTGATGAAGTGTGAGAGTTCGTGTTTCTTTGTGTTGATGCCATCTATGTTCAATTGGAGAATGTTAATGTTATGTGCACGATGTATGTTGGGTGCTGCTGCATGAGGATGGGGTGGGGGTGAGGGTTGGGATGGGTGAGGTGGGGGTGGGGATTGGGGTGCAGGAGATGGGGGTTGGAATGGATTAGGATGGGGTGTGGTGTGTTGGGTTGAGAATGTGGATGGTATGGGAAGGTTAGGTGGGTTAGGGAGGAGAGGTGGACAGGTTTTAGGGGGGGGGGGAGTGGATGATATGGGAAGGTTAGGTGGGTTGGGGAGGAGAGGTGGACGGGTTTTAGGTGAGGGATTTGACTGGGAGAGGAAGGGGCATGAGGAACAGGTCCAGTTGTTTGTGTAGTGTTTCTTGGAGGCAAGTGTTGTGCAGGTGAAGTGGGTCCAGTTCCCGCATGAATTGCAGAGAACTGAACCCTTAGTGTGTCGACTCGAAGTGATGGGTTTTGAGCAAGTTGGACATATGTATGTGTAGGTGGGTCCTGGGTTGCTCTCAATGTCTCCGGCTAGAAGTCTTCGAGAAATGACAGCCGGAGAGTCATTTCTCGGTGTAGGAAAAACTGTGTAATGTGTGTGTGTGGTGTGAGAGGTGTGGAAAATTCCCGGCGCGACCGTAGCCGCTCCAAGGACCCGTGCTCCCAGGGAGGGGGCAGGGGATGGTTGTGACGGTTTGGCTCCCGAAGACTGCTCCCCGCGGCCGGTATCCGGTTGCCCTCCACTGGTCGTTGATTTTGTCTTCGGCCGTGGAGGGTCGGCAGCCAGCCGCGGTTGGCAGCTTCGGGAGGTGGCCCCATGGCGTAGACGCCTCCACATCAGGACCTCAACTCTGGTGTTCCTCAGGGTTCTGTCCTGTTTTCAGTTCTCTTTCTAATATTCATTAATGATCTCCTCAAATGTACCTCTAGCCCCATCCACTCATATGCTGATGACTCTGCCTTACACTATTCAACTAATTTTTCAAAACAACTCTGCATGCAATCACTCCAATAGTCACGTGACAAGGCCATAGTACGTACGCCTATCTTCTGAGCTAACAATTATTTCTGATTGGGCCAGAATTTTTTTTATTACTTTCAATGCCTCCAAGACCCAATTTCTCCTTCAATCTACCCGTCGCAGTCTTCCACAAGACTATAAATTGCTCTTCAACAATACACATATCAACCCATCATCTTCTCCCAGTATTCTTGGTGTATCTTTTTCATCCGACCTTTCCTGGAAAAATCCTATTACCACTCTTGCTAAAACAGCTTCCCAGAAGTTAGGTGTGCTCATCCGTCTCCTTGATTTCTTCACCCTCACACAGCTTCTTGCTCTGTATAAGGGCACAGTGTGCCCATGTATCGAGTATTGTTCGCATGTGTAGGGAGATTCCACCCATACCTGAACTATCCAATTCTAGCTCTTCCCAAGCTTCCTGGCATCTAGCCAAAAACCTCTCCAACAATTTTTCTTCTTTCTCTTTCCTTCCCCTTTTCCACTCTGATGGCACTACTGTCATTTCTTCCTCTGACAAAGCCGAAACCTTCGCCCAAACTTTCGCTAGAATCTCCACCTTGGATGATTCTGGTGCTATTCTTCCCTCTCCACCACCCTCTCTCATACTTATGCCTAAGATCCTAATCTCTTTCAAAGATGTACTTTCTACCCTCTCTGGGCTTAATACTAAGAAGGCGTATGGTCCAGATGGTGTTCCTCCTGTTGTACTAAAAAACTGTGCTTCCGTGCCGACTCCCTGCCTAGGCAAACTCTTCCGTCTCTGCCTCTCTTTTAATGTCTTCCCTTCTTGCTGGAAGTTTGCTCTCATTCAACCTGTCCCAAAGAAGGGTGACCGGTCTCAACCCTCCAACTATCGTCTAATTGCTCTCATTTCTTGCATCTCCAAAATGTTTGAAATTATTCTCACTTCAAAATTTCTTAAGCATCTCTCTTCCCATAATCGACTCTCAGATCGCCAGTATGGATTCCTTAGGGGTCGTTCCACTGGTGATCTTCTTTTATATCTTACTAACTCTTGGTCATCCTCCTTTCGGGACTTCGGTGAAACCTTTTCTATTGCGCTAGACATATCGAAGGCCTTTGATAGAGTGTGGCACAAATCTCTAATATCTAAACTACTCTCCTTTGGTTTTTATCCCTCTATCAGTGCCTTTCTCTTCAATTTCCTTTCTGGCCGTTCCATAACTGCGGTTGTGGACGGCCATCATTCACTTCTTCAATCTATCAACTCCGGTGTTCCTCAGGGCTCTGTCCTATCTCCAATTCTCTTTCAAATATTCATTAATGATCTTCTCAACTGTACCTCCAGTCCTATCCATTCATATGCTAATGACTTTACCTTACACTATTCTACTAGTTTTTCAGAACCCCCCTAAAATGCCCCAGAACGAGAAGCCCAACACAGAAGCCATGAACGAACACCACACAGAAACACCAAAGGAAAGGTCCACAAAACGAAAGGACCAGCTGACCGAGCCCGCCATTCCAGACAGGCCCAAGCCCGCAGGGCTAAACAGCTCCAGGACACACCCATTTACCTTTTCTAAAACTGACCATTTTCCACACCTCACGTACACTAACCCCCTTGTGTCCTACACTCCTAACTACAAAGATGATGAACAGGAATATACATTCATATTAAAAACATGCCCTGTCCCGACGTTGAGCCAATGCCAACACATCAGACAGCCATAAATATATCTATGTATGTTCTTACATCCGAGAAGTAGATGTTATATATCTTAGAAGTTCAAACACCCACGCTTGTCCCTAGACCTCGTATATAATTTTCCATGACGAGTATAGATATATGTAACCCGTGCTCAGTCGCCCCTTGCATTGCTCCTCTAGTAACTAAGTATTAATATTAACATTCCCTAACATCTTGTCTTGCCAGACTAAGCTTCTGAAGACCCATCGCCCCATAAATCTATGTATGCAATCCTTAGGTTAAGTATTTTTCTCCGCCATTGTGTTCACCTTTTTCCATTTACTTTCCACAATTGTCATACGTCTTCCCCTTGCCTCCTTCGTATCCACAGCCCACACTACGCCAATTTATTTCGTGTCTTACACCTCTTACCCCAACCAGAGATTGTATAAGATAACCTGGTTACCAGTATCTGTCATAAGTACCCCGAAACAATAACTAAGTACCCCTACGAACTGCCGCTGTGGGTGGTATTTTATATTTAATAGAAAACGCAGTTCCCAGGGCCAACTAATAGTATCCATAACCCTCTGACTGATCACATAACTCTATCTTTTCCAGACTCATATACCACCCCATAGTTGCATTCCCCGGTAGCATTTGGCTAACGTATTCTACTGCCTTTTCAAACTTCCATATCAATTGTAGCCTAATGCCACCCCCACGCCCAGGGACCTTAGGGGCAAAATTTCCCTGTAGCCCTTGAACTCCCGCCCCCAGTCAAATCAGTTGAAAGCTAGACACCAACCAGGGGTCACTACCCTGCAGTTAATTTCTAGCTCTGCCCTTGTGTTGTTCCGGAGTGAGATCCCAGAACCGGCAGACTCCGTGGCAGATTTGGATAGAAGGACCTGCCCACGTATTGAAGAACTTCACACATATGGCCCCCCTGGACGGCCGCGGAACCAGTCGTTAGCCCCCAACATCATGGACGCAAGATAACCAGGACCAGACCCATCAGATACTACCCAAGATTCCCTTTAGCAGTACTACATATTACTGTGCTGTTTTAGATTCACTAATTAATATTTCTACGAAGTGGCTAAGACCTTGCCCAGTGTAATTCATACTTAACCATTCCATTTGGGACGTACTAAGCGATCAGTGCTCTTTAATTAACAGGCGACCTTGACTCTCGTAATTACCTTATTCAGATATTAAAACTCTAGTGATATCTAACGTTCGCCCACTGATTTGCGTTCTATGTATTTCTGAGACAAGGATATAAAACTTAGATCAGTACCCCCTGAGGTTACTAGAATTCCCGTGCTCTAAAAATGCGTGTCTAATCTAGTCTGTGAACTACTACTTGTGCACCAGAGCTACCAGTAATAAATCTAACCGTGAATATGAATCTATAAGTAACATTGATGGTCTTCGGTATATCTATCTATCTATCTATATGCTCAGGCCCAATCCCCATTTTGGGGGTAGCCGACTCAAGACAGAGCAAGAACAGGGAAAACACATCGGTATATAAACCTGTGAAATCAAAGCCAGTGATCAGAAGATTAATACCTGAACGTTGGAAGTGGGAGACTAGGCTCCATCCAGATCCACTTATGCTAGTGTTGTTCAATTCTATTATATTGTCTTACACAAGTATTCTGCAGTGGTATATCAATAAACGTGATCATGTAACTTGCTACCATGTGTTTCTTTGTGTTCTCTATTCCTCATATCTTGTATTGTGCATGCAGCCTTATATACCCAGTCAATTTAGAACTCACATTACCCAAGTTAAACCTGTAGAAAAACAGGGCATAACATTGGCGGCAGCGGTGGTTCTTGATTCGGATAAAAGGTTGCATTACACTGCAAGTTTGGAACAGTAGAAGCATGGCAACATCGCGAAATCTTCAGCCATTCGCACACATTCCCAAGTATGATATAAACACTTATGATATCACCAGTTACTTAGACATAATAAAGCCAGTGTACGATGTGGTACTTCATAATGACCACGAAAAAATCGCCTGGGCAATTTTGCATATTATACAGTTGGGAGAAGCCGTTTCCCAACTTGTTGATAAGCCTACCTTTCAAGAATTTGTTCACCAAATGGTGACACAGGATACGCCAGAGAGTACCTGGAACCAGTTTCGATCCTTCGTGATCCGGACCTTAGATCCACTTTTGGGTTCCCCCGTCGCCCCCAAAATAATAAAAGTCGACGAGATCAAGTATGAAGGGGATATAAATGTGACCCTCATACAACTCTACAGATACGTGAGGACCACGTATAGCTATGAAGATTACGACCAACAAAATGAACTCTTATTCACCGCATTGTTAAACATCCTCCCACCCCACATCACCGCCCATCTCGACCCGTATGGCTTATTCGAAGAACATATGCTCGCCATCAGAGAAGAATGCCTACGCAGTTCGATGAATCCCCTATCCAACCTTTTAGCCCCTATCCAAGACTCCGTGCACCCTTCCAAAATGACTTCCGGTGAAAGTCCAACCCCAGTGAACTCTTCCCCCACCAACCCTCCGCAGCCCCCCCAACAAGCCCCGTATTCTAGCTATGCCTACCTATGTAGGCCTACCACAACATATTTTCCCCATGACCCCAGAAATGTTCAGCTATCCCCCCACCAACAAAATTTCCCTTGTGACAGTTTTCCGTCGGTAGCTTGTGACAGTTTTCAGTCAGTAGCTCCCTTCCACCCCCACACAATTCACACCCCTAGAAAACTTCGAAACCCCACACTTGACTCGCCCTCTCATGTCAAACAAACTCACCAGTCCCAGAGAACCTCTAACCAGACCGTGACTGCCACCAAGAAAATTCCCAAAATTCGTCCTATTAACAACCCCAAATCAATACATCAGTCCTCTACCAATAACCCCTGTTCTACACCTAACTCTTCCCCCACCAACCCTCCGCAGCCCCACCAACAAGCCCCGTATTCTAGCTATGCCTACCTATGTAGGCCTACCACAACATATTTTCCCCATGACCCCAGAAATGTTCAGCTATCCCCCCACCAACAAAATTTCCCTTGTGACAGTTTTCCGTCGGTAGCTTGTGACAGTTTTCAGTCAGTAGCCCCCTTCCACCCCACACAATTCACACCCCTAGAAAACTTCGAAACCCCACACTTGACTCGCCCTCTCATGTCAAACAAACTCACCAGTCCCAGATAACCTCTAACCAGACCGAGACTGCCACCAAGAAAATTCCCCAAACTCGTCCTGTTAATGTCAAACAAACCCACCAACCCCAGATAACCGCTAACCAGACCGTGACTGCCACCAAGAAGATTCCTAAAATTCGTCCTGTTAACAACCCCAAATCAATAGATCAGTCCTCTACCAATAACCCCTGTTCTACACCTAACTCTTCCCCCACCAACCCGCCGCAGTCCCCCCAACAAATCCCGTTTCCTAACTCGCTCACCTCTCACCACCCTGACCCTCCCACACGCGCCGTTAATCCTCCCCTCACGCGTGACGACCTAAGGACCCAACTATGTTCCCCCCCTTCCCCCAGAAATACTCAGCTATTCCCCCACCAACAAAATCTCCCTTGTGACAGTTTTCCGTCAGTAGCTCCCTTCCACCCCCCCACAATTCACACCCCTAATAAACTTCAAAACCCCACACTTGACTCACCCCCTCATGACAGACAAACCCACCAACCCCAGATAACCTCTAAGCAAAACGTCACTGCCACCGACACACCCCACCACTCTTCTCCTCCCACACGCGCCGTTAATCCCCCCCTCACGCGTGACCCCCACCAAAGTGATTCCCCCCCCCTCATGCGTACCGAACACCTGCTCACCAGTCGGTCCCCCACCATCATGAGCCCAGCTAAACTATCAACCTCCCCCTCTTCACCGTTACCCCACCCGCCCCAAAATCCCCCCCCCAACATCCCCCTCGACGAAATACCACTCCCATCCCAATCCAACCACAACACTTTTTCCACCTTGGCTAAACCCCAAAATACTCTCTCTCTCTCGCCCCAAACAACATAATCAACCTCTCAACTTCAACCACTCCTCGAAATCCCATCCATGTCTCTCCGGGAAATAAAATCAGTCTAAATTCAACCCCTCTCAAACCACAACCCTGCCTGCCCAGACCCCCCCCACCATCTCCCTATCAAATCCCCACACCCCAAACCTCCAAACCACCCGATCATAGTAAACTCTCAACCTTCAGCCTTACTCACCCTTCCCCAAACCCCACTCACGACCACAACTCTCTACACAATTCAACCCCTCCCCAGCACCAACCTCTTCCGCAACAACAACCCCGACTCGACCTGCCCATTTCATCTTTAAAAACCCCCTATCACTACCCCCGACCGAAACCACTTAGACCCCCCCTCCAAAACTGGCCCCGGGCCAGCTCGCCCCCAGACCCACATTCCTAACGACAAGAACTAACGGTAGATCCACCCCAATATTCACTTAAAATCAGGATTGGTAGAGGAGGTGGGTCATGCCGGCTCGTCCACAGTCCAGCCTACCTACCACTCTTGACCTAGATTCCTAGCTTCACTTCCCATTAAAATGTATAATTTTTTTCATTCATTCATTCATTCATGATGAAGATATTATTGTACTTGATTTTTTTTAAATTTTTTTCAATTCCTAGGCGATTGGGCATGATTCTATAAATTTACATGTTTTCCATATACTATATATATTATTTTTTTCCTTAGTCATACTACTTTTCTTGTTACCTACACTTTTCTGACTATCTTTTAAATTTGCTTTATACATTGTTAAACACTTTACCTCTTCTTAATTTCCTGTGTTCTTAATTATCTGTCCTTTCTTAAATTTACATGTTTTCCATATACTGTATATAGTATTTTTTTTTTTCCCTTGGTCATAATACTTTTCTTGTTAATCTACACTTTTCTGACTATCTTTTAAATTTGCTTTATACATTGTTAAACACTTTACCTCTTCTTAATTTCCTGTGTTCTTAATTATCTGCCCTTTCTTAAATTTACATGTTTTCCATATACTGTATATATTATTTTTTTCCCTTAGTCATACTACTTTTCTTGTTAACCTACACTTTTCTGACTATGCTTCTTTTTACTTCACCCTTGAGGCTCGAGGACGAGCCTATAATGAAGGAGGGGGAAGTAAAATGCCCCAGAACGAGAAGCCCAACACAGAAGCCATGAACGAACACCACACAGAAACACCAAAGGAAAGGTCCACAGAACGAAAGGACCAGCTGACCGAGCCCGCCATTCCAGACAGGCCCAAGCCCGCAGGGCTAAACAGCTCCAGGACACACCCATTTACCTTTTCTAAAACTGACCATTTTCCACACCTCACGTACACTAACCCCCTGTGTCCTACACTCCTAACTACAAAGATGATGAACAGGAATATACATTCATATTAAAAACATGCCCTGTCCCGACGTTGAGCCAATGCCAACACATCAGACAGCCATAATATATCTATGTATGTTCTTACATCTGAGAAGTAGATGTTATATATCTTAGAAGTTCAAACACCCACGCTTGTCCCTAGACCTCGTATATCATTTTCCATGACGAGTATAGATATATGTAACCCGTGCTCAGTCGCCCCTTGCATTGCTCCTCTAGTAACTAAGTATTAATATTAACATTCCCTAACATCTTGTCTTGCCAGACTAAGCTTCTGAAGACCCATCGCCCCATAAATCTATGTATGCAATCCTTAGGTTAAGTATTTTTCTCCGCCATTGTGTTCACCTTTTTCCATTTACTTTCCACAATTGTCATACGTCTTCCCCTTGCCTCCTTCGTATACACAGCCCACACTATGCCAATTTATTTCGTGTCTTACACCTCTTACCCCAACCAGAGATTGTATAAGATAACCTGGTTACCAGTATCTGTCATAAGTACCCCGAAACAATAACTAAGTACCCCTACGAACTGCCGCTGTGGGTGGTATTTTATATTTAATAGAAAACGCAGTTCCCAGGGCCAACTAATAGTATCCATAACCCTCTGACTGATCACATAACTCTATCTTTTCCAGACTCATATACCACCCCATAGTTGCATTCCCCGGTAGCATTTGGCTAACGTATTCTACTGCCTTTTCAAACTTCCATATCAATTGTAGCCTAATGCCACCCCCACGCCCAGGGACCTTAGGGGCAAAATTTCCCTGTAGCCCTTGAACTCCCGCCCCCAGTCAAATCAGTTGAAAGCTAGACACCAACCAGGGGTCACTACCCTGCAGTTAATTTCTAGCTCTGCCCTTGTGTTGTTCCGGAGTGAGATCCCAGAACCGGCAGACTCCGTGGCAGATTTGGATAGAAGGACCTGCCCACGTATTGAAGAACTTCACACATATGGCCCCCCTGGACGGCCGCGGAACCAGTCGTTAGCCCCCAACATCATGGACGCAAGATAACCAGGACCAGACCCATCAGATACTACCCAAGATTCCCTTTAGCAGTACTACATATTACTGTGCTGTTTTAGATTCACTAATTAATATTTCTACGAAGTGGCTAAGACCTTGCCCAGTGTAATTTATACTTAACCATTCCATTTGGGACGTACTAAGCGATCAGTGCTCTTTAATTAACAGGCGACCTTGACTCTCGTAATTACCTTATTCAGATATTAAAACTCTAGTGATATCTAACGTTCGCCCACTGATTTGCGTTCTATGTATTTCTGAGACAAGGATATAAAACTTAGATCAGTACCCCCTGAGGTTACTAGAATTCCCGTGCTCTAAAAATGCGTGTCTAATCTAGTCTGTGAACTACTACTTGTGCACCAGAGCTACCAGTAATAAATCTAACCGTGAATATGAATCTATAAGTAACATTGATGGTCTTCGGTATATAAACCTGTGCAATCAAAGCCAGTGATCAGAAGATTAATACCTGAACGTTGGAAGTGGGAGACTAGGCTCCATCCAGATCCACTTATGCTAGTGTTGTTCAATTCTATTATATTGTCTTACACAAGTATTCTGCAGTGGTATATCAATAAACGTGATCATGTAACTTGCTACCATGTGTTTCTTTGTGTTCTCTATTCCTCATATCTTGTATTGTGCATGCAGCCTTATATACCCAGTCAATTTAGAACTCACATTACCCAAGTTAAACCTGTAGAAAAACAGGGCATAACACCCCCAGCAAGAAATCACTCAAAAAGTAATGTGATGATGCCATAAAACACTTATCTTCTGACCTATCAACCATTTCCGTTTGGGGCAGAGAGAATCTTGTTGTTGTTGTTGTTGTTGTTCCCCAAGCTGCCTGGCCGAACAGCCCCAAGGCCCCGAGCAACGCCAAGGCCATAACCGAGTGCCCCTACAGAACCCTCCCTGCCGACCACAATAAAGCTTGGGTGACCGAAGCCACTCCATGGCGGGGGGCTGAGAGGGTGCGTAAACGCCCGGGAAACCAAAGCCCCACCCAGGGCCCTGTGCCCCTCAGCAATTATGAAGAGAAAGTTGAGGGGCAAAGGAATAATGTGACGCTTTAGCTTCCAATCTTGGTAGATTGGGAGGTCAATCCACGGAAGAGAAAATCTTGTTGTTTTCAATGCTTCCAAAACCCAATTTCTCCACTTATCCACCCATCAAAAACTCCCAAAGGACTTTCCCTTATATATCACCAATACACAAATCAATCCTTCATCTTCTCTCAGTATTCTCAGTGTCTCCTTTTCTTCTGATCTCACTTGGAAAGACCATATTACCACCCTTGCTAAAACGGCTTCCCAGAAGCTGGGTGTGATCAACCGCCTCCGGGGGCTCCTTACCCCTGCACAGCTTCTTGCTCTGTACAGAGGCACAGTGCATCCATGTATTGAGCATTGTTCACATGAGTGGGGAGGATCCTCTCACACAGCACTTCTTGACAAAGTAGAAAAGAAAGTTTTGCGTCTCATTAACTACCTTCCACTCACTGACTCTTACTCTGTGTACCTCTCCAACCCAAGAGTGAAAAGATATTCCCAATCTTTCTTTAATTCAACAGCTGAGCTCTGGAACTCTCTCCCTGAATCCATCTTCCCCTAATCATATGACTTAATTTGCTTCAAACTCCGTGTGTCCAGGCATTTTTGGCTTGAACATTCCTTGATTTTGGCCCTGTCACTCTTTCAACTCTGGGGGAGGCACTCGTTATAGGCAGTTTTGCCTTTGTATCCCTCATCCAAATATTGATTGGCTTGCACAAGTGTTTGGCAAGGTAGGGGGCAGTGTCATTTGTAGAGGGTTAGGAAGTTAATTGTAGAAATAGGTAGTAGAAGCGTTAAGGTTTTACCCAACTTCCATGGTAGCAGTACTGTATGTGTGAGTATTCCTTTGGTGTAAGAGGCAGTCAAGCAACACAGACACACATACAAGGAAAAAAGATTAGCCATATATTCATCCCCTTCACATTATATCCGATTATATTAGGTTTCTGTTTACTGCTAGATGAACATTAGCATTGGATGACTTTCTCAATATCAGTAAACAAATACTGTGTGACTGACTGCATATGTAGCGTCGAGCCTGGGACAAAGTACGGTCAGGACACCAGGATCGGATGAGCAGTAGTTGACGGAACATGTCTAGTGAGCGAGAGTATCCGCAAGGCAACTCCTCCTATAGGACAGTTAAAAGGATATATCAT
Organism: Paralithodes platypus; assembly: GCA_032716605.1. NCBI lineage: Eukaryota > Metazoa > Arthropoda > Malacostraca > Decapoda > Lithodidae > Paralithodes > Paralithodes platypus. The sequence goes on along the minus strand of CM064491.1, from coordinate 22,500,533 downwards.
GGTTAGTTTCAGAGTTCAAAATGCTCAACTCCAATGAAGTAAGCGTATATAGTGGCGATTATTTTCTGAATTTGTATATACTGTATAATATCTAGGAAAAAATCATACCAATTTTATTATATCCTATGTTATTTTTACCTTAGTTTATTAATTTCTCAGCCATGCACTATTCCGAGCCCCATTTTCACATCCTCAACTATTATCCTTTCTTAATTAATACAGTATCACCAAAATATTCAACAACACTTTGTATATAATGTTAAAAATATGGAAGTAGGACATGATTTTTGAGTTTGACTGAACAGTAATATCCAACTACAAATAACTTATGTAGTAATAAAGTTCTGGCCTCACCTCCTCAGGTTTGTCTTTCTCAAACCATAGTTTCCAGTCCTTCTCGTTATCTGAGATCTGGTCGAGGATGTTGATGAACTGCGGCAACTTGCTGAGTTCCACCAGGTTAAGCCAGGTGATGTCCAGGATCCAGCGGGAAGGCTTGGGCTGCACTGCCTTCAGGTCCAATGACGCTCCACCCTAGAGGCACCAAGGTCACAGTTCAAAGTCAACTCAACAATCACACCAATTCAACCGATGAATCTAACAGGGCTAAGTAAACCTTATCAACTAACTGCAACCTAAAGTATGCTAACTTACAGTACTGGTTGAGTTGGCATTAGTCGAGATTTACTGGCTGATATGGTTTACTTCTTAATTTGTTTGGTCAGAGATAAAATTAAATACGAGGGGTATAGCTGACGTCAGTTATTTACAGGAGCTCTATATTGGCATCATATTACATTCTAAGTTGGTAAATATACTCACTCCTATAATATTTTGACCTTAAAACTATCATTTAGCTTATTGCCTGCCTTCAAATGATCCAATGTACATTGTTATATAAACAAATTATACCTTAAGTAAAGTACCTCATACCAAATACTGTCAATACCTCCTAACGAACCTCCAAATCCACTTTATTTTTGTACACAGTTTCCAAATCTGTGAACGGTGTATCACGTTTCCTCTTCTTGAGCAGATACTTCTCTACCAACAGGCTCATATCTGGACAATGCAACCCCTCCCCTTTGTGAAAGCTCCCTGCTCTTTACCTATTTTCTCATCATTTACCTTTTGTAGTCAGTCTGCCAAGTAGACAAATTCTCCTACTACTCTTAAATGAATTAATTAGAGTAGAGTATTAGAATATTCCTCTTTACTACTTATCCTATGGTACAGGGACACACTCAAAGCTCTTCTTCAGTCTGCTGGTGCACTGCTAAGCTAATGTAAATAACCTTAAAGATTATGTAACGTCTTTGCCCGCCCAATATATTTCAGCATTTTACCTAGGGTATTATCTACTCGGCCTATTTAGAGTATTGTTAATTGCTTCCTTAACTTCTCTGCTTATCTGATTGCACCAATTTTTTTTTACCGTACCCCTCTCTATCTCTCAGGTTAAGATCAATGCCCTCAACCCACCCTGTACAGATATTTGATTATAATGCTCTTTAGATACTTCCACCACATAATCACCCTGCACCACCTCCTTATTCGTCTTTTTTCAACGCAACGCCTGGCAAAGTCTGTCTTCCTCCTTTTAGCTTTTTTTACAGCTTTATAATATGGGCTGCCTGCACTACCGAAGTGGCGGGCTGTGGGGTCACTACATCCCTACGCCAGAGAGACAGGCCGACTTGTGCCAGTGGGCTGTGAGAGTAAGACACTAGGGAACCTTGGGGCACACCATTATGGCCCCACTGCCTTCACCACTCTCAGGAAATAAAGATAGAAATATGAATGATGAAAAAGGTAAAGTGGCTATGGGAAGTAGAGGACACCAACCCTCACTCTGACAGATCCAGCCCACCATTTGGTATGTAGTAAGTAGTTCTTCTATGTACATTCTTTTGAAGCATGCTTTTCTGCAATTATATATTTCTTTCACTAAATCCTATATTTCCCTATTGTCTGTCCGGCTAGCTCATTGGATAGTATTCCCACCTGCCACCTAGTAGACTTGGGTATGTTTCTTAATTATTAGCAATAATTGTATCCATGAAATCATGAATACTCAATAACATCTTTATATTAAGTAGTCTATTTTTGCCTCCGCCGGGAACCTAAGTAAAGCATAGCAGCGCTTATTACACACTTGTTGTTCTATATTTTAGTTTTCTTGATGTTATTGAACTAGATCAGCCAAAAGAGTTGTCTCAGGGTGAGAGAGACAGAGAGATGGCGAAGGCTATGCTTTATATCACACAACTAAATACTCCCTTAAAGTCTTTGGTCGCATGATGTGAGGGGGTTGGACCCTGCTGGCCACTTTCAGGCAACATGATGTCCAAGGGTTTTTTGCCACTCTGAAACAGCTTGATGTGTGGGGGATTGGAGGAGGCTCTCGGACTGCATGATGAGTGGTGGTTGAGGGCCACTCTCAGACAGCATTATGTGCAGGGGCTGGGGTCTACTCCTGGGCACCAGAATATGTGGGAGTTGTGAGCCACTCTCAGGCAGCATGATACTTGTGGGCTGTTATTGGGCAGTATATTGTACGAGATTTGTGCGTTCCCCTCGGGCAGCATAAGGAGAGGTGTGTATGGTTGTGTGTGTGTGTATGGCTCTTGGGCAGTATGGTGCGCGACGGTTAGGAGCCAGTCTGGTGTGTGAGGATTGGGGCCTATCTTTGTTAGTATGATGTGCGGGGCTTAAGTGCACTCTCGAGTAGTATGATGTGCAGTTACTATGGGCTGTTCAAGAGCAGCATGATATACTGTTGTGTACTGCTCTCAGACATCACTATGTGTGGGGTATGGGGTTGTTTTCAGGCAGCATGATGAGTGGGGGTTGGAGACTAATCTAAAAAAATATCTCCTACATGCCTAAGGAACAGTGAGGTAAGAAGAAGGATTTTGAGCGGCTGTGTGGTTGACAACATTTGGCATAGACCTTCATTACTTTGCAACACTTGCTCATGTTGAATTGGATGTAGAGTAATTAGATTGTTCTTCCCAAAACTGTAAGGTCTGTCTACGAGATTATAGACCTAGTATGTTTGCCAAGAGTCTGTATTTTAATACTAAGACTAGGGGAGGTGGTAGGATAATGGCACAGTTACGTATATAAATATACAATTGAGAGTTAACTAACCTTAATAAACTTCATAAACTCATCATGGGAGATCAACCCACATTGTAGATCAATTTTCATGGCCAGAAGAAGTGTAAACAGAAACTTGTGACGTTCATAGAAGCCTCGACAAGCATTTCTCCAAACTTGCTGCGTCAGGTAGCGGATGATGTTGCTGATCCTGATCTTTGGTGAGTTGCTCTTATCTGATCTGGAGCAAGTAATAATTAGTTTGGATGAATTATATGCCTATGTTCCATGAATCCCTAACATTAACCCTCTCAGGCTTGGAACTGCAATTAGCGTATTCAGGAAGGGAGTCCCTAAATGCATGGATATGCGATGAGCGTATTGGATACTTTATAAATCAATTGAATGAAAACTGAATACTTGAATTGCGTATAAAATGGGCAACAATAAGTTTTGGTAGTGATACACTGAATGAAAACCTTGGCAACACTACTCTCAGTCAACCTCACCCCTCTCGATCGATCGATAGAGAGAGTGTGAGTTATCAGTTTCAGTCTGACAGGCAGGGCGAGAGCAGCTACGCGAGGCCTTTAAATATGGCAGAATTTTCGTCTGGACTACAGGTTAGTGTACAGTATCTAAAGTACTATATGATAGGGTTGTATATCTTAGAATACTATTTTTGTATTATATATATATAGTGTAAGCTTACATCATTGTATAGTATAACTGGTTTCAATATAAAACCGTTACGAGTGCTATATTCTTGTCCGACCATTGCCTATTTGTAAATAATCGTATATAATCAAATATTAGGAGTAGGGACTTTGGGTTAGTTTTAGTCTCTTCCTCATACCATGAGCTATAAATATCGATATAGTTTATAGCTCTAAAACACCTTACAAAAAATTAACCGATAATATTGTACGCTACTGTGTGCTGTACCCGAGTGAGTTCAAGAACTGCCAACGTATACTAGTGCTAGTATATTCATATAAAAACATACTATTGACGATAGACAAATTTATGATTGCACTTTTGGAAAGTGCGTGATAAAAACTTGTCATATCATATATAAAACCCTCTTATCGTCACTGAATTTTTTTATTTATGGCGGTGCAAATTCAAAGTATATTAGAAAAACACACATTATTTTTATCCACATCCTTTTTATCGATCAAAATATATTTTTTGTGGGTTTTGCGATGATAGTATTGTAGATAAACCATTCCTCTTTCTATTGAGATAAAATATATTGTGCTAAACGTAATTGTTGCTGAAAATTGATGTTGAGTGCATATTTTGGGTGCACATGTATAACCTTTCTTTGCCAAATACCGATCTTTATTTTGTTCATGTAAAACTATTGATGATAAATAAATTCTGATGACACATATGGAAAAATAATATATTGATCAGCTAATAGGGAAACTATGATGGTTTAAACTCATTATTATGTTTAAATATTTAATATATATTGATTTTCAATGTGATAATTTGAACCTATTTTGCCTATTAAAGAGAGATAAACAAAAAACAGGTGTATCGTCTTCTAATTATCATAGGGGACTAGGAACTATCTGTGTAAAGTGTGAAACAATTTGAAAATATAAAATAAAATAACATTAACATTAAATGGATATACGTTATATTCGACAAAACAAATGTTTCTGGTAATGAGCCAATTAATTAAGTACATATTTAATGAAATATACCTGCTTGGTAAAGTACATATTAAAAGATCATGAAGAACTGTCTAATGAAGGTCATTTACATATTCGATATAAAACTACCTAAACATATGAATAACGCCTTCATATTTGAAAAAAGAACCTACTTGGTCATGGACATATCAAAGAGAACGAGGAACTGCCTGAGGGAGGTCTGGTACATGCTGGACACGACGGCCATGTCTGTGATGAGGAAGTAGAGGATGGAGCCTCGAGTGGCCACGGGACGGTACTCCTCGCGAGCACCGTTGATCTTGCGTTCTGTTTCCGAGGCGATGTGAAGTTTAGTGCTCACATCCTGTGCCGTCGACTTGGTGTCCTGAAGCACCATGATCAGGTCTTCGTCATCCACCAGTGAGCCCTGAGGAAACATAAAAGTCACTCAAAAGAACTGGTAGAATCCCACTGTTTACATTTCTCTACAATGATTATTTTGTTCAGTATAGTGAATTCAATAGCACCTTAACAGGTCCTCATCATTCACCAAAGAAGTCTGAGGGTAGATTTATTTAGATGTCAGATATACTTGCATTATAACTAGTCAACCCCATGACCATACATTTTTAATTGTAGCTGCTTGCATAGTACACTCAGATGCCATAGTCCCTAGCCCACCCATAAATATTTGTTGACTTCACCTATTTCTTATTATGGAAGTATATCTCTGGAAATGAGTTTATGAATATAATTTTCCATAAATCAACTACAAAACAATATATAGTAATTAATGAAAAGCAAGTTCCATCCAAAATTCAATCTAGGTAGTTATAATAGCATAAAGAAAAACATAGGGGGTCGAAGAATTGTTATGAGTGGACTATGTTATCCGAGTGTACATACATAATCAATCAATGGGGGCATACGCCACAACAAAGTGTACCTGCACTCACACTCCGACTCTACCCTGGGGTATCCCCATGGGCGAGACTCCAGGCATCTGCCTGGCCCATATCAAGTATCCTATCGCAATACTGGTCAACTTGCCTCAACCATGAGTTCCATGGTCTTCACCTTGGCCTCCTCCACCCAAGGTTGTCCTCTGTAGAGACCACCTGGTGAGCAGGGTAAGCTTCAGGGAGGCGAACCACATGCCCATATAGCCGGAGTTGGCATTCACAGACTATGTAACTAATATATTTTGTATCAGTTTCACAGAGTAGTCGCTGTTTTGAGATGTTATCATGCTAGTGATAGCCCGTGATCCTGCGAAGACATTTAGTACTAAAAGAGTTGATGCGTCTCTTCAACTTACTGTTGAGTGTCTATGTCTCACATCTATATAATAAGACAGGGAGCACCAGCGTCTTTGAAGATCTGCAGCTTTGTCCTTCTGCATGGGTATCAACTACACCATATAATTTGGTTGAGTGTATCCATACCCCAAATGCTAAGCCGAGGCGATGATTGACATCGAAACCCAGCTCACCACTTATATTAATCATGCTACCAAGATAAGTAAATTTATCCAAGATTTCTAATTCCTCACCACATGCATGAACAGATTGCACTGCATCATCCAATAAGTCACAAGAGACCTTTAAACCCAGCTGCTTCGACTCCTCATGTAGTGTCTCTAGGGCCAATTTGAGAACATCTAACGTCTCCACTAAGATCATTCGTCATCTGCTAAATCAAGATCGATGATCTTGAAATTGCCGATGCTTGCTCCACAGCAACTCTGCCCAACTGTTCGGCCCAGTAACCAGTCCATACAAGTGTTGTAAAGTGTAGGTGTTAGAACACACCCTTGTCTCACAACTGAATTCACAGGGAAGAAGGAGGATGCTCCCCATCACACTTGATAGCACTCTCTGTTCCTGTATAAAGTCCAGACACCAGGTCAATATTCAACATGGGGATCCCGCGTAGCCTTTGTAGTTCCCAAAACATCTCTTGGTGCACTGAGTCGAATTCCTTCTTGAGATCAACATAAACTTCAAGCAGTCCTTTTAAAAACTTTGAAACTTTAGTCGGCGTTCTATGAGGAATCGGAGCAACAGAATCTGGTCAATTGTTGACTTCTTGATATGCTATATATTGCATAATATACTATGATACATATTCGGAGTCTCCGTTGTTTTAACTTAATATATATTACCTTTCTACAAATTGGCTAAACGTAAGTCTACCCTTACACAGCCTACAAACACGCCCCGCATGTGGGTGAGTGGTAAGATAAATATATCGTTTTTGAGATGTTACCAGAAAGCGAGTAGCAAATATATACAGAGCATACATATATATATATATATATATATATATATATATATATATATATAGAGAGAGAGAGAGAGAGAGAGAGAGAGTCAGAGAAGAAGTCTGAGTCTCACTGTGTGAATTGCTCCTCTCTAAACAAGCCATCACTCAATCACTCCACCTTCAGCAGAAAGTGTCCACTGACGATTGTACAGCAGCAGAGGCTGATCGAGAATACCAACTTTTTCTGCTTAAACAAATTGATGACGCTATCCAACAACCAACTCTACTCCTAAAATCGATTAATGAAATATTACAAACACATGTGGCAGTCCGTGGATTCGAACCCAGGACGCTCACACCGAATATCAACACCTTATGCATTACACCACGAAGGCAGTTATTATAAGATTGTAAATAAGTTAAGTTATAAAAGGCCTAATATGCTATTAAGCAATATTGCCATGGTCTTATGTTGTATATATGTATTTATCGTATATATTAATATAATTTATCGTATAGAGCAACCTAGATGCGGTACGATAATTTAGGCTCCTGGCGTTTGCCAAGGCAGCAAGGTGTGCCTCTGAGGAAGAGAAGGCAGAGCCTTCACGAACACCAACCAGTTAACATCTAAATTCCGCCTTCAGTTGATCGCGCTATTGTGCCTCTAATCACAATACACTGACAGCAATACAAACAGCTACACCATCACGACGCTCTCATCGACGCCATGACTGACTGACAGATAAGCATAATATTCATGTCCATTCCCATGTAATCATTTATTCTTTCTTTCACTTGACTCGAGTCTAGGGGACCGGTGTCTTGCCTCTCCATTGTCCGCCATATTGGGTAAACGTTCTCCCTTGCCTCATTGCCACGTGGAACTATTGGTAAGTTAATTCCTGGCTAATATTAACCCTTATAACCTTACCCTATATATAAATTATTATGTGAGACCTTTGGATATAAATTAGCTTGTTTCAGATTGAATTCAATTTAGATATGGAGTAGTTTTAATTTAGATTAATTTATTTGATTCATTATAGCTTAGTAATATTTAACTTCCATTGATAGTTTACCACATTGGTGCCCAGACCTCGGGACTTAGCTACCAGTAAGGGATTTTATATGGCAATGAGAAGGGGAGTATCCCAGGGATGCAGAAGCAAGGACCCCGGAGGGGTGGGGCTGGGTTATATTCCTGTACCTCCAGCGCCAGTACCTCAAAAAATAGCGGTTGTGGGACATTCGTATGCCACTAGGTTAAGGGCAGCCGACCAAGGTACTGTGTGTTATCGGGCGTCGGAGGGGGATAGAGAGTTTCAGCTGTCCTACTTCGGGGTGCCTGGAGCCACCGTTGACACCCTGAAAGCCTCCCCACAGTGGAGGCAGGTGGTCCGTTTTAGGCCACACATGATATTCCTGTTTCTGGGTGGCAACGATATCCGCCCCGGTACCGTGCCCCGCGAGTTAGCCAACGCCATCAAAGAGGTGGCGCTGGATCTGGAGCGTGAGTCCGGGGGGAGCTGCAAGATTGTGGCAATAGAGAGCCGGACTAGGGTCCGAGGTTTGTCAGCGGAGGAATATCACGCTATCAAAAACTCTGTTAACCGCGCCCTGAGGTGTCGGCTGGTAGAGACACGGCACCGCTTTGTGTCAATCACTCTCAGCACTTGGGACCTCGACCAGGATGGCGTCCACCTTGATTTGGAAACTAATCAAGTCCTGTATAATAAAATTGTAGGGCTAACGAAGCGTTGGTTAGAGAGGGACGCCGGGGTGATATCGTTGCGCCTGCCTAAGTCCTGCATCCCACCCATCATCTTCCCCCAATAATTTTTTTTTACATTGCAGACTTCCTGTGACACATGACCTGACCTAACATTTTTTCTTGTTCAATATGACCCTTTAGTAGGTATTGCTATTTTGTGTACTATTTTTTCTCCATAACATCGCCATAACATTCGCCAGTCGGCGTCTCTTAACTAGACTACTTTTTTGCCGTTGATTTTGTAACATTTAGATACATATCCTATAGGCTTACATGCAAAATGAGTAAACAGGAAGAGACACCGTCTAGTGGGGTGCTGATCAAGGCCCCTAGAAATCAAAGGGCGGGACTTCGGGGAGTATTAAATAGGCTAATTGTAGACGTCAACACTTTCATCACTACTGTTAACCTCGAGGAATTAGAAGCTAGATTAGACAACGTCCAGGCTACCCACGGTCGTATTATGGCTCTGAGTGAGGTGATTGTGGCAGGCATGACAGAGGAGGAAGAGATATTTACAGAGTGTGATAATCGAGCCCTCTATGATGAACCTGTCTTTAGAGCGAAGCACATATTACAGCGTGCTGTCGCAAGTAAGAAGGGAGGCGAGAATGAGGCCCATAGAAGGGCTGACCCAAAACACACTGTGCACCTCCCAAAGCTCAATCTTCCTACATTTTGGGGCAAATTGACTGAGTGGTTAGCTTTTTGGGACGTATTTCGGTCTGCAGTACATGAATCCTCTTTGGATAATGTCCGCAAGTTTCACTACCTGAAGGGACAAATGGAAGGAGAGGCCTTACATTTGATAGAGGGTTTTGCGGTAGTAGGTGATAGTTATCTGGAGGCAGTACAATTATTAAAGGCCACATACAGGGATCAAGAGCAGTTGAAGATGGCCCATGTCGTTGCCTTGTTAAAGCTCGCAGAACCACAGTATAAGGTTGAGGAGTTAACATATTTTAGGGCAAATATGGAGTGCCATACTCGATTGCTAGACACCCTAGGGCTCACCACACAGGAAATGATAGTCATTATTTTACGTCAGAAGCTTCCTATGGCAATACTTGACAAGGTTAGATCATTTGATCTGGGGGAGTTCAAAACTCAGTTCAGTAAGGAAATTAGCAATCTACAGTTGAACAAAGGGAGAAAGTATGTGTCAGGGGGGAGTGAGAATGTGGAGATGAGGGGAACTGTAAGCATGACGGTGGGGACTAAAGGAAAGAAAGAGGGTACATATAAGAAACCTGCTCAGATTCTATGCAAGCTATGTAACAACAAACATAAATGGAGTTTCTGTGTAAAATACCCAACAAATGAGACAAACTAGCACAGGCAAAAAGATTGAAGCTATGTGTAGGTTGTCTAAGTAAGGAACATGGTAAGCAGGGACAATGTACTGCTACATACTTAAGGCCCTGTCGCCACTGCAAAGGACATCACTTTGATAAGTTGTGTCCTACGGCAGATAAAGTCAAAGACGTCAAACCAGAGGGTACTACAACTGTGACACTAGGTAGCACGCAAGACACCACTATATTGTCCACAATACAGATTCCCATGTAAGGTAAAGACAGTAACAAAGTTTGTCGGGTACTTCTAGATCAAGGGTCTCAACGTTCCTTTATAAAGAGGTCTGTCTTAGTGGGACTGAAGCACCGAATCGTAGGGGCTGAGACTCTTCGATTGCAGGGCTTCACAGGGGTTACTAACAAACAAGACTACGAGATAGCGGAGATTTCATATTACTACCGTAAAACCCGGTACTTTATGACATGTATCGTAGTAGACACCCTACCAGAATATGTATCTGTAGGAGTGAAGAAGGTGGAACACGCATTACGTAGCAAAGGGGTTAACTTGTCAGATCCCATGGGAGATCAGAGTGAGGTGCATGTTCTACTTGGTGTGGATCATTATTATGATGGAGTATACCCTGGATTTAAAAAGATGTGTGGTGTAATTTTAATCCCCACTAAATTTGGCTATTGCATGAGCGGAAAGGTGCATACTACACAGTCAAAGGTCCTGGTCGACACGGTCTCGATATTAAGAGTCAATGTAACCGCGGCAGAGGAGTTGGGAAGGGAGGATTCCCAACCTAGTGACCCTAAAATGACTGCCGAGTTCGACCTGGAACGACTGTGGAGATTGGATCACATAGGGATTAATCCTATGGAGACTGATTATGACTCGGAAGTTGCGCTGAAAAGGTTTGACGAGTCTGTGAACTACTGTGCCTCAGACAAGCAATATAAAGTTAGTTTACCCTGGAAGAACAGTGAGATAAGCCTGCCTACCAACTATGGTTTGGCATTAGGTCGCTTGCGTGCATTACAGCGTAAATTGTCTAATGAACCGAGCACGCGCCAGGCGTATGACGATGTATTTCGGAGTTATGAAGAAAGGGGCTTTATAGAGAGAGTCGATGTAAAGGAACCGAGTAAGAAGGGTAGGGTTAACTATCTGGCCCATCATGGGGTGAGAAAAGACAGCGTCACCACACCAATACGGGTGGTGTATGACTGCTCTGCCCACCAAGGTCAACAACCCAGTCTAAATGACTGCCTGCTGACAGGTCCGGACCGTCCATGGTGTCGGACCTGTCCCAACATCTATTGCGGTTTAGGCTGGGGAAGTACGCATATACCAGTGACATCGAGAAAGCATTCTTGATGGTCAAGCTAAAGGAGGAAGATAGAGATGTTACCCGCTTTCTTTGGTTCAGCGACATTAGCGACTCTGAAAGTCCGGTCATAATATACCGTTTTCGGGTTGTAGTCTTTGGGGCAACATGTTCACAGTTTTTGTTAAATGCCACAATAAAAAAACATCTAGCTGATACTCGTGAGGACACAAGTAAACTATCTCGCGGATTATATATAGACAATTTGCAGGGTTCTAGCGATAGTCAGGATGATTTGTTACATACATACTGGCAAGCACGCAGGTTGTTTACAGATGCACATTTATTTCTCTGCGAGAGGGTTACTAATAGTGAAGATCTTCAGAGTTTGATACAGGTGGACAGTACGGCATCTCATAACCAGGAAAGGTCCAGAAATTTGGGGATGATCTGGCAACCTAAACATGATATACTAACTTTTTAAACAAGGTCTTTTGCTCAGCAGACAGGAGCGCACACAAAAAGAAGTCTGTTGAGCAAAGTTGCGCAATTTTTTGATCCTTTGGGTCTAGCATTACCCGTTACCATAAGAGCTAGGATTCTAATGCAGGAAGTTTAGAGACGTAAAATAGGATGGGATGACAGTTTGCCCAAGGACCTGAATAACCAAGGGACATTGTTGTTGAATGAGTATGCCATCCTATGTACTAAACCTATACCTCGTAAAGTGGCGGCGTTCGGTGATGTTACGTTACACACGTTTTGCGATGCTAGCGCCACGGCATACGGGGTAGCCATATATGTCGTTACTTCATTTGGGCACATTTAGTTACAGCCCGGGCCAAAGTAGCCCCGGTTAAAAAGGTAACTATCCCTAAAATGGAATTGACTGCCATGCTGCTCTTAGCACGTCTGGTGCAACATGTACGCGCAGCATACAAGAGCAAGTTAAACATTGAAATCGTTCACGTATGGTGCGATAGTCAGGTCGCACTCAACTGGATACATAGCAAGAAGTCTCTGCCAGTTTATGTGAGGAATAGGGTAGATGAGATTAGGGCTCTATTGCCAGACGTTGCTTATCATTATGTAAATACAAAAGAAAACCCTAGTGATCTCATAACTAGGGGTATAACGGCTAGCCAGTTAGTGAAGTCCGAATTGTGGTGGCAAGGTCCAAAGTGGCTGCTCCATGAAAGTGAATGGACGATTTGGCATGCTGTTGGTGAGGGACTTCTGCCACTGGAAACAGTGGCAGTTACAGCCCAACCAAATGAGCCACCGGGTCCAATCATAGAGTGGGCAAGATTCGGTGACTATAATAAACTAGTCAGATTTGTCGTTTGGGTATTGCGATATGTATCCAATATCAAGCCTAAAGTAACGGGCCAACTCTGCAACAGGGGTCACAACATTGATGCTCGTGAATTTAAAGCAGCTGAAGTAACTTTGATCAAGTGGGTTCAAGTAGAAACCTTTTCCATTGAATTAGAATCTTTGCAAAGCTCGAATAAGACTATACTTGTAATGCCTAATCTAGTGCGTCAACTAAGGTTGCACCTCGACAATGACCTCATCAGGTGTGAGGGTCGCCTGAAGTGGTCGGGTGTAACAGACGGTACAAACCGCCCTATACTTATGCCAACAAGACATCACGTTACTGATCTATTGATCATACGTGCACATAGGGAAGTAAAACACTACGGGGTATGTCATATTATATCAAATTTACGTCTCACATGGTGGATACCCAGAGTTCGACAAGTAGCTCGATGCATAGTAAGAAAGTGTGTAATATGCCAGAGACTAAAATGTAAACCATATGCAACTGGACCAGCTCCACCTCTACCTGAATGCCGTGTAAAGCACATAGAACCTTTCCAAGCTGTAGGGTTAGATTACACAGGGGCATTGAAGACAAGAGAGCATGAGAAGGTTTATATATTATTGTTTACCTGTGCAACGTCTCGAGCGGTACACCTAGAACTATGTGATAATATGTCTAGCGAAGAATTTATGCTGGCGTTTAGACGGTTTTGTGCCCGTCGTTCATTCCCTCAACTAATTCTTAGTGACAATGCTCCCACTTATGTCCAGGCATCAAAATATCTAAAGGATATGAGTAGTGATCCTACTATCATCACTTTTTTGGGAGAGAAGAAGTGCGAATGGAGGTTCATTCCAGTTAAGGCACCTTGGTTTGGTGGAATGTGGGAACGGTGTCTCGGCATAGTAAACTCAGAGCGGTAGTAGGACGTGCTCTATTAAAGAAGAGTGAGTTGACGACAGTCCTCACAGAGATAGAGGCAGTCGTGAACGATCGTCCGCTTACATATGTGTACACCGACCTGCAAGAACCACTACCAATAATGCCAGCTCACTTGCTATATGGAAAACCATTGACTGCGTTTCCATCTGATTTCCAATCCATAGTAGAGTTAGAGGATCCCTCGTTGTACTCTGAGGTAGCGGTGTCTAAGAGGTACCAGTATATATCGAGGATAATAGAAGATTTTAGAAAACGGTGGATTAGTGAATATCTGCTGCTAGCATTGAGGGAAAGGAGTGTTACTCCCTCTGGTAGACCAACGGCACCTACTGTTGGTGAAGTTGTTTTTATTAAAGAAGATAGTCCTCGTTTATACTGGAAATAGGGCCTCGTGTTGGAGGTATACAAGGGGGCAGACTCTGTAGAGCGGGTGGCGCTATTGAAGACAGCCTCTGGAACTACTGTTCGTCCTATCGCACGTTTGTACGCTTTGGAGCTCTATTCCACTTTACAATTGGAGACTCCACCTGTTATTGCTGGGTCCGAGAATTCTCAGAGTAACGACTCACCTCTTACTGATGGTGATCAATCTCGGACCGGGACGCGTCCCAGACACGCTGCTGCTGGCGCCGTCGACATGTGGCGTCAGAAGATAGCCTCTGGGCAACTTTAAGTATAAGGTGGGGTTCAGGTATTTTTTTGTGGGGGGAGTGTATCGTATAAATACAATATAATATGACTCATTTGTGATCCCATATGTCTCTGTGGCGTCACGGACGTTCCTGCAGCCCGGTGTAGGACGAGTAGTTCGTATATTATAAGATTGTAAATAAGTTAAGTTATAAAAGGCCTAATATGCAATTAAGGGGACGTTTTTAGTTTGTTTCCTACTCCTCAAGGAATCTTAAAATTTCACCCCCTTGACCCCCTTTCAAGATAAATTTGTAAATTTTTCGGTAGAAAAATTTCCCGGCCGAAGGCCGGTTACTCATAAATTACAGGCTCGCTATCGCTCGCCAGGATAAAATCGACACCTAAATGGCACAAAAGTTCTTAACCCGGTGAGACCCAGCGTCGCACGTGTTGCGTCGGCAGTATTTGATCACCAACTCCCAGCGACGCATCACGTGCGCCGGGCCAGTAGGTGTGAGCGGGCCGACACAGCCGCGCGGCTGGTGGTGGTGGGCTTAGTGGGGATAGTTTACACCCTTAGTTCACCGCCACTTTGAACCTTCATTACTCCGGTCGTATGGGAGCTAGAGGCTTGAGATTTATGTGAGACACTCCTTAGGATGTATGCCGTACAATGCCATACTCAGTTTTTACCCTAGTGCTCATTGCGGGAGGTCATGCGGGGGAGACGAACTATTGAAACCCCCCCCCCTGCCCCCCAAATGACGGAAATGATTTTTTTTTTATTTTTGTCTTCATTTCTCACCATTCTCTTCCATTTTGGCTCAACACATTTTTTTGAGGCTCCCCCCCCCCAACCCCCCACCGGCCACCCCCCCCCCAAAAAAAAATGTCCGAGGTGATTTTTTTTTTGTTTTTTTTTCATTTCTCATCCTTGTCTTCCATTTTAGCAAACAAAAAAAATAAGTGAAAATGGCTTGGGACTGGGGTGAACAAAATATTATAACTAGCCGGGGCTCAACGGGTTAAAATTGACAGAATGGGGCGGACATTCTTAAAATCGCCAAACTAATGGGGCGAACGTCTTAAAATATCAAAAGCAATGGGGCTAAACATGAGGGAGAAAGGGGCCAAGAAAAAAAGTCCCTCAAGTGGAAATCTCCCCTTAAGCAATATTGCCATGGTCTTATGTTGTATATATGAATTTATCGTATATATTAATATAATTTATCGTATAGAGCAACCTAGATGCGGTACGATAATTTGGGCTCCTGGCGTTTGCCAAGGCAGCAAGGTGTGCCTCTGAGGAAGAGAAGGCAGAGCCTTCACGAACACCAACCAGTTAACATCTAAATTCCGCCTTCAGTTGATCGCGCTATTGTGCCTCTAATCACAATACACTGACAGCAATACAAACAGCTACACCATCACGACGCTCTCATCGACGCCATGACTGACGGACAGATAAGCATAATATTCATGTCCATTCCCATGTAATCATTTATTCTTTCTTTCACTTGACTCGAGTATCGGGGACCGGTGTCTTGCCTCTCCATTGTCCGCCATATTGGGTAAACGTTCTCCCTTGCCTCATTGCCACGTGGAACTATTGGTGAGTTAATTCCTGGCTAATATTAACCCTTATAACCTTACCCTATATATAAATTATTATGTGAGACCTTTGGATATAAATTAGCTTGTTTCAGATTGAATTCAATTTAGATATGGAATAGTTTTAATTTAGATTGATTTGATTTGATTCATTATAGCTTAGTAATATTTAACTTCCATTGATAGTTTACCACAGCACCCATGGTAAGATAATCAGGTTAGCCAATATTTACCATCCGGGTCACCCAGGCACAGATAGACTCTTTATGGAAGAATTTATTAACATACATTCATGTAATCATTCTCCACGAAGAGAGGAAAGCTTATAACTTGTGGCGATTTGAACTATTGGGTCGATGCACCTGGTCTGAAACCTTATTCTTATGAATTCCTGGAACTAGTTGATGTTTATAGTTTGTTGAACCATGTGCTTGGCCCTACACATGCTTCAGGGCATACTCTCGATCTAGTCCTGTCCCAGAGCGATTCCAACTTTGTAAATAACATTGAAGTTACTCCTATTGGTCGCAATGTGTATGACCCTGAGCCGCGGCGGTCGAGTGGTGAGCACGCTCACGTGTGAATCTGCTTGACCTGGGTTCGATCCCAGCCCAGGCGGACATTTAGTGGGTGTTGTAGTACGTCCTAGCATGTTTCATATGCTTGCACCCAGTCGGGGAACACCTCAACGACGTATACAGACTAATAACACATATAACAAAGCCACTCCAACAGCTTCTTTTCTCTCCAACACCCCTTCTCCCCTCTCTACACTCTTCAGAAAAATAGGAAAAAGTATAGGAAAAAGTAGAATGTACTGTAGATACGAGGTGCCGTTGTAAAGGCTTATCCCTCAATACCTTCACCTGGCCTGGACCTGGGGGATGACATCATCTCCTTTAAAGTGAATGCTCCCAAACCCATATCGTATACCAAGAAAATATCCATTTGTAAATATTGTAATTTAGACCAAGAAAATATAAATCATGATATTGAACATTCACTGAACACCTTCGATGTTACTCCATCCACAGCGGGCCAGTTGGTCCACATTTGTAACACATTCTTCCATTCTGTACAAGACCGTGATTGCTCAGAGATTGAAAAGGAAATAAGGATTAAGGATGACGCTCCATGGTAAGACTCAAGTGTAGTGGTTCAAGTGTAGAAGACGTGCAGAACGTCTGTGGCACCAGTATAAAATTAATTCTTCTAGGTTGGATTATGTTGCTACTCTTAGAGCTACTGTCGCCCGAATTGCACAAAGTAAGACCGAGTATTATATTGGTCGAATTCATTCCTGTGGAGGTAATCAGAAACAACTTTTCTCTCTTCTGCATAACTTAACTGGTCAAAATTCATTGCGGGTTCTCCCATCATCAGTCTAGGCTGCTGATTTCTTATCAAATTTCTCAACCTATTTGCATACAAAATTGTTCGAATCAGAAATTAATTAGACAATACCCCTGCTCTTGGAGAGTACTCTGTGGTCCCTTCAATGCAGTTGGCCACCGTCTTTACCTTCATGCATTTCCATCCAATTGATTCATCACATGCCTTAACTATTATGAGAGAACTCATTAAAACATTTTGTTCATTAGACCCAATAATTGTATCCAAGATATGTACAGCTTTTTGAGACAGCATCACTTTTCATTGCTGCAATTGTATCTTTGAGGAAAATTATTTTCCAATTTTAGAGAAACATGCCCTAATTTTGCCTTTACTGAAAAGAGCAGGCCTTAATTATGATATCTTGGCATATTATCGTCCTGTGTCCAATTTGTCATTTCTATCTAAGATAGTGGAGCATGCAATAATATACCAGTAGCTATCTTTTCTGGAACAAAATAGTGTCGTTCCCCAGCGCCAGTCGGCTTATAGGAAGTTTCACTCAACAGAGACGGGTCTGACCAAGATTTATAAGGATTTGGTCTCTAACTCATGTTCTGGATGGTGTTCCCTTTTAGTCCTGTTAAGATCTCTCTACAGCATTTGATACTGTTGACCATCAGTTGTGACCTTTCTAGTTCCAGTGTCCAAGGAGACGCACTCCTGCTTCTTCAGTCATAAGAACATAAGAACATAAGAAAATGGGAGTCTGTAAAAAGCCGATCGGCCCATACAAGGCAGATCCCTGTCACACCCAACCCTAATTACAAGGCCCAATTATAGACCCATCTCACTAATACCTTGAGTACTGACCCCACCAAAACGGTCAGAGATTAACACAAGATTACGGGGGTCTGCTGAGCGCCGATTGGCCCACACCTGGTAGATCCCCCTCACACCCAATCCATCTCGTCCATATGCCTATCTAATTTTATTTTAAAGCTCCCTATCGTTCTTGATCCCACTATATCACTTGGTAGCCTATTCCACCCATCTACAACTCTGTTACCAAACCAATATTTGCCTATATCTTTTCTGAAACGAAATTTATCTAATTTGAAACCATTTGTACGAGTTATTTCGCTATCACTGAGCTTTAGTACATTTTTCATGTCTCCTTTATTAATTCCATTAACCCACTTGAATACCTCTATCATGTCACCTCTAACTCTGCGTCTCTCTAACAAATGTAAGCCTAATTTCTTCAACCTTTCTTCATACGGAAGATTTCTAATATTATGGATCATTTTTGTCATTCTACGTTGTACTCTCTCCAATGAATCTATGTCCATTCTGTAATAAGGACACCAAAATTGAACAGCATAATCCATATGGGGTCTCACTAATGACAAGTAAAGTTTTAAGATAACATCAGCAGTTCTGTTACTCACACTCCTAGATATGAACCCGAGAATCCTGTTTGCCTTGTTACGAACGTTTATACATTGTTTTCTAGGCTTCAAATCATTGCTAACAAACACACCTAGATCTTTCTCACAGTCTGAGTTTTCTAATTCCATATTAGCTAGTTTATATTTAAATTGTGTATGCATCTTCCCTATCTTTAATACCTTGCATTTGTCAATGTTAAACTTCATCTGCCATTTTACTGACCATTCGTATAAGGTATCTAGATCCCTTTGCAGACACTCTATATCTCTAACTGAATAAATTTTTCTCCCCATTTTGGTATCGTCTGCAAATTTACTTATCCTACTAGTTATACCTAAATCAAGGTCATTTATGTATATAATAAACAACAGAGGAGCTAATACAGATCCCTGGGGGACACCACTCTTGACTGATCCCCATTCTGACTTAGTACCATTTATGCTGACTCTCTGCTTCCTACCAATTAGCCATGACCTAATCCATCCTAACAACGCCCCACCTATTCCATGTGCCTCAACCTTTCTCATCAATCTCTCATGAGGGACTCTGTCGAAAGCTTTACTGAAATCTAAATATAATATCATATGACTTGTCATTATCTACTGCTTCATATACCTCTGAGAAAAAACTAAGCAAATTAGTAAGGCAAGAACGTCCCTGAGTGAATCCATGCTGAGAAGAATTGATTAAGTTAAATGTTTCTAAGTGGTTTCTCATTTTCCTAGCAATAATTGACTCTAGTAGCTTTCCTATGATTGAAGTGAGACTAATGGGACGGTAATTGGATGCTATTGATTTATCACCTTTTTTGAAAATCGGAACTACATTTGCAAGCTTCCAAGCTTCTGGAACTATACCTGTTTCTAATGAATTGTTAAAAAGAAATGTTAATGGGTAACTTAACTCATCTCTGTATTCTTTTAATACTCTAGCATATACCTCATCGGGACCAGGCGATTTCTGAGGTTTCAGTCTGTCAATTTCCTTAAGCACATCATTTCTACTTATAGTAACCGTACTTAACCTATTTTCTATACTATCGCTATATACCTTACGGACTTCTGGAATCTGTGCCAAATTTTCATTAGTGAAAACGGATAGAAACTGACTATTTAATGTACTGCACATTTCTAAATAATTTTCTGTCAATTCTCCTATCGAAGTTTTAAGGGGGCCTATTTTATCTCTAACTTTAGATTTATATAGCTGGTAAAAAGCCTTAGGGTTATTTTTTGAGTCATTGGCTATCCTGATTTCATAATTTCTTTTGTCTGTCCTTATACCTTTTTTAACCTCTCTTGATAGATTCTGATAGTAAGCAAGTAGGTGAATTTCGCCTTTCTTAATTTTTCGATATATTCCTCTCTTTTTTCCTAGAAGGTCTAATAGTCTATTATTCATCCATTTGGGTTGGTTCTGTGTTGATCTAAATTTTCTTTTGGGGATATATTTATTTTGCGCATTGTGGAGTGAAGAAATAAAATGATTATATGTAGCTGACAAATTATCCTGGGTTAAGACAGGTATCTGAGAGAGAGTATGTTCATTAGCGCACCTGGGTCCACTTAATAGTTTAACCATAGGATCGACTCTTAAGGCTCTTCTTAATCCACCATAATTGGCTTTTCTGAAATCTGGGATAAGTGTCTTATTCTCTTTAGCCTTTCCTGTCCATTGTATGTTAAAATAAATTGATTTATGATCACTATTTCCTAGTTGGTCTCCTATCTCTACATTATTTATCATTTGTTCATTATTACTGAGAACTAAATCGAGGATATTATTACCTCTAGTAGGCGAGTCTATGAATTGAAATAAAAAACTATCCTGTACCGCCTCAATAAACTCTTTTGAATCTGAGTCGCCGATTTGATGCTGCCAATCAATATTCGGAAAATTAAAATCCCCCATAATACACACATTGCTAAACCTTGATGCTATTTTCACTTCCTGCCATAAAGCTGTACCTTCGTTTCTACTCATATTTGGTGGTCTATAAATAACTCCAATAATTATGGTCTCACTACCTTCGCTAACCTCTACCCAAACACTTTCGTTATCAGTATTTAGTCTAATACCTGATTTAATACAGCTTTTTAAAGAACTCCTGACAAACACTGCTATTCCGCCGCCCCTCCTACTTGTTCGGTCGCGTTTAAACAAACTATATCCTGGTATATGGAATTCTGCTAAAAAAAATCTTGATTCTGTATTAATCCATGTTTCAGTCAGTGCTATAATGTCTATATTTTCGTTGCTAACAAGTGCTCTAAGTTCATCCATTTTATTACATAAACTCCTACAGTTTGGTTTGTATAATATAATCGCAATTAATTTATTTTACTGGTATCGGATTTACCTTTATTTCTAACTGAATTCCCATCTTCTGTTACACCTTCAATATTTCTACTAGCAGTACAATTAAAATCCTGTGACTGATATTTTCTATTCCTATCTGATGTACCAGTACGGCAATTTACCCTATCTAGACAATTATTCTTACTCATATTCTCAAGCTTTATTTTCAGCGAAACCCCGCGACAATCCTATCTATTGACCTAGCTAAATTTGCCACCCCTAGCCGAGAAAGATGAACCCCGTCCTGTGCGTACAACTGATTTTTACCATAGAAACGGGTCCAGTTATCAAGGAATGGTATTGCATTTGCATTGCAGTATTTTTCCAGCCGACAATTGATACCAATTGCCCTAGATGACCATTCCTTGCTGACCCCTCTCCGTGGCAAGATACTGTGTACTACAGGTATGCCTCCCTTCCTCATACTGTGAGGAATATATCCCGTCATATATTACCGATCGCAGTCAACGTGTTATCATTGGTAGTTCTCTATCAGAACCATCATTGCTAAACTTTGGGGTGCCTCAGGGATCAGTTCTTGGTCTTGTGTTTTTCATAATTTATGCCTCCAGTCTTTCACTCCTATACCGGATGCACATAATGTTAAGCACAATTTTTATGCAGATAATTCACAGTTGTATATTGAAATTAACAATTATGATGAGGCAATGAACACTTTTTCATCTCTCTTGTCTGACTTAAAGATCTGGATGACCAGAAAGAAGCTTAAATTGAATGACAACAAGACTGAGATCATAGTCATAAATGGTAACTTAAGGAATAGTGTCCTTTTCAGAGTCATATAAATAATATTGTGAAAAGTTGTCATCTTTATATTTGTAATCTTTATATCATAAGAATGTTTTTAAGTAAGGAATCCCTCTTGATTCCCATTCATTAATATTTTTTTATATCAAGAATTGATTACTGCAGTTCACATTTTGTTGGCTTCCCAAATGCTACTTTATGGAAACTTAAGTCTGTTCTCAATAGATCTGCTAGACTCATATATTCACTTCCACCTCGAACTCCCACCCCTTGATATTTCCTGGATCTACACTGGCTTCCCATCAAGGTCAGAATAGAGTTTAAAATGTGCTTAACCCTCTCCGACATATGACGCAATTTTGAGCCTATTAGGGATACTTTAAAGCCTTTATTACCATCAGGGTTTTTTACAAACCTTTATTTTAGTTACTTCAACCTCTGCAGTTGTCTTTGAGTTAGATGTGGGCAGAAAACTAATTTTGGAGAGGTAATTATAAGAGTGAGAGAACTCTATTTCTTATTGCTAATCTGGCAACCTCTGCGTCATATATGTCTGAAGGGGTTAATATGACATTTAAAGCCCTGACATTTGGTGATCCCAAGTATTTGTTAGATCTTTTATCTCCACCACATAATGAGTCTCGCATGGATTTACTTATCGGTGACGACCCATATCACTTTCATGAGCCCAGAGCCATTGGGAGCATGCGTTTCCAGCTAGATCCTTTTATTATGTTGCCCCACGTCTATTCAATCGACTCCAGTGACACTTAAGTAGTTGACTTGGGTTGACACTTTTAAGAAGGAACAGAAGTCACTCATATTACTAAAGGCTTACTATACTGCAGTTCATAGAGTTACTGATAATTATAAACTATTTTTTTTAGATGAAAGATAGAAATACAAAAAGGAAAAATAAAATAAAAGGAACATGTGAGCTCTCGTGAATCCACTTACTTGGAGAATTGACGCTCATGACAAATAAAATACTAGCATATTATCATTATTATTATAGTTGTACCAACAGTGGTGTATGGGGCTGAGACTTGATGTCTGAATGTACAAAATAAACGAAGGTTGGATGTGATAGAGATCAGCTGCTTGAGGAGTATGTGTGGAGTAACACATTGAGACAGATTGAGGAATGAAGAGGTACGTTCGTAGGAGAGTGGGACAACAGGAACCCTTATCGGCCAGAGTGGAAAGAAGGGTGCTATGCTGGTACAGACATGGTGAACAAATGGGAGATGAAAGGCTTACAAAGAGAATGTATGAGTCAGAAACAAGGAGAAATAGATTAACCAGGCAGCTGCAGGGAGACTCTTAAGAGGTCTTACTGGGCGACTGCGGGGAGACTCTTAACCCTTTCATGCACATATGATGCAGAGGTTGCCAGATTAGCAATAAGAAATAGAGTTCTCTCACTCTTATAATTACCTCTCCAAAATTAGTTTTCTGCCCACAGCTAAGTCAAAGACAACTGCAGAGGTTGAAGTAACTAAACTAAAGGTTTCTAATTACCCCTGCTGGTAACAAAGGCTTTAAAGTATCCCTAATAGGCTCAAAATTGCGTCTTATGTCGGAGAGGGTCAAGATCCTAGGCCTAAAATAAAACATTTAAAACACCCCAGTGGCACTTAAGAAAAAAAAAAAAAAAATGGTGTTTAACCCTTGTCTAGCGGGAGGTTTTGGGCTTATTTGGGCATATTCAGGCCCTCCTGAATGATAAATCAAGTATCTGCATGAAAATAAATGTATTCAGCAAAAAAAAAAAGGCGCTAAAAGCTTCAAAGTGATACCAGAACGAGCTACGTAGCACTCGTCGTTCTCATGCAGTGTTACCACTAACATGGGAGTTTAGCATATAGCGGCATATTTTTTCCCACTACGCTCACTACTGGCAACGCTGCCGGCCTCTCGAGAACAGAGGGAACATGAGTTAGTGGGCGGCGGTAAGCCCTGGGAGTCGGCTGTCTGGCCCGCTGCGCTCCCGGCCATTTGCACTCGATTATAACCCTTTAAAAGCCTTAATAATGCTCCTAACTTGCTGCAAATTGGAGGCAGACTTAAGTCCGCCCCCGATCTTTAAGGGTTAAGCGAGATAATTCCCCTCCATACCTACAATCACTCCTTCACATGTGTCAAAGTCCCCTCCTTCCCCCCCCCCCCCCCTTCAATTGTCACCTATTTTCCCTGTTATTCCCTTATTCATTGGTATATTTTCGTGTCACCATCTCCAGGCCAGTTCCATGATGTTGTCATGTGACTAACGAGTGTGTTGCGTAAGGGAGAGAGTGGGAGAGTGTGAGGGAGTAAGTCAGTAAGGCTTCAGCCCTCGAGAGGAGAGGGTATACGGCCCGGCTGGCTCACATTTGATGAATGTACCGCTCGGTAATAATCCGCGATTATGACCATCCAAACACTATTCCCACTTGTTTTATTGTTGTTACATGTTACTATCTTCATATTAAACTTAAAATAGGCACATATGGATAAGTATTAATTATATTTATGGTAAATTAACGATTTTAGTGAGGAATTAATCAAAATACCTACGCACAGGGGTATGGTGTATACTACAGGGCCTGCGCACTTTACGAGTTAAGAGGAAGACCTCGGAGGAGATGGAGAGAGGCTGTGAAACAAGCATTGGAAGATAGAGAGATGACTGAAGAACAGGCAAGAGAAGTGGTGATGAATAGGAATGAATAGAGAATGCTTGTGAATAGATGAGTGATAATAAGGTCGTAGGGAGATGGGATGGGTGCCAGATGGACTAGATAATAGTCTGTCAGGTGCCTGGCCATGGGGACCCAGTCTATGTTTTGAAGGGCCATGCCTGGAAGTAAGGTGGGTGGGCATTGTGGCGGAACCTCTCCAGGAGGTCTGGGACCGAGGGAGTGCTGGAGGCCCCTAATGATCCTTGGTTTCTGGGTCTTCTCCTGGGCGACCTAGATATGTGCGAGTTTTTTTTTCTTTCGGCCAGCCCCAGCTATGGGGTATGTGCCTGAGTATATACATACATATATACTATACATATTTAATAGGGCCCCTTCATCATTGACGACTTCGCCTATTAATAGTAATAGTCTCCATTCAACATCCTGCGCCAGCATTTTGAATAGCCCGCGCGGAAGTATCATGGAGTACTCGTCATAAGTGCACGCTTAATTTCCTTATGGGATCGTCATTTTGATCGGGTACCCTACTGAAAAAAACTCTGTAAAAATAAAAAAATAACTTAATATCTGTTATCATATGACTTGCCATATACGTGGATTTCTCATGTTTCGCTTCCCCGACACCAGGCCCCCTAGCGGCCATCTTCCTACTTCCGCGGCCTTACGATCAACAGGGCTCGCGCCGTGTCCGCTTCATTCAACGTTCGCAGAGCTTCTAGTGAGTCCTTACTCATTTGTATACATCTGTGTTGTAGTAACAAGGTTTAGATTAGCTAGCACGGCTGCCAGATTGGTATGTCCGCAGGAAGTGTGTGTTGAAATAGGGTACCATTGTCACAGGCGTCTACGAGTCCCGGATCGTCGTACCGCGTGTGTTATTGTTGTGATACACCTTTATCTGTTGTGTATACTTAGCTAGGTGGCGACCACTCTACAAGGCATGATACAGACTGTCAATATTGAGGAAAGTACATGCCATATTCTTCAGTTATCAGCAACAGCTCTGGTTTAAGGGTGTCTGCACGTGGTGCTCCACCTTCCAGGGTTCGTGTTTTGCTTGGGCCCCTTGGGTGGGCCTCCCTCATCGGTGTGCTGCTGCCGGGTGTTGGAGCGTCGTCTGCCGGGATGTTCTTCGTACCACGTGGTCAGCCTACTTAGGGGTCTCCGGCGTAGGCTTCAGGTAATTTAAGTTTCTAAATTTTCTGTCATGATGTTTTGCCTATGTCTGCCCTATTATACTTCATGCATGCGGGCATGTTCTTTTAGGGTAAGGGAGACGTCCTTATAAGTCATTATTATACTGTGTATGTGTGGGACTTCGGTTAATGGGGCTGTGCCACCCCCATTTCCCGGTAGTTTTTGTCTGTTCCGGCGGCCCCGTGCGGTGGGTCCAGGTTATCCGTCTCTAACGGGTAGGAACATTCAAAGGATCCCGGCGTGGTTTAGCTGAACCACACTCTCCCGGCGGAATTGCATTCCTAGAAACTCGGCCCGCCGGGTTAACTCGCCCTGACTGACCCAGTGACACGTTGACACTTTATCGCCTTCGGCGCCACGAGTCGAGTGTACGAGAAGTGATAAGATTAGTTTTGCAAACTTTTTCATTAATGATCAGACACTAAAAGGTCAAGGGACCTGTGGCTCTCATCACAGGTAAGTAGTTGAAAGTCAGCTAGACGGATCCGGCGGAAGGTTAGAGTAGTGGTACACTATAGCTAATTTTCCGACGGATTCGGGTTAGGATGTTTAATACCTCGCAGGTTATTCTTATGAGCATTGATTCCTGGACATTTTTCCAGGCCCCAGAGACTGCTTCTCCGGCGGAGATGGACAACTGATCCCGGCGGTGGGGGAGAACCTCTCATTAACCCGTTGAGACCCAGCGTCGCACGTGTTGCGTCGGCAGTCTTTGATCACCAACTCCCAGCGACGCATCACGTGCGTCCGACATATAAAAAACACTTACGTGGCTCGTAAGGTAGGAAATGGCGGGAGAATAGGAGGGGGAGGTACCGTAGTGTGTGTGGGAGCCGGGCCAGTAGGTGTGAGCGGGCCGAGACAGCCGTGCGGCTGGTGGTGGTGGGCTTAGTGGGGATAGTTTACACCCCTAGTTCACCGCCACTTTGAACCTTCATTACTCCGGTCGTATGGGAGCTAGAGGCTTGAGATTTATGTGAGATACTCCTTAGGATGTATGCCGTACAATGCCATACTCAGTTTTTACCCTAGTGCTCCCGGGCGGGTGGTCATGCGGGGGAGACGAACTATTGAAACCCCCCCCGCCCCCCAAATGACCGAAATGAGTTTTTTTTTATTTTTGTGTTCATTTCTCACCATTCTCTTCCATTTTGGCTCAACAAATTTTTTTGAGGCTCCCCCCCCCCCAACCCCCCACCCGGGCCCCCCCCCCCCAAAAAACAAATGTCAGAGGTGATTTTTTGTTTTTTTTTTCATTTCTCATCCTTGTCTTCCATTTTAGCAAACAAAAAAAATAAGTGAAAATGGCTTGGGACTGGGGTGAACAAAATATTATAACTAGCCGGGGCTCAACGGGTTAAGGCACCATGCCTAGATTTGAACTATGCATTACTCCTACCTGCTCCCTTTTGCCTATTTTTGCTCACAAACTGTGCATCAAATGTGTCAAATGTTTAGATCGTTCTAGAGGCTTGTGGTTATCGAAACGATGTTCTATTTGCTCTGACCTGAAAACTGCCTTAGTGGCCAAGAAAGACTTATCATGCCTAGCAGCATTAGGCTACACGAGATTAAAGCCACATTTAATTCTTATGCAAAGGACACAGCCCATAAGGTACTTCACTGCGATGATGAAGTTCTATGGGAAAATCTCATTATTAAGTCACCACTGGTTAAACCCGGTTCCTCTAAATCTGTAAGACCTAAAGTCAATTCGAAAGCCCTCAGCAAAGAGGTAGTGAGTAGTAGCAGTGAGAGCGAAGTCACCGAGGTTCCCCCCTCTGACCGTCCCAAGAGGAGGCGCTCGCCCTGCCCACGGCGGAAGTCGAGGTCAAGGTCGAAGTCCCCCGCAAACACTCTCGCCACTCCACCTCTGAGTCTTCCCGGTCTCACAAACGCCGGAGAGAGGACACGACGAGCAGCCGGCAGGACACTCCTCAACCGCCACCTCCTACCCCCCCCCCTCCGACACGCCTCTACATGATTCGGGGGAGTCGGAAATAGGATCGGACATATTGGAACCCACACCTAGTCATGAACAATCTTTAAGTGTGCCTCCTAATGTTACTTTTACCATACCAAAATTTATTTTTGTTCCCCGTAGTGTTAGGTCGACAGGCCCGAATAGGGTTCTAGCCGACCGGTTCAGGGGTTATCCGGCAGGGTCCCAGTTCAGCTCTCAAGTGACTCAAGACTCCCAGCCCGTGGCAGCAGGGGGTTATTGGCGTCAATCTGAACCCTCTCTTTTTAACGTCATTCCTGAACAAACTGAGGACGGTAACATAGACATGTTACAATCATCAGTGTCAGATTTGCCATGGCCCCCGGCGGATAATGAAATAGAGATACAGGAGAATTCGGAGCAGACTGAGGAGCCGGCGGATGGTGTGCTCTCCCCGGCTCCTCAGTCTCTCCCAGGTAATAATTCTGAGGCTAGTTCCCACTCATCTAAAGACTCTCACAGTAAATGGATGACTTCTGATCAGATAAGTGAGTTATTGCATAAAGTTATGCAACGTTATCAAATCCTTACCTCTTCGGATCCCCCGGTCAATATCTCAGCTGCGTCCCCTAGCACTTCTGTTGTCAGGCCCCTTGATCCTCCAGAATTAATTCCTTCTTGTCCAACCCTGGTGGTAGCCGCGGCTCCAAGCACTACAGTGCCGGCAACGCTAGCTATGTCCACCTTAAGGGTTGTTACTGGCGTCCCCCCACCCTCTTTAGATAAGGCACCTCTGAGGAAGGGCCCCATGCCCCTCCTCTATGGTACTGACTGCTCTTGGGTACCTGTGTTTCCAGAGAACCCCCTTTTAGCTCAACCTTTGGTGTCAGGGGACCCCCCAGTTCCCGGCGGATGGTCTATTGAGATCAATAAGAGCCGTAAATTTAGGGCTAAAGACGAGGCAGGGAGGGTGTTAGATGTGCTAATTAAGGGTGTACTAAGTTCGTACAACCCAAATTATTTTTTGTATTCAGCCGCGCCGGCCATTCCTCCCGCCGCATCTGCAAGACTATTTGCTGATTGGTCTAAGGCTGATGGCATCAACGATGTCAAAGCCCTGAATGCTCTTACGCCGGAGTTGGCTACAACTCCGGTCCTTGACCAAACACAGACTCCGGTACTGCAGATGGGGCAGGTAGGAGCAGGCCCTTGGGTAGATTGGGAGTTAGAGCTCAGGTTTTTGCTGCTACTATTACCTCAAAATCTTCACATCAGATTCCCCGCGAAAATCATACTTACTTTTCTTTGCCGGTAGCCAAAGCTGAAGGAGTGTCATCAGACTTACTTACATTTCAGGCAGCACCTAAAGTGTCCTTGGATTCCCTTGATGAACCTTTCCCCCCCCCCCCCGGCTGCTCACCTGGAGAGGGATTTTAAGTTACAGAATAAGGCCTACCGGATGTTCTCTCAGTACTTGGCGAGTCACCAAGTAGCCGCCTCTCTTTCACGTACTATCTTGGCCATAGCTGACCCCCAAGTTAGAAGAGCTACTCAGCTGTCTCGAAGACTCTTGCTTCAAAACTCCATTCAGTCACTAGGGGACATTAGAATTGCAATATTAGAAGCGGTTCGAGCCCGCCAAGATCTGAGAGTCCATCTGGTGAGAAAGTTGCCGGCGGACATAGGTCGCCGGGTAACTCTCTCCCCGGTACTTACTGCCACCCTCCTTAACTCTGATACTTGGAGTCTGGTTTTTAATATGGTGAGTGGGTGGAAGCAGGTTACCTCCCAAGCTAGGAAGGACCCGGCTAAGAAGCCCTTTCATAAGTCAAAGGGCGGTAACAAACCGCACCAGCCCCAAGCGAAGCAATCACCAAGAGACCCCAGACCGCCTCCTCAGCAGGGAGGTAATCTGCACAAACCCAAACAAGGTAAGCAGTCTGGATATAAGGGTAAGGCCCCCTACAAAGGTAATCAGGGATCATCATCAGCCAAAACTAGTCAAGCGTCCGATGCCAACCCACTTCCCCCTCCAAAAAACTAGCCACTCATACTCTCCATATCTCAGTGCCGAGCTCAAAGACACAGGATTGGAGAGTTGCCTTGAAGGACGAGCCCCGGTTGCACCTGGGTTCGTTCCGTTCATTCCGCTCGGCCTGGCCCAAGCATACCTGGGCCAGGAAGGTGGTGAGCAAAGGAATCACCTGGCGGTGGCACCGGCGGCCTCGAATGCATCAGCCGTGGGAATATACCAAGGTGTCTCAGGAGGAGGAGGCCCTACTTCAGGAAATGACTGCCAAACAGGTCCTTATTCCGGTCAATGCCATTCAGCCAGTTTTCACGTCAAGACTCTTCTTAGTGCCAAAAAGAGACAGTGTGCAGATGCGACCAGTTCTAGATCTCTCGCACCTGAACACCTTTATAGAGAATTCACCCTTCAGGATGTTGACTGTTCAGTAACTCAGGCTCGCACTTCCGCCGCAAGGTTGGATGTGCTCGATCGATCTCAAAGATGCCTATAGGCATGTCCCTATAAACAAGCGGTTCCAAAAATTCCTCGCTCTGAGGGTCCGGCACGAGACTTTATGTTTATCAAAGGATGCCGTTCGGGTTGAACCTAGCACCGAGAGTATTTACCAAACGTGTCCGGCAAGCTCTTTTACCCCTGTTAGTTCGAGGCATACAGGTGTTTTGGTATCTGGACGACTGGCTAGTAGTGGCAAACTCTTTGGAATTATGTCAAGACCATGTAAACCAAGTGTGAACTCGTGTACAAAACCTATGGTTCAAAGTGAACTTGGCAAAGTCTCACCTTGTCCCCGCACGGACTATTCAATCGATAGGGCTGGTCTGGGACACCGCCGCTCTGACTCTTACTCAGAGCGCGGACAACCGGGCCAGATTTCGCAAGAAACTGTTCCGGTTCCTCCACAGTCTGGATACGACCAGGAAAACTTGGGATTCCCTGATCGGTTCGCTCAACTGGGTTCAATTAACTGTCAAGTTGGGCCGATTGAAAGCCAAGCGATTAATCCTGGAAGGCAACAAAGTGTTCCCTCTCTTGCCGGAGAAGAAATTATGGCCAATTCCTCCATTAACCCGGCAAGCGCGATAGGCCTCACGGAAGGCTTCCTATAGGGAACGCGATAGGCCTCACGGAAGCAGGACCATAAAAAAAGCCTTCCATAAAAAAAAAGGGCCTATCAAAACAAAGGAATTTGTCTCTAGGTGAGATAATTCCCCTCCAGTACTCATCCATGTAAATCTCACCCACCCCCCTCCCCTCCTTCCCCACCTTATTCCCCCCTCCCTCCCCACCTCAATTATCACCTATTTTTCCTCTTATTATCATCATTTATCGGTTATTTTTCTCTCCCGCGATAATGTAGCACAAGTGGGTTGCATAAAAGATCGTTATGCAACACCCAGACACCGGCACACACCGCCCCGCTCTTCTCAGTTGACTCCCAGACAGCGAGAGGGGAGGGCTGCCTGTCTCTCTCTCTCGCCTGAGATTATGACCGGGTGGCCAATATCTTCGTTTTTCACCACCCAAATGCTTTTCCCACTTATTTTAGCACTCTTGAAGGTTCATATATACATCATATATGTAAAATAAAAGCATACCGAAAACAAATAATGGTTTATATTGTAAATATAACGAATTCTGTCAGAATTCAGGGCTAGAAATGCACAAATAACTACCCTAGCACCTACTGTCATATCGCGCTTGTCAGGTTAATCCACAACTTACTCTCGGTCTGGACCAAGCGGGAAGTCCTCTACTCTGTCGTGACATGGGTTTCTCCCCATCCTACGGTGTGGGTAGACATAGACGTCTCGGGGACACTAGGTTGGGGACATCAGTCAAACCTAGGCCATCAGGGTCAGGGCATCTGGTTGACAGACAGCCAATCACATATCAACAAGCAAGAGCTTTTAGTCCCCCTATTCTTTCTTCAAACTCACGGCATGACCTTGAAAAACAAATCAATAGCGTTCCGAATGGACAACCAAACTCCAGTTTTTTGTATTCAGAGACAAGGCTCATTGAGGTCACGAGAGTTGCTGAGGATTTCAGAACAAATTTTTACCCTAGCCAACTCACTAGGAATTTCCCTGCATGCTACATACCTCCCCGGCGTGGCGAACGTCTGGGCAGACGCTCTCTCTCGCCGGCGGAGCACACTAGTAGAATGGACAATCAAACAGGCTATCTTCAACAAGATGATTGCAACACCGGCCCGTCCACAGGTGGACTTGTTTGCGTCCCCAGAGAACCACAGACTCCCACTCTTTCTCACACATCACGGGGTAACCCCAGCGGGGGGACCCGATGCATTGCTGGTGGATTGGAACAGGTGGACCTCAATCTATCTGTTTCCTCCACCAGACTCTGTGTTAATGTGCAAAGTCATTCACAAGCTGAGGGATTACCGGGGCCGGGTCGCACTGATCGCGCCGCTATGGCCGGCCCAGGTATGGTACCACCAATTGCAACAGTGGTGCAGGACCCCGGTGTCCCTCCCGGTCTCCGCTTTCCACTTGGAAACGATTGGCAACCTTCGGACCTCGCTCAGTTTTGCCTTATGGATATTTACTATGCCAAATGGTTAACTCAATTTGGGCGAAGCGTCACTAATAAGTTAATGAACCAGTACACTCTGTCTAGCAGGAGACAATACCAATCCCATTGAAAAACTTTTACAACCTGGATTGTTGAGTCAGGCCAAACTACTGCCTCGGGAGCATTACTTTTCAATTACTTAGACTATCTATTCGAGCAGAAACATTTTTCAGTCGTCACATTAAAAAATAATTTGTCTGCCATTAGAACCCCCTTCTTTGATATCACTGGCCTTTCCATACCGCAGGCGGAAGAGAAAGGTTTTATGAGGGCGTGTTTTAAGCTACGTCCACCGCCCCGTCAGCTCATGCCCACCTGGTCACTTGATAAAGCTTTAGAAGTACTTCAATCGCGCAAGTATATTAATGCGCCGGATTTTGACTCATTGTTGAATAAGGCAGTCTTCCTCATGGTGCTTGCCACCGGAAACCGGGTGTCTGAGCTGGCGGCGATGAGCAACGAACCAAACTGCCTCAGGTTTGGGAGACTGCAAGACCATGTTCAAATCGCGCCGTCTCCCACTTTTATTGCTAAGAACGAACATTCGGACCATGTTTTTTCTGAATTTTCCGGCCCGGCCTTGAAGAGAGGCCTCACTCATCAACTTTCATGTCCTGTCCAAGCACTCACAAAGTTTATGAGGGCTGCGCAACCTCGCCAACCAGGTGCTTTGTGGGTAAACCGAGCAGGTAAGCGTGTAACGAAACGAAAGTTAGCTTCCTTGCTTGTCGACGTTATCAGGGAAAGCAATCCCGGCGTGATAGGCAGGGCTCACGATATCAGGAAATGGGCAGTATCCATCAGATTTCTGCAAATTTTGTCAATTGATGATATTGCTAAGACTCAACTTTGGGCTTCCAATCATATGTTCCTTACACGCTACCTGTCTGTTGCACTAGATAAACCAAAGCGTACCTGTGTAGCTTTACGGCAACGGGTACAGTAGGTGATGTTCTATTATAAGTTGTTTTATTTTAATAGGGGTGGGGGGGGGGGGGGGGTGCGGAATAGCCCATATCCACTCTGTACCCTTGGAGATTGTGATGTATCATGAGCTGTGATAGGACGGGTTCTACAGTCCAGTATTAATTTTATTGTTTTAATTCTAAGAAGATATATCGCATAGTTGCAACTATGTATGTTTTTACCAAAGTGTACAAATATATTTACTGTACAAATAGTTTAAGGAGGGAACGAATAACTACTGCAGAGTTATAGTTCTATGGGACACAAGCGTGTCCACGTATTTCATGCATACGATCGATTGCAACGATCTGACCATGAGCAAGCAGTTTCTTAATGCAACGCACTGCTTGCAAATCTTTTATACCTTTTTTATGTTGTATTGCATACAATAAACTTAAGAAAATGTTATCTGGATTCTTCTTCCCCCAAGGTTAGGATATTTTACGAATGTCCCGCCTCCAGTCTTGATATTCAGGAGAAGTCGTCAATGATGAAGGGGCCCTATTAAATTATAGGTTTGATTCCCGAAGGGAAGTAGAGAAAACCTAATATTTAGTAGGGCCCCGTAATCATTGACGACTCGGGCCCTCCCACCATCCCACTTCCCATTCGTTGATTTCCATAGTTTATTCTTGGTATATCAGTGAAGGATGAAGATGGCCGCTAGGGGGCCTGGTATCGGGGAAGCGAAACATGAGAAATCCACGCATATGGCAAGTCATATGATAACAGATATTAAGTTATTTTGTCTTTTTTCTTTTTTACAGAGTTTTTTTTAAGTAGGGTACCCGATCAAAATGACGATCCCATAAGGGAATTAAGCATGCACTTATGACGAGTACTCCATGATACTTCCGCGCGGGCTATTCGAAATGCTGGCGCAGAATGTTGAATGGAGACTATTAATAGGCGAAGTTGTCAATGATTACGGGGCCCTACTAAATATTAGGTTTTCTCTACTTCCCTTCGGGAATCAAACCTATAATATAGTGATTCAAATGTAAACTGAGATTGAATGAACTGAAAGGGAATTCATTATGGTATTTGCTAGTAAATCACTTGATACTCGAACGTAATATACATGAACACTGAAATATAAATCCTAGTTTCCATACTGGTGCTCAAGAAGTATAATGATGTACAGAAGTGAAGGTAATGAACCGCTCTCCCTCTTTCTGACCTGGACTGACGTCAGACGGAAGAGGAGGTTGTCTTCAAGCTCCTTCATCCTCCTCTTATTCTCCATCACCTCCTCAATCAACGCCACTCGCTCGCTCTCCAACTCACTCTTTTCCATCCGGATCACTTGCCCTAGTCGCAAGAAAGTTAGATTAGTCAAGTATTTATTAATAGCATGGATAAGGTGAGATGGATGTGGGGACTCATTGCTAGAGATAAAATAATCAGCTACGAACTTCATTTGCGAATGATATTGAAGAACATTATTATTCAAAAGAAGTGCACAAGTAGACTGGGATAAAATGGACACATGGAGAGGGTTGGATAGGTATAATCTTTTGTAAGTGTAAGTATTTGCAAGAAAGGGGGATCATCATTGGCTTAACTGAACATCATTGACACATAACGAGCAGGGCTAACGTCCCCTTGGAAAGGTGTGTGAGCTTGTTCTTGTTGTATAATTCAAATTAGTTTTCTGTAATAAATTTACAATAGTTTTTGTTCACGACTGAAGGAGTGAAGCCACTTCTTAGTTTAGTTAATTTGAGAGAACCACCCGTTTAAAACCACCTTTTCCCCTTAATTTAATTGCTCTTGTTATTATAACACTGCCCAATTCAAGGGTTTTACAGGCACCAATCGAGCAGGGCAGTACCCAGGGGAGGCCACATAGGCATACGATACATTACATTACATTAATGAAGTCAACGCACCAGGCGACAAAGGCCATATGGCACGAAATATGGAAAGACGGGAAGGAAGTTAACTAAATATCATCGAGAACTCGAACATGATGAAGGAAGGACATAATACGGGAGATAGAAAACGAGGGAGATTCAGAAAGAAAATCTGCAAGACATGGCGGCTGGCGGAGGAGAGCTAGAAAAGGGAAGAAACGCGTGCGGGCAACGGAAAATAAGGGGCAATTGAGGAAAAGATGGGAGACAGAAAGCTGAACGGTACAGTGCGAGCAAAGAATCGGAGGAGAACGGGACATTAAAAACGAATGGGTAAGTCTGGTGTGGCCAATGCGGAGACGGGCCAAAGCCGTCTCCCAACGGCGATTACGGTGGGAGGGATCAGACCACCCAGAAACGGACGGTTTGACAGAACGAAGTTTATTAACGGAGACAGTGGACCACTGAGTCTGCCACCTCGACCAAAGAAACCTGGACAAGGCAGGGAAGAAATCAGAGGCCGGGACAGCAAGTGAGGAGCGGGTACCCCGCACGGCAGCAGAACGAGCAAGGCAATCAACCCGCTCATTACCGCAAACGCCAACGTGACTGGGAACCCAGCAAAAATGTACAAGCTTTTTGCGGACGGAAAGGCGGAAAAGCCATTCCTGAATGGAAAGAACTAAAGGGTGTAGAGCAGGGGAGGACTGTAAGATAAGTAGAGCACTGAGAGAATCAGAGAACAAAGTAAAGGACGAGGAGGGGAAGGAACACATAAAACGGAGGGCAATAAAAATAGCATAAAGTTCAGCAGTTAAAATACTGGCAACGGGAGGCAAAGAATATTGATACGAGCAAGTGGGAAAAAGGACGGCAAACCCCACGCCTACCGACGTCTTGGAGCCATCAGTAAACACGGGAGTGGTTGTAGCGTGAAGAGAGAGGTGATCTAAGAAACGAGACCGAAGAACGAGGGGAGAAGTAGAGGACTTGGAACAATAGGCATACGATAGAGTTGCTGGAACTCCTGTTTCATTTGCCTGGCTTCCCCCACTGTATATATTTGTGTTTCACCTACACAGAGAGTAATCCAGCTTACTCTCGTAAACACTTCCTCCTTCTATTAATTTCATTACACTTAACAAGCACACAACACTTCTTTCCAACATACCTAAATTACTTCTAAGTTAACTTTATTTTGGTTCTCTATCACTATTTCCACCTTGGAGGGGGGGGGGGGGGCACTTGTTACAGGCAGCTTTGCATTTTGTCTCATTCATGCACATAGAAAAAAGAAGTGAAGATGTAACACGAAAAACACCGTATTGAAAACTAAACATGAACTGAAACTAACACTAGAAACTATTTTATTAGAATTTCAAAGGGCGCACATTCAAATTAATTAAAATATATTCTCATAATGCAATTGTTATCTCTAATGTACTGCTAATGTTCCGAACCCTCGATAAATGTCGCGTTATAACCCGTGAAATGTACTGCTTTACTATTCGTTACCATTATATTTTTCCCAAGCCAGCTAGTAAATGCTTGAAAGTAACAATCATATTTCATCAATATCTATAATTTCTTTATTATATTCTTTCGTATACTATTTTTTCCGTAGGACTGAATGGGGGAAATCACAAGGATCTCGGTGAGAAATGGTCAACATTTTGGAATATATTTACCTTCACATTTAACTATTTAGCTCATGTTTCGATAATTCTCCCTATCAAAGTTTGCCCGGAATTTCGACCTGATGCAATTATTTGGGACTGTAAGCGACCTAGACCTTTTACATTGTGATAACGATGAGGTAGGCTATCCTCCCTTCCTCTCCCTCAACAATTTTTTTTTATAAACTGTGTGGTAAAATGTTTGTAGCCAATACATATTACAGACATTATATATTGTTGTTTATTATATTATTTATTCATCCATAAGCATAAATAACACATTAATAGTAAAAAGGAAACAAAATTGCGTCTGTTTCTTACTATAATTAATCAGTTATATAATTATGCTTGTAGTGTTACGACCGGCACAACGAAATAAACAAGGGCACTTAATATTGGACTACAAGATAGGCTAGATCTGCAACAACGGTACGCTAATTCCAAACCCTCGAACTATTAAGCCGGTGAACAAAACACTTAAACCCTCCAGAGTTAATCTACTGGATAACGGGGTATCAATTAACTGGGTTAAGTGTACTTCTACAAAGGCTTTCCGGTGACGGCAAAGCCTACTCACAACAAGAGTAATTACGTTAATAAAAAAGCTCTCAAGTAATAACAATGCTTAAATAAACTATGACAAGATTTAATAAAAGATTATATGCTTACGTTCTCTTTAGTGTGAGTCTGAACTCAACACTAAAACTCTTCAATGCTCTATGAAAACACTTGACGTCTAGTCCTACAGAAAACAGATATGGAATCTTCTAAAAACGTCTGATGCTCTAAGATGCTCGTCGAATATAGAACAGGAATAATGCAGGGGGCAGGACACCAAAGCGTGTATCTTAAATACACCAACAAGTAGGATACATATATATGGAAACAAGAGAGTGCAACAGCTCTGTGACAGCACTAACAACAGCAACTCAAAAACAGTACTTCCTTAGCCAAAGTAACAGCCATACTGGGTTGTGCACTATGCATCAACCTAGGCTAAAACAATACGTGAATAATTGTTAAAAGCATACACTGTTAAAGTTAATAAACAAAATGCTGTCTTTCTTACTAATAAAGTCTAGCAGCAGCATAAAGGTACAGGGAGCCTAGGCAGAGCTCAAGCATGCTCGCAGCCTACTGTCTCCCCTGAACAGATTTCCCTTATCTTACGTTAAGTGACTAGGAGGCTCTCTTGGTAAGTCCAGATTTCAAGTATCTGGTCTTACCCTGGTGCTCCTCAAAGGTCAACAAAATGAGTTAGCAAGTATACAAGCAAGAGTAGGCAAAAGCCCTTCGCTTATATACTGCTAAGCACGCAAAGGAAAATATGCACAAGGGTGTACTACAGGCTACCTAGCTCCGTCGAAGTCGTACAGGCTCTGACTTGCCATATACATAACACAGACAATGACCAAAGATACCCTCGCGCGATACCGTGTTCTGACGAGAGAGAAGCAGAGAAGTACTGAGTCTGGCCACCAGATGGCTCTGCGACCAATCACAGGCCGCTACGTCACATGACAAGCAGACGTCATATGCCATGCCAGGCCCGCCGTCCAATAGCGAGCGGGCGGGCCCACCGAGCAAGGAATGCACACGTACATACGCACACACACTGCCTCTTCGCTCTCCCCTCCGACTCTCTCTCTCTCTCTCACGCGCTGCATGTTATAATCACTACCATGGATATAAAATACTTCTAAGTGTCACAGACAAGAATAAAGGCAAACACTGATCTGTCTGTGACAACATGAATACTAAGAAAGAAAGAATATCGTTCTACGATTATTATAGCCCATTTCACTTCCGTGGCGAGTGCTAGCGAGTCACGAGTACATTCTGGCCAGCTGGCCAGCGTAACAGTAGTCATTATCAGATGTATAAGGAAATTCACATGATTAACCCGTTGAGCCCCGGCTAGTTATAATATTTTGTTCACCCCAGTCCCAAGCCATTTTCACTTATTTTTTTTGTTTGCTAAAATGGAAGACAAGGATGAGAAATGAAAAAAAAACAAAAAAAAATCACCTCTGACATTTTTTTGGGGGGGGGGGGGGCTTCAAAAAAATTTGTTGAGCCAAAATGGAAGAGAATGGTGAGAAATGAACACACAAATAAAAAAAAACTCATTTCGGTCATTTGGGGGGTGGGGGGGGGGTTTCAATAGTTCGTCTCCCCCGCATGACCACCCGCCCGGGAGCACTAGGGTAAAAACTGAGTATGGCATTGTACGGCATACATCCTAAGGAGTATCTCACATAAATCTCAAGCCTCTAGCTCCCATACGACCGGAGTAATGAAGGTTCAAAGTGGCGGTAAACTAGGGGTGTAAACTATCCCCACTAAGCCCACCACCACCGGGCGCCGCTCACACCTACTGGCCCGGCTCCCCCTCACACTACGGTACCGCCCCCTCCTATTCTCCCGCCATTTCCTACCTTACGAGCCACGTAAGTGTTTTTTATATGTCGGACGCACGTGATGCGTCGCTGGGAGTTGGTGATCAAAGACTGCCGACGCAACACGTGCGACGCTGGGTCTCAACGGGTTAACATACTAGAATCACTAAAAGGTTTAATCATATGAAATCGTGATATATTGTGACTATCCCACGTGTTGAGTTTTGTTGATATCCACTGGTACTAGTTCAGACACTACATACAGTTTTTGAACACTCTAACCATTACATCACCAGACAGTTAAAGGTTAAGTACATGACTACGATTGATATCTATTTATCAAATACTGGACAATTATATAATCATGCACACAGACCCAGCTGCACACTGAATAGCGTAATGGTTTTGTGAAAGGAAAGTTAGGAATTGCTGATGGAAATGTATAGTACAGAAGTTATTGATGAAGCGTCAATGCCCAATCTTTAGCGCTTCTTGAACTGGCATTTTGGGAGAACTGGCTTTCGGCTAACTTGTGGAAAAACTGGCGTGTGAGTGAACTGATGTTTTAACCAGGGAAAGGCACCGGGACTCTTAAATGGTTTTACTGGGCAAAGGCGACGGGACTCTTAACCCTTTCAAGTTTTTATGATGCAGAGGTTGCCAGATTAGCAATAATAAATAGAGTTCTCTCACTCTTATAATTACCTGTCCAAAATTAGTTTTCTGCCCACAGCTAACTCAAAGACAACTGCAGAGGTTGAAGTAACTAAACTAAAGGTTTCTAAATACCCCTGATGGTAACAAAGGATTTAAAGTATCCCTAATAGGCTGAAAATTGCGTAAAAAACGTGAGAGGGTTAAGATCCAAGGCCTAAAATAAGCCTTTAAAAAAAAAACATTGGCACTCAAAACAAAGGAATATGTGATTAAGTGAGATAATTCCCCTCCATACCTTCTATCACTCCTCCACATGTGCCCCTTCAATTATCATTTACTTTCCTCTTATTCCCTTGTTTATTGGTTTATTTTCCACGCCAAATCCCCCACCCGGTTTCAAGGTCGAAGGGGAGGCATATAGAGATCGTAGCAAGAGAGAGACTTCACTTGCAAGACGTCAGTGTCGATCGATAAGTGAGAGGGGGAGGGTGTGCGCCGTGCCGGCTCTCCTCTCATGAATGAACCGGTCGGCAATACTTTGTCTTTTTCATCCCCAAATACTATTTCCACTTGTTTTATTGCTGGTACATGTTAATATCTTCATATTAAACACAAAATAGACGCATATGAATAAGTAATAACAATATTTATCGAATAATGACGATTTTCGTTGGGAACGGGCCTCAATACGTTCGCATGGCGGGCACTTTAACAAACCAATGGCACACGCTTCCCGGGTTAAAGACCAAAAGATGTATTCAAATTTGAATTTAGGATGAGCAAGTTATTACAAGAACTGACCCCTCTTTTAGCCCTGTCACTCACCAGGGCTACACCTGTGTGCCCCCCACTCTCTCTCTCTCTCTCTCTTTATTTTACCCACCAACTGACTTGGAGGCCAGCCTCCAATTTCTCTTTCACCCAGAAGCTGTGTTTGGAGCTGAACACCTAACTCTTCTCTCTCTCTCTCTCCCATCATATATCGTAACACAACCCCCCACCCCTCACCCAACAACTGGTCCTCCAGGCCATGGACGGTAACGGTAAAGTCAATGATGGCCGTCTTGGCTGACACTTCCGGGGTGTAGGCTGGGTTGGGTAGCTTGGTGGTGATATACAGCATGAACCCCGGCATCACATCACACTCCTTGTCTCCCACTAACACCTAAAGGTATCAACAAAACACAAATTCAATAATAATACATCCGTTCATTCTGGCACCAACAAATAAACACGATATATATTCATATTATCAGCAATCCACCAATTATCTTACAAATAAACCTAATTAATGATACCAATGAAACTATTGAATAATTGTGGTACTCCAAGGATTCGAACCTAGGATACTCATATTAACATATATAACATATATAACATATATAACCATATATAACATATAACATATATAAATTATTGTAATCATATTACGACTAGTATAGTACCATGTCAAACTCCTCGTCTTTCATCACCTGAAAACCAGTATTTAAATTATACAACTTAGACTGCTTTCAACTCAGTGTGTTCAGGCAATTTGACCCTAACATACTTTGAAAATGGCTCACTGTCACTCTTTCAATTTTGGGGGGACACTTGTTGCAGGCAGTTTTGTCAATTGTCACTTTCACTCACATAGGAAAAAAAAAAAAAAAAAAAATCTGAGGACGTTGCCCGCAGGGTACTGGAAAAAACGTCTGGAGACATTACCCGCCATTAAATAGAGAAAAGTAGTACATATGAATCTCACACATTCTGTTACTTGATATATCAGTAACCATACCTTGAGGATTGAGCCAGACTTTATGAAGTTTCGTTCGAGCAGGTTATCGAGGACGGGGTCGAGGTCCTCCTCCACGTCCTCAATCAACATCGGCCGACCCAGAGACAGAGAGTCCTCCAGGTGGGTCCGGAAGTACTTGTGGTTCAATGATGATATCTGAACACAAAATAATGGAATGAAAAAATCATCATCATAAGCTGTTTTCAGGCTATTTACATTTGCATATATAATACATATACATTAAATATCTATGTAGAAATCATTTGTTTGTACTTCTGTGTTAAAATAGGACATAATAGATAATACCTTGTTTTTCGTTTTCTATGGGTTCTTCTGAGGTATTGCACAGAAAGCTTATTTTATAACTGAAACTGACCTGCAGTTCGTTCATGGCCTCCCTGTTCTTGATCCAGATCTTACCCTGGCTCTGGGGATCAATGAGCAGTGGGTAACAGGACGCCTTGCTCACTATCAAGCCGTTTTGGATGCTTAGCTCGTCGTTAGGGAGGCCCTGCAGGTTCCACTCAGACACCTGCAAATATCACAAATCATTTGAGGGTTTTAAAGCTTTATATATACAGTAAATACATACTTAATAGTCATCTATCTACCATACACATAGTTTCCGTAATATACATATAATAATATTAACAATAATATTCGAAATAATCATATTCAATATTGAAACTTTACATTTATATAAATACAAGGAAAATACTGCATTGAAGGACAAGGAGTACTTGGTGATCTAAAGTTAGGAACACATATATCTTTTATGCGAAACGGAAATAAGGAGACAAAATTCAAGACAGCCTGTAACTAGTGTAACTAGAGAGCCGGATTCAAGGTAAATATGATTACAAATATTTGGACGACCGAAGCTTGAAGTAGTTTATGTAGTAGGGATTGGAGAATATGATCTGGGGAATATGACTAGAGTTTACCAATTGAGTAAAATAAGGATAAAATAGCACTGCATACAGAACTGTCTTTCTGTAAGGGTTGGGGTATACAAGATAATGGCTCTGACAAAATCATTACATTAGCGAAACTAGACCTGCACCATTGCAGCTAGTGGAACAAGTTTGGCGAGGGGTTGATATAATTTTTATGTCAACATGCATGCAAAAATCTACTAGAAAGGGCATTTTTTTGTTATAGTTTTTTTCTTCTTATCTATCCTCGCCTTTTGTTGCAACTTACAACAAGTACGAGTTTGACGGAAGTATTGTTACCTCCACCAATGAATTTGGAAGGGGTTATGTTTATGCCTCCGTTTGTCTGTGTGTTTGTCTGTAAACACATCATAAAAAGTTATGAACTGATGTTCACGAAAGTTGGTGGACAGATAGGATATGTGCCAAGGAAGAAGTTATTCCATTTAGGAGAGTGCATACCTCTGCCAGCGTAGGCTGAGCTATGCGCTCTACCTAGTGAGTCTCTGTAGCCTATTACTACATCTACCTTATTTCTCTCGGGATTGAAAATAATAACACAGTAACATTTCCCTACAGTGGCGTTGTCAATGAGCCAGTTGGTAACATCGAGGTCGGTGGTGTATGGGATGCTGCGGGAGTTGAAGAGTGAGCGCCAGTTCTTGGTCATCTTGGTGCGGTACTCCTGGTTGAAGGGGCCCGCGTACGAGAGGAAGGCAGTGGTCAGGAGCACGTCACCCACCAGTCTGGAATATTTAGGAAGTGAGCTATAACGTAAATTTTCTTTCGCTCCCTCTCTTTTTCAATTAACTATTCAACTCCATCAGTGACAGAACTATAAGCTAAGTAAAATGTTATCTCCCTCTTCTCTCTCCTGTAACCATTCAACTAAATCATTGACCACCTGAAATATATTGAACACAGTTTTACAGCTTATGTAGGTGAATACAAGATGCAAACTTGGCTTGAATCCACAAAGGAAAAATGCATCACTATAGGTTTGAGTCCCGGAGGGAAGAAGGAAAACCAAATATTTAGTAGTGGCCCCGGAATCATTGACGATATTCCTTAAACAGTAATGGCACTCTTTGAACCTCAGAGTCAGCTGTTCAAAGTCACCCGCCCCGGAGTGTAAGAGACCAAACATCGTAAGCGTACGCTCATAATCACTTACGGAATCGTCCTTATGATGCAGATGCTCACTACGAAAAAACGTAATTAAAAAAAAAAGAAAAAGAAAAAGATTAGAATTACTAATCTGCTATGCTTCCCATCGTGTGGATGTTGATAGCATGGGCTCGCCCCAAGACGCTGATGCGCCATTCTTCCTTCGCTGACATATCAAGATACCCTAGAAACATCAGAACGAATGGGAAGGGGATGGAAGGGGGGGCCGGAATCGTCAATGATTCCAGGGCCACTACTAAATATTAGGTTTTCCTTCTTCCCTCCGGGACTCAAACCTATAATTTATTAGTGGCCCCTCCATCATTGACGATATGCCAGATATCACAAGTCTGGAGGGGGACATTCGTGACAAATATCAAACCACTAACAAACCAACAATAGGATGTAGCCTATATACAGTATGTATATTTATGTTACTGTAAGATATATATATATATATATATGGTCCCCTCAGTACTGTGTGAGTCTGGAATAAAGCATTATTATTATTATTATTAAACCCAGGTATAGAGCTCTAACTTTTCTTTATTTAGTATAGAAAATACATAAAACTTGTAAAAGAGGTACAGGTAGCGTACTAAAAGATATACCTGTGCACAACAGTTTCTGAAATCATAGGATAGGGATTATAGAAATGTTGCACGACATATACAACTATTTATTATATGTACAAAACAGATCACTTACATGTATACATTTGTAATTGTTATAAATAAAATCTTTGTCTATGTATATTCTCTTATACCATATACACAAATAATCTCCAACTCATGACTATATTTCAAGTTCTTGACTCCTGAGTATCCCTATGATAATGAGTATCACATAAAATATTTGGTTATGCATACAAAATACAAAAACAAAATGTTCACTCTTGACTGTAATTTCAGTCTTAAGCCCGGTTCACACTAACCGTTTTTCCTACCGTTTTACTGTACGTATAAACAATCGTGACGTCAGAGTGACGTCACTTACAGACATGCGGAGTATACGTAGTGTGA
Source organism: Paralithodes platypus (assembly GCA_032716605.1). Taxonomy (NCBI): domain Eukaryota; kingdom Metazoa; phylum Arthropoda; class Malacostraca; order Decapoda; family Lithodidae; genus Paralithodes; species Paralithodes platypus. The sequence goes on along the minus strand of CM064491.1, from coordinate 22,455,771 downwards.
ACCGGGAAGCCATTTACCAAAATACGTACCACTCAAAAAGATGGTTTCGATTCATCTTTTTAGTGTACGCACAAGAAGAACGTATGTTTATTGAACATTGAAGTGAAATGTGTGTAATATTTTTCTGCCAATTTCCATTACATTATAGTTAATATCGCATCACAATATATGCTATATGTATAATTTTAATGGCAAGGCAAATATTAAGGCAGTTTAATATGTTAACCTATTGATCGTGTACCTGGCAGCTGACGCGGCACCACCAAAGTTAACACGTTTTACTGCTTCGCGCGCCTCCAGATAGAGACAATGTATATTCCTACAGTGCATTCATTCGACATATATCGACAGGCCCCGCCCGCTTCCACCAGCGCCGTAGACGAAGTAGAGCTTATCATACCGCAATCTCGGACAAGTCACTTGTCACCTTACCACGGAGCTGATAAGAGCTCCAAGTAAAATTAATTATAGGATGTAAGAGCACTTTAATACATGCATATTTGCAGTTATTCTTTACTATACAATATTACCATATACCATTGTACAGAAAAGTAAACTCCATTACCATTGTTACCTCGTCTACTTGGGCAGAGCAGAGGTAGACATTTTTAAGCTAGGCTTAGCGAGCGACTGCGTTTGGGTGTATAGGGTACGGTACCGTAATGCCTCCCCCTCCCTTGTCTGTGTACCTCAGTCTCCCTCCCTCCCTCTCTCTCTCATAGTGTGAAGTGATCAAGTTGTCAATTGATCCAAGTATGGGTGAAAGCCGTTGCTGGTAAACTGGTGAATGAAAGATTCCTTCAATCTTCCTGCCTTGAGTTCTGATCTTGTTAATCAATGGCTGTGAAACTTGTGTTGCCTCAGAGGTTTTCTTCACCACCACATCAACTGGCTCAGTTTTCTCCTTATCAAAATACTTGAATACATTTAATACAATATTCCTGGCTTGATTGACAAGTCGGGGAGAACCAGCAGGTCTGCCAGGGGTATGGGCAGGAGGCGCCATCTTCCCCCTTCAGAAGACGGGAGGGAACTGAACTGACGTTTGAATGACAGCGCATTGACAGTTGAGAGAGAAGACATCGGTGTTGCCAATGTAGCTACCTTACCGCTAGATCTATGTGATTGAGGGAGGCAAAAGGCATTACTGCCTATAGCGAGTGCCTCCCCCATAGTTGAAAGAGTGACAGGGCCAAAATCAAGGGACGTTCGAGCCAAAATGCCTGGACACACGGAGTTTGAAGCAATTTAAGTCATAGGAAGAGGGAAAGACTGATTCTGGGAGAGAATTCCAGAGCTCAGCTGTTGAGTAGAAGAAAGTTTGAGAGTAACGTTTCACTCTTGGGTTGGAGAGTTGCACAGAGTAGGGGTGGGATTGAGTTGCAAGACGGGTACCAAGTGCCCTACGTAAAGGAGGTGGTATGCACTGGGATAGCTCTGAGGAACACTGATTATTATAGTAGCGATAGAATAGCGAGAGAGATGCAACATTGCGGCGGAGAGAGAGAGACTGCAGAGAGTTTGTGAGTGGACGGGAGTTAATGATACGAAAGGCCTTCCTTTCAACTTTGTCTAGGAGAGCGGTGTGAGAGGAACCTCCCCACACATGTGAACAATACTCAATACAAGGGCGCACTATGCCCCTGTACAGAGCAAGAAGCTGTGCAGGGGAAAAGAACCCCCTAAGGCGATTGAGCACACCCAGCTTCTGGGAGGCTGCCTTAGCAAGACTGGTAATATGGTCCTTCCAAATGAGAGCAGAAGAAAAAGAGACACCAAGAATATTGAGAGAAGATGAAGGGTTGATTTTTGTATTGTTGAAGAATTAGGGATAGTCCGCTGGGAGATCCTGACTGGTAGATAGATGGAGAAATTGCGTTTTGGAAGCATTAAAGTTAACAAGGTTTTCTCTGCCTCAATTGGAAATAGTATTTAGATCAGAATTTAAGAGTTCTATGGCTTCATTACATTTGTCGTTGAGGAATTGCTGGCTGGGGTGTTCTGAAAAACTAATGGAGTAGTGTAAGGTTGACTCGTCTGCGTATGAATGGATGGGAATTAATGTACAGTTAAGGAGATCATTTATAAAAATTAGAAAGAGAATAGGAGATAGGACAGAGCCCTGAGAAACACTGGAGTTTATAGGGTGAGGAAGTGAACAATGGCCGTCCACAACCGCGGCTATGGAACGGCTGGAAAGGAAATTAGAGACAAAGGCACAGATGGAGGGATAGAAACCGAAGGAGGGTAGTTTAGAAATTAAAGATTTATGCCAGACTCTATCGAAGGCTTTTGATATGTCTAGTGCAATAGAAAAAGTCTCACCGAAGTCCCGAAAGGAGGATGACAAAGAGTTAGTAAGATATGAAAGAAGATCACCAGTAGAGCGACCCTTAAGGAAGCCATACTGGCGATCTGAGAGTAGATTATGATAAGAGAAATGCTTAAGAAATTTGGAAGCAAGAATAGTTTCAAAAACATTAGAAAGACAAGAGATGAGAGCAATTGGACGATAGTTGGAGGGTTGAGAGCGGTCACCCTTCTTTGGGACAGGTTGAATGTGAGCAAACTTCCAGCATGAAGGGAAGACGTTAGAGGATAGACAGAGACGAAAGAGTTTGCCTAGGCAGGGAGTCAGCACGGAAGCAGTTTTTTTACTTGAACAAGGGAATGGAGCTGTTAAAGACAGGCTCCAGTCTTAACATTTCTTTCTCACTCGTTGATGTAGAAAGGTAGATGGCTTTGTAGGCCATTTTTAATAATTTAAATTGATAAATAAATATTGACTTGATCTAGTGGCAATATTTTACACCTAGCAATAAGAATGCTGGCTATACTCCAAATCTTTTAGCACATGTTATCAATATTAGAGTAATATTCTAGCAATATTAGGTAGGCATTTACTAGTTTGTATTCTTCTAGTTACTTCTGCAAACAGATTAAATAATATTTTTGTGCTGATTTGGTAACCCTGTTGGACACCTCGCACAGTCATGCCAGCCGTATGATAACGGTTGGGGAAGTGGGCGGGGCCTGTCGATATATGTCGAATGAATGCACTGTAGTTAATATGCATTGAATTACGGTGGTGGTTCATCTTCGTTCCAAATAAAGAAAACAAAAAACAAGAAAGATGTTTCTCAGTCCATATTGACGATCGTCTAGTAGGTGTTTACCGTACGCCAGAGAAGTACATGCCCCAGTCCAGAGTCTGGCTCACGCTCTGGAATGTGGTACGCATTTCATTTCAACTTCCCTACTCCACGTCCGTTTTTTGTATGTGACGTCACAGGCCCAAAAACGGATCCCCAACAGACGGCTAGTGTGAACCGGGCTTTAGAGTAAACCTTTAGGATCATGAATATCACAGTGCATATACGCACTAACCACGTCCGACGGGGCTGAGGGTCTTAGCTATCACATGCCCCCCCCCCTATCATTGCACTGTATATGGATATATAAATACTGCATGTGTATAAGATGATCCTATGTTCCTCTTGTACCCATGTTTATTAGTGAACAATCTCTAATACTCTAATAGTACAGTACTCTCGCCATATTCTATCTATCTATCTATCTATTGCCTGACGCCGTGATCCCCGAAGGGGTGGCCACGAACGAACCGCCCCCATGCACCTCTGTCCCCAGTCAGTCGACGCACCTCCCCCCAACCAGCACCACCTTCGTTCATGTACTTCCTCACTCCATCCTTCCACCTCATATTCGGTCTACCTCTCCCCCTCTGTCCCTCCACCTCGCTCTCGTACACCCTCTTAGTCATTCTCTCGCTTTCCATACGTTCCATATGGCCGAACCATCTCAAGTTGTTCCTTTTCACACTTTCCAGCACATCTACCTCCACACCACACCTCCTTCTTACTTCCTCATTAGTCTGTCTATCCCTCCATGTAACTCCGCACGCACTCCTTAAGTAATTCATTTCCACTGCTCTCACTCTTGGTCTGAGTCTCTCAACCAACGTCCATGCTTCGCTTCCGTAAGTCAGTGTCGGGATTACCACACTGTCATGCAAGGACTTCTTCACTTCCATACTGACCACCCTATTTCTTGTTACTGCTTTTAGCGTTCCTACAACCCTCTTCCCCTGTTGTACCCTCTCCCGCACCTCTTCATCCATAGTCCCATCTTTACTCAACACACTGCCCAGATACTTAAAAGAGTTGACGATCTCCATAGCCTGACCGTTCAGCTTCACCTCACACTCTGTGACTTCACCCCTTTCGAAGACCATAACCTTGCTCTTCCCCGTATTTACCTTCAAATTCCGTTTTTCGCACACTGTTCCAAACTCATTTACCAGACCCTGCAACTCCCATTCATTATCACTCATCAGAACTGTATCATCCGCAAACAGCAGTATAGGTAGCTTCCACTCAATTCCCTCCCTTTTCAGCGATACACCAACATCCACTGCTCTTGATAGTATTTCTTTCATAACTCCATCCATATATACAGTAAACAACCACGGGGACATCACACACCCCTGTTTCAAACCAACATTCAGGTCAAAGAACTCGCTCTGCTCACTCTCCACACGTACTGCCGCCTTTGCACCCTCATACATGCTCTTCACTGCTTTCAGCAACTTGCCCTCTACTCCGTATATTCTAAGTACTTTCCACAAACCTTCTCTATCCACTCTGTCATAGGCCTTCTCCAAGTCCATAAAGGCAACATACACCTTTTGTTTCTTCTCCAGATACTTCTCCACAACACAATTCAGGGTAAAAATCTGATCTACACATCCTCTTCCCTTCCTAAAACCTCCCTGCTCGTCGCCTATCCATTTCTCCGTTCTCACTCTCACTCTCTCAATCACTACCCTACTGTATACCTTCCCTACTACGCTTAGAAGACATATTCCTCGGTGGTTACCACACACTCCTCTTTCCCCTTTGCCCTTATATAGGGGGACTATTATGCCAGTCTCGCCATATTGTTGTCATATATTTGTTAAATATATCTATCTGTAGATTCATTTATATCCATTTTTTTTACTTTTGATTTGTTTTGTGTACTTCGAGTAATACTAGGTGCCTTAAGGAGAGTTACTCTCAAAAGGCAAAGCCAGATAATATTATTTTCTCTTGTAACATAAATCTATTGTAATTATCCACAGGCTAAATAAAATAATCTGAATAAAACAAAAATGAATGTAAGGGAAACTGGCCACTTTCTTATATCATGAGCACGCCCAACGGTTCCTGGGTTACTCTCATGGATCAAATCGACTAGAAAAGCTGCTAAGTGCCGCTTTGTAAGACGTTTACCGGTCTGATTCACCCATAGAGCTCCCGGTTGGTTAGGCCGGGACACTTCGATATAGGTCATTAAAGATTTCACCGGACATAATTTATGGTGAGAATCTCCTCTATTGAGCGCCGGAACCTCAGACTCAGTACAAATTTGCTCATTGTGCTCGTTCTTTGCGATAAAGGTAGGTGACGGCCCAATTTGCACACTGACATTGCGCCGGGCAAACCTTAGACAATTAGGTTTGTTGCTCATCGCCGCCAGCTCAGATACCTGGTTTCCTGTAGCCAAGGCCATAAGGAACACAGCCTTCTTTAAGATCAAATCAAAAGCAGGATTGTGACTATATTTCTGAGAATTAAGTATCGACAAGGCTTTGTCAAGTGACCAGGTAGGCATGAGCTGGCGTGGTGGTGGGCGAAGCTTGAAACATGCACGCATGAAACCCTTCTCCACCGCTTGTGGTACTGAGAGTAGAGTTAAATAGAAAAATGGCACTCTGATAGCGGTTATGTGATTCTTTAGTGTAATTACTGACAAGCCTTATGTTCAAATAGATAGGTATTGATAGATAAGGTATTTGAAAATTAAAGACACCGATGCATCAGTCTGGTCAGTTTTCACTATCCAAGTAGTAAAGGCTTTCCAGTGAGATTGGTACTGACATCTAGTGGAAAGAGTGTACTGATTGATCAATTTATCAGTCACGCTTTCCCCATTTAGGGCTAACCATTTGTGCCCTTTGAATGTCCACAAGGCAAAAGTCAGCGAGGTCTTTAGGTTGCCAATCGCCTCTAAGTGGAATTACGAGATCGGGAGCGACACCGGGTTCTCGCACCACGTCTTCAACTGGGAGTACCACACCTGAGCCGGCCACAGGGGCGCGATCTTTGAGACTATTCCCTGATAATCCCGTAGTTTGTGAACTACTTGACACATGAGTGAAGCGTCTGGTGTTGGAAACAGATAAATGGAATTCCACCTGTTCCAGCCTGTCAGCATTGACAAGCAACCAGACGCATTGTCTGGTCCTCCCGCCTGGGTTGTCGCCCGTCGCGTGAGGAAGAGAGGGAGTCTGTGATTCTCCACTGATGCGAACAAGTCCACTTGTGGACGGTATGGCTCTGCAATCATCTTTTGAAAGACGGTTTGCTTGAGCGCCCATTCTACTATTGTGCTCTGTCGCCGTGACAGAACATCTGCCCATACGTTGGCCACGCCTGGCAGATAAGATGCGTGAAGATAAATGTTTAGCTTGTTCGCCAACACAAATATCCTTTCTGACAACTCTGGCAACACTCGAGACCTCGTTGACCCTTGCTTCTGAATGCATGTTACTGTATTCAGATTCTCCATTTGAAAGGCTATTGATTTCTTCATTAGAGTTGAACCGTGAGCCTAAAGGAAAAATAAGGGAACTAGTAACTCTTTTGCATTGATGTGAAACTCCTTGAACCGGGACCAAAGACCCTGACCATGGTGTCTGAGGTTTCACTGATAACCCAAACCCAGTGTCCCTGAAGCATCGGTATCTACCCATACTGTAGAAAGGAGGAGAAGTCCACGTCATAATTGAATGCAATGTTTCTGGCCTTGCCCATACCGTTAGTAAGTTGTGGATTAACTTAGGGATTTGCCATGACTTGTCCGCCGGCAAAAGCGGAAAATGTCTGTTTCCCTCCAAGATTAACCTCTTTACTTTCAACCGGCCCAACTGTACAGTAAGTTGAATCCAGTTGAGAGAGCCGATGAGAGACTCCCACACCTTCCTCGTGGTAGTCAGACTGTGAAGAAAATGAAACGGTTTCTTGCGAAACCTGTTCCGATTGTCCACACTCAGACGTTGTGCGTTGTGTCCCACAGCAGCCCTACCCACTGAATTACCCTTGTCGGGATAATATTCGACTTTGCCAAGTTGATATTGAAACCCAGGGATTTGACATGGTCTAGAAAAGTATTGACATATTTGAGGCATTGCATCTCAAATTCTGCTACCACCAGCCAGTCGTCTAGGTACCACATGATCGTGATCCCTTGCCGTAATAGTGGTAACAGAGCCTGTCAGATTAATTTTGTGAAAACTCTCGGTGCCAGGTTCAGGCCGAAAGGCATCCGTTGAAAGATATAAGTCTGATGCCTGATCCTCATGGTGAGGAATTTTTGGAACCTTTTGTTTACCGGGACATGCCAATAGGTTTCCGTCAGGTCTAACGAACACATCCAACCTTGCGGTGGAAGTGTTAACCTGATCTGATTCACAGTGAGCATCCTGAACGATGGGTTGTGAATATGGCGATTCAGTTGAGATAAGTCTACGACCGGCCTCATCTGAGAGCTGTCCCTCTTTGGCACGAGAAAAAGTCTGGACGTGTATTGAAAAAGTCTGGACGTGAAAAAGTCTGGAAAAGTCTGGACGTGGATTGACCGGGACAATGATATGCTTGGTTATCATTTCTTGGACTAGTGACTCCACCTCTAAAGAAACAATGTTGACTTCTAAAGGTTGACGTAAACGAGGTCGCCGGAGCCACCGCCAAGTGATGACCTTGCGTACCACTGTCCGTGACCAAGTTTGCCGGGGCCAAGCCCGGTAACACGTCCGGAATTCTCCAGTCATGCAACTGGACTTGTCCGGCAGAACTACACTCGAATCCAACTCGCCCTTCAGGGGCCCTGGGAGCGAGAGAGTTTTGTGGTGAACTAGTTTTTTTTATTGGTATGTGGTGGAGGTAGACGGCTGGCTGGAGGTAGGGGGCCGTGACTCCTGTCCTGACTTACCCTTGGACTGAAACTTGTACTACTTCCCAGATCCTTTACCTTGTGGCTTACTTTTGGTAGAGCTACTGCTTCCTGGTGCGGAAGGGTTCTTAAAGGATGGAAAAACTTAGTCCCACTTGGGTGACTCTTCTTACCAAAATTGGGCTTATGAAATTTAGAAGACTCCTTCCGCGGTGCAGAGGTAGTCTGTCGTGAAGAATCTAAGAGGCTAAATACAGTTCGCCAAGTCTCCTGACATACAGGGTTTGGAGTTAGAACTGATGACAAAACTACCCGATGCCCAATATCTTCAGGCAACTTTTTGACCAGATACACTCTTAAGTCTTGCCTTGCTCGGACTGCCTCCTAGAACGCAACCCGAATGACGCCAAGCATTTGGACTGAATTCTGGAGAATAAGTCACCGGGTGAGAGATAGGGCTTTAGTAGCTTGTGTATCAGTTACCGCCTCAGTCGTCCGAATTAGTGATTCGGCAATCTGACGACTGACGAGGAATCGAGACAAAAGCATCCAAGCTTTCTGCCATAATTTGAAATCCTTGTCTAGCTGAGTAGGCGTGGGACTCAAAAAAGGTTCATGAATTTCCCATAGAGACAATTTTGGAGCACTAAGGAAATCAAGTACAGACTTAGGAATGCCCCCGGCCATTGCTATGGGCAGGGAAAACCAGCTGTGTTGCTCTTGGGGTATTTGGGGGGTTGACTTACTAGTAATTGTACAAGCAAAATTTTGAGCATCCGCCTCCCACTCGAGCCACGGACCCGTGCCTACCTCCCCAATCTGCAGTACCGGATTATTGGACTGATCTCTAGTAGGCTGGGCGTCTAACTCAGGTGTTAGACTTAACAAGTGACTTTACATCATTAAAGCCATCTAGTTTCGACCAGTCGGAATTCAATCTTGCAGATGAGGTCGGTGGCAAAGCAGGGGTAGATGCATAAAGGAAGTAATCAGGGGCATATAAATTTGGAATAGCCTTAATGGTTACATTTAAAATTTCTCCAGACATATTTTTAGCTCTCAACTTTTTACTCTCACTCACCTGAATGCACCAGTGATCAGGTACCGGAGTTTACCCAGAGACCGTCGGCTGTGCGACCTGAGGGTTGAAGGCTATTATGTCTACACAAGACCTATCCCGGCCTTTTCTGAGAGGGAGTTTCTCTAAGGGTGGAGGAATTATGTCAGTGACGACGCGTACATTAGAAGTCGTCAAAGTTGACGTCAAAGGAGTCAAACTAGTAGTAACCGGAGAGGGAGGATGAGACTGTCTAGTTGAAACCTGAAGCGAACCCAAAGGTCTAGCAACCGGAGATGGCGTGGGAGACTCTGACACCGATCTACTCTCATTGAAATTACACATCATCTTATCAAAACAGTTTTGTAAATCCCCTCTAGTTACAGTCATAATCTCTAGTGTTATCCATTGACACAATAGACTCAATATCAGAATGACCTGATGAAGCTATTTTTTGGCCAGATTCCAAACGTTCTGAGACATCATCTAGAATTGATTGGCACTTCATTGACTCGACCGACCTCACCTCCAGCGACCGGGCTGAGGGGAGTCGAACCTCCTCAGTCCGGACGGCGGGTTCCAGTACATCACATGCAAACTCTTCCCATTCCAAATTCGGGATCGAGAATGGCACTTGAGCTTCACTAGAAGATTGTTGCACATTGTCACTATCATGTTCTTCCAAGAGAGCAGACACTCGGCTTTGAGGCGCATTCTGAGTCTCACTAATGATATTAGGGTAGCCTTTATACTGTTCCGCCAACACACACGAGACCGAGGCGCACTGGGACCCTGAGGCGTATGGTTTCTGTGAATCACATAATTATGAACTATGCCTTATAGACGGCGATACATGTCGGTTGCTGGCTAAAGTCACTTAAACTGTCCCTCGTCGGTATCTCTCCTACTCTAGTGACCGCCTTAGACCAGCCAGATTGCATGTTTGGCCCAGTCAAAACAGGTCTAGGGAGAGCAGGTAGATGCCAGTACAGGTGATTGCCTATACCATGCACTCGACGTCGCCGTACGGGATGTTGAAACCCTTTTCTCACCGGGTCTTGAAACCCTTTTCCCACCAGAAGTCTCTGTTTCTGGTGTCACCTTTTCTGGGGTTACCTTCCTCATGTTTGCAGCCGGCGGAACTGGCTGACAAGAATATTGGCGAGAAGTTGATTGGCGTAAGGGGGACTGCGACCTAGATCTGGTCCTCCCTTCTTGCTGATATGCCGAATCCGGCGTCGGCCGTTTCGACTGCCGGCAGGGGGGGGGGGGGGGGGGAGAGGGATAACCTTGGTGGCTGTGTCTTCATCAAAGGATTCTTCTATACATATTGTTTCTTTGGAAATGACTTTAGTTGCTTTCTTTTTGTGTGTTCCAGAACGAATAGAAGACTTTACACTAGGAGATTTAATAATGAGGAGTTCCCACAGTGCCTGATCATCGCATTGAAGTGCCTTATGGACCACATCCTTCGTTAGTTATTGAAACTGGTTTTAATCTCTTAAAGTATCACTTGACATGCCGGCTCCTTGTGCGTAATTAACCCAGCACGGAGCTTAGTGCACACGCTACATTTCCTCGTTAGCCACTGACCACAGGAACTATCGAGACAAGTAACACATCGAACGCATAGCTTGTGTCCGGTGACAGGAAGGGAGTTACAAAGCGGTGTAGCACACAAAGTTACGAATTCCATGATGAAAATTATATTCCCCGCCGGGTATCGGCCCCCAGTCCAGAGGTCCTTGCCGAGGAGAATGTGTGGGATCTGGAAAAGAAATTTCCAAGAATCAATGCTCATAAGAATATCCTGAGACATTTACACATACCGTTACCTCAAATACGCAAGAAAAATAGAGATAGAGATCACCACTATTCTAAGTTTCCAGTGTACCCTTCTGGAAAAAACTCACTGTGTTTTTTTCCCTTGAAGGAATTAAGACTACTTATCCATGAAAATGCCTATCAACAGCCTATACTTAGTTACCATCCCGCTGGGATGGATCATAGTTATCAATGACTCTTCTGCCGCGATGACGGATTAGAAGTCTGCCCCGCCACGTGAGGAATAATGAATAGTATAGGCGAGTCATTCCGGCTGCGCCAGAATCCCTTAGGAAGCCTTTCCCTTCCGCCGGGAGTTCATTCTGGGTCAAGACCATGAACGGGTAAATTGGATCTGAGCTACACTAGACCGCCGCTAGTGGGGAGTCCGACGGGGCAGATCTAGACTACCTTCCGCCGGAAAAGCAGATCCTAACCTTTGTGTTTTCCAACTCATCTGCAACGGGTTCGCAAAACACACACATATATAAACATCGTCAGAACGTCTACCGACACCTTCAATTCCAGAGACTAACATATTATCTTGAAAGAGAAGGTCACATATTATGGCTTAAAATTATTATAACAATAATAATAAAGTCCATCCTAACCATAAAATAAACCCCTACACAGAGGCTGGCCACGTGGCCTAGGGCAAGATAATCGCAGATTCGTCGACACTCTTACCTCCAGGAAGACATGCCAGCATCCACCACCATCACGATGACAGGAACGTAGGGAAAAAGACGACGCAGAAACCTACAGAAGGCTCTCCACTAAGTGAAGCCACCCTTAACCCTCCAGCCCCGGCTATGTATTATATATATATTACCCGAAACCCGGGTGTTTTGGCCGAAAAACGTCTAGGCTAGGCTACCGTATATTTGTTAATCCGACTGCTTCCCGCATTCCCGTGCATCCCCAAGCGTAGCTGTGTTATTTACCTGTAGAATGGCATTAAGTAGAGCTCTCTAAGTCAACTGGTTGAGTTGTGATGATGATTTCATTGGAGATAACTTTATGGCCAAAACAGCCACTTTACACTACTTTTCGATACTTAACAACAACATACAGGCACACACGAACAAGCGACGCTCTCCTTCTTGTGGCCAGAGATGCGGGGCGTCGGTCCAGCCGGCTGTTGTTTACATGCGTCGGACCGACGCCTCGCACACGAAGCTCACAGGCTTTCAACCACTGGGTGTTCAAGAGCCCTTCCGGGTACCTGTTATATGCTTTTTTATGGGCGTTCAAGAGCCCTTCCGTGGTGAGAGGGTTAAACTATAGGTTCTGCCGATGAATAAAAAAACACGCTTAACCCACCAAAAAGGTAGCCGAAAAGCGTGAGACTCTCCACTAAGTGAAGCCACCCTTAAACTATAGGTTCTGCCGATAAAGCAAAAAACACGCTTAACCCACCAAAAAGGTAACCAAAAAGCGTGGCTTTGGTAATAAAAGCCTCAAACAATACTAGCTAGGCAAAAATTAGAGCAACAATAACAACAAATAAATGACGGCCTCGATCATAGGGGAACCGAGGGGACGCCAACACCTAAGCACCCTTAAATACCACACTCCTGGGGGTCGTGCCAATCGGAATGCCCGACCTATCTAGTCTAAACCTATTCTAAAACATCTCAGATAATACAAATGAGCAAAAGACTCGCTATCTCAGACCGAAGAATGTAGAATGCGTAGAGGTTGGGACCACACGTCTGTCGGCAACGAGCCCCGGAGTGAGAATGAAGAATGGCGCATCAGCGTCTTGGGGCTAACCCACGCTATCAACATCCACACGATGGGAAGCATAGCAGATTAATAGTTCTAATCTTGTTCTTTTTATTATTTTTTATTTACGTTTTTTCGTAGTGAGCATCCGCATCATAAGGACGATTCCGTAAGTGATTAGAAGCGTACGCTTACGATGTTTGGTCTCTTACACTCCGGGGCGGGTGATTTGTACAGCTGACTCTGGAGTTCAAAGAGTGCCATTACTGTTTAAGGCATATCGTCATTGATGGGGGACCACTAATAAATATATAATTTTAATTTATTCTTTATTAAGGGGGAGGTTGTTGCTTTCCCTCCTTCATATTTAGTCTCATTAGCTTTGAGATTTTAAGACGTTTGTTCCATTAGTTTTGCTATTTTAAAAGATTTCACATTATTTGCTTGTCAATATAAAGACCATTCGTGCTATATTGGTGTTGATTGTTTCCTGGCGAGCAAAAGCGAGCCTGTAATTTTAGGAGGAACCGGCCTTTGGCCAGGATATTTTTTACTGAAAAATGTACGAATTTATCTCGAAGGGGGGTCTAGGGGGTGTTTTTTAAAGTTTGATGGAGGTCTAGCGAGGAAACCAAAAGATTACATAAATATATAATTAGACCAAACAATATCCACTACCCCCTTGAATGGTAGTCACTTCCAGTATAGAGCTTTTCTGATTTTGTCTAGCATGTTTCTCACATCGTTTTTAGAGTTTCTCTCTCTAGCGATTTTTCGTTTATTATTTCCACTAAATGTTTATTTAACTCAATTAACAACTCAACCTTTGTGTGATTATAGTCTTTTATCATGCTAGGAGAGACTTTAAGCACACATATATGTTGAGACTTTAATTTATGAAGTCCTTGCTAAGTTTAATTTTTTCCAGCCTTACATTTGTAGGGATATGATTAAAAATGCTCTCTTTAAATATAAAAATATCAGACAATATATATTCCCTCCAACCAGACAACCAAAAGATAAAATTTCGTATCTAGCTTACTGGCAGACTGGAACATCTACTAATGACCTCAATTCCCAAATTCAACCTACCTGCCAAGTTGCTGCCTGAGTGACTTGCTCTGCTTGGTCCAACGCACTTTCTCCCCGGCCAGACCATTGATGAGAGTGGCTGCAGCTTGCATCTTGCGGCGACACACATTGGCGGCGTCGATCAATTTTTGTTTTTCAGCAAGAGCGGCCTGGTACTGTCCTCTCACCACATCCAACTCCCGCTGCTTGTCGTCCAACACTGCTTGAGCTCGTTCAAGATCTCCCATGGCCAGCCGCAGCCTAGCCTCTTGCAGTGCCAGGTTTGCCTGTCAATGGAATCATGCAATAAATATTAAGGTACTGGTACTTGATAATTTCATATTATGTTTATGATCATTATATTATAAATGTAGCCCTCTACAAATAAATACCCTCTTAACTCTTAAACTGCGGCAAAGCCTCACGTGAGGGTCTGTTGCCGGACTGCGGGAAACCTCGCGGAATGCACACTATTCAAACCTGCACAAATATCTGTGCCAATGCTTGGAATCATCTCAAAACTGAGTGGTATTTAAGCCTGCATGGCATCTCTCCATACCACCCCCTCCCTCTACTACATCTTCCTACATTCCCCTCCTGATGTGGTCCTGATGTGGCGGCGTCAACGCTGTGGGATCACCTCCCGGAGCTGCCAACGGTGGATGGCTGCCGATCCTCCAACGAGCAGTGGAGGACAGCCGGCTGCCGGCCGCGGGGAGCAGTCTTCGGGAGCCAAACCGTCACACCTATTCACTGCCCCCTCCCTGGGGGCACGGGTCCTTGGAGCGGCTTCGGTTGTGCAGGGCAATTTCCACACCTCTCACACCACTCACACACATTACACAATTTCTCCTACACTGAGAAATAACTCTCCGGCTGTCATTTCTCGAAGACTTCTTCTAGCCGGAGACATTGAGAGCAACCCAGGACCCACCTACATATACATATGTCCAACTTGCTCAAAACCCATTACTTCGAGTCGCCACACTAAGGGTTCAGTTTCCTGCAATTCATGTTGAAACTGGACCCATTTCACCTGCACAACACTTGCCCCAAGAAACACTACTCGAACACCTGGACCTGTTCCTCATGCCCCTCCCTCTCCCAGTCAAATCCCTCCCCTAAAACCCATCCACCTCTCCTCCCCATACCATCCACATCCTCAACTCAACACACCACACCCCAACCTAATCCATTCTCACCCTCATCTCCTGCACTCCAATCCCCATCCCCACCACCACCTCACCCATCCCAACCCTACCCACCCTCACCCCCACCCCATCCTTGTGCAGCAGCACCCAACATACATCGTTCACATAACATTAACATTTTCCAATTAAACATAGATGGCATCAACACAAAGAAACACAAACTCTCACACTTCATCAAACAACACAACATACACATTGCCATCTTACAAGAAACGAAACTCCGCACAACACAAAAAACACCTACATTTCATGATTTCACCACCATTAGACAAGACTGGGCCGTCGGCGGCGGCGGTGGACTCATCATCCTGGTACACAAAGAAATATCACACATAGTCACCAGTGTACATACCAAATCCCTCCTCCCCCCAAATGATAACACAACAGAAATACAATCAATTAAAATACGCACTGGCAAAAACTCCACCATAACCATCATAAACACATACATCCCTCCCCAAACATCCCCTACAGTACCAAATGAATACAGACCACACTTACAACAGATCACAAACACCCCATACATCATCCTGGGTGGCGACTTCAACGCAAAGACGTCGGCCTGGTTTGTCGACAACCCCGACATAGACAGAGGGCTGGTACTTCAACACCAAACAGATAACCTTATTATCCTTAACGACATCCATCAACATACCCATATTCACCACCAAGCCCTCTATAACCCATCGTCTCCATACATCACCTTCTGCTCCCCAGAACTCGCCCCCACAACATCCTGGAGGGTGGTTAAAACCTTAGGCTCTGACCACCTTCCGATCATTATCACCACCAAAACCAGACTCACCCCAGCTAGCCACAAACACTCGTACACCAATCATAAAAGAGCTAACTGGGAAGCATTCACAAATGAGACAGAACATCACTTCACAACTCTAAATAGCATACCCATCACTAACATCAACAATGCTGTAGACATACTCAATAAAACCATCCAAAATGCTGACAAGAAACTCATTCCAAGAGGTAACAGAAAAAGACACAACCCCAACTTCACACCAGAAATTCAAAAACTCATCAGACAATGCAACATTCTGAAACACTCCCCACCACCCCACACACAAGACATCACACAACAAATCCAAGCACTCAACACCCAGACTAACAACAAAATACAAGAACAAAAACTAAATTGGAATAACTTCCTACAAACACTTGATCACAAAACAAACCCCAAAAAACTCTACAAAACACTAAACAGCATCACACTTTCCAACAGCAACACAATACAATCACATGCTGCAATCACAACAGACTCTACTCCTTCATGTAAAAAACAAGCAAACACTGTCATCAATCACTTCTCACGTGTCAGCCACCTAAAACCCCACAAAGACAACCGACGTGTCATCCGACGTAAGAGACAATTCCCCACAGACCCTGACTATACACCCTTCACCAATCACCAGACAAAGCACATCATCAACAATCTCAAGCACTCACCCGCCTGTGGCCTAGACATCATAACCAACATACACCTCAGACCACAAGGCATACTAGCACTCACTAACATATCAAACTACAGTTATTCACACAACACAATACCAGACATCTGGAAGCATGGTATCATCATTACATTCTCCAAACCCAACAAAGACCCCCACTACCCTCCTCACACCGCCCCATCACACTCCTTTGTACCCCTTCCAAAGTCATGGAACGCCTTGTACTACAACTAATTACACCCGACCTACCCCTAGCTCCAACACAACATGGCTTCAGGCCACTGCACTCAACAAACACTCTTCTCACAGACCTTACACAAAGAGCTTTTGACGGCATCAAATCAGCTAGACCACCACACAGATCACTACTAGCCACACTCGACATTAGTAAAGCCTTCGATGCCATCCCCCGCCACAACCTAACAAACAAAATCTACAACACAAACATGCTCAACAACACAAAAAGGTGGCTGGCCAACTTCCTAGCAGGCAGATGTGCACACGTATCTTTTGCCGGTCAGTCATCTAGCATCAGAAACTTTCCAAACGGAGTCCCACAAGGATCCGTCCTATCGCCCGCACTCTTCAATCTGTACATGCACGACATAACTATACCCAATACACCCCAAATAAACTTAGCCTCCTATGCAGACGACATAACACTCACATGCACACAACATGACCCAAACACAGCAACAGATCTCCTTCAACCCTACCTCAACACACTACATGGCTGGTGTACTACAAACAGACTTAATCTAGCCCCAGCCAAATCCACCGCAACCCTGCTCACAAGCTAGACAGAAGAACAGGAATACATCCCTCAACTCACCATAAACAACACACCCCTAACACATACACACTCACCCAAAATCCTAGGAGTAACAATATGATACTCATATGACATTCAAACAGCACACCGCAAACACGAAAAAGAAACTGACACCCAGACTTAACGCCCTCAGGTCACTTGCTCACACAAAATTCGGACAACAAAGACACCACCACTACAGTTTATAAACAATACATAAGATCAGTGATGGAATACGCAAGCCCAGCCTGGGCTTCTAACCTAGCTGAAACACATCATAAGACCTTACAGACTATTCAAAACAAAGCCCTAAAAATCATTACAGGCTGCACGGCTACTACACCCACAGATCACCTTCATCAAGAAACCAAAATCCTCAAAGTCAAAGACCATCTGATCATGAGAGGCACTCAATTCCTGGCAGCAGCCTCCACAAACCAAAACCACCCATTACACTACAAGGCAACACACCCACAGACACCAAGAAATATCAAAACAACACCCAGCACACGGTATCACACACAAATACTGTCCTCTCTCCCTCCCTGCCCACCTCAAACCAACTTCCAGAAGCACATCCATACTCATATCTCTCACCGATCCATCCACTCACTCATAGACAACACGCAGCTGTAAGCACGCCCTCCCGAAATCCATCCTTCCGAATCCTCCCTTCCTCGCGAGTACAGAGTCTACCTGGCCAAGTTGAGATGCGAACACCATCCAGCTCTTCTGAGCTATCAGAAAAGACTGGATGACTCCGTCGTCAACACCTGCCCGGGATGTAACACAGCACCCCATACCTTCAAACACATCATAGAAGACTATATTTCACACAACCACTTATGCCAACAACACAATCTACACTCTGTGGGAAAGCCCAATTGTGGCCATGGCCTTCCTCAGGGACTCGGGGCTGTTCGGACAGGCAGCTTAGGGAACAACAACAACAACAACATCCCCCTCCCTCCCTATACTACCTTTCCCCATCCTTCTACTACCCCACCTCCTCTCATCCCCCTCCTTCTACTTCCTCCCCCTCTACCACATCTAACTACATCCCCATCCCTCTACTCCCACCCCCTCTCTCGCACACACACTGTGCCACTGTGCAAGACGTGAGTGTGACTCGGTGTCTGTTTCTCTTAATAAATCTTTTCAACACCTAATATGTGGGTGGTTATTTTTCATATATGGCTTGTGCTTGACGCCTATGCACATGTGGCGCAATAATATTAGTTTATATTATGGTAGATAAGTGAGAGAGTGTCAGTCGGCAGTACTTCCTCCTTCCTTCCTCCGTCTTCCACCAGAAGCAGGTTCGTTTCTTGAATTGAATAAATATTCTTTCACATGACATCTGGGTGGTCATTCTTCACATGTAGGCCTATCCTGTGCTTGAAGCCTATGTACATGTGGTGCCAGTGGCAGACTGGGTCTAAAATTTATGCAATGAAAACATTATAAAGGGCCCCCTCAAAAGGGGCTGAAAGGGCCCACTTAATCCTCGGGGCATATCTAGCAAAAATAGAGCCTAGGGCAAGCACCCTAGAGGTGGGTGGGTGGGGGGGGGGGGGGGGGAAGGGGGCATTGAAGGGGGGGGGGGGGGGGCGAGCGTGCGTAGCGAGCCTTTGCAGCTGAGGGGTCTGGGGGTGCATTGTAAGACCACTAGAGAAACTTTTCAAAATACGAGCATTTCTAGGAGCATTTTGAAGGCATTTGCAAATCTATATTGAGGTAATTAAAGCAATAAACAATTACTGGTATCTATCTATATACAGTATACTGTATATATTGTTATGAGAGGGAGGCCACAATCCAGCCTGTGTCTAGCCTTTTGAAACCGGCTGTGCTGGTTTGCTGGTCTGTTGCGCACCAGTGACGTGGAGGTGGGGGGTGGCCCGCTATTGGTCGGCGCGTGCCTTCCTCTCTCCCCCCCCCCCCCCCTCCCCCCATTCTCAAGCCGTATGTGAGGTGGGCTGAAATGGACGACATGCCAGGAGTGGATATTTGACAGTGACGGGAAGAAGTTGTGTGTGTGGACGCCAGGGTTTCAGGTCGGGACTCTTCCTTGTTTTTATTGTGAAGGGGCCTGGGATATGTATGGACCCTTCTGGAAGCATTGGTGATATACTAGTATTATATATATATATGGGAGATCACTATCCTTATTAGATCAAGGTGGTTTTGAGGTATTTTACATATAATTGTAATGGCAATTTGTAATACTATGACAGTGTTTGAGGGGGGGGGGGGGATTGGACATTTATTCACGAGTGGTGTGTGTGGGTTATTTCACTGTGTTGTTACTTTCATTACTTCAATTATTTTACAGTGATATTTATTAAGGGGTTTGGACATCTATTCAAGAGTGATGTATATGAGCTATTCACTTTGATGTTACTTTTGGCATGGTCATTATCGGTGTGGTTTGGGCCCGTGAAGGGTTTGTTGGTGGTTTAAGTTTATAATTAACTCAATTTTAATCACAGTCTTTACCTTTACCTGACTATCTTCTTCTTGTATGGTGATGGTGTGGTTGATATTAAAACTGTTCCAAGGAAAACAAGCAGTATTAATTGAGTAACTAGTTGCATTCTCTGGGTATTTTAATTTATATAATTAAGGGTATCCTGGAGTTATAACAATATATATATATATATATATATACAGTATACACACACACACACACACACACACAGTAAAAGGTTAGGCTAGATTAATTATGTTTTGTGTTTGGTTAATTATCCCTATTTTGAGCTTGGTTTGTAGCTTAATTTTGTACCATATTATCAGGTAAGAAAATACAAGTCACGTTAATTAATCTGTTTAATTAGTAATAAATGATTGCACTACATCATCTGATTTTAAGTCATTCCTGCCCATAGTTCGTCCGGCCCTAGTCACTGCGGCCTCCCACCCTAGTGAATATATAAACCCTATATGAGGAGGAGCACTTTATTGACAACGTTTCGCAGATAACTTCTTCAGTGACCTGAAGAAGCTATCTGCTAAACTCTGTCAATAAAGTGCTCCTCCTCATATGGTGTTTATATTAATTCTGTCAACTTTTCTAAGTTATTTCAATATCCCACCCTAGTCACTGTGGTCTCCCACCCTAGTCACTGTGGTCTACCACCCTAGTCACTGTGGTCTACCACCCTAGTCACTGTGGTCTCCCACCCTAGTCACTGTGGTCTACCACCCTAGTCACTGTGGTCTACCACCCTAGTCACTGTGGTCTCCCACCCTAGTCACTGTGGTCTCCCACCCTAGTCACTGTGGTCTCCCACCCTAGTCACTGTGGTCTCCCACCCTAGTCACTGTGGTCTCCCACCCTAGTCACTGTGGTCTACCACCCTAGTCACTGTGGTCTACCACCCTAGTCACTGTGGTCTCCCACCCTAGTCACTGTGGTCTCCCACCCTAGTCACTGTGGTCTCCCACCCTAGTCACTGTGGTCTCCCACCCTAGTCACTGTGGTCTCCCACCCTAGTCACTGTGGTCTACCACCCTAGTCACTGTGGTCTCCCACCCTAGTCACTGTGGTCTCCCACCCTAGTCACTGTGGTCTCCCACCCTAGTCACTGTGGTCTCCCACCCTAGTCACTGTGGTCTACCACCCTAGTCACTGTGGTCTCCCACCCTAGTCACTGTGGCCTCCCACCCTAGCCACTGTGGTCTCCCACCCTAGTCACTGTGGTCTCCCACCCTAGTCACTGTGGTCTCCCACCCTAGTCACTGTGGTCTCCCACCCTAGTCACTGTGGCCTCCCACCCTAGTCACTGTGGTCTCCCACCCTAGTCACTGTGGCCTCCCACCCTAGCCACTGTGGTCTCCCACCCTAGTCACTGTGGCCTGCCACCCTAGTCACTGTGGTCTCCCACCCTAGTCACTGTGGTCTCCCACCCTAGTCACTGTGGTCTCCCACCCTAGTCACTGTGGCCTGCCACCCTAGTCACTGTGGCCTGCCACCCTATAGTCACTGTGGTTTCCCACCCTAGTCACTGTGGTCTCCCACCCTAGTCACTGTGGTCTCCCACCCTAGTCACTGTGGTCTCCCACCCTAGTCACTGTGGTCTCCCACCCTAGTCACTGTGGTCTCCCACCCTAGTCACTGTGGTCTCCCACCCTAGTCACTGTGGTCTCCCACCCTAGTCACTGTGGTCTCCCACCCTATTCACTGTGGTCTCCCACCCAAATCACTGTGGTCTCCCACCCAAATCACTGTGGTATCCCACCCTAGTCTCTGTGGTCTCCCACCCTAGTCACTGTGGCCTCCCACCCTAGCCACTGTGGCCTCCCACCCTAGTCACTGTGGCCTGCCACCCTAGTCACTGTGGTCTCCCACCCTAGTCACTGTGGTCTCCCACCCTAGCCACTGTGGTCTCCCACCCTAGGCCACTGTGGTCTCCCACCCTAGGCCACTGTGGTCTCCCACCCTAGTCACTGTGGTCTCCCACCCTAGTCACTGTGGTCTACCACCCTAGTCACTTTGGTCTCCCAACCTAGTCACTGAGGCCTCTCACCCTAGTCACTGTGGTCTCCCACCCTATAGTCACTGTGGTCTCCCACCCTAGTTACTGTGGTCTCCCACCCAAGTCACTATGGCCTCCCACCCTAGTCACTGTGGTCTCCCACCCTAGCCACTGTGGTCTCCCACCCTAGTAACTGTGGTCTCCCACACTAGCCACTGTGGTCTCCCACCCTAGTCACTGTGGCCTCCCACCCTAGTCACTGTGGCCTCCCACCCTAGTCACTGTGGCCTCCCACCCTAGTCACTGTGGTCTCCCACCCTAGTCACTGTGGTCTCCCACCCTAGCCACTGTGGTCTCCCACCCTAGTCACTGTGGCCTCCCACCCTAGTCACTGTGGCCTCCCACCCTAGTCACTGTGGCCTCCCACCCTAGTCACTGTGGTCTCCCACCCTAGCCACTGTGGTCTCCCACCCTAGTCACTGTGGTCTCCCACCC
The DNA here is from genome assembly GCA_032716605.1 of Paralithodes platypus. Classification (NCBI taxonomy): domain Eukaryota; kingdom Metazoa; phylum Arthropoda; class Malacostraca; order Decapoda; family Lithodidae; genus Paralithodes; species Paralithodes platypus. Next base: position 22,433,620 of record CM064491.1, on the reverse strand, counting down.
TAGTCACTGTGGCCTCCCACCCTAGTCACTGTGGCCTCCCACCCTAGTCACTGTGGCCTCCCACCCTAGTCACTGTGGTCTCCCACCCTAGCCACTGTGGTCTCCCACCCTAGTCACTGTGGTCTCCCACCCTAGTAACTGTGGTCTCCCACCCTAGCCACTGTGGTCTCCCACCCTAGTCACTGTGGCCTCCCATCCTAGTCACTGTGGCCTCCCACCCTAGTCACTGTGACCTCCCACCCTAGTCACTGTGGTCTCCCACCCTAGTCACTGTGGTCTCCCACCCTAGCCACTGTGGTCTCCCACCCTAGTCACTGTGGCCTCCCACCCTAGTCACTGTGGCCTCCCACCCTAGTCACTGTGGCCTCCCACCCTAGTCACTGTGGCCTCCCACCCTAGTCACTGTGGCCTCCCACCCTAGTCACTTTGGTCTCCCACCCTAGTCACTGTGGTCTCCCACCCTAGTCACTGTGGTCTCCCATCCTAGCCACTGTGGCCTCCCACCCTAGTCACTGTGGTCTCCCACCCTAGTCACTGTGGCCTGCCACCCTAGTCACTGTGGTCTCCCACTCTAGTCACTGTGGTCTCCCACCCTAGCCACTGTGGTCTCCCACCCTAGCCACAGTGGTCTCCCACCCTAGTCACTGTGGCCTCCCACCCTAGTCACTGTGGCCTCCCACCCTAGTCACTGTGGCCTCCCACCCTAGTCACTGTGGCCTCCCACCCTAGTCACTGTGGCCTCCCACCCTAGTCACTTTGGTCTCCCACCCTAGTCACTGTGGTCTCCCACCCTAGTCACTGTGGTCTCCCATCCTAGCCACTGTGGCCTCCCACCCTAGTCACTGTGGTCTCCCACCCTAGTCACTGTGGCCTGCCACCCTAGTCACTGTGGTCTCCCACTCTAGTCACTGTGGTCTCCCACCCTAGCCACTGTGGTCTCCCACCCTAGCCACTGTGGTCTCCCACCCTAGTCACTGTGGTTTCCCACCCTAGTCACTGTGGTCTACCACCCTAGTCACTGTGGTCTCCCACCCTAGTCACTGTGGCCTCCCACCCTAGTCACTGTGGCCTCCCACCCTAGTCACTGTGGTCTCCCACCCTATAGTCACTGTGGTCTCCCACCGTAGTTACTGTGGTCTCCCACCCTAGTTACTGTGGTCTCCCACCCTAGTTACTGTGGTCTCCCACCCAAGTCACTGTGGCCTCCCACCCTAGTCACTGGGGTCTCCCACCCTAGCCACTGTGGTCTCCCACCCTAGTCACTGTGGTCTCCCACCCTAGTCACTGTGGCCTCCCACCCTAGTCACTGTGGTCTCCCATCCTAGTCACTGTGGTCTCCCACCCTAGCCACTGTGGTCTCCCACCCTAGTCACTGTTGTCTCCCACCCTAGTCGCTGTGGCCTCCCACCCTACCCACTGTGGCCTGCCACCCTAGTCACTGTGGTCTCCCACCCTAGTCACTGTGGCCTCCCACCCTAGTCACTGTGGCCTCCCACCCTAGTCACTGTGGCCTGCCACCCAAGTCACTGTGGTCTCCCACCCTAGTCACTGTGGTCTCCCACCCTAGTCACTGGCCTCTCACCCTAGCCACTGTGGTCTCTCACCCTAGTCACTGTGGTCTCCCACCCTATTCACTGTGGCCTCCCACCCTAGTCACTGTGGTCTCCCACCCTAGTCACTGTGGTCTCCCACCCTAGCCACTGTGGTCTCCCACCATAGTCACTGTGGCCTCCCACCCTAGTCACTGTGGTCTCCCACCCTAGTCACTGTGGTCTCCCACCCTAGCCACTGTGGTATCCCACCCTAGTCACTGTGGCCTGCCACCCTAGTCACTGTGGTCTCCCACCCTAGTCACTGTGGCCTCCCACCCTAGTCACTGTGGTCTCCCACCCTAGCCACTGTGGTCTCCCACCATAGTCACTGTGGCCTCCCACCCTACTCACTGTGGTCTCCCACCCTATCCACTGTGGTCTCCCACCCTAGTCACTGTGGTCTCCCACCCTAGTCACTGTGGTCTCCCACCCTAGTCACTGTGGTCTCCCACCCTAGTCACTGTGGCCTCCCACCCTAGTCACTGTGGCCTCCGATATGTGATTGACCTGACTTTCTGAATCCTCTCTTTACAATTTAATTTATTTTGCTTCATGTTGTTGAAGCAAATACCCATATCAATTGCGTAACTCATATTTCTATTTCCATGTATTTATAGCCATCTACTGTAGATATTAATTATTTTGTACATTAATAAGGGACTCCACACACCTCCTCACTCCACACACCTCCTCACATGCTGCACAGAAATGAATTACTTAAGGAGTGCGTGCGGAGTTACATGGAGGGATAGACAGACTAATGAGGAAGTAAGAAGGAGGTGTGGTGTGGAGGTAGATGTGCTGGAAAGTGTGAAAAGGAACAACTTGAGATGGTTCGGCCATATGGAACGTATGGAAAGCGAGAGAATGACTAAGAGGGTGTACGAGAGCGAGGTGGAGAGACAGAGAGGGAGAGGTAGACCGAATGAGAGGTGGAAGGATGGAGTGAGGAAGTACATGAACGAAGGCGGTGCTGGTTTGGGGGAGGGGCGTCGACTGACTGGGGACAGAGGTGCTTGGGGGCGGTTCGTTCGTCGCCACCCCTTCGGGGATCACGGCGTCAGGCAATAGATAGATAGATAGATAGATAGTTAGATATATACATAGATAGATAGATAGGAACAGGGAGATTCCAAAATTATCACTATGAGAAATAAAAGTTGAAGAATTGTCACCTGTATGATGAATCGAAAAGATACGAGGTAGACCTGATTTTCTTAATCCTCTCATTCCATTTTAATTTACTTACACTTTCTTTCATATTGTCGAAGTAAATTCCCGTGTCAATTAGCCTTATTCCAAAAAACAATTATATACGAAAGTAGAAGAGCAGGCTGATTTACGAGATTTTGGCAGTCTTAATTAACATTTCGTATTTGAAGCTCCACAATAATGTTAAAATACAGAAGAAAAGAAAAACAAAGAAAAGAGAAGAGGCGAAAGACGTCAAGAGAACACCAGGAATAAACAACATGACCCCGCCCAAAACAAAAATGTCAAAGTCAACCACCAAGGAGGTAAACCTGAGGAGCGGCCGACTCGCGACTGTAGAGCAGGCTTGCCCCATCACTCCAGGAAAAAGGAATTTGCCTGAGGGGACCACCAGCCCTGACCAAGAAAATCATATTCTCTCAACCCTTCTAAACACATAATAAAATTGCCATATATGTATATTCATGTCGTATTAAATTTTAAAGAAACAAATAAAAGATTAAAGAAAACCATTAGATAAAGAGTGTGATTAAGATTAAGGTAACATGTTGCAAGGCAAATTCACTAGGTAAGCAGATAAGTGAACAGAAATAAGCAATGTCGAAGGATCTCGTCAAATTACGAGAGTTCTATAAAACCATCTCACAGAGATGCTTTCTATCTTTTAAAGAAATAATAAACACCTATGTACATGCCTTCTCTAAAAACTACAGTTCTCTATTTTAAATTCAAACAGACCACACGTACTTTCTTCTCAGTTTGAGCCAACGAACTTTGCCTTTCTGTTTCCCAGATAAGGAAACTGACCACCAGAATTGCCAACATAGCAAGTCGCTAGCTACAACCTTCAATAACACTAGGAAATTGTTCTTACGAAAGTTTTGTATAGGAGGGATCTCAGTCTTACCTGTACTAACTAACTAAAATTATTAGAGATTATGACGCACCTTAATAATCGCTATAGAGCCTTGTCTGCAAATCGACAACTCGCTAACCACGGAAGGAGAGACACACGTCACAACACGTGACCTAGCAGACCCGCACTATTGCCAATTCAGTCTCCAAGATTGCGAGTCTTATAAATTAGGATAAACATGTTCGATGTATATTCTATAATATATAAGCTAGAAACTATCCAGGTTCACTCGACTAAAGTAAACCTAACATTGCTAGATACTATAAAGATTACTAGGAAGGCTACAAGCCTTGTTCAAAACTCTGTAGGGAAAGCAAGCGCCCGAGGCTAGGACCCCCGCGACCCTACCATGACCCCCAAGAATGCCAACTTAAACCTCTTGCCACCAAGCTAGTAATTTTATATGAAATATATGTTCTCCATATCCAACAATTCAAATAATAATTATCAAATACTCCAGAAGTAACAGCTAACCTTCTTCTATGTCTTTTTCCAATATTAGTAGTGCACAACTCATATAGAAATACATAATATCTTCACGAGGAAGGGCAGCACCAAGTCCTAAACCCCTTCCCCCCTTTGAAATCTCATCCTCAGAGATCACCTAGAAATCCCCCTCAAAACTCTGTATTAAAGTTCTATTATAGTCCTCCCCTTTGAGTTCTGTCGATGACTTAGACAGACAAGTAAAACTTTGATTTATCTTACATCTGCCCATTATCTTCTTTTGAATGACTCTTCAAGGATAGTAGAGTATTGCTATACTATAATAGTAGGATTCACCTCCCCTAGGACAAGAAGGACGTCTGGTCCTTATAAGTCGTGCACTCACAAGTCCTTACTATCCTTCGCCAGAGAATGCGTACCCTCCAGTATTGGTGCACATTAGACCAAGGAAGTTTGAAGAGAAAGTAAGTAGAAATAAGCTTTCTTGAGATCGGCACCCCGCTCTGGAGAAAGATTAATTTTACACTGTTCAGAAATAGTTATTGATAACGGCAACCCGAAGTCCTTATACTGTCTGTGAATATATAAACTTTATTTCAGGAGCTTTGTTATTTGTGGCAACCCAATCACTTAATATAGAGACCTTTAATAGTGCAACAGTAATCTATATATGTGTAACCTTATTATTTCTGGCACCCCAGGAATTAATATAGTTATATTTATTGGGTTATATTTCGGTATAGTTAAAACGTTGAACGATCCAAGGCACCCCTACCTTACAACATTTGTCTATTAAGAAATTATACTAGCATTACTCACAGAGCTCTAAGGTAGAAAGATCTTTTGTGTTATAAGGGTTTAGCGAGACACCTTCACGGGCACTCTGCATATATAAATCCTAGGCGCAATTTGTCTGTGGCACCCCACCAGGATTTGTGACTAAAAGGTTAACACCGCCCCGAGTTCCTTGAACCTGTTAAAACGGTTAGAGACAGTCAAGAAGAGCCATACCTAAGCTCTTTTTGCGTTAGTCCGATGTTATGTTAATCCGGCAAGACCTGAGACATAATATTTACAAAATTATTCCAAGAGTACCTGAACAGAACTTCATCAACGGTTAATATAAAGGTCAGGATAGTCAAGTATTTGTTTGAAGCTACATGCCTAGAATACTTGCGTTAATCCGATATGGTGACCAACTGTTTCATTACTAGTTACGGAACCATATTTAAGACCCAAAGCCCATTAACCCAATTGTAACTTCTTCACATGACAGGCCAACCTGGACGGCCCACGGAGCATCAGAAGATATCTTCAACTAAGTACATCTCTCCACCAAGAAAAGAAATAATATAGAAATTACCGAAATTCAGTGTCAGCGACGAGATATAAGAAAAAGTTAGAGTTCAAAGTGACCAAAATTAACAGAGTTCTTAATACCTCGAAATACGTGAAAACTTGTAAAAGTGTTCTACGAAGTTGATCTATATAGAAAGATTAACATTAAGACGTCCTATAAATAACCCTCTTTAGCACGACGTTCTAACTCAATAAATAATCAATATACCAAATTAAGACGGATTTTTACACATTCATCAACTCTGTTTATTTTTCACTTGGCGGAAATATGACAGAGTCCGTCAGACTTGAACTTTGAGTTACAGAATCTAAGTGTTACAGTACCCAGTGAATAACATAATATTAATAACTTACATATTCACCAATACATACGTCCTGAATACTAATATTAAGAAACTAGTGAATTTATACAAAATAAGAAGATTTTCACACAACTTCAGGAACTCTGAAAATAATCTCAGTCAGTGCCATAATATTTCAGAGTCCACAAACTTGAACTCAAACTGAAAAAGTTCACCAATGCTTAACCCTTCCAGCCCGGGTGTCATTTTAAAATGACACCACGAAAAAAGTGAAGGTGCCCGGGTGTCATTTTAAAATCCCTGTGCTTTAAAGCGTGCTTCAAAATTCGCGCGGCCAAATTTTGCATTGCAGGAGCGACCGCAGCGCCACCAAGCCTCAACTACTAGTGTTATCAGTTCGTACGTGGCCGCCATAGCGAGTTATACTGAAAAAATGTTTTCCGACGTGTCCGATTCGCTGCAACCTCCCGCGGGCCCCAGTGCTACCCCGCTCGCAACTTCAACGCCTGTTGCAACCGAGAAGAAAGCTCAACGAAAGAAAGTTAAGCGTTTGTTGAGTGATAGCGCTATACAGCGACAACTTTTTGATAGTGAAGAGAGCAGTGGCGAAAGCTTGGTGGACAAACAATAATTTATAAGTGCAAGTGAAGATGACGATTTTGTTGGCTTTGGAGACGACGATAATGTCGATTTATTTGAGGGGGGAGACAGTAGTGATGATCCTGATGTGGAAGTGTTTCTGGAAAGTGCCATTGAGCTTCCAAGTGTGCTACAACCTAGGCCTACCCCCTCGCCATCTTTGCTATGTCAGCCTAGGCCTAGCCCTAGCCCAGGACCTTCCCCTTTGCCTGCCCGTACGCCCTTGAAAGTGGGCAAATATTTCTATAAACAATCGTTGGTGAAAAGTGCAGCTAAAAAAGCACGCAGGGCAGCCGCAGAAAAGGATAGGGAAGCTGAAGACAGTGATAGTGATGCCGACCCTGGTCTAGCAACCACCCGCATTCCATTGTCCCGACGCCTTGACCCGGGACGCCGCGTGGGTCACCCACAGCCCTCGGCTTCATCTCTCCTTCAGGATGACCAAAGGGTCTCTTCAAGTGGTATTACTAGTGTGCCACAGCCCTCAACACACCGCAGAGCATTATTTGCTGCGGAGAAGCCCTCGGCTCCCCGCAAAAGGAGCCCAACTCCCGAGGCCGAGGCTCCCATTGTTGAAGCTCCCGCAGCCTCCCGCGCTCCACACCACCGACGCCCGGTCACTTCTTCACCCGAATTGTCTCCTGAAGACGATGCTGACGACCCCAACATTGCCCCAGATGACCTGACGTCGCCTGAGGAGGAAGAGGAAGAGGAAGAGGAACAGGAAGAGGAAGAGGAAGTCCCGACAAGACGAGCGAGAGGGCGAGATCATGGACGTGGTCAGTCTGCCGACGCCGCTGCCCCTGGGCGTGGGCGTGGGCGTGCAGGGCATCCGCGTGGCCAAGGGCGTGTGCCAGGACGTTCAGGGCGTGTGCCTGCTGCATCTGCACGACCTCGAGCATCAGCATCCGACCTGTTTGTGTGGACAGATGGGGCTGATTTTGAGCCAGATTGTCCTGCCTTTGATGAGGTACAGATGGGTTCCGGGGTGTCACCAACATTTCCCTGTGGCCCAGCTGCTACCCCCAGTGAAATTTTCTGTGGCTTCTACGACAATGAAGTCATGGAATTCCTCGTCGAGGAGACCAACAACCATCATGAGATCGGTGCCAACTTTCTTGGCAGGAAGACCAGTGCCAAGATGGTGGCATGGAGAGCTGTCACTGTGGCAGAACTATATGTGTTCTTGGCACTCACAATGCTGATGACACATATCAGGAAGCATGCTCTGGCAGACTACTGGATCACTGGCGACATCATAACGACTCCAGCATTTGGCAAGTACATGTCCAGGGACAGGTACTTCGACATCCTCTCCTATCTCCACCTGACAAACAACATGGCAGTCCACCTTCCCGACTCATTATGGAAGATCAGGAAGCTGTATGACATGATACGTCATCGGTTCACCACCTACCTGATTCCTTTCCAGAAGATGTGCCTCGACGAGTTTCTGGTCCTGTTCCGTGGTAGGCTGCACTTCCGACAGTATATCCCGTCCAAGAGACACCGCTTCGGCATCAAGCTCTTCGTCCTCTGCGACTGTTTGACGGGGTATGTGCTGGACTTTATAGTCTACAGCGGCAAGGCTGGAGAAATTGTGACTGACCCCCTCATTGGTTTTGGTGGCGCTGTAGTGAAGAAGATGATGGAGAGGCACTTCAATAAAAAACACATCCTCTACACAGATAATTACTACACGTCGCCTCTCCTGACCAAGTACCTCCATGACCGCAAGACCGGAACTGTCGGCACAGTCAAGGGCAAGAGGAAGGGCATGCCAGGCTACCCAACCAAGACGAAGAAGGCGGACATCTTCCACAAGAAGAGTGGCTCCATCCTCTCCATCCACTGGCATGACCAGCGCAAGGTCAACCTCCTCACCACATGCCACAAGGCCGAGATGGTCGCCACAGGGAAGGCGGACCGAAGAACCAAGAACCCCGTCCAGAAACCAGCTGCTGTCCTGGATTATAACCTCAACATGCGCCTCGTTGACAAGTCCGACATGCAAATGGGCTTCATCGACTGCCTGCGAACATCTTGCAGGTGGTACAAGAAGTTTATCCTGCATACGGTAGATATGTCGGTCCTCAATGCCTACAACATCTACCGTCTGAGGACTCCAGGAGCCAAGAAGTACAAGTCCCTGTGGAAGTTCCACAAGCAGGTGATACTGGAGCTCCTGGCTAAACATGCGGGTACACCAGGGAGGCCACTACAAGGACCAGGCCAGCTGGACAGAACGGGGTGTGCTGAATTTTTCAGGAAGCACCAGCTCAACGCCCTTCCTTTCAAAGCACCAGGTAGTAATGCTAGGAGTCAGAAGAGGTGCCATGTGTGCAGCCACACAACAAGAAGACCCCGCAAAAACACAAAAAACACTTGGGAATGCCTCGAGTGTCAAGTTGGACTGTGTGCTGGCACCTGCTTCAACGACTTCCATACTCTAATAAACTTTTGAAGTGGAAGTGACAACAGTGAAAGTGACACTCAAATGTAGGCTAAGAATAATAATATAACTAAGTATAAGTGAAAAGGACACATATAAGTAATAATAAGTGCCTTCAATAACAATATGAACAAGTGAAAGTGATACTAAAATATATATTTCTATCAATAAATAAGTGAAAATGACACTCAATAAGCCTAGGCCAGTCAAAGTGACAGTATTATAATAATAAAACTAAGTATAAGTGAAAGAGACACACACAAGTAATAATAAGTGCCTTCATAACAATATGAACAAGTGACAGTGACACTATATATATTATTAGCTTACCTAACAATACATAAAAGGGGAAATGACACTATCAATTATCAAAGTCCAGTGAAAGTGACACTAATAATCATAATAATAATAATAAAACGAAGTAATAAGTAACAGAGACACAAATAAGTTCATGTAAATAACTTTATTGAGTGAAAATAACATAATAACTATAATAAATTACATAATAACCAATAAAACACTATCAAATCGCTTCCCGGCAAAATTGCGGGTGGAGTGACGAGTGCAACTGGGCGTCGTAGCCGGGGCCGCGGTTGAGTGTTCGGACGCGCCGAGGTAAATACGCGGAAAAAGTTACCTCCACTTCCATCACCATCACTCCGGAACCAGTTGAGCTAGAGAGCTCTACTCAACGCCATTCTACGCAGCAAGGTAAGGCGCCCATTTCTATATATGTTTGATTAATGTAGGTAATATATTAAGCGAGATTAACCTTAGTTTACTTTTGTTGATATTCGGCCAGATCGCCCGGATACGAGCTCCTTCCTTTGGAGAGCCTGCCCGGGCCAGGAGGGTTAAGCTTCCATATTTTGTGCCAAGAAATATAGGAACGTGTATCACATCGTCCACTATTATCCACGAGTAGAAGTTAAATCAAGAGATGTCGTGAATACAAATAAAACCTGAATTTAGTAACTTTATTTTAAAACTTTCGAGAAGAGAATAGTGCGTATGATTCTCAAGAAAAATATTACTTAGACAAGTTGAATTGAATATCTAGATTCGCGATCGTGCTGGGAGAAATGAAAATAGAGTTGTGCCACTTATGATTTTTCCATATTTAGTGTTTATGATTCATACATGTGTAACTAGTGAGTAAGTGAATAAAGCTGTATTATAAAGTATCTCTCGATATTATACAAATCCTCTATTGTATTATTTATAATGTACTTGCATGAACTCCGATATTCCAGTCTCGAAGAACTCACCTTAATCAATCGTTAAACCTGCATAAAATCAGGGCGTTACAAATGTATGTTTTGTATATATATAAATATTAAAACTTACATATTTCTTAAGAATATACATAGGCTAAAAGAGAGATAACATTATCAGAAATTGTGTTCTAGCGATCGAAAACTCGTCTATACATTTCACAAAGGAATTTTGATGAAATTATGGATTCAATGTAGTAAATAATCATATGCAAGTATTCAGAAAACCGTAGATTGCTGTACGACCACGATAACACTGGTAATATGGCTAATTGCTTCACCTATATTTGTATTTCTATATCAATATAGCCGCAGTGACTAGCTGACATTATGTTCGACCATCATTGGGGGCCCACTAGGAAATTACTTTGGGGGCTCGACAGGAAGTTTCCCTGTATCCCGCTGGGCCATTCCACCACTGCGTTGTGCAATAATATTATTGTATTTAGTAGATATAACGCATAATTTCAGAATCCTCCCCTCCCCACCAACAACACCACCATCCTTGCTCATTACCGGCATGTGCAAATCATACAACTTCTGACCACAACCACCGCATAACCACATTGGATAGGACGAAAAAATATACATGATATTACGCGGGCATGTATTTCGAAGACGTTAATGTACTTTTCAATCTATTTTTGCAAGACTTGACTTTTCTTCTATTGTGCCACAGTTTACAAGTTAGGAAACTCTGAGTACGATGCTAATGGCCTAATATGGCTCAAAGAAGCATTATGTTATCCTAACTTTGAGGACAATATATGGTTTGATAATATGGGAACACAATTTAACGTAGTTTTCCATTACATTTATTGTAACGGCTCAGACATGGTTGCCTTTCCGCAGTTGGAATATAATACAAAAAAAGTCCCTTCACAACACCGCCCCATCATGTTATCACTTTGGCTGATGTTGGCATAGTGCTAACCATGTTGCAGCAAGACTCAATTGAGTCCGACTGCAGCACCTGCACAGTATCTGCAAACCACACCAGCCTCAACAGTGCTACAACAAAACAGCGCCATACCAAGACCTAACTGTACATTAGGCAACTTTTGTTTTCCTATGTGAATGAATAAGACAAAAGGTTAAGTTGCCTGTATCAAGTATCTCCCCCAAAGTTGAACGAGTGATAGTCCCTACTTTGAACTGTATTTTTTCTTTGGTGTATTGGAAAGAAGTGTGATGTGCTTGTTTAGTGTAGTGAAATTTATAGGAGGAGGAGAGGTTTGTGAGAGCTACCTGGATTACTCTCTATGTAGATGAGACACAAAGAAATAATGATGGAAGCCAGACAAATGAAATAGGAGTTCCAGCAACTCCTTATATCATACCTTGCTCTGAGGCCTCCCTGGGATATTGTCCTGCTCGATTGGTGTCTACAATCTCCCCAAAACGACTTCGACTTAGAACAACAAAATCCTGCCACAACACTGCCTCGCAATGTAAACACTGTGGTCGAATCTACCGCTATCCCCTCTATTAGTCACCTTGTACGACATGCAGTAAGGTGCATGGCGGATTTTTCTTTTTTTCCTACACCATAAGAGGAAAAAGGGACATGCATTCTATTTCTATTTTTTTTTTTTTGTATACAACCTGTGTTTGTTATAATATTCAAATATCCATACCTTGAGAGGCAAAACCTCCTTGTTGACACCAAAGAAGACAGACATGGCTCTGGTCCAAGACAACAGGCCGGCCACATCTCCACAGACCCGCTTGGCTGTGTCCATGTCATAGTCCTCCATGTCGAAGTACGGCTCCAACAGCTCCACCACCTCGTCATTGATTGTGTCTTTGGGAAAGTTCTGCAGCGAGAGCAGGAAGGTCGTACTGGCCATCATCTGAGGAAAAAAGACAATACATTTTTGTTTTTTCTATGTGAGTGAGGGAGCCAAAATGCAGAATTGTCTATAGCGAGTGCCTCCCCCAGAGTTGAAAGAGTGACAGAGCCAAAATCAAGGGACGTTCGAGCCAAAACACCTGGACACACAGAGTTTGAAGCAATTAAGTCATAGGAAGACGGAAAGGCTGATTCTGGGAGAGTTCCAGAGCTCATCTGTTGAATAGAAGAAAGATTGGGAATACCATTTCACTCATGGGTTGGAGAGTTGCACAGAGTAGGGGTGTGATTGTGTTGCAAGATGGGTGCTACATGTTCTACAAAGAGGGGGTGGTATACACTGAGAGAGCTCTGAGGAACACTGATTATTGTAATAGCAGTAGAATAGTGAGAGAGATGCAACATTGTGGCGAAGAGAGAGACTGCAGAGAATTAGTTAGTGGATGTGAGTTAATGAGATGGAAGGCTTTCTTTTCTACTTTGTCTAGAAGTGCTGTGTGAGAGGATCCTCCCACACGTGTGAACAATACTCAATACATGGACACACTGTGCCCCTGTACAGAACAAGAAGCTGCACAGGGGTAAAGAACTCTTGAGGCGGTTGAGCACACCCAGCTTCTGGGAAGCTGTTTTAGCAAGAGTGGTAATATGATCTTTCCAAGAGAGATCAGAAGAGAAAGAGACACCAAGAATATTAAGAGATGATGAAGGGTTAATTTGTATGTTGTTGAAGAGTAAGTCATAGTTTTTTGGAAGGAGGCAACGAGTAGACAGATGGAGAAATTGAGTTTTGGAAGCGTTGAAAGTAACAAGGTTTTTTCTGCCCCAGTTAGAGATAGTAGAGAGATCAGAAGATAATTTTTTTATGGTCTCCTTACGTGAGTTTTGGAGTTCCTGCTGTGAATAATTTTGTGGAAGGCTAGTTGAATAGTGTAATGTAGAGTCGTCAGCATATGAGTGAATGGTGCTGGAAGTGCAGTTGAGAAGGTCGTTAATGAATAATAAGAAGATAATTGGAGATAGGACAGAACCCTGAGGAACACCGGAATTGATAGGTTGAGGGAGCGAACGATGGACGTCCACAACCGCAGCTATGGAATGGCCGGAAAGGAAATTAGAGACAAATGCACATTGGAGGGATAGAAACCGAAGGATAGTTTGGAAATAGGAATTTGTGCCAGACTGTATCGAAAGCCTTCGATATGTCTAGTGCAACAGAAAAAGTCTCACCAAAGTCCCGTATGGAGGATGACCAAGAGTAAGTAAGATAAGATAGAAGATCACCAGTAGAGCGATCCTTAAGGAAGCCATACTGGCGATCTGAGAGTAGGTTATGGGAAGATAAATGCTTAAAACATTTTGAGGTAAGAATAGTTTCAACATTTTAGAGATATAAGAAATGATAGCAATTGGACGATAGTTGAAGGGTTGAGAGCGGTCACCCTTCTTTGGGACAAGGTTGAATCATTGAATGAGAGCAAGCTTCCAGCAAGAAGGGAAGACGTTAGAGGAGAGACAGACACGGAAGAGTTTGCCTAGGCAGGGAGTCAGCACGATTGCACAGTTTTTTAGTACAATAGGAGGAACTCCGTCCGGTCCGTACGCCTTCTTAGTATTAAGCCCAGAGAAGGTGAAAAGTACATCCTTGGAAGAAATTATGATGTTAGGCATAAGTAGGAGATAGGGGGGTGAAGAGCGAGGAATAGCTCCGGAATCATCCAAAGTGGAGTTTTTAGCGAAAGTGTTAGCAAAGAGTTCAGCTTTGTCAGAGGAAGAAGTGACGGTAGTGCCATCAGAGTGGAAAAGAGGAAGGAAAGGCGAAGAAGAAAAATTGTTGGAGAGGTTTGGCTAGATTCCAGAAGGCTTGGAAAAAGCTACACATTGATAAATCAGTGCATATATTATTGATGAAAGAGTGTTTGGTGAGTCAAAGAACAGATTTGGCTTGATTCCGGGCAGAATCATAGGAAGTATGCGATTCTTGAGTTTGAAGGCAGTGGTACCGTTTGAATGCTTGCTCCTTATTGCAAACGGCAATAGATCACGAGTGAGAAAAACAAAACAAATTTGCATTAGACTGAGAGAACGAAAATGGAATGTATGCTTCCATGCCTGAGAGGATTACCTCGGTAATGCGTTCAGCAGCCTCCGAGGCCACAGAAACAAAAGGCATTCCATGGGAAATCATAGAAGTACTGCTGGAGAGCCTCCCAGTCGACAGCGCCAAAGTGTCACAAGCGCCGCCAGCTGGGAGGAATGGGTGGCCGTACCGGAGAGGTGACAGAGATAAGTTTATGGTCGGAGGAGCCGAAAGGAGAGAAATGATTTACAGTATAAGCAGAAGGGTTAGAAGTTAGAAATAAGTCAAGAATGTTGGGCCGATCTCCGAAGCGATCCGGGATACGGGTGGGTTGCTGGACTAGCTGTTCGAGCTCATTTAGGATAGAAAAGATGTAGGCTTGTTCACCAGGTTGGTCAGTGGTAACAGAGGAGAGCCATTGGTGGTGGTGAACATTGAAATCTGCTAGGATGGAGATTTCTGCGAAAGGAGAAATGGATAGAATGTGTTTCACTTTAGAAATTAGATAGTTAAAGAATTTTAGATAGTCAGTAGAATTAGGGGAGAGATAAACAGTGTAGAACTATTTAGTTTGAGAGTGACAAGACAACTTTAGCCAGAGAGTTGAGAATTCAGAAGAATCTAAGTTGGGAACACGAGAGAAAGCAAGATTGTTGCGCACATATACGCAACATCCACCTTTGGCTTGAAACTGAGGATAGAGATAGTAAGAGGATACAGAGAAGGGTTTGCTGTCAGTAGTCTCAGACACCTGAGTTTCGGTGAAATAAAGAAGATCAGGGCTAGCAGAGGAGAGGTGGTGTTACACAGAGTGGAAGTTAGAGGAAAGGCCACAAATGTTGCAGAAATGAATAGTAAGCGTAGAAGGTAGTGGTCCAGAGTATTTAGGGGAGTCGTTGCCAAGGGTCAATCCGATGGGGGCCTTTCTGGAGGGCAGACTAGGGTTGTCTCTCAATTTTGATGAGGCACAGAAAGGATCAGCTAGAGAGGCCAGGTGGTGAAACAGGAGTTCCAGCTGTCCTTATCAATCACTTAGCACTCCCCAGGAGTACCGCTCTGTTCGGCTGATGCTGCAGCAGCCTACAGGTGTCTAGGACTACTGACAGCAAACCCTTCTCTGTATCCTTCTACTATCTCTATCCTCAGCTTCAAGCCAAAGGTGGATGTTGCGTATATGTGCGCAACAATCTCGCTTTCTCTCATGTTCCCAAATTTGACTCTTCTGAATTCTCCACTCTCTGGCTAAAGCTTTCTTGTCACTCTCAAACTAAATATTTCTGGCTGTTTATCTCTCCCATAATTCTACTGACTATCCAAAATTCTTTGACTATCTAACTTCTAAAGTGGAACACATTCTATCCATCTGTCCTTTCGAAAAAAATCTCTATCCTAGGAGATTTCAACATTCACCTCCGCCAATGGTAAACGAAGTGGGAGGCTTGAGGGGTTGCATCATATACTACCTGTGTCTGCTAGCCAATAACTGTTGTGTAGTACTCTAGTTAAACAATATAATACAATGTCCCCCCCCCCCCACCCACCCCCGAGACAATGACTCATGAGGGACCTAAAGAGGTGGGTTGTGTACTTGCAACAGCATGTTGCTCGAAATGTCTTCAAGAGTTACATTTTAGTACTTCTCAAATTAAATATTAGCCAATAAGAAGATGCACAAATGTGTTGTATTGCAAGGTTTGGAAAAAAGACATAAAAAGTCTAGGCCTATATGGTATCATATCCCCAATATCGTCAACTGCCAAGAAGAGCAACACAAGATTTTTACAACACAGATGCCAGCATTGTGTAGTAGTTGTTCCCTAGGCTGCCTGGCAGGCTGGCCGAACAGCCCCGAGCTCCCAAGGAAGGCCACGGCCGAGACTGCTGGATTTTCCCACAAAGTTCTCAAGATGTGTATGTTGTGTTGTTGGTGTAAGTGGTTGTGTGTTATGCAGTCTTCCATAATGTGTTTGATAGTGTGCGGTGTTGTGTTACAGCCCGGATAGGTGTCCTTGACGGAGTCATCCAGCCTCTTCTGATAACTCAGAAGGGCTGGATGGCGCCCACATCGCAGCCTAGCAAAGAGGACTCTGCCCTCCCGGGAAAGGAAGCATTGTGTTGGCTTTCACGGTTATCCAGAGCTAGGACTTCTCATATAATTTAGTTTCTGCACCCAAGAATGACATAGTGTATAGCATATTCGTCTGTCAAATAACATGTGGAACTGCAATTTTTTTGACATAGGCCTACCTTAACCTAAACGAAGAATCACCCTTTCTAAGTTAAGATATAGGGTATGTAAGTCAAGCTATGTTAGGTAAATTCTGATGGATAGGTTCACTGAGTGAGTGAGTTCACTGCTCAATAGGTGGCGTTCTGAGAGTGAGGGTCTGAGTCTGGAGGGTGAGACGGTGAAGCACTTGAGCGAAGCAACCAGCCGCTTCAGAGATGGAGCTCCTTCGAGCCATGATGGATGCTTCACATGTCTCACTCCCCAGACTGGAACAAGACCTCACGGGCTTCACCGTGTTGAGCGGTGGAATGTACAGGCTCTCAGCCTATGCCCGAGAGGGAGTAGTTGGAATATAGAAAAAAAAAAAAAAAAAAAAAAGTTAGGTTATATTTTGAGTTAAATTTGGCCTAAGTACAAAATTATCTTACTTTCCAAAGAGTGATTTTTGTTTTCTTATAATTGCCATCACCAACAGGAATAAGTACACACTATATACCCAGTCTCTGATAACATTGGGGCTGACTTAACTAATTAGTAATACCAACTATACTTTAGTTTACAACAAACTCTAGTGATATTGTAACCCCAATTCCTTCGCCCATACACATGTGAAGAAGTTGTAAGCTTGAAATGTTGTGGCATTTCGTAGCCTTATAATAATGGTCTGAGTTTGGAAATTACATTTGGTTGTAATTGTAAAACACATGTGGATAGATTACTGGGATAGGCTAGCCTATTCTTCAACACCTGTAAGGATCCACTTTAAGATTTACACTCTTTATTTTATTCTATGTATCTCTCGATAAGGTCCAGTGAGGGAAGTGCAATATAAAGATAAAGCCATCATTAACTTTAATAGTATACCAAGCCAAAGCCGATACATTAGAAAGCCGTGGAACATCCCAAAATATCAAGTCATGTTGTTGAACCTGTATCTCTGTGGGTTTGGTACTCATAAATGGAACATATTTACATTCCTGACGTCACATGATCGAGAACACTATTAGTTGTGAACACGTTTATTTTTAATAAGGGGTTCAGAGGTATGTTACAGAAAAGCCAGTGTCAGTATCCTTACCTTGAGACTGTCTGACCATGACGGCTTGGGGCAGGAGACGACCGCGTCTGGCTTGACAGGCTGCAGGTGTCGTTGGAAGAGAAGCAACACACAGTCCATGATGCGCATGATCAGGTGTGGCGGCCGACCCAACTTACGAATGGTGGCTGCAATAATAGAATGTCTATAATTCATGAAAGTCTGCACACACACACACACACACACACACATGCTATCTTATCGTCTTTTGAGAGGCTACACAACTTTGTGAGGACCGTACACACTTGCAACATAACCCTCTCACCAACTGACCTAGCTTATACAGTAGGTTCACTTGATATAAACAAAATATATATATACATTGTTGTCACGGTGGGGGACCAACAAACCCAGTACGAACTGACCCACTGGAAGTCGTGGTCACATTCATATTCAGACAATCATTTAACATTAACCTGATATCTACCTACCAGTCATACATTCATGGCATATTTATTACTGCAGGTACAGTACCAGTAATTATTATTTCCTTGATTTTATGACAACCGACTTATTTAGTATGTATTTGCTAATAACCTGTTGTTTACTTAGAATTGAAGAGGAAATAATGCCCTTTTTGCACATATCTGAATCTGATAGTCATCACGTTTTTCATGTGTTTATAGATTATTAGGCTAATATGTATTAAGGCAACATTAAAATAGCTGCAATCACCACCACCCCAGCATCCCGACCAGAGGACACAAGTAGCCTACCAACACAACAGAGGCTCAGAGCGCCTTTCTCGATTGGAACGGCCTCGGCGCTGCTTCTCTTCAAGTCGAGATGCCTTCTACCATCACCAAAACAGCACCAAAGCCAGAGCGAGCATATTTCGCCCTCAAGAGCATCGACTAGTACAACACAGCAAAAGTAAACTTTATCACAGGCGATCAGACAGAAGTATCAGAACAATCCCTTTTGGTCACATTACTTGTTTTACGCTCTGGGTCTTATTTAGGCATGAAAATGATCACGTAAACCCAGCACCCAGCGTTTTTTTTTTACCCTAAATAGGGTTTATTTAGGGTAAAACCCCCCCGCTGGGTGCTACGGTCAAATAGACCACCTAGCCCGCTAAATAAGGGTTAATGAATACTATGTAATTCACAGTGGGATTCCTTCAACAAAATAATAGGAGATACATTACAAAGTATATTATAACTCTTCTCAAGTCATGAAGATATTTACCAATATGTGCAGGTTTGATGGTGTTAAGAGCAGCCTCGGCCTCCTCTAGTGCGGGTCGGGCTGCCTCCAACTTCTCCTCAGCTAATGACTTGTCTTTGGCGATATCGTTGACTAGTGCCTGAGCCTTGTCTCGCACCTTCTCCACCTCCTCCTTGATTGTCTCAGCCTCCTCCGCACGCAGTGTTACCTCCTCCAGAATCTGCTCACAGAAAGTCGACAGAATTGATATTAGTTGACCTAAATTTCTTATAAAAATGATAAGTAAACCAAATACGAATTCTAGATGAATGACCGAGTTCTGTCTAACAATTTCATCTTCATGGTGTCAGTCTCCTCTGCATAGAGCACCGTCTTCACAAACTCAGATATAATTAACATCATATAATGCTGGTTTTTGTTATCTCCTAAATTATATTTAGTCAGTTGTACACTTTTGAATTCAGTGGTCAAATTCGAGCCTGGAATGGAATGCTAGTGCTTATAATTCAAATGTTTATCTGTATCAATATGTGTCATTAATAAGTAAAAGATCAACCTTTGTCTAAGGAGTACGCACATTTTATGGTTCATTTTTATACTTGAATACAATTATACAAAGCAAGATGATAATTACAGACCTTGTGAGCCTTTTCTGAGGCTACTGCCAACTCTGCCTCCATGATGGAGAGCTCCTCCCTGAGCCTTTCCACGGCCACCGAGGCTTCCTGCAGCTTGTCCAGCCCAGAAGTCATGCGATTGGCTGAATCACCGATCTCTTCACGCTTCTCACTGTAGATTTTCTTGTAGATGTTCAGGAAGGACAAGAATGACTTTGGTGTCACGTGGGCAGCACGACGGTACCTAGATAGGTACCAAAGTAAGTGGGATTTTATATATGTTATAACTACCATACTAGAATATAATTATGTTGTCCATATCAACCTTAGTTAGCCATGTGATTCAATTGCTCCAGTCATGGAAACAGCTTGACTGAGAGACAGTTAAAGTGACATATTTTACAGAACCAGTGTATGTCTTTACGCATTTCAAGTAATATACAAATTAATTTGCATCACTGCAGGTGTAAAACTCTGAATTAGTGGAATTAGGGTTACCTCTGAAAGTAGTCAGTGCAGAGTTGTGCCACATGATCATGTATGGTGCCCATGCCTTTCACTAGGCTGGTCTTCACATCTGTTGTGCTGATGATTTCATAATTGTGGAGGTAATGGTGAGCCACCGCCACCAGGGCCTCTTTTGGCCATGGCTGAAACCAGTCAATGGTGCACCCGCTGATCAGTCCAGGGAACTTCATGGCCCGGCTGCGGAACCTCTCGCCAACCTACACACAATAGAGTTCTGACTTGACAAACTTTAAAGGTGAATTACATAAGCTGCATACCTCGCAAGATGTATATTTTGTATGCATCAAAACATATTAAGGATGCTCAGGTTTGTGTATAATAAAGTAAATTTACGTCAGTAAAGAAAACAAATATTTAACATTTTTATATCTGGCGGCTTCTGGTAGTTGACTGTCTTGCAAATTTCGCGCCTTCAAGTATTGTGATGTCATTGATTCCGATAGTTGTCAGGCAATAGAAATTTACCTTTAACTTGACCCAATTTATTTTATATGTTAGGGGCAAATTTAAGGATATTCCCAATAATGGTGTATTACTAGAGCATTAACGTTCTGCTGAATAACTTATCTCACTTTTTTGTCATCTTTGTGTAATTCACCTTTAATGTGGCAGGGTAGATGTTACTTAAATAGTCCTTATATTACAGGTTATAGGTGGCAACTAAGAAAGTACTGGAGGATGTGACTCACTTTGCCTTGACAGATGAAATCTATCAAGTGAAGAAAAACATAATTTAGGGGAGGTGTGGCAGAGTGGTCTTGCCACTGGACCGGTAATCCAATGGACCCGGGTTCGAATCCCAATATGTCAATGGGAAGATATTATTGGGATGGAATTTGTGCTGTACCTAGTTTCAGTGCATTACCACAGCACACCGAAATGCCAAAAACAAAATACCATCATTGTTCCCTGATTAAATAGCACTGTATGAATATTCCCATATTCAAAATAAGCTACAGGGGGGCAATGCCTAGTGAGTTAATTGCTCAATAGGTGGCTTCTGAAAGTGAGGGTCCGAGTCTGGGAGTGAGACGGTGAAGCGCAGAGGCGAAGCAGCTTCAGAGATGGAGTTGGGTTCGAGCCGTGAATAGGTGCTTCGCAAGTCTCACTCCCAAGACTCGAACAAGACCTCACGGGCCTCACCGTGTTCAGCGGTAGATTGTGCAGGCTCTCAGCCTATGCTCGAGAGGGAGTAGAAGGAATTGTTACGACCGGCACTACGAAATAAACAAGGGCACTTAAGAATGGACTAGATGATAGGCTATATCTGCAACAACGGTACGCTAATTCCAAACCCTCGAACTATTACGCCGGTGAACAAAACACTTAAACCCTCCAGAGTTAATCTACTGGATAACGGGGTATCAATTAACTGGGTTTAGTGCACTTCTACAAAGGCTTTCCGGTGACGGCAAAGCCTACTCACAACAGGAGTACTTTACGTTAATAAAATGCTCTCAAGTAATAACAATGCTTAAATAAACTATAACAAGATTTAATAAAGGAATATATGCTTACGTTAACTTTAGTGTGAGTCTGTACTCACCACTAAACTCTTCAATGCTCTATGAAAACACTGGAAGTCTAGTCCTACAGAAATCAGATAAAGAATCTTCTGAAAACGTCTGATGCTCTAAGATGCTCGTCAATATAGAACATAAATAATGCAGGGGCAGGACACCAAAGCGTGTATCTTAAATACACCAACAAGTAGGATACATATATATAAAACAAGGGAGTGCAACAACTCTGTGACAGCACTAATAATAGCCACTCAAAACAGTACTTCCTTAGCCAACGTAACAGCCAAACTGGGTTGTGCACTATGCATCAACCTAGGCTAAAATAAGGCGTGAATAATTCCTAAAGCATACGCAATTAAAGTTAATAAACACAATGCTGTCTTTCTCACTAATAAAGTCTAGCAGTGGCATAAAAGGTACCAGGAACCTAGGAAGAGCGCAAGCATGCTCGTAGCCTACTGTCTCCCCTTGAACAGATTTCCCTTATGTTACGTTAAGTGACTAGGAGGCTCTCTTGGTAAGTCCAGATCTCAAGTATCTGGTCTTACCCTGGCGCTCCACAAAGGTCAACAAAATGAGGTAGCAAGCATACAAGTAAGAGTAGGCAAAAGCCCTTCACTTGTATACTGCTACACTCGCAAAGGAAAAATATGCACAAGGGTTACAGGCTACCTAGCTTCGTCGAAGTCGTACAGGCTCTGACTTGCCACATACATAACTCAGACAACGACCAAAGATACCCTCCACTGTCTAGTATTAAATAGTAGGAAAGAACAGCCCAATAATTAGAAGCACCCCAATACTATGCTACCATGTGACTATTACTCTAATAATCCCTAAAGCTAGTGCAAAACATATATGTGAGAACTGGTGCTGGTAATACGACTGGCTGACTATGGAAGTTGTATGCAGAACCAGAAGGGATAAGTAATTGAATAAAGATAAGAAGTATTGGAAAAGAAGAAGTTCAGAGAGAGAAACAGTAGTACAGGGGGTTAGATTGGGGACAGATTGCAAGGGACTTCTAGGACCAAGCACGCCATGCCAAGCTCTGAAGGAGACACGCGGGTAGGATCCCGCACCTCCTTACCAGGACAGCGGCCTCCAATCACAGAACTACGTCATGAAGAGCAGGCGTCATATGACGTGTCAGGCCCGCCGGCCAATCACGAGCGGGTGGCCCCGCCTAAGAAAGGAATGCGCACGTACATACAGACGCACATACTACCACCCCGCTCTCGCCTCTCTCTCTCCTCAGTAACTTCACACAACATATTTTATACTCTATCAATGATATAAAATACTACCAAGTGTCACAGACAAGAATAAAGACCACCACTTATCTGTCTGTGACAACATGAATACTAAGAAAGAAAGAACATCGTTCTACGATTATTATAGCCCATTTCACTGCCCTGGCGAGCGAGTTACGAGTACATTCTGGCAAGCTGGCCAGCGTAACAGAATATAGATTTTTTTTTTTAGAAAATTAATAAATGGGTATTATGAGTGATAGGTATACAGTATATATATATATATATATATATATATATATATATATATATATATATATATATATATATATATATATATATATATATATATATATATATATATATATATATTTTGAACTAGTAAGCAATATTTGAAAATATAAGCCAGTTAACACCCACCCATATACTGTGTGTGTGTACAGTAGGCCCTATATATATATATATATATATATATATTTTCAAATATTGCTTACTAGTTCAAAATATTGTTAATAGCTTACTATTCTTTCAATATGTGCCACGTAAGATGAGATGAAATCCTATTATATATGAGGTTTACTGCTCAGACATGCCCTTCCTCCTGAGATATATAGAAATGCTTTTTCTGGGGAGGATTAAAACTCTGACCTTAAAGTCCGGGTGCATCTGTTGTAACCTACATGGGGGGGGGGGGGGAGCAATAGCCTACAGTCGAAATATGCAGGTCAACATGCAGGTTTCATCTGAATCTATATGCTTAAGGGGAGGAAGACCGTTTTTCTGGACCCCCTTCTCCCTAATGTTTAGCCCCACTAGTTTTGAGATTATAAGACGTTCGGCCCATTAGTTTGGCGATTTTAACACCTTTTGCCCCATTTCGTTGTCAATTTTAAGACCTTTCGTGCCATTTAGGTGTCGACTATTTCCTGGCGAGCGGAAGCGAGCCTGCAATTTTAAGAGGAACTGGCCTTCGGCGGGAACATTTTTCTACCGAAAAATGTACAAATTTATCTTGAAAGGGGGTCTAAGGGGTGTTTTTCTAAGCTTGATGGAGGTCTAGGGAGGAAACTAAAAAAAATATATGAATACATTAATTAATAGACCAAACAAACGGTCTGCTTCCCCTTAAGACATAATATAATGGAGAAAGCATTATAGCCCTGTCTACTTCTATGCATACATAACACAAATCCTCCAACGGCAACAGATAAGTGAATAACAGGAAATAACATGGAGCGGAGTCCAGCAAGAAGGAAATAACCTGTCAAAAGTAACAAAGTATTTTTCCTGTTTTGTCTTATATGATCTGCAGCTTCTGTCTATCCATAGCTAAGGGCATATAAATCAACTTGAGCTACTTGTAAACAACAAATATATGGCAAATAGCTGGTGTTGGCTCTGGCTAGTCTCTATTTCACAACAGCATCGTGTAGCAGTTCAATGGTGGATTAGAGATACATAATAATATGCAGGTTTTGTCTGGTGCACGTAGTGAAGATATACTGTAATATCTGCAGAACACAACAACATTGTCTGACAGCAGACAATAACATATGCTAAATACACGACAACATGCAGGTTCTGAAACTCAGTGATAACGAAAGAACTCGAACAAAATTCAAAATAGCTAGGCTACATTTCGTTTCAGAAATAGATATAGGCAAGCACTGGTTTGGTAACAGATTTGTAGATACGTGGAATAGGCTCCCGACGGTGACCGGTCAACTCAACCAGTAGACCATTTCAACCAGTACCTCTAAACCAGTACCAAATCAACCAATACGGTTAGGTTAGGTTATGTTAGGTTAGTACTATATTTTGGCACTGGTTGAGAGCTACTGGTTGAAATGGTCTACTGGTTGAGATGACATGGAACCGCTCCCGACTGCTATGATAGGATCAAGAACGATAGAGAACTTCAAAATAATATCAGATTGAGACATGGACGTGATGGGTTGGGTGTGAAAGGGATCTGCCTTGTGTGGGCCAACCGATCTTGTGAAGACTCCCTTTTTCTTCGTCTGACCGAAGTTACTGGCAGGCAAGAACCAGAAAACATGCAGTTTGCAGAACTTGTCTGGTGAACATAAGAGTAAGATCATATATCTACTAAACACAACACAATCGCCTGACGGTATCCACTAACGGGTGAGAAACAGAGGACGACATGGAGGTTCTGTCTGGTGCGTGTGAGGAAGAAGTCCATAACGTTCTCCGGTGTGGGTGGTCGGCGGGGATGCTCTCTCTTCATCACCGGGATCAGCTCACTCACTATCTCGCTCTGCTCGTCTCGGTTGAACAGGTTGCTCACCATCCCTGTCATTAGGAGGCCAGAACGTTATGTCAATAGTCTACCGTGACTGGTGTAAGGTATACGGGAGTGTTATCTCTGCATTGGCACGCCAGGAGATATCTAAGAGCCAACTGGTATAATGTGCAAGTACTATTATGAGAACACTTATAGGTATGTTTGCTTTCATAAATGTGTGTACGTCTCTCCGTCCTATTCATAAATGAAGAAAGCAAGAGGATATGCAAATACAGTATATATTATAAAGGTATTGGTTCATCATGATTTTAACCCTTTCACGCATTTATGACGCAGAGGTTGCCAGATTAGCAATAAGAAATAGAGTTCTCTCACTCTTATAATTACCTCTCCAAAATTAGTTTCTGCCCACAGCTAACTCAAAGACAACTGCAGAGGTTGAAGTAACTAAACTAAAGGTTTATAAATACCCCTAATGGTAACAAAGGCTTTAAAGTATCCCCAATAGGCTCAAAATTGCGTCATATGCGTGAAAGGGTTAATATAGCCAGCACTAGCATATGGGAATATTTTAAGGGGAGGTGTGATGGAGTGGTCTTGCCACTGGACTGGTAATCCAATGGACCCAGGTTCGAATCCCGATGTATCAATGGGAAGATATTATTTTACTGGAATGTGTGCTGTACCTGTGGTAAACTATCAATGGAAGTTAAATATTACTAAGCTATAATGAATCAAATAAAATCAATCTAATTTAAAACTACTCCATATCTAAATTGAATTCAATCTGAAACAAGCTAATTTATATCCAAAGGTCTCACATAATAAATATATATATAGGGTAAGGTTATAAGGGTTAATATTAGCCAGGAATTAACTCACCAATACTTCCATGTGGCAATGACGCAAGGGAGAACGTTTACCCAATATGGCGGACAATGGGGAACGAGACTTCGGTCCTGAGACTCAAGTCAAGTGAAAGAAAGAATAAATGATTACATGAGAATGGACATGAATACTATGCTAATCTGTCAATCAGTCATGGCGTCGATGAGAGCGTCGTGATGGTGTAGCTGTTTGTATTGCTGTCAGTGTATTGTGATTAGAGGCACAATAGCTCGATCAACTGAAGGCGGAAATTAGATGTTAACTGGTTGGTGTTCGTGAAGGCTCTGCTCTCTCTTCCTCAGAGGCACACCTTGCTGCCTTGGCAAACGCCAGGAGCCCAAATTATCGTACCGCATCTAGGTTGCTCTATACGATAAATTATATTAATATATACGATAAATTCATATATACTACATAAGACCATGGCAATATTGCTTAATAGCATATTAGGCCTTTTATAACTTAACTTATTTACAATCTTATAATATATGATCTACTCGTTCTACCTCGTGCTGCAGGAGCGACCGTGACGTCACAGAGACATACGGGATCACAAAAGAGTCATAGCCTATCGTATTTACGATACACTCCCCCACAAAAAAATACCTGAACCCCACCTTACACTTAAAGTTGCCCAGAGGCTATCTTCTGACGCCACATGTCGACGGCGCCAGCAGCAGCGCGTCTGGGACGCGTCCCGGTCCGAGAATGATCACCATCAGTAGGAGGTGAGTCATTACTTTGAGAATCCTCGGACCCAGCAATAACAGGTGGAGCATCAGATTGCAATGCGGAATCGAGCTCCAAAGTGTACAAACGTGCGACAGGATGAACAGTAGTTCCAGTGGCTGTCTTCAATAGCGCCACCCGCTCTACAGAGTCTGCCCCCTTGTATACTTCCAACACGCGGCCCAATTTCCAGTATAAACGAGGACTATCTTCTTTAATTAAAACAACTTCACCAACAGTAGGTGCCGTTGGTCTACCAGAGGGAGTAACACTCCTTTCCCTCAATGCTAGAAGATATTCACTAATCCACCGTTTCATAAAATCCTCGATTATCCTTGATATATACTGGTATCTCTTAGACACCGCTGCCTCAGAGTACAACGAGGGATCCTCTAACTCTACTATGGATTGGAAATCAGATGGAAACGCAGTCAATGGTTTTCCATATAGCAAGTGAGCTGGCGTTAATGGTAGTGGTTCTTGCAGGTCGGTGTACACATATGTAAGCGGCCGATCATTCACGACTGCCTCTATCTCTGTGAGGACTGTCGTCAACTCACTCTTCTTTAATAGAGCACGTCCTACTACCTCTCTGATCCTGACTTTACTATGCTGACACACCGTTCCCACATTCTACCAAACCAAGGTGCCTTAACTGGAATGAACCTCCATTCGCACTTCTTCTCTCCCAAAAAAGTGATGATAGTAGGATCACTACTCATATCCTTTAGATATTTTGATGCCTGGACATAAGTGGGAGCATTTCGCTAAGAATGAATTGAGGGAATGAACGACGGGCACAAAACCGTCTAAACGCCATCATAAATTCTTCGCTAGACATATTATCACATAGTTCTAGGTGTACCGCTCGAGACGTTGCACAGGTAAACAATAATATATAAACCTTCTAATGCTCTCTCGTCTTCAATGCCCCCTGTGTAATCTAACCCTACAGCTTGGAAAGGTTCTATGTGCTTTACACGGCATTCAGGTAGAGGTGGAGCTGGTCCAGTTGCATATGGTTTACCTTTTAGTCTCTGGCATATTACACACTTTCTTACTACGCGTCGAGCTACTTGTCGAACTCTGGGTATCCACCATGTGAGACGTAAATTTGATATAATATGACATACCCCGTAGTGTTTTATTTCCCTATGTGCACGTATGATCAATAGATCAGTAACGTGATGTCTTGTTGGCATAAGTATAGGGCGGTTTGTACCGTATGTTACACCCGACCACTTCAGGCGACCCTCACACCTGATGAGGTCATTGTCTAGGTGCAACCTTAGTTGACGCACTATATTAGGCATTATAGTCTTATTAGAGCTTTGCAAAGATTCTAATTAATTGGAAAAGGTTTCTACTTGAACCCCTTTGATCAAAGTTACTTCAGCTGCTTTAAATTCACGAGCATCAATGTTGTGACCCCTGTTGCAGAGTTGGCCCGTTACGCTTGATATTGGATACATATCGCAACACCCAAGCGACAACTCTGACTATTTTATTATAGTCACCGAATCTTGCCCACTCTATGATTGGACCCGGTGGCTCATTTGGTTGGGCAGTATCTGCCACTGTTTCCAGTGGCAGAATTCCCTCACCAACAGCATGCCAAATCGTCCATTCACTTTCATGGAGCAGCCACTTTGGACCATGCCACCACAATTCGGACTTCACTAATTGGCTAGCCGTTATAACCCTAGTTATGAGATCACTAGGGTTTTCTTTTGTATTTACATAATGATAAGCAACGTCTGGCAAAAGGGCTCTAATCTCATCTACCCTATTCCGCACATAAACTGGTAGAGACTTCTTGCTATGTATCCAGTTGAGTGCGACCTGACTATCGCACCAAACGTGAACGATTTCAATATTTAATTCGCTCTCATATGCTGCGCGTACATGTTGCACCAGACGTGCTAAGAGCAGCATGGCAGTCAATTCCATTTTAGGGATAGTTACCTTTTTAACCGGGGCTACCTTGGCCCGGGCTGTAACAAAATGTGCCCCAAATGAAGTAACGACATATATGGCTACCCCGTATGCCGTGGCGCTAGCATCGCAAAACGTGTGTAACGTAACGTCACCGAACGCCGCCACTTTATGAGGTATAGGTTTAGTACATAGGATGGCATACTCATTCAACAACAATGTCCTTTGGTCATTCAGGTCCTCGGGCAAACTGTCATCCCATCCTATTTTACGTCTCCAAACTTCCTGCATTAAAATCCTAGCTCTTATGGTAGCGGGTAATGCTAGACCCAAAGGATCAAAACATTGCGCAACTTTGCTCAACAGACTTCGTTTTGTGTGCGCTCCTGTCTGCTGAGCAAAAGACCTTGTTTGAAAAGTTAGTATGTCATGTTTAGGCTGCCAGATCATCCCCAAATTTCTGGACTTTTCCTGGTTATGAGATGCCGTACCGTCCACCTGTATCAAACTCGGAAGATCTTCACTATTAGTAACCCACTCGCGGAGAAATAAATGTGCATCTGTAAACAGTCTGCGTGCTTGCCAGTATGTATATAACAAATCATCCTGACTAGCGCTAGAACCCTGCAAATTGTCTATATATAATCCGCGAGATAGTTTACTTGTGTCCTCATGAGTATCAGCTAGATGTTTTTTTATTGTGGCATTTAACAAAAACTGTGAACATGTTGCCCCAAAGACTACAACCCGAAAACGGTATATTATGACCGGACTTTCAGAGTCGCTAATGCCGCTGAACCAAAGAAAGCGGGTAACATCTCTATCTTCCTCCTTTAGCTTGACCATCAAGAATAATTTCTCGATGTCACTGGTATATGCGTACTTCCCCAGCCTAAACCGCAATAGATGTTGGGACAGGTCCGACACCATGGACGGACCTGTCAGTAGACAGTCCTTTAGACTGGGTAGTTGACCTTGGTGGGCAGAACAGTCATACACCACCCGTATTGGTGTGGCGACGCTGTCTTTTCTTACCCCATGATGGGCCAGATAGTGAACCCTACCCTTCTTAATCGGTTCCTTGACATTGACTCTCTCAATAAAGCCCCTATCTTCATAACTCCGAAATACATCGTCATACGCCTGGCGCATGCTCGGTTCGTTAGACAATTTACGCTGTAATGCGCGCAAGCGACCTAATGACAAACCATAGTTGGTAGGCAGGCTTATCTCACTGTTCTTCCAGGGTAAACTAACTTTATATTGCTTGTCTGAGGCACAGTAGCTCACAGACTCGTCAAACCTTTTCAGCGCAACTTCCGAGTCATAATCAGTCTCCATAGGATTAATGCCTATGTGATCCAATCTCCACAGTCGTTCCAGGTCGAACTCGGCAGCCATCTTAGGGTCACTAGGTTGGGAATCCTCCCTTCCCAACTCCGCTGCCGCGGTTACATTGACTCTATATATCGAGACCATGTCGACCAGGACCTTTGACTGTGTAGTATGCACCTTTCCGCTCATGCAATATCCAAATTTAGTGGGGATTAAAATTACACCACACATCATTTTAGATCCAGGGTATACTACATCATAATAATGATCCACACCAAGTAGAACATGCACCTCACTCTGATCTCCCATGGGATCTGACAAGTTAACCCCTTTGCTACGTAATGCGTGTTCCACCTTCTTCACTCCTACAGATACATATTCTGGTAGGGTGTCTACTACGATACATGTCATAAAGTACCGGGTTTTACGGTAGTTATATGAAATCTCCGCTATCTCGTAGTCTTGTTTGTCAGTAACCCCTGTGAAGCCCTGCAATCGAAGAGTCTCAGCCCCTATGATTCGGTGCTTCAGTCCCACTAAGACGGACCTCTTTATAAAGGAACGTTGAGACCCTTGATCTAGAAGTACCCGACGAACTTTGTTACTGTCGTTACCTTCCTTGGGAATCTGTATTGTGGGCAATATAGTGGTGTCTTGCGTGCTACCTAGTGTCAAAGTTGTAGTACCCTCTGTTTTGACGTCTTTGACTTTATCTGCTGTAGGACACAACTTATCAAAGTGATGTCCTTTGCAGTGTCGACAGGGCCTTAAGTATGTAGCAGTACATTGTCCCTGCTTACCATGTTCCTTACTTAGACAATCTACACATAGCTTCAACCTCTTTGCCTGTGCTAGTTTTGTCTCATTTGTGGGGTATTTTACACAGAAACTCCATTTATGTTTGTTGTTACATAGCTTACATAGAATCTGAGCAGGTTTCTTATACGTACCCTCTTTCTTTTCTTTAGTCCCCACCGTCATGCTTACAGTTCCCCTCTTCTCCACATTCTCACTCCCTCCCGACACATACATTCTCCTTTTGTTCAACTGTAGATTATTGATTTCTTTACTGAACTGAGTTTTGAACTTCCCCAGATCAAACGATCTAACCTCGTCAAGTATTGCCATAGGAAGCTTCTGACGTAAGATAATGACTATAATTTCCTGTGTGGTGAGCCCTAGGGTGTCTAGCGATCGAGTATGGCACTCCATATTTGCCCTAAAATTTGCTAACTCCTCAACCTTATACTGTGGTTCTGCGAGCTTTAACAAGGCAACGATATGGGCCATCTTCAACTGCTCTTGATCCCCGTATGTGGACTTTAATAATTGTATGCCTCATGATAACTATCACCCACTACCGCAAAACCCTCAATCAAATGTAAGGCCTCTCCTTCCATTTGTCCCTTCAGGTAGTGAAACTTGCGGACATTATCCAAAGAGGATTCATGAACTGTAGACCGAAATACGTCCCAAAAAGCTAACCACTCAGTCAATTTGCCCCCAAATGTAGGAAGATTGAGCTTTGGGAGGTGTACAGTGTGTTTTGGGTCAGCCCTTCTATGGGCCTCATTCTCGCCTCCCTTCTTACTTGCGACAGCACGCTGTAATATGTGCTTCGCTCTAAAGACAGGTTCATCATAGAGGGTGCGATTATCACACTCTGTAACTATCTCTTCCTCCTCTGTCCTGCCTGCCACAATCACCTCACTCAGAGCCATAATACGACCGTGGGTAGCCTGGACGTTGTCTAATCTAGCTTCCAATTCCTCGAGGTCAGCAGTAGTGATGAAAGTGTTGATGTCTACAATTAGCCTATTTAATACTCCCCGAAGTCCCGCCCTTTGATTTTGAGGGGCTTTGATCAGCACCCCACCTGACGGTGTCTCTTCCTGTTTACTCATTTTGCATGTAAGCCTATAGGCTATGTATCTAAATGTTACAAAAACATCGGCAAAATAGTAGTCTAGTTAAGAGACGCCGACCGGCGGACTTCTATTTTATGGAGAAAATATAGTACACAAAATAGCAATACCTACTAAAGCAATACCCTGGTGCTGAGGGTGATCGAGACAAAGCGGTGTTTCGTCTCTACCAGCCGATACCTCAGGGTGCGATTGACTGAGTTTTTAATGACGTGGTATTCTACCTCTGACAAGCCTCGAACCCTAGTCCGGCTCTCTATCGCTACTATCTTGCAGCACCCCCCGAACTCACGCTCCAGATCCAGCGCCACCTCTTTGATGGCGTTGGCAACTCGCGGGGTACGGTATCGGGGCGGATATCGTTGCCACCCAGGAACAGGAAGATCATGTGTGGCCTAAAACGGACCACCTGCCCCCACTGTGGAGAGGCTTTCAGGATGTCAACGGTGGCTCCAGGCACCCCGAAGTAGGACAGCTTGAATGTCCTATCCCTCTCCGACGCCCGACACGACTCGGCTCCTAAGTCGGCTGCCCTTAGCCTAGTGGCATACGAATGCCCTACTATAGCAATTCTCTGAGGTACCGGCGCCGGAGGTACAGGAATATAACCAAGCCCCACCCCTCTGGGGTCCTTGCTCCTGCATCCCTGGGCTACTCCCCTTCTCATTGCCTAAAATTCCTTATCGGTAGCTAATTCCCGGGTCTGGGCACCAATGTGGTAAACTATCAATGGAAGTTAAATATTACTAAGCTATAATGAATCAAATAAAATCAATCTAAATTAAAACTACTCCATATCTAATTTGAATTCAATCTGAAACAAGCTAATTTATATCCAAAGGTCGCACATAATAAATTTATATATAGGGTAAGGTTATAAGGGTTAATAGTAGCCAGGAATTAACTCACCAATAGTTCCACGTGGCAATGAGGCAAGGGAGAACGTTTACCCAATATGGCGGACAATGGGGAACGAGACTTCGGTCCTGAGACTGGAGTCAAGTGAAAGAAAGAATAAATGATTACATGGGAATGGACATTGAATACTATGCTTCTCTGTCAATCAGTCATGGCGTCGATGAGAGCGTCGTGATGGTGTAGCTGTTTGTATTGCTGTCAGTGTATTGTGATTAGAGGCACAATAGCTCGATCAACTGAAGGCGGAAATTAGATGTTAACTGGTTGGTGTTCGTGAAGGCTCTGCTCTCTCTTCCTCAGAGGCACACCTTGCTGCCTTGGCAAACGCCAGGAGCCCAAATTATCGTACCGCATCTAGGTTGCTCTATACGATAAATTGTATTAATATATACGATAAATTCATATATACTACATAAGACCATGGCAATATTGCTTAATAGCATATTAGGCCTTTTATAACTTAACTTATTTACAATCTTATAATATACGATCTACTCGTTCTACGTCGTGTTGCAGGAGTGACCGTGACGTCACAGAGACATACAGGATTACAAAAGTCATAGCCTATCGTATTTACGATAGTACCTATTATCAGTGCATTACCACACAGCCCACCGAAATGCCAAAAAAATACCCTCATTGTTCCCTGATTAAATAGCACTGTATGAATATTCCCATATTCAAAATATGCTACAGGGGGGCAATACCTAGTGAGTTAATTGCTCAATAGGTGGCGTTTTGAGAGTGAGGGTCCGAGTCTTGGGGATGAGACAGCGAAGCATGAAGGCGAAGCAGCTCCATATACTGTATATGCGAAGGCAAGATGGCAAAGGCTGGTTGCAGCTTCACATATCTCACTCCCAAGACTGGAACGATACCTCGCAGGCTTCACCGTGTTGAACGGTTGAATGTACAGGCTCTCAGCCTATACCCGAGAGGGAGTAAGTTGGAATATAGAAAACAAAAAATACAATTTAACGAGGTCTTTCCATACACAAATTTATTTCCATGTAAATGGTTACAATGTTGACAGCACTACTTGTTGAAATCACCTTTGACCACTCTATTTGCCTAGGCCCTAGGTCTTGTAATATATCTAACATAGTGGTGGTGAGATTAATAAAAATAATATAACATAAACAACTTTGTCAAAAGCATGTCATCATAAATATCGGCATTT
The DNA here is from genome assembly GCA_032716605.1 of Paralithodes platypus. Lineage (NCBI taxonomy): Eukaryota > Metazoa > Arthropoda > Malacostraca > Decapoda > Lithodidae > Paralithodes > Paralithodes platypus. Next base: position 22,399,899 of record CM064491.1, on the reverse strand, counting down.
ACATGAATTTATATGCGGTATAACACTTGGGTGAAGGCTAGTCCTATCCAGAGTGAGGTTTGGCATCCTCTCCCCAACCTTAGCCGTTTCTGTCTGTCTCATTTACTATCCTACTTTTTCTTCTGGGGGCAGGGGGCTAGGAATCCTCCTCCCCTTGGTTCCGAACCTTGAGAATTGGAACTCTAAATGTTATTTCTCTTCAGTCTCTGTCTCGAGTCGGCCACCCCCAGCTGTGGGGTATGTGCCTGAGTATATACATAGATACATCCATAACACTTGTGATCAAACAATACAAAACGAGACACTAGTGCCTGTTAAAACTATGCAAGTATGATACGTAGATATGGTATGGGGTTTGGATGACCTCGAAAGCCACAGTACTTTTTTATGGTTCCATGTCATCTCAACCAGTAGACCATTTCAACCAGTGCCAAATTAACCCAGACCAACCAAACCAGTGCCAAAATATAGTACTAACCTAACCTAACCTAACCTAACCTAACCGAATTGGTTGATTTGGTACTGGTTGAGAGCTACTGGTTCAAATGGTCTACTGGTTGAGTTAACCGGTCACCCTTTTTTATTTGTTTATTTTATTTAAAACAAAAATTTAACACTTATCTGTATTGTGGGAATACTATGTGTGGTGTGAAGGTCCCTATAGTATATGTGGCTCAACTACGAAGCTTGAAACTTGACAAACTTAATACTAAATTTCGACACAAATCAACCGTATAAATTGGTGATGAAACATCACTATATCTCCTTATATATGTGAGAGTAACTTACCGGAAGAGAGGACGTTGTTGAGGTACTCGAGGAAGGCCTCCTCCTTCACCTCCTGGTCGGTGAAGATGAATGTGGTGCCCTTGCCCTGGATGCCACAGGTCCGGTACAATACCTTCAGGTCCTCCAGCAAGTTGGCTGTGTTGTACGACCTGTTAAAGAGGAAACAATGAACTATGTTGGCTGTGTTGTATGACCTGTTGTAGACCAAACAAGGAACTACTGTATGTTGGCTGTGTTGTATGACCTGTTGTAGACCAAACAAGGAACTACTGTATGTTGGCTGTGTTGTATGACCTGTTGTAGACCAAACAAGGAACTACTGAATGTTGGCTGTGTTGTATGACCTGTTGTAGACCAAACAAGGAACTACTGTATGTTGGCTGTGTTGTATGACCTGTTGTAGACCAAACAAGGCACTACTGTATGTTGGCTGTGTTGTATGACCTGTTGTAGACCAAACAAGGAACTACTGTATGTTGGCTGTGTTGTATGGCCTGTTGTAGACCAAACAAGGAACTACTGTATGTTGGCTGTGTTGTATGACCTGTTGTAGACCAAACAAGGAACCATACTGTATGTTGGCTGTGTTGTATGACCTGTAGTAGACCAAACAAGGAACCATACTGTATGTTGGCTGTGTTGTATGACCTGTTGTAGACCAAACAACGAATTACTGTATGTTGGCTGTGTTGTATGACCTGTTGTAGACCAAACAAGGAACCATACTGTATGTTGGCTGTGTTGTATGACCTGTTGTAGACCAAACAAGGAACCATACTGTATGTTGGCTGTGTTGTATGACCTGTTGTAGACCAAACAAGGAACCATACTGTATGTTGGCTGTGTTGTATGACCTGTTGTAGACCAAACAAGGAACCATACTGTATGTTGGCTGTGTTGTAACAACTGTTGTAGATTAAACAAGGTACATTAGTGGCTGTGGTATAACGTCGACTTGTTATACAGAAAACAAGGGTGTTATAGAAGAAAAAATAACTAATGTAGCCTACTGTATACTGGCTGTGCAGTGCAACCTAGAAATTAATGAAACACTAAGAGTAAGCTACAATAATTTATATTTATAGATTATAATTGACAAATAGTGTTTTATTCTCAATGGCATCAATTCTTTCATTCTTAGTTTTACCTCGTGCATAACATAGAATGGATGGATGTATTATATATATTGTGTTGTGAACAGGACAATCCAGGTGTTTGTTTGTAGACAGCGGCCAGAACAAACCAAAGAGCAATTGGTCTCTCACAACCGGTAGGGATCAGAAACTTAGTCCATCCCGATCGGCTACCAAAACGCCCCGGGCACCTTGGGAGGTGGTTCACTTTGGTCACTCTGGTCTCTAGTGACGTGACAGTGTAAACAAAGAGTGATGCTCAACAACAAGTGTATCACTGCTCAGAATGCAATACCATCGTTAATTATTATGATGGGGCTAATGATCACTATGAAGATGCACTGAGAAGTTTATTAAGTGATCCCATAAAACAATCGTGGAAATGTTTCAGCGTATATATGTTACATATATATATATATATATATTAACCTAGTGGCCTCTGGGCTTCTGGGCTATACACAAGGTAGTCCAACATACTCTTTAGTCTGTCCACATTTTCTTTCAATACTCGTTTATTTTATTACATGTTACCATGGTAACAAGGTTTACTTACAAATCATTGGCTGTCCTGGCGAAATGGTCACTGAGAGGCCAGTCACTGACCGAAAACTTGGGCTCCCTTTGCCGATGTCTACAAATGCACCCCAGGTATTCTTAGGTATCAGAAATTCAAAATACTTTCATGTTGCAACAAATGTTTTAAACCAGTGTGGAATAGGGGGTTTAATACCGGGTAGATGCCCGAGAGTATTCTTAAATGTGTCATCACAGGTTTCATTGGAGCATATATAATATATATATACTGTACTTGGTTGTTGTAAATGTAACTATTCTGACCAAGATTAACTACTATATAGTTTCATTCTATCTCAAATGCACTTCGATGTGTCTGTATTCTCCAAGTCCCTATACATATGGTAGGTAAATATATTGGTGTAGAATCCATGGTGATCGGTGTACAATTTTGGCCTAACGTCTTCATAAAATACATACTGGTGTCTATGGGGACTGTTCTGACCTAAAGACCCTTTGAATATCGATTGGTCTACATGGAAGTATTCTGACCTGGTGAGGGCGATCTGGAATGTCTTGTAGCCAGCAATGAAGGAGGCCAGCTTGGTTAGGGACTGCTTGCCCGACCCCCCAACCCCCACCAGCAGGGCATTTCCTCCGGGGTTACGGATGATGCGGGAGATCTGTTAGGGGTAGGCTACAGCTACTCTCATTGGTAAGGTAACATCTACATTAATCAAGAATGAGTTTAATTCATCAATATGTATTTCATACATACTACTATAGGCTTTAGGCAGACATATTTTAGAGCTCGAGAATTGCGGCTGCCAACCGCCATCCTGTCGGGATCATTCTCAATGAATATGTTGTTGTTGTTGGTGTTTATTGTATACTAGCCCACTGGGCCTTGTACCCCATTCTAAAGTAAATAGCAAGATAAAATTGTGATAACAATAATGTAAACATGTAAAATATGAAAATCAGTACAATCGGTTGAAGGTGTTCCTTTACATAACATCATACAGAGACGGCTATCAGATAACATCCATAAGTTGAAAGTAACTGATCAAGAGCTTTTCCGTAGTATCTGCTTCAGTCTGTATATGCAAGTAAAATATGCTAAAAAATAATATCAACAAAAGTGAAATGATAAGCAATGAAAACATAGGGTGGGATATATAAGACCTTATATTAATCCATCCAGTACCGATGACGTCCTTTTAACTTTATTATGCCTATTAGTAGATGGTGTCATTCAGTTAAAATAGGGTCTCAGGCAGTTTACAGGCTTCGAACTATACCACTTAACCCTTTTTACTACAGATCCTTTTTAAGCTGCACAAAATCGTCTAAATATAGCAAGAATACAATTAAAAGGACGTCACCGGTCCAGAAGTGAGGTTTACTGATCTTGATGTACTGAGATGTGATGTAGTTAGAGGATCCAAGATATACTGACCCTGATGAGGTGTATCATGGCATCAGTAAAGAAGACCAGGTCCATACCAGCTCCCCGCACCATCTCGTTGTACTGAGAGAGGAACATCTGCAGTCGCTCCTCCAAAACGGGGAAGGAAGGGATGGCCTCGTACACCTTGGGCATCTCCATGTCTAGGTCCTCACCCTCGTCTCCGGTCGGTTCAGGTGCGTCTCTATACATAACAGTTTACTTGTCATACAAGGTTGTTGACATATCCTCACATCAGCATTACGTGCTGAAAATGGCACTCGACATATGTGGTGCACCGCCACATAGTCCATATTTATTTAACTCGACAGATGTCGTGCGCTGTTGGTTAAGGGTTAAGCCATAGGATAAGGGAAAGATTGATTGAAGGAAAGAGTAAGAGAGCTTACTTGTTCAGTAAAACAAAGACTGAGAAAATTGGTTCACTCATGTGTTAAAGACTTGGACAGAATAGGGTCGGAATGTGCCCCCACTCTCCGTAAGGGAAGAGAAAAGCTATGAAAATACTGATGCAACATTGCGGCGTGTAGATAATTAGTAAGAGTAGGTGTGTTGATGAGACAAAATGCTTTTGACTCTACCGTTTTGAGTACTGCGGTATGGGTGGAGCCTCCCCACACATGCGAACAATACTTCATACAGAACATGGGCACACTGTGAGCACTGCGTGTGGGGGTGATAAACCCACAGAGAGGGTTGAGCACAGCTAACTTCTGGGAAGTTGTTTCATCAAGAGTGGTAATATGATCTTTCCAAGAAAGGTCAGAAGAACAAGATACACCAAGAATATTGAGAGAAGATGAAGGGTTGATTTGTGTATTGCTGAAGAGTAAGGGATGGTCGTGTGGAAGATTGTAACAGTTATATACTGTACAGTAGATGGAGAAACTGGGTTTTGGAAGTATTGGAATATAATATAGTCATTACCTAAGACAGACTAATGAGGAAGTAAGAAGGAGGTGTGGTGTGGAGGTAGATGTGCTGGAAAGTGTGAAAAGGAATAACTTGAGATGGTTCGGCCATATGGAACGTATGGAAAGCGAGATAATGACTAAGAGGGTGTACGAGAGCGAGGTGGAGGGACAGAGAGGGAGAGGTAGACCGAAAGAGAGGTGGAAGGATGGAGTGAGGAAGTATATGAACGAAGGCGGTGCTGGTTGGGGGGAGGGGCGTCGACTGACTGGGGACAGAGGTGCATGGGGGCGGTTCGTTCGTGGCCACCCCTTCGGGGATCACGGCGTCAGGCAATAGATAGATAGATAGATAGATTACTTTTTTTTTCTTTCTATATTCCAACTACTCCCTCTCGGGCATAGGCTGAGAGCCTGTACATTCAACCGTACATTGAACGGCGAAGCCCGTGAGGTCTCGTTCCAGTCTAGGAAGTGAGACATGTGAAGCACTTTGGGATACAACCAGCCCCCGATATCTTGCCTTCGCATGATGCACGGTTGCCCACCCATGGCTCGAAGCAGCCACATCTCTGAAGCTGCTTTGCTCCAGTGCTTCACTGTCTCACCACCTAGACTCGGAACCTCACTCTCATAACGCCATCTATTGAGCAATGAACTCACTAGGCATTGACCCCCGGTAGCATATTTTGAATATGGTAATATTCATACAATGCTATTTAATCAGGGAACAATGAGGGTATTTTTTTAGCGTTTCGGTGGGCTTTGTGGTAATGCACTGATACTAGGTACAGCACAAATTCCATCCCAATAATATCTTCCCATTGATACATCGGGATTCGAACCCGGGACCATTGGATTACCAGTCCAGTGGCATGACCACTCTACCACACCTCCCCTAATTTTGAACTTGATTATATATCCCACAATACAACAATATCCTTCCCTGGTGTGAGTGTTAAGCCAAACCTGAGGAAGTCGACGAAGTACTGAGTCTGGTTGACGCTCTTGGCCAGCTGTTGTCCAAGGTCCGCCTGAGTGAGGCACACCAGGGCTTCCTCAAACCACCGTACATCCTTCACCGACGTGAACCTGTCAACAACCATATATCAATTTTGGATCAATTTAATGTTGTTTGTTTAAATTCATTGGACAGTTAAATTCGCCGCCCTCTTCAATTCTTCCTGATTAATGCAAGGTGTTCTTTTTATCGTCACAGGCATAAGCTTGCTTAATGTTTTTTTTACAGCTACTTCAAGCTAGTATAGTTATTTGGGGACTAATCTTAGCAGATTACTTGTAGGACAATAATGAACATATATATGTATATATTGTTGCTACTAACTGGCAATGATATCTATGAAATGGAATCACTTGCAGAAGACATATCCAAAACAATACGGAACATAATTATTAGTAAAATGTTCATCGGTTCATTGCATATAATGTGGAATCGGCATGAGGTTCTCTGGTATGAGGAAAAGTAAGTGTTACTGTGAAAAAGCAAAATGCATTCTTATTTCCTGTAAGTATCACTAATATATCATCCACTAACATAATGCGTTGGTTTTAAGAGAATGCAATATTGCACAATATGGAAACACTTAAGTTCACAATGAATAATTTCATACGTGGGCATACTAATATTTTGTGCACAGAAACGGGATTGAGTGATTGACTGCACTTAATTTCGTGGAAGCTGATGTAAACAAATTTAACAATGATCCTTCCAAGAAATACTATAAGCAAATGAAACACCAAGTATGCCAAGAGAAGGTGAATCGGGTTGTTGGTTATAGGGAACAAAAGTGATGAATATGTGAATTGTTTTAGCAAATAGATTGTACAGGGACTGCAAAATAGCACAAGCGATTTCGAACACATGTTCAGCCCTTACTATTATTATTTTGTGTTGTATTGTTATTATTTATTTTATTTGTAAGAATGTTGTTACTTATGCAAATTGATATTTAGTATATTTACTGATACATTCCATATCAAAATATGCCATAATAAAGTTGGATATAATCCGCCTTTATATGTATCAAACAATATAAGATAATCTTTACCCCAACTCGTTTTGAGACATTAGTGGAAGGATAAGCACAGCAACACTTCATAATTGTATGTAAAAGAACAGCTGATATGGCTTGGGAATCCCTAAATTTCTACAATGACTCTGCAATACTTGTGGCGCCAGGGGACTTGGAGGATATCAACTGAGGTATTACTGACCTATCTACGCTAACCCTACAACTCTCGTGGCACCAAGGAGGTGAGGTATTACTGACCTATACGATAATACTGAAACATTCATGGCGCCAGTGGGTTAGGTAAGTGTTAGTCAAGGTATTGCTGACCTGTCCACAATGACCCTGCAACACTCCTGGCACCAAGGAGGTGAGGTATTACTGACCTGTATGAAAATCCTGAAACACTCATGGCGCCAGGGAGCTAGGTAGGTAAGTGTTAATGGTGGCATTACTGACCTGTCCGCAATGACCCTGCAACACTCGTGGCGCCAAAGGGACAGGAGGGTGTCAGCTGAGGTGACAACATTAGCAGTGGCCCCCAGCATGCCTTGCCAGATCCGGGACAGGTCACGTAGGTTAAACACGTAGTGAAACTTGGCGGGCGTCGGCAGCAGCTTGTTCTATACAGTAAATAACATAACTATATATTAGAGTCTTCATTCTCTAATAAAAAATATACGATTTTTAAAAACACGGTGTTTAATATTTATACAAATGCAAGTATCAAGCAAAATATAAGCTGCACAGCTAATTATAAACAATCCTGCTAGGATTTTTGCATGGAATAATAATATGGTGCTTAAGTATCTTGGAGAGACTAAAGGCGGAGAGTAAGTCTTTCCAAAATGACTCAGATCGCCTGATCATTGTATATACCTTGATGTTAGCATGTCATGGGCTTTGTCTATACCGTGAGGCGGAAAAAGAAGGATAAATCTCCACTATGAGACCTGACCTTGGTGTGTTCCCAGATCAGTATATGAAGGGCACCAATTTTTATTCCACTATGTGACCTGACATACATACATACATAAAATTATAAGACTGAGTGTTCCACACATACGTGCAGTTTCAGTCTCTTGTCCTAATGGCGGCGTTCCAGGCAACCCTGTTAAGGGCTGCTTCACTTGTCAAGTTCTTGGATTTGAGATCGGCACGTATAGTACGATCCCAGGTCTTCCTCGGTCCACCCCTTGGTGCAGCTCCTTCCACAATCACAGACCTGCATTTTTTCACCCAATTTTGTTCATCCATTCTCTCCACATGTCCATACCATCCCAGTCTACTTGTACGCATCACCTCGCTAATACTCTTTATACCAAAACGTCTCCTCAGCTCAACATTTGTTATTCTATCCTGTAGCCTGGCCCCACACATCCATCTCACCATTCTCATCTCATTATGTTCCATTCTGTTGACATCCTCTACTTTAACGGCCCATGTTTCTGAGGCATACGCCATTGCACTTCTAACACATGAGGCATACACCTTTCCCTTCAGGGGGAGAGGCATTCTTTTCATGGTCAGGATTGGCATCAGTTCTCTGAACTTCCGGGAGCCACACCTAATTCTAGCAACAGTGGCAGCCTCGGCCCCACCACCGGCAGAGATGGTATCTCCTAGGTAACAAAACTTGTTCACCAGCTCCAATGACTCATTTCCAAAATTCACAGCCACAGGATCATCACTTAACACAAGCTCGCCTTTGCACACTACGCACTCAAATTTCTCTATTTTTTACTTATCCTTCGGCATGGGTCCCTTTATTCTACTAGATCGCTTACTCCCATGGTGTACCAACATCGATAGATGCTACATTGAATTGAGTAACGCCCACACCCTTTCCACACACTGCACATGGGTATGCACCGCTCTTTTCCACATTGCCTGGTCTCAATCTACAATGCATAACCTTGGTTTTGTTAATATTGACTCTTAAACCCTTGCTCGCCATGCCCTCTCTCCATTCTCTGAATTTGGCCTCAGCATCTTGCATACTGTCAGCTATTAGGACTAAATCGTCTGCATAAAACAGTTCCAACGGGAGTCCGCCTCTAAAAACTCTAGACAGTGCCTCCAAGACCATAATAAAGAGGAGGGGGCTTAACACTGAACCCTGATGGACTCCAACACGGACTGCGAACTCATCACTCAGTACACCCTTCACCCTCACCGCACTTCGTGAATCCTCATACATCTTCATTATCACACGCACCAGCCACTCTTCCACACTAAGTTTTCTCATAACCCACTGCACAACATCTCTAGGCACCATATCAAAGGCCTTCTCCAGGTCTACAAACACAAAGTAAAGATCCCTGCCTTTTAGTAAGTATCTTTCCTGTATCTGCCTGACTATGAAGATAGCATCGGTTGTACCCCGTCCTGGCATAAAACCAAACTGCATATCATCAATGGAGATGCTTTGCCTGATCAAACCCTCAAAGACTCTCTCACAGACCTTCATGATTTGGTCAAGCATTTTCAGGCCCCTATAATTTCCTCTATCTAGCGCATCCCCTTTTCCTTTGTATATATTTTCTATTACACTTTTGAGCCAATCCTCTGGGATTTTCTCATCTTTAATAATGGTGTTTATCAACTCAGTGACTAAGTTTACACCAGTCTCCCCTGAGGCTTTTATCATCTCAGCGACAATGTCAGAGCAACCTGGAGCTTTACCGTCCTTCATTTTATTGATTGCGTCTCTCACTACAGCTGGTGCTATCAAAGGAGGGGGTCCAGATATTGGTTTTTCGATACTAAGCTGTTCCTTATCCCATTCAAACTCTACATTTAGCAATCGTTCATAGTGTGCCTTCCATGCTTCTCTGATTTCATTTTCTGCATACACAATCTTCCCATTATCGTTTCTAACACACGGTTCACCTATAATATCCCTACTGTCATTTTAACCTTCAACATGTGACCTTATCTGATGACCTGACCTTGGTGTGTGCCCAGAGGCGGCGAGTGAGGGGCACCAATCTGTCCACCATGCCCCGAACCTCCTGACTGAAACCTCTCTTGCTGCTGAAGTGGCCTCGAGCGATCACCCCGAAGATCTTGTTGATGGAGCCTTCGGAGGGGATGGTGGAGTTGAAGATGCAGAAGTGACGCTTCAGGCGGGCGGGGATGTCGTTACGACCACCACCTTAGCAGTAAGATATATATACTGTACATCATCAAAGTACAGCAACATTATGTCTGGGATTCTATTTAGCTACAACATATATTCTGCTGTGGTTGTTATAGTATATTTTTAAAGATAACATGCAGTACTACACAACATTAAAAATGTATCTATTAAGGGGAGGTTTCTAGTTTGTTTCCTACTCCTCCAGCAATCTTAAAATTTCACTCCCTTGACCATTGTACATTTTTCGGTAGAAAAATGTCCCGGCCGAAGGCCGATTACTCTTAAATTACAGGCTCGCTATCGCTCGCCAGGATAAAATCGACACATAAATGGCACGAAAAGTCTTAAAATTGACAGAATGGGTCGGAAATTCTTAAAAATCACCAAACTAATGGGGCAAACGTCTTAAAATCTCAAAAGCAATGGGGCTAGACATGAGGGAGAAAGGGGTCAAGAAAAAAGTCCCTCAAGTGGAAATCTCCCCTTAATGTGATTGATACCATTAGGTGTGATATATGGATATCATTTTGTTAAACTTTTCAGGTATATTCGACGGACAGTAAGTTACACTGATTTACAAAGATTAAATATATATCAATTATGTACGATTAAGTACGACAGGTTGGGTAAGAGGTATCCTCACCAGGATTCGAACCCACTCACTCCAGGTATATTTGGGAGAGTCGGGCACCGTAACCACTCGGCCATGAGCGGATATAAGGAAAGCAACCTTAGTTCTTATTTGAGGAACCAGGTTTTTAGTCTCGTGGAGGACTATGCCTTCGAACACGTGGTGAGTTTATTAGAATTCAACCATGACTATTTTTACGCTCCCCCCCTCCCCCCCCCGCCAACTCGGTTAAGTGATATACGATTTTTAATCGTCCTGGTACTATTATGGAACCTCTGAAAATGACAAATATCAATTATGTACGATTAAGTACGACAGGTTGGGTAAGAGATATCGAACACGTGTTCGAAGGCATTTCCTTATATCCGCTCATGACCGAGTGGTTGCGGTGCCTGACTCTCCCAAATATACCTGGAGTGAGTGGGTTCGAATCCTGGTGAGGATACCTCTTACCCAACCTGTCGTACTTAATCGTACATAATTGATATTTGTCATTTTCAGAGGTTCCATAATAGTACCAGGACGATTAAAAATCGTATATCACTTAACCGAGTTGGCGGGGGGGGAGGGGGGAAGCGTAAAAATAGTCATGGTCGAAGTCTAATAAACTCACCACATGTTCGAAGGCATAGTCCTCCATGAGACTAAAAACCTGGTTCCTCAAATAAGAACTAAGGTTGCTTTCCTTATATCCGCTCATGGCCGAGTGGTTACGGTGCCCGACTCTCCCAAATATACCTGGAGTGAGTGGGTTCGAATCCTGGTGAGGATACCTCTTACCCATTAAATATATAGATGGCAAGTTGCTGAAAACAGTGAAGAGCATGTATGAGGGTGCAAAGGCGGCAGTACATGTGGAGAGTGAGCAGAGCGAGTTCTTTGACCTGCATGTTGGTTTGAAACAGGGGTGTGTTATGTCCCCGTGGTTGTTTACTGTATATATGGATGGAGTCATGAAAGAAATACTATCAAGAGCAGTGGATGTTGGTGTATCGCTGAAAGGGAGGGAAATGAGTGGAAGCTACTTATACTGCTGTTTGCGGATGATACAGTTCTGATGAGTGATAATGAATGGGAGTTGCAGAGTCTGGTAAATGAGTTTGGAACAGTGTGCGAAAAACGGAATTTGAAGGTAAATACGGGGAAGAGCAAGGTTATGGTCTTCGAAAGTGGTGAAGTCACAGAGTGTGAGGTGAAGCTGAACGGTCAGGCTATGGAGATCGTCAACTCTTTTAAGTATCTGGGCAGTGTGTTGAGTAAAGATGGGACTATGGATGAAGAAGTGCGGGAGAGGGTACAACAGGGGAAGAGGGTTGTAGGAACGCTGAAAGCAGTAACAAGAAATAGGGTGGTCAGTATGGAAGTCCTTGCATGACAGTGTGGTAATCCCGACACTGACTTACGGAAGTGAAGCATGGACGTTTGAGAAGAGACTCAGATCAAGAGTGAGAGCAGTGGATATGAATTACTTAAGAAGTGCGTGCGGAGTTACATGGAGGGATAGACAGACTAATGAAGAAGTAAAAAGGTGGTGTGGTGTGGAGGTAGATGTGCTGGAAAGTGTGAAAAGGAACAACTTGAGATGGTTCGGCCATATGGAACGTATGGAAAGCGAGAGAATGACTAAGAGGGTGTACGAGAGCGAGGTGGAGGGACAGAGAGGGAGAGGTAGACCGAAGGAGAGGTGGAAGGATGGAGTGAGGAAGTATATGAACGAGGGCGGTGCTGGTTGGGGGGAGGGGCATCGACTGACTGGGGACAGAGGTGCATGGGGGCGGTTCGCTCGTGGCCACCCCTTCGGAGATCACAGCGTCAGGCAATAGATAGATAGATAGAAATATATAGGTGGAGGACATCATCTATCAACGTATGCTAAATACACAGCTCTTGCATAATAAAACATTCAGTTCAGGAATTGATCTGCTTGTACCTGGGTGCCCCATGGCGGCCAAAAACTGTAGGTCGACAATGTAGGTGAAGTCTCCAGGCTTCTCCAGGCTGTAGAACCCCCCCATCTCCATGGTCTGACGGACTATCTCATTGGTCGGCTGCCAAGTGGAATATACAGTAACAATTACTGTACACCTACACTACCATATTCTATATAATACGGATCATAATTAGGGATATTTAAAAGATTATTAAATCATATATTAATTGATACTATGCAAGAGTGATATCGTTGCAACGTAACTACCAAATGTTTATTACTTTTCCAACTACACAAATAGTTTATTATAATATCACACGAAGTCGAATCTTTAATGTATACATATAACGCAAGTATATCAACACGAATCATAGCAAAATTATAAATATATATATATATATATATATATATAAAGTAGTTAGGTAATTTACATCAAGATGATTGTTTCTTGTATTATGGATGATATTGTGATTGTTAGGAGAGTTTTCATCTACATTGCACTTACAATATGCCGTGAAGAAGAGAAATGGTGTGTGTTCTGCGGGTATATTATTCAGTTAAATAAAGTTTGCTGCAACATCTCAATACTACCACATGAAACAATGCTCTTAACCCTTTCGCTGCGGGTGACGTTCTGGAATGTTTTGGCAAGTTACAGCAATTTCCAGGCTTTAAAAGCCTGTAAAAAACGTAAGAATCGAGTGTCAGTGGGTGGGAGCGTGAGGGGCCCACCTCCGACCCTCAGAGCACCGAGCGGCTCACTGAGCAAGGCTGTGTGGCGGGCGAGTCTCTCTCTGTCTCTCTCATAAGTGCAGCCAAGCGAGCGAGTGTTACATAATAGTGGGGTTCCCGCGTTTCACTGGGATCACTGCGGGTGAACCAGACCACGTATACGGTCTGTTCTGGTGTCATTTTGAAGCTATTTTCGCCTAGTTTTTGGCAAAATACACTTCATTTAATGCAGATGCTTGATTTATCATTCAGGAGTGCCTGAATAGGCCCTAAATAGCCCAAAACAGCCCGCAACCAAAGGGTTAATACCTGAGTAACTAAACCAAGTGAAATACAGAGCAGAAATATCAATTCAGAATCTATTATCTTTCACAATCATGTTCATTTATATATCGATAACTATCAAATGTTTAATGACTCGGAAAAAACGAAAACTTCCCTCGATGGTGAGAGAGTAACATGGTCTTATATTTGTATGGTGAATACATTCATAAAGTACGAACTCACTCTCACTCTCACTCTCTCTCTCTGTGGTACCTGGTCACCCCAGTCGTTGATGTGAGGCATGTTGAGGTCATCTATAAACACAGTCATCTCTCGCTCCCTCTCTCTCTCACTCACTCACTCACTCTCTCTGGTACCAGGTCACCCCAGTCGTTGATGTGAGGCATGTTGAGGTCATCTATAAACAGTCATCTCTCTCTCTCTCTCTCTCTGGTACCTGGTACGCTCCTCCACGCTAAAATTGTAGACGGTACAGCCAAAAAATACGACCATGTGACCCATATTATAAAAGATTTAAAATGGCTAACCATAAAAGATAAAATATTGCATGACACAGGGGTTTCTATCTTCAAATACCTAAATAATCTCTACCCTGATCACCTCTTAAATCTTACTACTGTAAACAATATCACAAACAGTTCCACAAGACAACAAAGTAATCTCTACGTTCCGATGGCCAATACGGACATCGGACAAAGATCTCTTTTAGTCAAAGGACCTAATCTGTGGAACTCCCTCCATCCGTACATCAAAGAGGCTAACTCCTTAACTACTTTTAAATTAAGACTGCAGAGTGTACTCCTGGACAACAATTAAAACCCTACATAAATAACTACCAATAAGAAATTGCATACAATGTCTGTCTGTCTGTCTGTCTGTCTCTCTCTCTCTTTCTCCCCCCCCCCCCCCTCCGGACCCTCCTCGGGCGATAAGCCTCCCCCCTATTATATGCTACTTCTATCTATCTATCTATCTATTGCCTGAAGCCGTGATCCCTGAAGGGGTGGCCACGAACGAACCGCCCCCATGCACCTCTGTCCCCAGTCAGTCGACGCCCCTCCCCCAACCAGCACCGCCTTCGTTCATGTAGTTCCTCACTCCATTCTTCCACCTCATATTCGGTCTACCTCTCCCCCTCTGTCCCTCCACCTCGCTCTCGTACACCCTCTTAGTCATTCTCTCGCTTTCCATACGTTCCATATGGCCGAACCATCTCAAGTTGTTCCTTTTCACACTTTCCAGCACATCTACCTCCACACCACACCTCCTTCTTACTTCCTCATTAGTCTGTCTATCCCTCCATGTAACTCCGCACGCACTCCTTAAGTAATTCATTTCCACTTCTCTCATTCTTGGTCTGAGTCTCTCAAACCAACGTCCATGCTTCGCTTCCGTAAGTCAGTGTCGGGATTACCACACTGTCATGCAAGGACTTCTTCACTTCCATACTGACCACCCTATTTCTTGTTACTGCTTTTAGCGTTCCTACAACCCTCTTCCCCTGTTGTACCCTCTCCCTATACTTCTTCATCCATAGTCCCATCTTTACTCAACACACTGCCCAGATACTTAAAAGAGTTGACGATCTCCATAGCCTGACCGTTCAGCTTCACCTCACACTCTGTGACTTCACCCCTTTCGAAGACCATAACCTTGCTCTTCCCCGTATTTACCTTCAAATTCCGTTTTTCGCACACTGTTCCAAACTCATTTACCAGACCCTGCAACTCCCATTCATTATCACTCATCAGAACTGTATCATCCGCAAACAGCAGTATAGGTAGCTTCCACTCAATTCCCTCCCTTTTCAGCAATACACCAACATCCACTGCTCTTGATAGTATTTCTTTCATGACTCCATCCATATATACAGTAAACAACCACGGGGACATCACACACCCCTGTTTCAAACCAACATTCAGGTCAAAGAACTCGCTCTGCTCACTCTCCACATATGCTACTTCTGACATAATAAATCCACTTCCTCCCGCCACCCCTTCTCATCCTCGCCCCCCCCCCCCCCCCTCCCCACCCTCCTGAACAAGAAACAAAGAACAAGTTGAACAAAGAACAAGTTGAAGATATGCAACACAATCTAGATAAATTGTCATGTTGGGCCCAAATTTGGCAAATGAGTTTCAATGCGGATAAATGTAAAGTACTACATATCGGATACCTAAATGAGAAAGCAAACTATTCGATGAATGGCACTCAGCTTAAGAATGTAAACAGAGAAACCGATCTGGGAGTAACAATATCGAGTA
Source organism: Paralithodes platypus (assembly GCA_032716605.1). Classification (NCBI taxonomy): domain Eukaryota; kingdom Metazoa; phylum Arthropoda; class Malacostraca; order Decapoda; family Lithodidae; genus Paralithodes; species Paralithodes platypus. Next base: position 22,384,071 of record CM064491.1, on the reverse strand, counting down.
ACCTAAAACCGAGTCAACAATGTTCAGAAGTTGTTAAGAAGGCAAACAAAATAATTGGCTTTATAGGCAGGTCATTTGAGCATAAATCCAAAGAAGTTATCCTAACCCTTTACAATTCCTTAGTCCGCCCTCTTCTGGGATACTGCGTTCAATCCTGGTGCCCTTATTACCAAAAAGTTATAAACAAGCTAGAACGAGTTCAACGTAGAGTTACCAAAATGATACCTAGCCTAAAGAACAAACCATACGAAGAGCGTCTTGGAGAATTAAATCTATTTCCTTTAACCCAGCGCAGATTAAGAGGTGACTTAATTCAAGTGTTCAAAATCATCAAAGGCATCGACAATATGAACTGTAGTAAGTACTTCACTATCGACCAATCTAATTACACGCGGGGAAACGGTTGCAAAATTATTGGTAAATCTTTTAACTCGCACGAATCTAAAAATTTCTTCTTCAATCGAGTTGTCAACTTGTGGAATGGGCTTCCCCGAAACGTTATAGACTGCATCACCGTTGATTCATTCAAACTCCGCCTAGACAAATATCTCGCATCAAACCCACGACTGACTGCGTTTGTAAATTAATCTTTATTTTATCCCCCCCTCAGTTACTAGCCCATCTGTCCTCTACTAACTTCCTAATCCTGCCACAGACATTAGTTCCAGGGCAGTAATTCCCTTTCCAATGTTCCCTTACCCACTCTAAACCACTGTTTGGACACTTGATCCTCAGTGTTTTGGAGGACAAGCAACCTAGAAGGGTCACTAGATCTGTTGTTGCTTGATTTCCTTTGTACTCCTTTGTACTCCTTTGTACTCCTCCAACTGCCTCAAAATAATTTGTATGGTTAACTATATGTATACGATGTTTGTATGTAGGCTATGATTCTATATGTATATGCTATATGTAAGTGTACAGTATATGCGTGTACATATGTATATATAAATATATGTTATATATGTGTGTGTGTGTGTGTGTGTGTGTATATGTGTATGTGCGGGTATATATACAGTATATGCAGGTATATATGCATGCGTCTCAACAATTTATGTCCACCCCTTCATAGATTTATATTTGTATTTACTGTTATTAGGATATAATTATTTTATAATATTATTATTGAGACATATGTAACTATTATTATCGTATTAATATCATTAATATTATTACTATCATTATAAATATTAATACTATTGCTATTCACTATAGATACATACCCCCTCTCATCTCTCCCCCCCCCCCACACCCCTCCCCTGACCTGACCTCTTGTTGACCTAAAAATAACCCTCACCTACACCACCCCTGCCCTCCACACCTGGATCACCCCTCACCCCCATCCACCAGTATAGCTCTCCTCTTCTCTATAAATATAATGTATGCCATTATTTATACTAGCATAATAAGGCCGGGCAGTCCGATATTGACTGCAAACATGTAACAGGGTTCGCCTCTTAGGCAAACATTCTCCAATACATATTGTATATATTGTAAATAATGTAACAAGAATAACCACTATTGGTGGAAATAAACATATTATTATTATTATTATTATTATTATTATTATTATTATTATTATTATGGTCACCCCAGTCGTTGATGTGAGGCATGTTAAGGTCATCTATAAACAGTCATCTCTCTCTCTCTCTGGTACCTGGTCGCCCCAGTCGTTGATGTGAGGCATGTTGAGGTCATATATAAACAGTCATCTCTCTCTCTCTCTGGTACCTGAATGGTCACCCCAGTCGTTGATGTGAGGCATGTTAAGGTCATCTATAAACAGTCATCTCTCTCTCTCTCTCTCTGGTACCTGCATGGTCACCCCAGTCGTTGATGTGAGGCATGTTAAGGTCATCTATAAACAGTCATCTCTCTCTCTCTCTGGTACCTGGTCGCCCCAGTCGTTGATGTGAGGCATGTTGAGGTCATATATAAACAGTCATCTCTCTCTCTCTCTGGTACCTGAATGGTCACCCCAGTCGTTGATGTGAGGCATGTTAAGGTCATCTATAAACAGTCATCTCTCTCTCTCTCTGGTACCTGGTCGCCCCAGTCGTTGATGTGAGGCATGTTGAGGCCATATATAAACAGTCATATCTCTCTCTCTCTCTCTGGTACCTGGTCGCCCCAGTCGTTGATGTGAGGCATGTTAAGGTCATCTATAAACAGTCATCTCTCTCTCTCTCTGGTACCTGGTCGCCCCAGTCGTTGATGTGAGGCATGTTGAGGCCATATATAAACAGTCATATCTCTCTCTCTCTCTCTGGTACCTGCATGGTCACCCCAGTCGTTGATGTGAGGCATGTTAAGGTCATCTATAAACAGTCATCTCTCTCTCTCTCTGGTACCTGGTCGCCCCAGTCGTTGATGTGAGGTATGTTAAGGTCATCTATAAAAAGTCATCTCTCTCTCTCTCTGGTACCTGCATGGTCGCCCCAGTCGTTGATGTGAGGCATGTTAAGGTAATCTATAATCAGTCATCTCTCTCTCTCTCTCTCTGGTACCTGCATGGTCACCCCAGTCGTTGATGTGAGGTATGTTAAGGTCATCTATAAAAAGTCATCTCTCTCTCTCTCTGGTACCTGCATGGTCGCCCCAGTCGTTGATGTGAGGCATGTTAAGGTAATCTATAATCAGTCATCTCTCTCTCTCTCTCTCTGGTACCTGGTCGCCCCAGCCGTTGATGTGAGGCATGTTGAGGTCATCTATAAACACAGTCATCTTCTTGCCGGCTGGTGGACCGTAGGTGGTGCCCATCCTCTTATCTATGTAACTCTCGATGGTCCGCTGAGGATAACAACATTGAAGTCACACTTAGGTCTTCATTAGCAATCTTTTAAAATACATATATTTCCCCAACTATTTATGTGTACATTTTCCCTATATGCAGTGTATAGTTAATAGCAACTATTATTTCATAACATTTAAAAAGCTCCATATTATATTATATATACAGTATAATTATATAAATATATATATATATAGTGTATATATATACAGTATATATATATATATATATATATATATATATATATATATATATATATATATATATATATATATATATATATAATCTCTCAGTGGGGTTCGAACCGCCGACCGTGGTGTAGTTGATTAAAGCGTCGGCTATCGTCCTGACGGTCGGCAGTTCGAACCCCACTGAGAGATTAGAAACATTTAGTGGCTCACGTGTATTTGTGATATATACTCAGTATATATATAAAGTATATAGCTTAGAACTATCTCACTTAACCCTTTTTACTAACACAGATCCTTCGTAAACTGCATATTATCGTCTAAATATAATTTGAAAGGATCTATGGGACTGAGCCTTTCCTAAAGTGAAAACCTACCTTATGGGGCACCGAAAGGCTTAACCCCTTCTGTACCGGCGACGTCTTTTTAACATTATTTTAGTTATATTTGGACGATTTTGTGCAGTTCAAGAAGGATCTGTGGTAGTAGAATTGGCTGAATAAATATCGTTAAATAGTAGCCAGAATACATATAAATGGACGACACCGGTACTGAAAGGGTTACTAGAGATTACTACACTTTCCCTTATCACAGAAACCCTTCCTAAAGAGCACAACACTAAACTCAAAACTGTCCTCATGGTGTGCTGAAAGGCTCAAGGGGGGTGACCTGCTTTTTGTTATTTCTGTCCTTTTCTCTCTTTCTCTGGCTTGTATCCATTCGGCCCCATTCAGCCAACTATTTTAAGATGTTTATCCCCATCTAGGTGTCGATTTCTTCCTGGCGAGCGACGAGCCAGTATTATATGAAGAAATCCGGCTTCGCCGGAGAAATTTTTCTATCGAAAAATGTAAAAATTTAGCCTGCTGTCAAACAAAAATTAAAAATATGCTGGCTCGCTACCGCTCGCCAGTAAAAATTTTACACCTGGATGGGGATAAACATCTTAAAACAGTAGGCTGAATGGGGCCAAATGGATACAAGCCAGAGAAAGATAGAAAAGGACAACAAAAACAGGTCACCCCCTTTAAGGTGGGAATGATTGTTTTTTGTGGCCCCCTTCTCATTCATTTTTAGCGCCATTAGTTTTCAAATTTAAAGTACTTCGCCCATAATTATATTTGCCAGTAGTAAGACCTTTTGTGACGTTTAGGTGTCGAATTGTTCCTGGTGAGTGATAGGAGCTTGTAATTTAGGCGGAACCAGCCTTTGACCGGGACATTTTTTTTCTACCGAAAAAAGTACAAATTTATGTCGATGGGGGGGGGGGGGAGGGGGGTCTTTGTGAGTTTTGTTTTAAGCTTAATAGAGATATACGGAGCAAACTAACAAACATATACAGTACAGTACAGTACAGTATATACCGGTAGTAATAACAAATATAAACATATACAGTACAGTACAGTACAGTATATACCGGTAGTAATAACAAATATAAACATATACAGTACAGTACAGTACAGTATATACCGGTAGTTGTTGTTGTTGTTGTTGTTCCCCAAGCTGCCTGGCCGAACAGCCCCAAGGCCCCGAGTAAGGCCAAGGCCATAAACGAGCGCCCCCACAGAACCCTCCCTGCCGACCACAATAAAGCCTGGGTGACCGAAGCCACTCCATGGCGGGGAGCTGAGAGGGTGCGTAAACGCCCGGGAAACCAAAGCCCCACCCAGGGCCCTGTGCCCCTCAGCAATTATGAAGAGAAAGTTGAGGGGCAAAGGAATAATGTGACGCTTTAGCTTCCAATCTTGGTAGATTGGGAGGTCAATCCACGGAAGAGACGCCGTCACTTGAGATTTAGAAAACATATAAGTAAAAGGAACAGTCAGAGTAAGCTATGGGTATGGCAGAGATCGCTCAGGTCTCACTCTGATAGACCAGCCCATCGCCATATACCGGTAGTAATAACAAATATAAACATATACAGTACAGTACAGTACAGTATATACCGGTAGTAATAACAAATATAAACATATACAGTACAGTATATATATATACCGGTAGTAATAACAAATATAAACATATACAGTACAGTACAGTACAGTATATACCGGTAGTAATAACAAATATAAACATATACAGTACAGTACAGTACAGTATATACCGGTAGTAATAACAAATATAAACATATACAGTACAGTACAGTACAGTATATACCGGTAGTAATAACAAATATAAACATAACTTAAATAAATTAAATAATGTTCCCTTAAAGGGAGGTTTTTAGTTTGTTCCCTAGTTATCTATCGAGCTTAAAATTACACCCCCTAGACCCCCTTTCAAGTTAAATTTGTAAATTTTTCGGTAGAAAAATTTCCTGGCCGAAGGCCGGTTACTCTTAAATTACAGGCTCGCTATCGCTCGCCAGGAAAACATCGACACCTAAGTGGCACGAAAGGTCTTAAAATTGACAGAAATGGGGTGAAAGTTCTTAAAATCGCCAAACTAATGAGGAGAATGTCTTAAATTCTGAAAAACAATAGGGCTAAACATGAGAAAGAAATGGGTCCTGAAAAAGATCCCTCAAGTGGAAATCTCCCCTTAAAGCTATGAAGTATGAGTACCCCCACACACACACACCTGGAAGTATAGCGGTGTGGAGGCGGAGGAGAAGTTAAAGTTGCGACACAGGTGGTCCTCGGGGTTGTATTTCTTCATAAAGGCGTTAACGGTCACGGTTTTGGCCGACCCAGGCTCACCGATCAACAACACGGCCTGGTAAATACAAAACAGATAAATAAATATATGACATCATATATCATCAAAAACAATTTAAATACACAGAAATAATGTTGATTAACAACAGGGCCGGGTACAAAAATGCAATATATATATACAGTATATATATTTATATACATATACTGTATATATATATATATATATATATATATATATATATATATATATATATATATATATATATATATATATACAGTATATATAAAATATATATATACATATATATATATATATATATATATATATATATATATATATATATATATATATATATATATATTTTTTTTTTTTTTTTTTTTTTTTTTAAGAGACAATGAACGGAGGAAGGAAAAACACAGATAAAACAAAAAGGTCCATGTGCCTAAAGGCATCCTCCATTCATAAAATGTTTGTAACAACTGGATTTAAACATTTGTTGATTGTAAGTTTGTGGAAAGCAATTCGAGGGAAGTGAATTCCAAAGAGTAGTAGCTCTGGGGATAAATGAATTCTGATAAGCAAAAGTTCTGCATTGTGGAGGAGAAAGTGTAAATTCATGGGCGCTCTCAGCTGCCCTAGTTCTACGGGGAAAGATGTGGAGAGGCGGCACAATTGAAGCAAGTTCCTCGGAACAATTGCTGTGAAAATATCTGTAGAATAATGAAAGGGATGCAACGTTTCTTCGTATGGCTAATGTAGGAAGGTCCTGTGTGATTGCAGGGTTATTGATTAATCTAATAGCTTTATTTTGAATTTTGTCCAACTGCCTCAATGCAACCACTCCACTTCCACCCCACAGAGGTGAACAGTAATCCATCTGAGAGCGCACATGACTTTTATATATTACGGCCAACTGCTCGTCAGTGAAGAATTCTCGAACTCTGTACAGGAGTCCCAGTTTTTTTAGAGGCATTCTTAGCAATGCTTCTAACATAATGTGTCCAGCTCAAGTTAGTAGTTAATGTTACACCGAGAATGTCAATACTAGGGGAAGAGGGAATATATATAATATATATAATATATATAATATATATAATATATAATATATATATATATAATAGATCTATATATTTTAAATAAACAGCCATTAACCTTATCAAGTTATGTTGATCACATTAAATAGGCTTTATGAAATGGAATTGACGTCCAGAAGTTTAGATGTGGGTTTAAATCTTGAACCCATCCAATACCGGTGACGTCCTTTTCATTATATTCTGACACCTATTACACGATTATATTTTGCTAAGGAAAAACGTCTACCCATTACAAGGCTACAGACTATCTCAATTAATCATTTTAGTTTGCCATTCCTAAGCTTCATAAAAATCGTCTAAATGTCGCTGAAATCCAATACAAAAGACGTCACCGGTACAGAGAGGGTTAACTGTTTACGTCGGCCATGTTACACATATCACAAATCATAGTAAATATATAATATTAGTCAACATTACGTTTTGAGACAGAAAACACTTATCCAGTACTGGTTAACTGGCAAAAACTTGTTTTTTTTTCTTCTCACTTATAAGCTTAAATGGTTTTACAGAACTCATGCATTACATTTATTGGAATTGATTGAGCGTATGTAGGGCTACCAATTTATTACTATCCCGTTCCAAATTAGTAATGTGGAATTCGTGTGAACCCTAACCTCTGTAATTAAATATTGGCTCGAGTAAATGGACTGTAAATTTCTCACCTACTGTATTCCCTGACCGACCCTTCCCAAATGATAGAAATATTAGCTAGATTACTCAAGCCGTTTGTGAGTCATATAAGTTAATGTTCAAAAGTTTGTCATACGTACTTGGAATAGTGTATTATGGTATGGTGTTTCAACTAATTGCAAGTGCTTTATATTTCAACCATTAATAATAGTTTGGTATTATTGTTTTAGATAATTGAATACGAACTATTGCAAGCATAATTTCACCTTTGCATGTAGTATGTACATTACAGCCGCGTACACATAACTGTTACAAAGCCAATTATATTATGCCATTTTAGCTTTATATCTACAGCTTAATCTATCTATCTATCTATTGCCGGACGCCTTACTCCCCTTACGAGGGTGACCATACACAGAATGCCCCCAAGTGGACCTATTCCCTGTGAGAGGGACAACCCGAGCCAGTTTAGTGAAGGACTTACAGGATTGACCACTCAATTTAGGATCCGTCTGACTCCGAGGCCCTCTGTGTATCTTGTTAGCACTATTTTTCTACAGTGGTGTTCGGCTAATCCATCCACTAACCTCCCTTACCCATAGGTAAGCAGTACGGATTTGTATCAGGTTTACTTCCCTAGACAGGTTGCCAACCAAGGCTGACGAGTCCCATCCACCCGGATTTGTATAAGGTTGTCTCCCCTAGATGAGTTGCCGACCAAGGCTAACGAGTCCCATCCACCCGGCTTAATACATATTAAAAAACGATATTTCAGTACCAGAAGGATAGTTCAAGGTACGTACATAGAAGGTGTGCTCAAGTAGCTTTAATTTCAGTACCAGAAGGATAGTTCAAGGTACGTACATAGGAGGTGTGCTCAAGTAGCTTTAATTTTCATGTGAATTTTCTAGCAAACATTATGGAACAATAACATAAGAAATATTGTGAACAATTTGTAACATTATTCAGACATAGCAAGACAGACAACCTCTTAGCAAATAACACCATTTGAGTCTACATGCAAACCTACTATAAAAAGGATTAGTTGTCATTGCTAGGTTACACTATATTAATTTGTTTACAAATCTATTTTGAAGGTGGGAGATCTTGGGTTTTTTTTTTTAAGCTTGATGGAGGTTTAGGGATGAAAGAATATAAATAATAAAAACAAACAAAATAAGCAAATTAATTCGCCTATCCCCCTTAAATTTAAATTCGAGCAATAATATTACTCCTTGCTCCACCAGTATAAACAAGTGAGCTTTGTTCATAATATTATGTTTGGGGAAATGTCTATTTACAACCAAACTAGTTCATATGTCACATGTTTAAATAAATAAAATATATTATAATTTAAGATATATAATTTTAACAAGCTGCAAAGCTGTATTAATCTGTCATTATATTTTCAACCCTTTGAGGCACAGAACGCGATTTACGTGGTGAGTGGGATACTATAAACCTTGAAATACCCCAGATGCACCTTGGAAATGTTAATTTAGTTACCACAAACCTCTGCAGATTTATTTCAATGGTGGTATAAGGAAAACTAATTATAGAGGACTAAATTAAATTTTCTTGAGTGCATATAAATACAATCATAAATATAACTGGCATCCGTGAGTCTCAAAGGGTTAAGCATTAGGAATTTGGTGCACGTGAAGCAAATTTGTTGGCTGGTTAAGAGGAATTTAAATATATTCAAGGTAGAAGGCAATTACCCTGAAATTAGTGTAAGTTTTCATCTGAGGCAACACACACGCACAATACTATAGTGTTGCCATAAGTATGCAACACAATTACAAAAATACATTATTGTATTCAGTTTTATAAAGAAAATACTGAAATATAAACATGACTAATATACAGTATAGTATTAAGTTGACTGAACAAACAGGAACTATTTATCTTACTTGAAGCTGAATCAAATGTACTGTATACATAGTCATTCTATGTCGCAGATGCTTAACAAGTTTACTTTCCAATATAAAGTATACATTATATAATATCAGATATGGTTAGTATTATAGTATTATTATCAACCCTTTTACGACTACTACGAAATTTTCATCGGATTCTGTGTACCATTATACGATTTTCTTTAGTTGATGATCTACCTCAAGAAATAAAATGGGAATTTACGATCTCAATAAATCATCCTAATAACACAGGTCCTTCTTAAGCTGCATAAAATTATATAATTTTAGCCAGAATCAAAGGTATAAATACGTCATGGTGCTGAAAGGGTTAAATAGATGTTTCCGAATAATTGTTAATATTGGTGTGGTGTTGTGGTGTTGGTGTCTTACCTTGCCCTGGTGAGCGATGATGTGGATGAGGAAGTCCATCCTCACGTTGTCAACATTGGGCACGAGGAAGGAGGTGTAGTCCGGGCACCCTATCTCGGGGTACACGAACTCTGTCACCCTGGCGTCCCAGTGCTGCCAGTAGCCTGTATACAACATTAACCACAACCATGTTACTTGGTAGAGCTTGGGTACAGTCGGCCAAATAAGTGATGTCTAGGCAAATTATGATCAATAATTGGTATCAGCAATATCTAAACTTGATTAACTCATTTCGAGAGAGATATACAAACATGTTCATATACTCACCCGCCCTATTGAACATCTGACAAACATTAATATAGCACAGAGCGAGCCAAACTTAATGATACCCGAATCATGACTTATTAGCACTACCGTACAGTGCTGCTCGTATGACATTTAGGTCAATGCTGTAGTTCAGATCGTATTGCGTGGCTTACCATAGACAGCTGCACCTAATCAGTCAATCAATCAAACCTAAGCTGAATTAATATAAATGAATCTATACTTTATGAACTTTTACTGGCCAAGCAGCAATGTTAGTATGAATGGACAGAATAGTCGACAATACCAAGGTTTCCAGGCCGGTAGAAAGCACTCGCAAAGAATCCTGCTAATGTTCAACGTTTGTGAGGCAGCATTAACAATAATACTTCTTCACAATCAATGCTGCAATTAGCATGATGTTACAAGTTGATTTGTATATCTTCTAATATAATTCCACATTTCCAATTAACCTTCAATTTTTTCCAAAGAAGTTATATATTCATTGAACTTACAGTCCTGATAGACGTATCTATTCACAATAATTTAGTAGCAATATTTAAAAGTGAAGTTCCAATATTTTTAAGGCGTTTATTAGCGGGTGTTTGACTGGGAGTAAGAAAACCAACAGCGAACACGGATTTAGTATATTTATACAATAAGATAACACACACAGTAAATACAATAAATGCAATATACACTATAACACGATACAGGAAACAGTCATAGAGTACATATACTGTATATAAATACAAAATGTCTGGGTAGTGAGGACTGGCTTCACTATAGTGCCCCTTTAAGGGTTAATAATCCCCAGTGTCCAACATTAACCCACTGAACCCCAGCTATTTAATAATAAATGTACACCCCAGGACCAGCAGGTTGTAACAAATTTTTTTTTCTCCAGAAAACACCAGGAATGGGTTAGAAATGAAGGAAAACCCACAAAAAACCGATTCCCTAGGTCATTAAGGGGTCCTACAGTGCGCCTGAAAGTTGGAATTAACAATGGGAAATGGGTAGGCAAAAACAGGTTTTTGCGTGCTCACGCGCACGCGGTTCGACTTTGAAAGTTTCCAACCATCGGCATTGTTGCGTGGGATACTTACACAGTTCCCATACAAATCTGAGCCCTCTAGGTGCCATAGGACCGGAGTAATTAACCAGGACGCACCTTACGCGTCCCTGGGGTTTAGCGTTACATACATTGCGGACGCAAACCATGCGTCGCTGGGGTTCAGTGGGTTAAGGGGACTGACAGCTGCTCGGAGGAAGTGTTGGGGTGGAGGATTAGGTCAGCGTGAGGGGCAAACAGGCGCCGACAAGGGGTTTAACGGTACAGGCAGTCTTGAGGCAGATTCGGCCATCTTGAAAGGGATGAAGTAGCTGGTCAAAGTTGAAGGGGGAAGAAGGGGGCGGTCCACTTAGGACTTTTTGGCTGTGGTGACTGTGATCTTGGGAACAAAGAGGAGTGATTCCACAATGACTAAGATGTGGCTACTGTCGTCTGTAGGATAAGGGGGACACTGAACCGTGGCGTTGTCTGATATTTGCTACAGGTTTTAGGAAGAGCAGGTGAACAGGACTACTAAGGGAGTTGGTCAGCGCCGTGGTGGCATTCAATGTCTGCTATGGTGCCCTTAACCCTTGTCTAGCGGGGTTTTTTGGGCTTATTTGGGCATATTCAGGCCCTCCTGAATGATAAATCAAGTATCTGCATGAAAAGAAATGTATTCAGCAAAAAACTAGGCGCTAAAAGCTTCAAAATGAGACCAGAACGAGCTACGTAGCACTCGTCGTTCTCATGCAGTGTTACCACTAACATGGGAGTTTAGCATATAGCGGCATATTTTTTCCCACTACGCTCACTACTGGCAATGCTGCCGGCCTCTCGAGAACAGAGGGAACATGAGTTAGTGGGCGGCGGTAAGCCCTGGGAGTCGGACGTGTGGCCCGCTGCGCTCCCGGCCATTTGCACTCTATTTTAACCCTTTAAAAGCCTTAATAATGCTCCTAACTTGCTGCAAATTGGAGGCGGACTTAAGTCCGCCCCCGATCTTTAAGGGTTAAGGTACAACAGATGAACAAGACCGCTAGGGGCGTTGGTCAGCACCGTGACATTGTCCAACATCTGCTACAGGTGCCCTTCAGGTACAACACTACTTGGAGGCATTGGACAGCAGCATAACGGTGTCAGACATCTGCTACAGGTGTCTTTTAGAATCAACAGGTGAAGAGGAATGCTAGGGGTATTGGTCAGCACCAGCATCTGTTCCAGGTATCCTTAAAAAACAGCAGGTGGACAGGGCTGGTAGGGGCGAAGACTTCTCCAGGTACAGCTACACCTCAGGCTCCGTCATGGGCTTTTGCTCATGCCACGCTTGTAGTGTCATGGGAAGCTTTCTAGCCTGGGGTATTGTTGCTGGTGGTGTCGTCTGTGGTACCGGTGGATCCTCTAGGACTTGCTCAACATTACCCTACATAAAGACATAGTTCCATTCTCGGGACCACATACATAGGTTTCCATTTTGGTGACTGAAAAGGCGCATGTGGTGTTTAAGTGCAAATTTTCGGAGGTGCTGCAGGAGTGATCTTGAGCCCTCCCTGTCAGAGCTAAGGGTGATCATTGCTTGGGGGTGGGACTTGAATAACTGTGAGAGTTGGTCGCTGTTGGTGATTTTTCTATAGAATCGGTAGTCGGGAAGGATCCAAGACTGCACCAACATGTGGTCGTTTACTAGGCACTTTAGGTATTCTGTGGTGGAGGGAGCAGGGTGGCAATATGACATCTTAAAGGATTGGTGATAGAATGATGCTTGGAAAGGGTTCTGGGGGGTATTTATTGGCGAAAGGAGATCAGGAGGTGGTTGGGATATGTGACCTGACAGTCTAGTAGGCAGGGCAGCACTGTTTGATACCTAGCTCAACCTGAGCGGGCTACAAGGTTGCGAGCTGGCTGGGGGGCTAGGGGTATGGCTATCTTCTGGCTGGATAGGGGGGTGAGGGGATGAGACTTGGTTACCGTCTGGGTGGATTGGAGGTGTGTGAGAGAGTTCTTGGGCCATTTATGGGGAATGCAAGTATACTAGTGTGTACTAGCCTCGGCTTCTGACTCCGGTTGGGCAGGCGCCCTGTCATGGGTTAGCGATCCTGGTGGAGGAGTGACGAGGACGAAACCACAGGACATGGGAAAGTTGGGGAAGTGGCAGGTTCCAGGGGCAAGTCCTGGGGGTCTGGGGCATGAAGAGGGAAAATTGGCGCTGGGTGAGTACATACATATTTACATAAATGTTTTAAAGACCGAGTGCTCCACACGAAGCATGGTTCCGGTCTCACGCCCCACTGGCGGTGTTCCAGGCAGCCCTATTCAGAGCTGACTCACTTGTCAGGTTTTTCGATTCAAGATCAATCCCATGTCTTTCTTGGTCTGGTGCAGCTCCCTCCACATTCACGAACTTGCATCTTTTCACCCAGCTTAGTTCATCCGTCCTCTCATCATCCATGCCCATCTCATCACTGATACTCTTGATTCTTAACCGTCTCCTCAGCTCATCACTAGGTATCCTATCTTGCAGTTTGGCACCACACATCTATCTCGTCGTTCTCATCTGATTACATCCATTCTGTTCATATCATCCTCTTTGACAGACCACATTTCTGAAGCATATATCAATGTGCTTCTAACACATGAAGCGTACACTTTTCCCTTTAAGGGGAGAGGGAGTCTTCTCATGGTAAGTAGTGGCAACAGTTCTCTGAACTTTCCCCAGCTGCATCTTATAGTGGTTGCCTCAGCCCCACTACTGGCAAAGATGGAGTCTCTCAAGTAGCAAAACTAGTCCACCGTCTTCAGTGCCTCATTGTCAAAAGTTAATACTCTCGAACCAGTCATTGAACACAAGCTCACCTTTGCATATTATGCATACAAATTTCTCAACTTCGGCCTTCTTCCTTGGTAGAGGTTCCTTTATTCTAGTGCAGAGCTTTTTCCTGTGGTGTACCCAGCAGCGGCAGACGCTACACTGTATTGATTTCGTGCCCACATCTTAACTGCATACTGTGCATGGGTATACACCACTTGTTTCTACCTTTTCCAATCCTAATCTACTAAAAACTTGGTTATATATACAGTATATATACTAACTCTTAAACCTTTACTTGCCATACTAGGTCATCTGCGTATAGCAGCTCCCAGGGGAGCCCAGCTCTGAAAATTCAAAATTTTGCCTCCAGAACCATAACAAAGAGGAGAGGGCTTAACCTGGGAAAGACGCCAGGACTCTGAAGGGGGGATGGTTTACTTGTTGGGCGATTTATGCATGTATTCATTTTTGTTCTAGTTTCCTCCCTAGACCTCCATCAACTTAAAAAAAAACATCCATTAGATCCCCCTTCTAGATTAATTTGTACATTTTTCGGTAGAAAAATTTCCTGGCCGAAGGCTGGTTCTTCCAACATTACAGGCTTACTATCGTTCGCCAGGGAGAAAAAATCGACACCTAAATAGCACGAAAGGTCTAAATATTGATGAAGAAATGGGGCGAAAGGTCTTAAAATTGACTAACCAATGGGGCAAACATCTTAACATCTGAAAACTAATGGGGCTATACATGAGGGAGAAAGTGGTCCAGAAAACCGGCCCATGTCCTCTTAAGAGGTTTTACTGGGCGAAGGCGCCGGGACTCTTAAGAGTTTAGGCATAAAAAAATGCCTTTCAAAACACCCCATTGACACTCAAAACAAAGCAATATGTGATTAAGTGAGATAATTCCCCTCCATAGCTCCTATCACTCCCCCCCCCCCCCCCGCTCTTCCCCCCTCCTTAATTATCTGGTATTTTCCATATTATACCCAATATTAATCGAGTATTTTCATGCGAGGATGGCTGGGAGAGAGGGGGGAGGATGGGGAAGTGTATCTCCGAACGTCTAAGCCAGTCTCAGACCTCCCATTGTGTCTCAGTACCATGTGAGATATGAAAGAAGGAGGGTGTGCCTCTCTCCCCGATCTGGGTCAGATTACAACCGCGGGGCTAAAATATACGATTTTCACTAACCAATTGCTGATACCACTTGTTTCATGCTTTTCAATGTTCATATGTTCATATTAAAAGTAAAATAGGCGCATATGGATAAATAATTATGATACATATGTTAAATATGACAATTTTCGTCAGGAATGAAGTAAATACGTTCACCTGGCGGGCACTTTGAAATACCATGGCTACGCCGTTCTTGGGTTAATATAGAGTTCTGGTGAACTCCAATGCAGACTGTCAATTCCAAACACAGTACACCTTTCATCCTCACTGCCATTCGTGAGTCCTCGTACATCCTCATTATCACACACACCAGCCACTCCTCTACGCCAAGTTTTCTCATAGTCCACTGCACAACATCTCTGGGCACCCTATCAAAGGCCTTCTCCAATTATTTTGTTTTCTGTGTTTGAAGGAGACAAAAGGCACGCTGCCTGTAACGAATGTCTCCCCCAAAGCCACAAGAGTGACAGAGAACTAAATTCCAGGGACGTTGGGGTCAAAATGCCTGGACACACAAAGTTTAAAGCAGTCTTAAGCCATAAGATGAAGAAAAGATTGCTTGAGGGAGAGAGTTTCAGAGCACACTTGTTGATTAGAAGAAAGACTGAGAAAATTAGCCAATTCTTGGGTTGGAGAGCTGGATAGAATAGGAGTGGGACTGTGTTTAAAGGCGGATGCTTCGCACTCACCGCAAGGGAGGGGGTATGCCCTGAGAGAGCTTTGAAGAACACTGATTGTTGTAATAGCGATAGAATAGTGAAAGAGATGCAACACTGCAGTGTGTAGAAAGAGATTGTAGGGAACTAGTAAGAGGAAGTGAGTTGATGAGGCAATGAGTGTGGTAAAGGTGGAATCTCCCCACACATGCGAACACTACTTGATACATGGGCGCACTGTACCCCTATGCAGAGCAAGAAGCTGTGCAGGGGTGAAGAACCCATGGAGATGGCTAAGCACACCTAACTTCTGGGAAGCTGTCTTAGCAAGAGTGGATTTATAATTTTTCCATGAAAGGTCATTGAAAAGTAGATACACCAAGAATACTGAGAAAAGATGAAGGCTTAATTTATGTAAATTTGAAAGATAATTGATAGTCTAGTGGAAGATTGCGACAGATAGTTAAATGGAGAAATTGGGTCTTGAAAGTTTTGAAAATAACAAGGATTTCTCTGCGCCAATCAGAAATTATTGATAGATCAGAAGATAGGCGTGATATGGCCTCGTTACGTGACTTTTGTAGTGATTGCATGCTGGGTTGGCGTGAAAAGATAGTTGAATAGGGTAGGGTAGTCATTAGCATTTGAGTGGCTGGGATTAGAGGGGGTGGGGGGGATTGATGGCTATGGCAGCGGTAATTTGTAGGTATCAGGCAATCCCGGCGGCACTCACAATGTGCCCCAGGTACTGGACCTTCCGCCAATCCAAGAAATATTTTGCTGGCTTCGAAAGTAAAGCGGCTGCTTTCACGCGTTGCAGCACTTTTCTCTTCCTCTGCAAGTGCCACTACCAGGTGGGGGAGAAGATAGTGTCATTCAAGTACGGCAAACAAATCTTTCAATTTAGGACAGCCAAGGCGGTATCCATCAATTAAGAGAAAGTGGCGGCACCATTAGTGAACCAGAAGGGAAGGCAAAGAGGCGCTGACACCGGATTTAACAGGACAAGTAGCCTCGGGGCAGACACAGCTTTCTTGAAAGGGTTAAGAAGGCTGGACAAACATGAAGAGGGAAGGGTGGGGGGTCCACTTGGGCTTTTGGCTGCAGTGACTGTGATCTATGGAACATAGGGGAGGGAATCCAGGTTGACTAGGACGGAGCTGTAGTACGATGGAGGGATAAGGGGGAGGGTGTTGATTAGCACTGTGGCGATGTCTGACGTCTGCGGCATGTGTCTTGTAGGAAGAGCAGGTGAACAAGACTGCTAGGGGCATTGGTCAGCACTGAGGCAGCGTATGACGTCTGCTACAGATGCCCTTCAGGTACAACAAAGGAACAGGGCTGCTAGGAGCGTTGGTCAGTTCCAAGACAGTGTCCAACGTCTGCTACAGGTGTTATTCAGGAAAAAAACAGATGAGCAGGACTGCTAGGGACGTTGGTCAGCATCGTGACAGTCTGCAACGTCTGCTACAGGTGCTCTTCAGCTACAACAAAGGAACAGGACAGTTAGGAAGCGTTGCTGAGCACTATGATAGTGTCCAACATCTGCTACATTGTCTTTCAGGAATGAGAGGTGAACAGGACTGCTAGGACCATTGGCCAGCACTGTGACGGTGTCCGATGTCTGCTATGGGTATCTTTTAGGAACAACAGGTGTACATGACTCCCAAGGGTGACGACTTCTCCAGGGACAGCTACACCTCAGGCTCCATTATGTGCGATCACCCACGCCACATTTGTAGCGTCCTAAGAAGCTATTCCTGCCACTGGCGACTCAGCTCCTCGAAGCAGTTGTCTGACTCAGCAATCACTTGGGTTCCGTAACCCCTTTACCTAATCACTCTCTGAAGGCAGTGATACTTCCTGAGGTAGGGTAGGCGGGCGACTGTATACATATGAGGCCTTACAAGGCCCCATCCTGGATTTTTTTCTTCTTCTATATTCCAACTACTCCCTCTCGGGCATAGGCATACATCGCCGTACATTGAACGGCGAAGCCTGTGAGGTCTCGTTCCAGTCTAGGGAGTGAGACATGTGAAGCACTTTGGGATACAACCAGCCCCGAATATCTTGCCTTCGCAAGATGCACGGTTACCCACCACGGCTCAAAGCAGCCATATCTCTGAAGCTGCTTCGCTCCAGTGCTTCACTGTCTCGCCACCTAGACTCGGACCCTAACTCTCAGAACGCCACCTATTGAATAATGAACTCACTAGGCATTGCCCCCCTGTAGCATATTTTGAATATGAGAATATTCATACAATGCTATCTAATCAGGAAACAATGAGGGTATTTTTTGAGCGTTTCGGTGGCCTTTGAGGCCTCTCAGCTATCTAGGGGGAGATCTATCACGTTTCAAGGCCCATCTCGTGATCATCCTCTTGATCCAGGTGTGAGGCGATGGTCACCCCGGGGTGGTGTGGTATCCGGGGGCACCAAGCCTGGGGCAGGTTGGAGAAGTGAAGCGATTCTGGCTGGCCAATCAGCTTCTGTGGCTATCGCCTCTTCCCTTCTCACGCCCCGGTATGGTACTGGGGTTGGGAACAATCTGTTTGACCAATCAGGGGTCCTGGCTGGAGCGCTATAAGGGTTGTGGTGTATCCCGGCTTGGAGGCTGGGGTATCGTCACCTGTGGTGGCCCTGGTGGTGTCGTCTGTGGTGCCAGTGGATCTTCGAAAACTTGCTTAACAGAAAGCAAAGACGTGCACTTTAGAAAAGCCATGTCAGTACCAAGGATTTTATGAACTTAACTGCTGCTGCCAGGTTAACTGCATAATTGAACAACGTATATAATAATCATAGAAAGGCAGTCTTAGACATTAGACAGATCGGTAACACAATAAGGAAAAACAAAGTGATGCAGCTTGAGATGCTAATTTCAAAATCCTCAAAAATGATGTTGCCTCTTTTCCCATCATAGCTAGAGGCCATACAGTCTTAACCCTTACAGTGCCGGTGACGTCTTTTTGTTTTATGTTAGCTGAATTTAAGCGATTTTATGAAGCATAGGAAGGATATATCGTAGCTCAAAGGATTAATTGAGATAGTCTGTAATTTTTTACCAGGTCTACATCCTTCCTAAGCTGAATAAAACCGGCTATTAGTTTCCAGAATATAATGAAAAGGATGTCACCAGGACTGAATGGTATGGTGCTCACTCTTCCAATCCTTCTTTGACAGTATCTACATTCTATTAATTTCACCACAACACCAAACACCTCCAATGAAATTAATGAAAGCATATATGTGATCCACCGGGATTCGAACCTGGGTTATCTCACACAGATTTGTAAACGCTCTAACCATTACACCCCCAGGACGGTTAAAGGTATATGCACACGCCTACGACTCATTATCCATTTACGATTACTGGATATTAATTTAATCATGTTAATATTCCCAACCGTGCTATGGTAGCCTAATGTTTAAGTGAGAGGAACGAATATTCATGGGACACAGATCATATAGACCGGCCTCGCTACGAAATATTCCTGAACCTTCTGATAATCTATATTTTATTAATTTCACCACAACACCAAACACCTCCAATGAAATTAATGAAAGCATATATTTATTTTATTCAAGTAGCCTACACTAACTCAAACCCGATTTTACCAAGCACAAGCTATAGGTTACAATTTTTTTTTCTATGTGATTGAGGGAGGCAAAAGCCAGAACTGCCTATAGCGAGTGCCTCCCCCATAGTTGAAAGAGTGACAGGGCCAAAATCAAGGGACGTTCGAGCCAAAATGCCTGGACACACAGAGTTTGAAGCAATTTAAGTCGTAGGAAGAGGGAAAGACTGATTCTGGGAGAGAGTTCCAGAGTTCAGCTGTTGAGTAGTAGAAAGACAGAGTAACGTTTCACTCTCGGGTTGGAGAGTTGCACAGAGTAGGGGTGGGATTGAGTTGCAAGACGGGTACCACGTGCCCTATGTAAAGGAGGTGGTATACACTGGGAAAGCTCCGAGGAACACTGATTATTATAGTAGCAATAGAATAGCGACAGAGATGCAACATTGTGGCGGAGAGAGAGAGATTGCAGAGAGTTTGTGAGTGGACGGGAGTTAATGATACGAAAGGCCTTCCTTTCAACTTGTGTGGTGAGGGGAACCTCACCACACATGTGAACAATACTCAATACAAGGATGCACTATGCCCCTGTACAGAGCAAGAAGCTGTGCAGGGGAAAAGAACCCCCTACGGCGGTTGAGCACACCCAGCTTCTGGGAGGCTGCCTTAGCAAGACTGGTAATATGGTCCTTCCAACTGAGAGCAGAAGAAAAAGAGACACCAAGAATATTGAGAGAAGATGAAGGATTGATTTTTGTATTGTTGAAGAATAAGGGATAGTCCGCTGGGAGTTCCTTACGGGTAGATAGATGGAGAAATTGGGTTTTGGAAGCATTAAAGGTTAACAAGGTTTTCTCTGCCCCAATTGGAGATAGTATTTAGATCAGAATTTAAGAGTTCTATGGCTTCATTACGTTTGTCGTTGAGGGATTGCTGGCTGGAGCGTTCTGAAAAACTAATGGAGTAGTGTAAGGTTGAGTCGTCTGCATATGAATGGATGGGAATTGAGGTACAGTTGAGGAGATCATTTATAAATATTAGAAAGAGAATAGGAGATAGGACAGAGCCCTGAGGAACACCGGAGTTTATAGGGTGAGGAAGTGAACAATGGCCGTCCACAACCGCGGCTGTGGAACGGCCGGAAAGGAAATTAGAGACAAGGGCACAGATGGAGGGATAGAAACCGAAGGAGGGTAGTTTAGAAATTAAAGATTTGTGCCAGACTCTATCGAAGGCTTTCGATATGTCTAGTGCAATAGAAAAAGTCTCACCGAAGTCCCGAAAGGAGGATGACCAAGAGCTAGTAAGATATGAAAGAAGATCACCAGTAGAGCGGGTCGCTCTACTGGTGAGGAAGCCATACTGGCGATCTGAGAGCAGATTTTGAGAAGAGAATGCTTAAGAAATTTGGAAGCAAGAATAGTTTCAAAAACTTTAGAAAGACATGAGATGAGAGTAATTGGACGATAGTTGGAGGGTTGAGAGCGGTCACCCTTCTTTGGGACAGGTTGAATGTTAGCAAACTTCCAGCATGAAGGGAAGACATTAGAGGATAGACAGAGACGAAAGAGTTTGCCTAGGCAGGGAGTCGGCACGGAAGCACAGTTTTCGAGAACAACAGGAGGAACACCGTCCGGATCATACGCCTTCTTAGTATTAAGCCCAGAGAGGGTAGAAAGTACATCTTTAGAAGAGATTAGGATATTAGGCATAACCCCCCCTGGGGGTTAGGGAATAGAATATGCCCCACGTGCCTTCTGCGTGTCGTAAGAGGCGACTAAAGAGGTTGGGTCGGTGGGCTTGCGACCCCCACCCGGAAAAAATATCGAAGCAAGGAAAAACGAACGAACAGCCTCGGATGCGGACGGAACCAACGTTGACGAACCACGACCGACTAAGGACATGCCTTCGGACATTCTGAGAATGGCTACGTGGAATGTTAGTGGCATGAATGATGGCACAAAAGAGAGAGAGGTTCTGGAAGTGTTAGTGAATGCCAGGCTGGATGTATGTGGAATGACAGAGACCAAATGGAAAGGTTCAGATGTGAGAGAGTGGGAGTGTGGAATGGGTGTGTGTGCTGGAGTGAGTGAAGGAACAGCGAGAGAAGGGCATCATGTTTGTTTGTAAGTAGCAAATGGAAGGAATGTGTAAGAGAGTATGGGTCTGTGGGTTCAAGGATTGTGTGGGTGAGAATGAAAGTAGGAATACAAACGTGGGTGATTGTATGCGTGTATGCCCCGACAGAGGATATACTTGAAAGAAAGAAAGAGGAGTTCTGGATGAATGTGGAGGCGTGCCTGGAGAAGTTTGACAACGAAAGAATATTTCTGATTGGGGATATGAATGGTAAGGTGGGGTGATAGGAAAGTTGAGGGAGTGGTGTGTGGTTGGGGGGTACCATCAGAGGTGGGAATGGGAATGGTAGTGCACTTGTGGACGTATGTGTGGGGAGGAGGCTGTGGATAGCCAACACCTTCTTCCGACACAGAATGATCCACAGGTACACGTGGAAAAACGGATGTTGACGATGAAGGAAAAGACAGTGGTGGAACGAAAGTCATTGATTGATTATGTATGTGTGGATGTACGAATGAAGAAATCTGTGATGGCTGCTAGGTGTATAGGGGTATTGGAGGGGGTCTGTCTGATCATTATGTAGTGGTAGCTAAGGTAGGATACAAAAGAAGTGGGTGAGGAGGGCGGGAGGGAGGCGAGAGCGGAGGGGTGGAATGGTGAGGAGGGTGGAGAGCGTTGCAGGAGGAGGAAATCAGGGAGGAGTACAGGAGAGCAGTGGAAAGACGACTAGGTGGGTTCGACCTGGAAGTTATGGAGGAAGTGGAGGAGATGAGCAAGGTGTTTAAGGATGGAGATCTGTGCAGCATGTGAGGAGTGTGTGGAGTGAGGAGAAGAGGGAGGGGAGTGAAAGTACAGCATGGTGGACAGAAGAGGTACGAATAGCTGTGGAAGAAAAGAAGAAAGCATATAGAGAGTGGTTGGGGTTGTAGAGGGAATGAAGATTTCGAGAGACAGAAACGAGCGAGAGGTACGTGGAGAGTAAGAGGGTGGTGAAGAGAGTAGTGAAGGAAAGTAAGAGAAGAGTAGATGAGGAATTTGGAAGGAATCTGAGTGTAAAATGGAGGGAGAGTAAGAAACTGTTCTGGAAAGAAGTCAAGAAAGTTAGGGAAGGTAGCAAGGGGAAACAGTAAGGGTGTGAAAGATAAGAATGGGAGAATGCTAGCCGAGAAGCAAGAGAGAGTCGAAAGATGGAGGGAGAGTACTTCAGTGAGTTGCTAAAATGAAAAGGAATGAAGAGCCAGCAAACATAGCTGGATATGGTATGGGAGGGAGAAGAAGAGAAGTAGTGGAGGAGGAGGTGGGGATCAGGAGGTCAGAAGTGTGGGAAGCCATGAAAAGAGTGAAGTTGGGGAAAGCACCAGGAACAGATGGAGTGTGTGGGGAAATGTTGAGGTATATGGTGGTGAGATAGTGATGAGAATGGGGTGTATCGGAAAATGTGCAAACTAGCATGGGCGAAGGGGAGTGCACCCGGTGACTGGAGACTGGCATAATAGTCCCCCTATATAAGGGCAAAGGGGGAAAGAGGAGTGTGTGGTTAACCACCGAGGATATGTCTTCTAAGCGTTAGTAGGGAAGGTTAACAGTAGGGGTAGTGATTGAGAGAGTGAGATTGAGAACGGAGAAATGGATAGGCGACGAGCAGGGAGGTTTTAGGAAGGGAAGAGGATGTGTAGATCAGATTTTTACCCTGAATTGTGTTGTGGAGAAATTATATGGAGAAGAAACAAAAGGTGTATGTTGCCTTTATGGACTTGGAGAAGGCCTATGACAGAGTGGATAGAGAAGGTTTGTGGAAAGTACTTAGAATATACGGATAGAGGGCAAGTTGCTGAAAGCAGTGAAGAGCATGTATGAGGGTGCAAAGGCGGCAGTACGTGTGGAGAGTGAGCAGAGCGAGTTCTTTGACCTGAATGTTGGTTTGAAACAGGGGTGTGTGATGTCCCCGTGGTTGTTTACTGTATATATGGATGGAGTTATGAAAGAAATACTATCAAGAGCAGTGGATGTTGGTGTATCGCTGAAAAGGGAGGAAATTGAGTGGAAGCTACCTATACTGCTGTTTGCGGATGGATACACAGTTCTGATGAGTGATAATGAATGGGAGTTTGCAGGGTCTGGTAAATGAGTTTGGAACAGTGTGCGAAAAAACGGAATTTGAAGGTAAATACGGGGAAAGAGCACGGTTATGGTCTTCGAAAGGGGTGAAGTCACAGAGTGTGAGGTGAAGCTGAACGGTCAGGCTATGGAGATCGTCAAACTCTTTTAAGTATCTGGGCAGTGTGTGAGTAAAGATGGGACTATGGATGAAGAGGTGGGGAGAGAGGGGTACAACAGGGGAAGAGGGTTGTAGGAACGCTAAAAGCAGTAACAAGAAATAGGGTGGTCAGTATGGAAGTGAAGAAGTCCTTGCATGACAGTGTGTAGGTAATCCCGACACTGACTTACGGAAGCGAAGCATGGACGTTGGTTGAGAGACTCAGACCAAGAGTGAGAGCAGTGGAAATGAATTACTTAAGGAGTGCGTGCGGAGTTACATGGAGGGATAGACAGACTAATGAGGAAGTAAGAAGGAGGTGTGGTGTGGAGGTAGATGTGCTGGAAAGTGTGAAAAGGAACAACTTGAGATGGTTCGGCCATATGGAACGTATGGAAAGCGAGAGAATGACTAAGAGGGTGTATGAGAGCGAGGTGGAGGGACAGAGGGGGAGAGGTAGACCGAATATGAGGTGGAAGGATGGAGTGAGGAAGTACATGAACGAAGGCGGTGCTGGTTGGGGGGAGGGGCGTCGACTGACTGGGGACAGAGGTGCATGGGGGCGGTTCGTTCGTGGCCACCCCTTCGGGGATCACGGCGTCAGGCAATAGATAGATAGATAGAAGAGAGAGGAGGGTGGAGAGGGAGGAATAGCACCGGAATCATCCAAGGTGGAGTTTCTAGCAAAAGTTTGAGCGAAGAGTTTAACTTTGTCAGAGGAAGAAGTGATGGTTGTGCCATCAGAATGGGAAAGGGGAGGGAAAGACGAGGAAGAGAAATTGTTGGAGAGGTTTTTGGCTAGATGCCAGAAAGCTTGGGAAGAGCTAGAGTTGGATAGTTCAGTGCATTTATTATTGATGAGAGTGGTTGGCAAGTCAAAGAACAGATTTGGCTTGATTCCGGGCAGAAACATAGGAAGAATGAGAGTCTTGAGTTTTAAGGCATCAGTACCATTTGAATGCTTCCTCCTTATTGCGGACAGCAGTAGAACAAGGCGTGAGTAAACCAAGATTTTTTAGCATTAGTCCAAGAGAAAGAGAATGGAATGTATGCTTCCATGCCCGATAGGATTACCTCGATAATGCGTTCAGCACTCTCCGAGGGCCCCTGGCCACGGAAGCAGAAATCATTCCATGGGAAATCAAAGAAGTACTGCCGGAGAGCCTCCCAGTCGGCAGCGCCAAAGTGCCACAAGCGCCGACGGCTAGGAGGATCAGGTGGCCGTACTGGAGAGATAGGACAGTTGACAGAGATAAGTTTATGGTCGGAGGAGCCCAAGGGAGAGAAAAGATCGACAGTATAAGAAGAAGGGTTAGAAGTTAGAAACAAGTCAAGAATGTTGGGCCGATCTCCGATGCGATCCGGGATACGGGTGGGTTGCTGAACTAACTGCTCTAGGTCATTTATGATAGAAAAGACGTAGGCTTGTTCACCAGCTGGGTCAGTAGTGTGAGAGGAGAGCCATTGGCGGTGGTGAACGTTGAAATCTCCTAAGATGGAGATTTCTGAGAAAGGAGAAATGTATAGAATGTGTTCCACTCTAGAGTTTAGATAGTCAAAGAATTTGGAAAAGTTGGCAGAGTTAGGGGAAAGATAGACAGCACAGAAATATTTAGTAAGAGAATGACAGGAAAGTTTGAGCCATAAAGTAGAGAATTCAGAGGAGTCGAAATCGGGAACACGAGAGCAAGTGAGTTTGTTGTGCACATATGTACAACATCCGCCTTTGGCTTTGAAACTAGGATAGATGAAGTAGGAGGATACAGAGAAAGGGTTGCTGGATGTTGCTACAGACACCTGAGTTTCGGTGAGGAAGAGAAGATCAGGTTTGTAGGAGGAGAGATGGTGTTCAACAGAGTGAAAGTTAGAGGAAAGTCTGCGAATGTTGCAGAAATCAATATAATAGAAATGCCAAACATCTGCTGCTAAAAATAAAACTATCACACCAGATTTTATATAGTTATAGTTAATGCGAAGGAGCTTTCCAAGTATCTTATTACATGCTGGAATATTAAACCACACACACACACACCCACACATATATATATATATATATATATATATATATATATATATATATATATATACTATTATACAAGTGGTTATGTAATATAATGGCAATTGTAGTACAGTATGCTGTACTTGATATCAGACTCGCCCCAGTAATAACTAACTCAAACAATGTATCAGTGACGGACAGTTAATTTGGAATCAAGGTGAGTGTAGATACCTACGCTATAGTGAATATAAGGAAGAGTATGTTACCCACCATTCTCGTCGACCCGGTAGTCGAATATGGACTCTGATGGTGACTGAGGCTTGGGGGGCAGGTTGAGGTGGGGGTGTGAGGACCTAAGGTGATCCTCTAACTTGGCTCGGTCACATAGCTCCAGCAACGACCCCACACTCCACAACATAGAGAACACGAACAGTCGCTGGATGTGTTCCTCGATGGGGGCTTGTTGGGTCTTCAGTTAGGCAGAGACTCAATATATTAGTTCATGTTAATAATAATAAGAGAGTTAAGAATTATAACGCAGTTTAAACGTAGTTTGAATACATATCGGTAGCTAGTGGAATTGAATCAAAGTTCATTAATTGTGGGAGTGAACCAATGCCTAATCGACTATTAACCTATTGTCATGACTATAAAAAAAAGTATTGTTTCCCAGCTGATGGTAAATTGCCTATTCTTCATCTTAATTACTAAGCTATTACCAAGATTTTGTAGCAAAATATATTGTTAATTATGACAACTTGGCAATATGATAATGCACACATAGTAGTTGTATATTATTTCCATTAGTTATCGAAAAATCAGCTGCTAAAGGGTTCAATATGCCACCAGCTGGAAATAATCGGACTATAGTTTTAGTGACTCCCTAGGATCGTATTCTATCTATCTATCTATTGCCTGACGCCGTGATCCCCGAAGGGATGGCCACGAACGAACCGCCCCCATCCACCTGTCCCCAGTCAGTCGACGCCCCTCCCCCCAACCAGCACCGCCTTCGTTCATGTACTTCCTCACTCCATCCTTCCACCTCTCATTCGGTCTACCTCTCCCTCTCTGTCCCTCCACCTCGCTCTCGTACACCCTCTTAGTCATTCTCTCGCTTTCCATACGTTCCATATGGCCGAACCATCTCAAGTTGTTCCTTTTCACACTTTCCAGAACATCTACCTCTACACCACACCTCCTCCTTACTTCCTCATTAGTCTGTCTATCCCTCCATGTAACTCCGCACACTCCTTAAGTAATTCATTTCCACTGCTCTCACTCTTGGTCTGAGTCTCTCGACCAACGTCCATGCTTCGCTTCCGTAAGTCAGTGTCGGGATTACCACACTGTCATGCAAGGACTTCTTCACTTCCATACTGACCACCCTATTTCTTGTTACTGCTTTTAGCGTTCCTACAACCCTCTTCCCCTGTTGTACCCTCTCCCGCACTTCTTCATCCATAGTCCCATCTTTACTCAAAACACTGCCCAGATACTTAAAAGAGTTGACAATCTCCATAGCCTGACCGTTCAGCTTCACCTCACACTCTGTGACTTCATCCCTTTCGAAGACCATAACCTTGCTCTTCCCCGCATTTACCTTCAAATTCCGTTTTTCGCACACTGTTCCAAACTCATTTACCAGACCCTGCAACTCCCATTCATTATCACTCATCAGAACTGTATCATCCACAAACAGCAGTATAGGTAGCTTCCACTCAATTCCCTCCCTTTTCAGCGATACACCAACGTCCACTGCTCTTGATAGTATTTCTTTCATGACTCCATCCATATATACAGTAAACAACCACGGGGACATCACACACCCCTGTTTCAAACCAACATTCAGGTCAAAGAACTCGCTCTCTTCTCTCTCCACACGTACTGCCGCCTTTGCACCCTCATACATGCTCTTCACTGCTTTCAGCAACTTGCCATCTACTCCGTATATTCTAAGTACTTTCCACAAACCTTCTCTATCCACTCTGTCATAGGCCTTCTCCAAGTCCATAAAGGCAACATACACCTTTTGTTTCTTCTCCAGATATTTCTCCACAACACAATTCAGGGTAAAAATCTGATCTACACATCCTCTTCCCTTCCTAAAACCTCCCTGCTCGTCGCCTATCCATTTCTCCGTTCTCACTCTCTCTCTCAATCACTACCCTACTGTATACCTTCCCTACTACGCTTAAAAGACATATTCCTCGGTGGTTACCACACACTCCTCTTTCCCCTTTGCCCTTATATAGGGGGACTATTATGCCAGTCTTCCAGTCATCGGGTGCACTCCCCTTCTCCCATGCTAGTTTGCACATTTTCCATACCCATTCTATCACTATCTTACCACCATACCTCAACATTTCCCCACACACTCCATCTGTTCCTGGTGCTTTCCCCAACTTCACTCTTTTCATGGCTTCCCACACTTCTGACCTCCTGATCCCCACCTCCTCCTCCACTACTTCTATTCTTCTCCCTCCCATACCATATCCAGCTATGTTTGCTGGCTCTTCATTCCTTACATTTAGCAACTCATTGAAGTACTCCCTCCATCTTTCGACTCTCTCTTGCTTCTCGGCTAGCATTCTCCCATTCTTATCTTTCACACCCTTACTGTTTCCCTTGCTACCTTCCCTAACTTTCTTGACATCTTTCCAGAACAGTTTCTTACTCTCCCTCCATTTTACACTCAGATTCCTTCCAAATTCCTCATCTACTCTTCTCTTACTTTCCTTCACTACTCTCTTCTCCACCGTCTTACTCTCCACGTACCTCGCTCGTTTCTGTCTCTCGAAATCTTCATTCCCTCTACTACCCAACCACTCTCTATATGATTTCTTCTTTTCTTCCACAGCTATTCTTACCTCTTCTGTCCACCATGCTGTACCTTTCACTCCCCTTCCTCTTCTCCTCACTCCACACACCTCCTCACATGCTGCACAGATCTCATCCTTAAACACCTTGCTCATCTCCTCCACTTCCTCCATAACTTCCAGGTCGAACCCACCTAGTGGTCTTTCCGCTGCTCTCCTATACTCCTCCCTGACTTCCTCCTCCTGCAACCTCTCCACCCTCCTCACCATTCCACCCTCCTCTCGCCTCCCTCCAGCTCTCCTCACCCACTTCTTTTGTATTCTAACCTTAGCTACCACTACATAATGATCAGACAGACCCCCTCCAATACCCCTATACACCCTAGCATCCATCACAGATTTCTTCATTCGTTCATCCACACATACATAATCAATCAATGACTTTCGTTCCACCACTGTCTTATCCTTCATCGTCAACATCCGTTTCCACGTGTACCTGTGGATCATTCTGTGTCGGAAGACGGTGTTGGCTATCCACAGCCTCCTCCCCACACATACGTCCACAAGTGCACTACCATTCCCATTCACCTCTGATGGTACCCCCCACCCTCCCACCACTCCCTCCACTTTCCTATCACCCACCTTACCATTCATATCCCCAATCAGAAATATTCTTTCGTTCTTTTTTTTTTTTTTTTTTTTTTTTTAAGAGACAATGAACGGAGGAAGGAAAAACACAGATAAAACAAAAAGGTCCATGTGCCTAAAGGCATCCTCCATTCATAAAATGTTTGTAACAACTGGATTTAAACATTTGTTGATTGTAAGTTTGTGGAAAGCAATTCGAGGGAAGTGAATTCCAAAGAGTAGTAGCTCTGGGGATAAATGAATTCTGATAAGCAGAAGTTCTGCATTGTGGAGGAGAAAGTGTAAATTCATGGGCGCTCTCAGCTGCCCTAGTTCTACGGGGAAAGATGTGGAGAGGCGGCACAATTGAAGCAAGTTCCTCGGAACAATTGCTGTGAAAATATCTGTAGAATAATGCAAGGGATGCAACGTTTCTTCGTATGGCTAATGTAGGAAGGTCCTGTGTGATTGCAGGGTTATTGATTAATCTAATAGCTTTATTTTGAATTTTGTCCAACTGCCTCAATGCAACCACTCCACTTCCACCCCACAGAGGTGAACAGTAATCCATCTGAGAGCGCACATGACTTTTATATATTACGGCCAACTGCTCGTCAGTGAAGAATTCTCGAACTCTGTACAGGAGTCCCAGTTTTTTAGAGGCATTCTTAGCAATGCTTCTAACATAATGTGTCCAGCTCAAGTTAGTAGTTAATGTTACACCGAGAATGTCAATACTAGGGGAAGTGGGAATATTTACATCATTAAAAAATATATGGGAGTCAGTGAGATTCTGTCGGTTAGAAAATTGAATGTACTTGGTTTTCTGTGCATTAAAGGAAACTAGATTCTCTTGTCCCCATTCATTAATTCTAGAAAGGTCCTGGTTCAGAGAAATTGCAGTGTTTATTTTTGAATTTATAAGATCGGGTTGGGTGAAAGAATTGGTAAATGTGAAGGAACTGTGGAGTGTTGAGTCATCTGCGTAGGAATGTATTGGATTATGAGTGGTAGATATGAGATCATTGATATGAATGAGGAACAGAGTTGGGGCCAAAACTGATCCCTGGGGAACACCAGCATTTATTGAGTGAAATTGAGAATAAAGGCCATCTACCATTACACGTATTTTTCTGTTATGAAGATAAGAAGAAATTAGTGGAACTAATGATGCAAGGCCGTAGTGTGACATCTTCGACAATAAGGATTGATGCCAGACTCTATCAAATGCCTTTGATATATCCAGTGCTATTGTATGTGTTTCACCATGTTGGTCTGTAGCTTGGTTGATTTGATGCGTAAGAAGGCAAAGAATGTCTGCAGTTGATCGACATCGTCTAAAACCATATTGCCTATCACTGATTAATTTATTATTCTCCAGATGCTTAATTATGTGATTATTTAATATAATTTCAAAAACTTTGCCAAGAGTGGAAGTTATAGCTATTGGTCTGTAGTTTGATGGATCTGAAGAGGCACCTTTTTTAGGAACTGGATGGATGTTTGCTTCTTTCCAGGGTACTGGGAAGCATGAGGTATGAGTACACAGACGGAAAAATTTTGCCAATACAGGAGCGAGCACCAAGGAGCAATTCTTAAGTACTATTGGAGGAATTTCATCTGGACCAGGAGCCTTATCTACGGAGAGATTCTGCAAAATAGTTTTGACATGTCTGGTGTGGATCTTAACCCGGGAGCTGCGGGGAGACTCTTAAGAGTTCCCCCGGCGCACTGCGGGGGGACTCTTAAGAGTCAGAGAAAAAAAAAAATCAACTTTTGACATCGAAAAAAACATATTTTGTTATTTTTTTTTTTTTTTTTTTTTTTTTTTTTTTTGGCCCCTGGGCCATGCAAAATCTCAGTCCTCTACCTCCCCTCCTTCCCCACTTTCCTCCTCTCCTTCAGTTATCACCTATTTTCCCTGTTATTCCCTTATTCTGAGGTATATTTTCGTGCTAACATTAGAAATCCGATTGGAGGGTGTGTGGTCATCACTGATAGCAAGCGAGTGCAAGAGAGAGAGAGAGAGTATCGATCGACTGTGTCTCAGTGGCCTTGGGGGAATTGGCGGAAATGGCGGGAAAGCAGATTGCCTCACCCATACATTATACAACTCGCGGGCTATATCTCCGATTTTGACCATCCAAACGCTGTTTTCACTCGTTTTATTGTTGTTTCAGGTTAATACCTTTATAATCAACCCATAATAGGCGCATATGGATAAGTATTAATGCTATTAATGGCACAATGAATATTTTAGTGACGGAAACACCTCAAATACGTCAGCACAGGGAGACGTTTCCAATTACCCCCATGCGCACTTCAGAGGTTAAGTGAGGGAATTTCAGGTGAATTAAAATTAAGTACAGGGACATCTTGATTTATTTCATCTAAGGTTGAGTTGGTGGAGAAAATATCTGCAAGAAGGTTAGCTTTACCTCGTGGGTCACTTACAAGATTGCCAGTCGGAGATTTTAATGGTGGAATGGATGAAGCAGTAGTGAAGTTGGATTTGAATGAGTTAAGAGTAGACCAAAATATTTTGTTATCATTTGGATTATTTAGAAGTTTATTTGCCTGCTTATGGAGAAAGTTTGATTTAGTTAGGTTTAATACAGTTTTGGCATGATTTCTGATGTTTCTAAAGTAATTAAAGGCTTCATGTGTTTTTTATCTTGTGTATGCATTGTAGGCTATTGCTTTTTGTTCAGTTACTCTAGCACAATTATGGTCAAACCATTTAGGTGAATTAGATCTTTTACTGTACTTTTGATGAGGAATAAAAGTTTCCATTCCAATTTTTACAAAATCTTGTATGTGGCTCAAGGTGGAGTGTGCATCATTAGAAAAGAAAGAGGTCCAGGGAATATCAATAAAGAAACCTTGAAGACCCTCCCAGTCTTGTCAAACTTCTCCAGGCACGCCTCCACATTCATCTTTCTCCTCTTTCTTTCTTTTAAGTATATGCACATAAATAAAAGGGGATGTGTCGGATGGTTGAAAGCCACAGTTGCTCGCGCGTTTGGGGCTAGCAACACGTATTATGAAAAACATGTATCCTCCTTCATTCACTGTCCCCCCCTTCACTCACTCAACCCCACAATTTGCCGGAGGATAACAGGTTTTTCACAATACGTAGACGGAGGTCTTTTAAAAAAAAAAAAAAAAGTATAAACAAAAAAAGTATATCCTCTGTCAGGGCATACACGCATACAATCACCCACGTTTGTATTCCTACTTTCATTCTCACCCACACAATCCTTGAACCCACAGACCCATACTCTCACACATTCCTTCCATTTGCTACTTACAAACAAACATGCACCTTCTCTCGCTGATCGTATTATAGCTACTTAATCAGTAAGCTGTAATATACTGGAAATTGGTTCCTTTCTATATAATTTCAATGGTAATACGTGTATATTGTATAACTAGAAGAGCATATTATGTAGCATTACAAACATACGTATCCATATATCCTGCAAGCCTCTCGTGATCAAATATGTCCCGCACCTTCCCTTACAGAGCCTCATTGACTGGACTTCCACCTCTTTCTAAGTCTACCCTTCTCCCTTTATTCTGCGATGCCTGTTCATGCAGCAAAACTACCACTACTACTACCACTCCCAAAAAGCTACCACTGCTACTAATACTACTACCACTGCAGCAAAACTACCACTACTACTACTGCGGCAAAACTACCGCTGCTGCTGCTGCTGCTAAACTACCACTACCACTGCTACTACTCCAGCAAAACTACCACTACTACCACTGCAGCAAAACTACCACTGCTAATACTACTACTACTCCAGGAAAACTACCACTGCTACTACTACTACTACCACTGCAGCAAAACTACCACCACTACTACTACTACTCCAGCAAAACTACCACTGCTACTACTACTCAAGCAAAACTACCACTGCTACTACTTCTACCACTACTACTCCAGCAAAACTACCACTACCACTACTGCTACCAATGCAGCTAAACTACCACTGCTACTACTACATCTGCTACTACTACTACTACTACCACTGCAGAAAAAAATACCACTGCTACTACTACCACTGCAGCAAAACTACCACTACTACTACTGCAGCTATACTACTACTACTACTACTACTACCACTGTTACTACTACTATTATAAATAATGTTAATTTACCGTGTGGACTTCATCAGTGTCTGGGTCAGGTTCCCTTCGGTTGTGTTGTAGAATCTGTTCCTCCGGCAGCAGTCCCTCCAACACTTTGGTAGCCTGTACACACACACACACACACACAACACACAAACACAGACACACACACAAATAAAACGTATTAGTTTTAGACCAAGTTAAGATATCAAATACATTAAGGGAGAGGTATGTCGTTTTTACAGACCCACTTCTCCATCATGTTTAGCCCCATTAGTTTTCAGATTCTTAGACGTTCACCCCACTAGTTTGTCGATTTTAAGACCATTTCCATTTTAAGACCAGCGAGCCTGTAATTTTGGAGGAACCAGCCTTCGGACGAGACATTTTTCTACTGAAAAATGTACAAATTAATCTCGAAGGGGGATCTTGAGGATGTTTTTTAAGCTTGATGGAGGCCTAGGGAGGAAACTAAAATAATAATAAATAAATAAAGAAGTAAACTGATAAATAACCCCCCCCCCCCTTAAGACTGCAGGCAAAGTAGTGTACCTAACCATAAACAATACAAGGCTAATAGTGTGAATTGTAATAGTAGATATGAACAATAATAATATTACAAGCATAAACTATATGTGCAATCATTACAATTTACCCCCGTTCTTCTTAGGAAACAGTTGGTAAAACATTAAATTTCCTATTGACCGAATGATCTTAAGGGGGTAACTATTTATTTATTGATATATATAATTGTATATATATATATATTTTTTTTTAGTTCCCTCCCTAGACCTCCTTCAATCTTAATGAATACACTCCCAAGATCCCCCTTCGACATAAATTTGTACATATTTTCGGTAGAATAATGTCCCGGCCGAAGTCTGGTTACTATTATATAACAGGCTTGCTATCGCTCGCCAGGTAAATATCGACACCTAAATGGCACGAAATATCTTAATATAGACAGAAAACTGGGGCGAAAGGTCTTAAAATCGTCAAAGTAATGGGGCGAACGTCTTACAATATCAAAACTAATAGGGCTAGACATAAAGAAGAAGGGGGTCCAGAAAAACCCCCTCCCTTAATGACCACACAATCTTATAACTTACATAGCTCTAATTGCTGGTTATAGGAGTTATAATAATCGTATTTTGTCCACGACATTAAACTCACTGCCATAACGCCTTGGGGGAAAGTATTTTCCGTATAAGTAGTAGTTGTTAACTTATTATATTTAATAATGATTTACCTTTGCATATTCTTTGTTTCATGTTTTCACAATATTGGATTAAAAAGCTTGTCAGTGTAAAACATGTTGATATATCAATACTGATATATATGAAGAATATGTTGATATATCAATACTGATAAATATGAAGAATATGTTGATATATCAATACTGATAAATATGAAGAATATGTTGATATATCAATACTGATAAATATGAAGAATATGTTGATATATCAATACTGATATATATGAAGAATATGTTGATATATCAATACTGATATATATGAAGAATATGTTGATATATCAATACTGATAATATGAAGAATATGTTGATATATCAATACTGATATATATGAAGAATATGTTGATATATCAATACTGATATATATGAAGAATATGTTGATATATCAATACTGATAAATATGAAGAATATGTTGATATATCAATACTGATATATATGAAGAATATGTTGATATATCAATACTGATAATATGAAGAATATGTTGATATATCAATACTGATATATATGAAGAATATGTTGATATATCAATACTGATATATATGAAGAATATGTTGATATATCAATACTGATATATATGAAGAATATGTTGATATATCAATACTGATATATATGAAGAATATGTTTAATGTGTATCAATTGTTCATTTAGGGTATGTGTATTAACTGTAGTATGCTCTTTTGCTACAAAAGATGAATGTATATATATATATATATATGTATATATATATATGTGTGTGTGTGTGTGTGTGTGTGTGTGTGTATACTCAGTAAAGGTCTTAAGTTTATGATAGTGGATGTGCAGACAGCAGATGGGGGTTCTGGATTAGCTATAAGACATCAGCTAAAATATAATATCACTCATTATATATATAGGATTCTGGAACACGTTGACAAGCCACAATGGATAACTGTAATTTGCAGTTAACCAGTAACCAGCCGGGAAGAGTTATAACAATTAATTTTTACTTGTCATAATTTTGTGTTTCTGTTGGCAAAATATCCCAAGAATTGATAAATGAATTTTGACAGAACATAGTCAATACCTCCACCAATCGAGCAGGGTTGTTGTTGTTGTTGTTCCCCAGGCTGCCTGGCCGAACAGCCCCAAGGCCCCGAGCAAGGCTAAGGCCATAACCGAGCACCCCCACAGAACCCTCCCTGCCTACCACAATAAAGCTTGGGTGACCGAAGCCACTCCATGGCGGGGAGCTGAGGAGGGTGCGGAAACGCCCGGGAAACCAAAGCCCCACCCAGGACCCTGTGGCCCCCAGCAATTATGAAGAGAAAGTTGAGGGGCAAAGGAAAAATGTGACGCTTTGGCTTCCAATCTGCCAACCTCTAGGTTGGCAGATTGGGAGGTCAATCCACGGAAGAGACGCCGTCACTTGAGATCCAGAAAATATATAAGTAAAAGGAACAGTCAGAGTAAGCTATGGGTATGACAGAGATCGCTCAGTTGTCACTCTGATAGACCAACCCATCACTACAGGGAGGCCTCATAGGTATGTCATAAGGAGTTGCTGGAACACCTGTTTCATTTGTATGGTCTACCTCATTGTTTCTGTTTGTGTCTCGACTACACAGATAGTAATCCAGCTAGCTCTCACAAAAACCTCCTATTCATTTCACTACACTAAACTAGCACACCACCCTTTATACTACCACAAATCCTTCTTAAGCTGCACAAAATCGTCTGTATTTAGCTAGAATAAAATGAAAATGATGTCGCCGGTACAGAAGGGATTAAGTGACCAAGACTCAAACGTGCATCTGTGACCGTCATGCACGCGTGTATCTATTGCAACCCTTTACAAACAAATTGGTGATTTTTCTTTTAAGTTCTGAGGTGGTCAGTTGTCTTGTAAATTAACAACGCGATATTTATATTATGTCTAAAACTGAATAATGATTGGTAAATAGGAATGTGTTTAAGTCAAATGTATGTATGTATACATGATTACCTCTGGGTTAGAAGTGACAGCCGACCCTGGACATTTCTCCTTAATGGACTCTCCCATACATGACCATAGCTCCATTTGCGGGTTTATTATCAATATTTTGATTTATTTGCTTAATGAGTGTGAATTGTTAGTTGTTTTTGAGATACTATTATATTTGTGTGCCAAAATCATGAAATGCATTTCGTCTTATCAACTCACCCCCTCTTAATAATTCTCTACAATATCTCTCTACACACCATACTGTTGCATCTCTCTCTATGTTCTACCTCTATTACAATAATCAGTGTCCTTCAGAACATTCTCAGTGTATACCTCCTCCCTTACAGTGTGTTGGTGGCACCCACCTTTCAGCATATTCCCACCCCTATTATGTCCAACTCTCAAACCAAAGAGTGCATCGATTTTCCCAATCTTTCTTCCATTCAACATCTACATTCTGGAAGTCTTTCCTTCAATCTATCTTTTCCTCATCCTACGACTTGAACTGCTTTAAGCTCCATGTGTCCAGACATTATGACCTGTCTGCTTCATCTGTCTATAATTGTACCTAAAATTTGGCTATATCACTCTCTCAATGTGGGGGAATTCTCGTTACAGGCAGCTTTAACCTTTGTTTCCTTCTTGCACACACCAAAGGGATAAAAATACTAATGTTCAGAGTTTCCTGTAACCAGAAATAACCACAAACAATATCATGAACATCAAACTAAAACTTGTTATCATAACATACCTAATATCTTGTAGCTGACCCAGAACCATTACAATGTTAAAGTATTCAACATACATTTAACAAATATGAATATCATGTACTCTGGAAAGGTATATGTTGTAAGACATCCCCATTCATTGCATATGTATATACCTCACTTTTCGTGGGGTCTTCCTCTAATATATGTTTGTGTTATAAATATTTAGGTAAAAAGAATCACATGTCATAAAAATAGTTCAAAGTGTTTCTAAGCTCAGTATAATACACATACTGTAATTCCGCTTGTAATATATATTTCCTAAGATTGTCTAATGTACACAAAGTTACTACATTAACAGGTTTAGATGGTAATTGAGTATGGGGTATTAGGCTTAATGAAGCACTACTTGGCTCGTAGCCTACCAGAGACGAAACAGGTACACAACATGCAAGCAACATGAACATTCCCGCGACACAGGTGGCTGGTGCTGACTGCCACAATATACTGGTGAAGAGTAACAACTTTTATACACAATACAGGTATGGATAATACACAGACATTTATCGACAACTAGGTTTATATGCAAGAACCAAGCTCTCATTTTATCATGTTAATGGTTTAGCTACATGTGTGAGTACTGTACAGGACACAACAATTGGTGTGGGCATGCCAATCTGTTATAATGGATCCTGTAGTGGATTTTATAATAATAAGTTAGTCATATATTTAGTACATCATGAGAAATTCATGTTTTTTTATCAGTCACAGATCAGTGTCATATAATGTTAATACAGTTCAAGACGCCAGAAGAACATGCGTGCGATGTTACAGAGGAGAGTGAGCCTGGGTTTCCGTCGGTGTTGTTCAAAGTATTGTATGCTTCACAATACACTGGCACTAGGAGCATTGTAACTAGTTGTTTTATATTGCTTAAAATCTTATGACTTGAAGTTATAATTATTTCAATATGTTCACTGAACACACGTGGTCACTTGTTTTCTTTCTTCATGGAGGACCTCATGCCAACGGCTTCTTCAGGCTCACTGTCAAGTTGAACAACTTTTATCCAAAGGTTATTTATTTTGTTTTAGTTAGAAAGAAACATTTATTGTTGCTTTAGGGCTGACCACCACCACCAGGACCCAAGCATAAGAAAGAAGAAGATATGCCAGGGTCGTGGTGGAAGGGATTGGGATGGAACAGGCAGACAGACAGAGGCAGCACCGGGTCATCATCTTCATCCTCAGCAAGTGTTCGAGGGGTGTCTGTAGGACTCAGGGTGTTGATGGTGTCGTCTGGGGTCTGCATTCTGTGAGTGGCGCCCCACGCCGATGAGCGTCGTCGTCTTCGCTGAAGGTAAGCGTCGTCTGTCACCTCCTCTACATCAGGCAATAGTCCCTCCAGCAGCCCCAGTGCCTGATACAAGGCTGCTACATCAGCAGACCGAACACATACATAAACACTCACACATCTATCTGTTATCACATGTAAGCCAAGTTCGTAGTTCTTAGATAATTTTGTCAACGTAAAAATAAGAAAATAAATGAAGTTCTAGGTAATATTTATTTCTTGGAAACACTTAGGTCAAATGTAGGGCCTACACTTTAAATATGAACAAATTGTACTACCACAAGCATCAATACAGGTTAATAAAGGAGCATTGCACCTAGATTTATTACGAATATATTGCTATAATATAATTATTGTTATAACTGTAACATAGGTACACAAGGAAATTAAACGAATTGAACAGGGACCTTCATCTTCACCCTTAAATTATCCCAAAAGAAACTGAAAACAAAGGGGTAAGAGAGCCCACACAAGTTTTGTCAGTTTAAGGGATACAGGTATCCCTCTCTGACTCTCTGGTGGCACAAAATAGGTGTAATTGTAACGAAACCACAGTATTACAGAGCCTCACCCCAAACGATACCAATCTGGCAAAACAGAACACAGTAGTCCGGCGAGATTGTTTGTCAAGAGTCCCATCCTGAAAACCAGAATGTTATGGGGCTTTCTCAACCCTGGTCACCTATTCAGTACTAAGATAGTACTTGCGGCAAGCCCCAGTGACAACAGATGAATAAAGTCTCTCGAGTTAAGCATTTGACCTGGCACACCTGCTGAAGTTGAAGATGTAGGCAACACTATTAAATGGCCAAGAGAAACCTGAAGACGGATATAATATAAAAGTCCCTGGACAGGTCTGAGAGAAGTTGGTGGTAAAGTGTAACCTATAGCAGCTCTTCAAGGAAACTTCTAAGAAGAAGTGCAAGCATCAATGCAAGAAAAAGGGAGGAGTTTCTTGCTCAGCTTAACAATAAAATATAATAAGCCAACCATAAGGTATTGGTATGCTATCTTGTAGAAGAGGGCAAATTAAACAAAAAACAGAGGGAATAAACACCTTGAGGGATAAGGGTAAGTGAATGGTACTAAATTCCCAGAAAAATATGAACAACCATAACAAATCTGGAAAACCTAGGACACCAAACTTGTGGAGTAGGCTTCCGCGACCATGGCACGTACAGCAATTCCGATGAAGTGGTCACTATTATGACAGGTGGTATTCTATAAGCTGAGGTAGGAGGAGGCTGTAGGCACCAGCCTAACAGGGTGGTACTCCCGGGGAGTGATAGGTGATTGACAAGAACAGCTGGAAGTCTTGTTTCACCACCTGGCCTCCCTAGCTGATCCTTTCTCTGCCTCATGAATATTGAGGGCAACTCCAGCCTGCCCTCCAAAATACCTTCGCCTCCTATCAATACATTATACTACAAACACGATCATTATCACCACCAAAACCAGACTCACCCCAGCTAGCCAGAAACACACATACACCAATTATAAAAGAGCTAACTGGGAAGCATTCACAAATGAGACAGAACAACACTTCACAACTCTAAACAGTACACCCATCACTAACATCAACAATGCTGTACACATACTCAATAAAACTATCCAAAACGCTGACAAGAAACACATTCCAAGAGGTAACAGAAAAAGACACAACCCCAACTTCACACCAGAAATTCAAAACCTCATCAGACAACGCGACATACTGAAACACTCCCCAGCACCCTACACACAAGACATCACACAACAAATTCAAGCACTCAACACCCAAACTAACAACGAAATACAAGAACAACAAAAACTAAATTGGAATAACTTCCTACAAACACTTGATCACAAAACAAACCCCAAAAAACTCTACAAAACACTAAACAGCATCACACTTTCCAACAGCAACACAACACAATCACATGCTGCAATCACAACAACAGACTCTACTCCTTCATGTAAACAACAAGCAAACACTCTCATCAATCACTTCTCACATGTCAGCCACCTAAAACCTCACAAAGACGACCGACGTGTCATCCGACGTAAGAGCCAATTCCCCACAGACCCTGACTATACACCCTTCACCAATCACCAGACAAAGCATTTCATCAACAATCTCAAACACTCACCCGCCTGTGGCCTAGACAACATAAGCAACATACACCTCAGACACCTGGGATCACAAGGCATACAAGCACTCACTAACATATCAAACTACAGCTATTCACACAACACAATACCAGACATTTGGAAGCATGGTATCATCATCACATTCCCCAAACCCAACAAAGACCCCACGCTACCCTCCTCGCACCGCCCCATCACACTCCTTTGTTCCCCTTCCAAAGTCATGGAACGCCTAGTATTACAACTAATTACACCTGACCTACCCCTAGCTCCAACACAACATGGCTTTAGGCCACTGCACTCCACAAACACTCTTCTCACAGACCTTACACAAAGAGCTTTTGACGGCATCAACTCAGCTAGACCACCACACAGATCATTATTAGCCACACTCGACATTAGTAAAGCCTTCGATGCCATCCCCCGCCACAACCTAACAAACAAAATCTACAACACAAAAATGCACAACAACACAAAAAGGTGGCTGGCCAACTTCCTAGCAGGCAGATGTGCACACGTATCTTTTGCCGGTCAATCATCTAAAATCAGAAACTTTCCAAACGGAGTCCCACAAGGATCCGTCCTATCGCCCGCACTCTTCAATCTGTACATGCACGATATAACTACACCCAATACGCCCCAAATAAACTTAGCCTCCTATGCAGATGACATAACACTCACATGCACACACCATGACCCAAAAAGAGCAACAGATCTCCTTCAACCCTATCTCAACACACTACATGGCTGGTGCACTACAAACAGACTTAATCTAGCCCCAGCCAAATCCACCGCAACCCTGCTCACAAGCTGGACAGGAGAACACGAATACATCCCTCAACTCACCATAAACAACACACCCCTAACACATACACACACACAAAATCCTAGGAGTAACATATGATACTCATATGACATTCAAACAGCACACCACAAACATTAAAAAGAAACTGACACCCAGACTTAACGCCCTCAGGTCACTTGCTCACACAAAATTTGGACACAACAAAGAAACTACCACCACAGTATATAAACAATACATAAGATCAGTGATGGAATACGCAAGCCCAGCCTGTGCTTCTAACCTAGCTGAAACACATCATAAGACCTTACAGACTATTCAAAACAAAGCCCTGAAGATCATTACAGGCTGCACAGCTACTGCACCCACAGATCACCTACATCAAGAAACCAAAATCCTCAAAGTCAAAGACCATCTGGACATGAGAGGCACTCAATTCCTGGCAGCAGCCTCCACGAACCAAGACCACCCACTAAACTACATCGCAACACACCCACAGACACCAAGAAATATCAAAACAACACCCAGCACACGGTATCACACACAATTATTGTCCTCTCTCCCTCCCTGCCCACCCCGAACCAACTTCCAGAAGCACATCCATACTCTACTCATATCTCTCACCGATCCATTCACTCACTCACAGACAACAAGCAGCTGCATGCACGACCTCCCGAAATCCATCCTACCGAATCCTCCCTTCCTCGCGAGGACAGAGTCCACCTGGCCAGGCTGAGATGCGGACACCATCCAGCTCTCCTGAGCTATCAGAAGAGACTGGATGACTCCGTTGTCGACGCCTGCCCGGGATGTAACACAGCACCCCATACCATTAAACACATCATAGAAGACTGCATTTCACACAACCACTTATGCCAACAACACAATCTACACTCAATGAGAGCTCTGTGGGAAAGCCCGATCATGGCCATGGCCTTCCTCAGGGACTCGGGGCTGTTCGGCCAGGCAGCTTAGGGAAGAACAACAACAACAACAACAACTACAAACACCTTACACACTACACTACCTTCGAACAAAATGAAAAACAAATATGATGACTTCCTTAAACCAAGCCTCGGAGTCCCCAGGGGGGGGGGGGGGGAGGGGGGGGCATAAATGCCCCCATCATTCTGTCCCTTGGAACGAACTCCTCAAAGTGCCCTGGACCTCTATACCTTCTACACTATCTATCCATTTCTGAAACTTCCGTGGCCTTTCCTCTAACTTCCACTCTGTGGAACACCATCTCTCTCGTACCAAACCTGACTTACTTTTCCTCACCGAAACTCAGTTATCTAAGGCAACAGACAGGAAACCCTTTTCTATATCCTTCTACTATCTCTATCCTCAATTCAAAGACAAAGGTGGATGTTGCGTATACCCACGCAACAATCTTACTTGCTCTCGTGTTCCCAACTTTGACTCTTCTGAATTTTCAACTATCTGGCTTAAGCTATTTTGTCACTCTCTCACTAAATATATATGTGCTGTTTATCTCTCCCCTAATTCTACTGATTATCCAAAATTCTCTGACTGTCTTACTTCTAAAGTGGAACACATTCTATCCATCTCTCCCTTCTCTGAAATATTCATCTTAGGAGATTTCAATGTTCACCACCACCAATGGCTCTCTAAATGACCTAGAGCAGTTAGTTCAGCAACCCACCAGTATCACGGACCGCCCTGTAGACACTCGTTGCAGGCAACCTGCCTTTTGTCTCCATAACAAAAAAAAAAAAAAAATGTAGAAGGCAAACTTTGGTTCAAAGACCATCTGTTAACTCGCCAGTGGTGTTGGGAAGTAACCTGTTTCCCGAGCCAGCAATCGGGTATTTTCACAATGATTAGTTTTTTTAACTTGTTCTAAACAATGGTGTTACGTGATTTGAATAAACCGCGCTTGTCGCCACCTAACTCATTACCCACAATGCAAGGGGGTCTGCCCGCTACTATCGGCTAGAGAATAAACACAGCTGTCTCACTCCACCCGTCTCTTCTTCATTATCTGCATTGACCTCTATACCTGAACTCACCATGCCCATTACTACTACAACTAAGAACACGAAACATGGTGGCAGCCTGGTGAAGGTGGAGATGAGAGGATAATCCCGAGTATATATGCTGTGTATTGGAAGAAATGCTGTTGTGTTGTGTTGCTGCCCTTGCCGAAACATTCAAGTCTGCGAATGTCGGACCAATATGAACCTGCTGATTTCTCCTGCCCGTGAGTCAAGTTATTTTCTAGCAACTTACTGATACGTGTACCTGTGATCTACAAGTGTGGCAGGATGACTGACAACAGCTCTGCCCCTCACCAAGACCGCCGACATGCTGGTGTCAAGAATCCCCAACCCCTCTGTTTGGGAACAAATGTGGCGGAAAACTGGAAGCTGTTTAAACAACGTTGGAGTATGTATGCTCTTCTTGCAAAGATACACACTGAAGAAAAGAACATTCAAGTAGCTACTTTCCTACAGTACCTAGCAGACAACGCCCTCAAGGTGTACAATGGATTCCAGTTTGACAGTGAAGCTAACAGCACAGTGAAAGACATTATCGACAAATTTGACCAGTTTGCCATTGGGGA
Source organism: Paralithodes platypus (assembly GCA_032716605.1). Classification (NCBI taxonomy): domain Eukaryota; kingdom Metazoa; phylum Arthropoda; class Malacostraca; order Decapoda; family Lithodidae; genus Paralithodes; species Paralithodes platypus. The sequence continues at coordinate 22,340,174 of CM064491.1, read as the reverse complement.
AGTTAATGTTACATATGAGAGATTCATGTTTAATACTAGGAACCAACAAGAGTGAGAGCTTTTTGATCAATTTTATTCAGATTTGCAAACTCTTGTAAAGACATGTGATTATTGTGACTCCTGTAAAACGTCTTTGATGAAAGACAGAATTGTGTTGGGTATTCAGGACTCCAGTGTTTGTACTGAGCTACTTAAAATGAGAAATCTAACTCTGGAGATTTGTATTGATGCCTGTAAAGCTGCTGAGAGTGCCAAGTCACAAACCAGAGTCCTGAACCCTCAAACTGTGAATAAAGTTAGGTCAAGACCAGGCAAATCTAACCAGGCATTTAGGTCTAACAGTGTGTCTAGAAAGTGTAAGTTTTGTGGTCTCTCACATGTATTTGCAAAGAGTAGGTGTCCAGCTTTTGGGAAAGAATGTCGGAAGTGTGGTGAAAAAGATCATTTTGCAAGCATGTGTAGTGCCAATATTGCTGTTAAATCCTCTAGGTCCAGAAAGAAAGCTGTACGCCAGGTTGCTGAGGGAGAACATGACTCCCAGAGTTCTAATTCTGATGAAGAATGGGTAAATTCTCTAGATTGCATGTCTGTGAACTCTATAAAGCCTGCTAGTAAGGATGTTAAATGTTGCATGTTGGTGGATGATAAAGAGGTAACTTTCCAGATTGACACTGGCTCATCAGTCAATGCTCTACCAGTACAGTATGCAAGGAATGTACAGAAGACTAATAGAATTCTTACCACCTGGAACAACTCCATTCAAACTCCCTTGGGTGTGTGTAGGAGAAGCATTAAGAATCCAAGGAATGGTAAGAAGTATTCTGTAGAGTTTGTCGTGTTTGAAGGAAATTTAGCCCCTCTTTTGGGACTTCGGGCTAGCAGACAAATGGGTCTAATCACGGTTAATGAAAATGCATTTGAATGTGTGGATGCTCTGAAAGTGACTGAGGCTGACTGTAAAGCTGAGATTTTGAGTGGCAGTCTAGGTACCCTGCCAGGTGTACAGACACTTTCATTAGATCCTCAGGTGCAGCCAACCATTATGCCTGATAGGAGAGTTCCTATTGCACTTAAGACTAAGCTGAAGTCTGAACTTGATCGACTAGAAACTTTAGGTGTTATTGTACCTGTTAGTGAACCAACTGAGTGGGTTAGTCAGATTGTTGTTACACCTAAGAAGAATGGTGACATTAGAATTTGTATAGACCCTAAAGAACTCAACAAAGCTTTGCTCCGAGAGCGTTATACTCTTCCTGTACTTGAGGACACACTACACGAGTTGGGCCAGTCAAAAGTTTTCTCTAAAGCTGATCTTGCCTCTGGGTACTGGCACATCAAACTTGATGAAAAATCTAGTTTCCTAACCACTTTTCAAACATACCGCTGGGTCCGGCTTCCTTTTGGTTTGTCAGTATCGTCAGAAATCTTTCAAAAAAGACTGCTTAAGGCGTTACAAGGTCTATCTGGTGTAGTGTGCATAGCTGATGATGTGATCATTCATGGGAAATCTCTGGAAGAGCATGACACCAACTTGGAGCAATTCTTTAAGAGGTGTCAGGCAATGAATATAAAGCTAAATAAGGACAAGCTCACTCTGAGAACTGATAATGTCAAATTCATGGGACACTGTATAACAAAAGATGGCCTGGTAACTGATCCTGACAAAATTAGAGCTATATGTGAGTACTCGGCTCCTACAAATGTAGTGGAACTGAGACGCTTCTTAGGCATTGTTAACTATCTTGCAAGGTTTCTTCCCAATTCATCATCTGTCTTGTATCCCTTACATAATCTTGTAAAGAAAGATGTTTCTTGGGTGTGGTCTGCCAGTCAACAAGAAGCTTTTGATCAAATTAAGAATATAATTACATGTAGCCCAGTACTTGCATTTTACAACCCCTGTGATGAGCTTACCCTGGAAAATGATGCTAGCGAGTATGGTCTGGGCTCTGCGCTAATGCAAAATGGGAAGCCTGTAGCTTTTGCCAGTCGATCCTTGTCTAAATCTGAAAGAAACTAGGCCTATGCGCAGATTGAAAAAGAAATGTTAGCCATAGTGTATGGATTGGAGAAATTTCATCACTATACGTATGGGAGATCAGTTAGGGTCCTCACAGATCACAAACCACTTGTGTCCATAGTGAACAAGCCACTATCTCGTGCCCCGCGACGACTCCAATCAATGCTCCTCCGCACTCAAGACTACCAGTACCTGCTGATGTACCGCCCCGGTAAAGAGATCCCTATTGCTGATGCTCTTTCGCGTGCTCCCCTACCTGACACAGGAGACGATTCCTTTTCTGTGAACAGTCTAGCCTACTCCCAATTCCGTGATTCTCGCCTCCAGGAGATACGCCGTGCCACAGAAGAGGATTCAACTCTAAAGCGACTCAAGGTAGTTATTGTTCAAGGGTGGCCTAATGAGAAGACTCGCCTTCCAGATTGCTTGGCTCCATATTTTAGCTATAGAGATGAGATGTCTGTTGAAGATGGTGTCATCCTTAGAGGTGAGAGAGTTGTAATCCTGATCTCTATGCGGTATGAGATGATGGAGAAGGTGCATGCTGGCCATTCTGGTGTGAATTCCTGCCTACGTCGAGCGAGGGAGCTGATTTACTGGCCTAGGATGTCTTCTGAAATTCGGATGTTTGTCGAGTCCTGCGATGTCTGCGCATCCTATTCATTTAAGCAATCCCCTGAGCCTCTTTATCAACATGAAGTTCCAGAACGTCCCTGGGAGAAAGTGGCAACTGACCTATTCACCATCCAAAACCGAGACTACCTTGTGACTGTGGACTACTTTAGTCAATTCATTGAGGTGGACTATCTTTCAGAAACAACCTCGGAGGCCGTCATTACAAAACTTAAGCACCACTTTGCCCGACATGGCATACCTGACACTGTTATAAGTGATAACGGTCCACAGTTCTCATCTCATCAGTTTCAGTCATTTGCAAAGACGTGGAAGTTCTGCCACGAAACCTCAAGTCCTGGAAACCCTAAATCCAATGGTGCAGCTGAAGCCGCAGTGAAATCTGTTAAAATAATGACGAAGAAGTGCCATCGAGCCAAAGAAGATCCCTATCTTGGATTACTGAACATGCGTAATACCTCTCAAGAAGGTATGACAACTAGTTCAGCTCAACGTCTTATGGGACGTCGCACCAAAACTCTAATCCCCACTACCAGTGTCCGCCTGCATCCAAGTACTCATGCTGGGGAACAAGAACTCATGGAAAATAAAAAAGCCACAACTGCGGAATGCTACATGAATAGAAGAAGCCTCAAACCTCTGTCTATCGGGGATACCGTGCGAGTACAACCAATAAATCATCCAAAGAAGGAATGGAAGGAGGCAACTGTGGACAAACGACTGAATACCCGAAGTTATGAGGTAACAACGAATGACGGAGGTACGTACAGGAGAAACCGTCTACAACTACGATCTTCAACACCGGCCAGGACACCTAGAAAGACTTGTAATAATGAAAACATAACACCCGTATGTGATGCGTCCTTGGCACCTGAGACTGTGAGGACTATATCAGATCTCCTGTAGTAGGTGACTATGTTACTAAGTCGGGTAGGACAGTTAAAGCACCCACAAAGATGAACTTGTAAATATGTAATTTCTTTTTCTTTTCTCATATCTTGATCTGTAAGGAATTAAGTAATACCCGGTATTTATTTAGTTAACATTTATTCTTTCTTGTTCTTATCAAATCATGCACATAGTATATAGGATACTTGCCATTTAATTATAATGTGCCTGCATATGTCCATGAATGTTGTTCAATGTAAGCCATCTCAGTAACACAACTATTTTATGATTTATGCTTTGTTTCTGAAGGGGGAAGATGTTACGTGATTTGAATAAACCACGCTTGTCGCCACCTAACTCATTACCCACAATGCAAGGGAGTCTGCCCGCTACTAACGGCTAGAGAATAAACACAGCTGTCTCACTCCACCCGTCTCTTCTTCATTACCTGCATTGACCTCTATACCTGAACTCACCATGCCCATTACTACTACAACTAAGAACATGAAACAAATGGGTTACTGAAAACAAAATGTGGTATAAAGTTCCTGTTCTAGCCTACACATACACATCACAATCTCGATCCTAGCTGTTCTGAATAGTTCACAATCTAGCGGGGAATTGGAAGTGTTTACGTTTTCCATATTGAAAGATTACTGGTTGAAACACATCCATCTGCTTGCAAGGTTGGAGATTATACTGAGCTCTTAGTGTTTCAGTCCGTCACGGATTTGGCCCATGGTGGCTTCTGGCATCCCAGCCAGGCTTTTGGTACTATATGGTGGATGGGACTCATTAGCAATGGTCGGCAACCTATCTAGGGGAGACTACCTTATACAAATCAGGGTGGATGGGACTCGTCAGCCTTGGTTGGCAACCTGTCTAGGGGAGTAAACCTTATACAAATCTGTAGTGCTTACCTGCGGGTGAAGCAGGTTAGTGGATGAACTAGCCGCTCACCACTGTAGAACAATAGTGTTAAAAAGATACATAGAAGGCCTCGGAGTCGGACGGACCCTATGTTTTGTGGTCAATCCTGTAAGTTCTTCAGCAAACTGGCATGAGTTTTCCTTCTCACAGGGGATAGGTCCGCTTGGGGTTATTTTGTGTATGGCCACCCTCATAAAGGGGAGTAAGGCATCCGGCAATAGATAGATAGATAGATGTTAACACTTAAAGAGCGGGGCCCGACTTAAGTCCGTATCTAAAAAGCAGCAAGTTAGGAGCATTATTAAGGCTTTTAAAGGGTTAAAATCGAGTGCAAATGACTGGGAGCGCAGCAGGCCACACGGCCGACACCCAGGGCTTACCGCCGCCCACTGACTCACGCTCCCTCTGTTCTCGAGAGGCCGGCAGTGTAGCCAGTAGTGAGCGTAGCTGGAAAAAATATGCCGCTATACGCTAAACTCCCATGTTAGTGGTAGCACTGCATGAAAACGACGAGTGCTACGTAGCTAGTTCTGGTCTCATTTTGAAGCTTGTAGCGCTTAGTTTTTTGCTGAATAAATTTCTTTTCATGCAGATACTTGATTGATCATTCAGGAGGGCCTAAATATGCCCAAAATAGCCCAAAACCCCCCGCTAGACGAGGGTTAATACCAAAGAGCACGGGAAATACAAAGAAATACAGCTTGTCAGAGGCCAGGGACCTACTATTAGGTGTTAAACCTTGAAATATAGGAATAGCCATTAAACTCTGAAAGAAGTCGCATATAAGGCAATAAACCAGTAGAAGTCTTATTGACATAAGTTGAATATTATCCTAAAAGACGTAATACATGTTGAATCACATCATCTGACCATAAATTAATACGAGCAGGAGCCCATTGTCAGTATTTCTGGATGACGCCCACTGAACTAACTTTCACAAATTAAATTGGAATCTATAAGTTTGGAGGCCTGCCATGTAGCAGGTGGGGAAGGCACTGTGAAAGGGCTGTATTCACGAGGCAGATGGAATTGATTAACATCATAATAAACAACAACCAATGGCATCACCACATCCATGGTCATGCAATCCATGATCTATGAAGTTTCAACCAAGATCCAAAGAACCACCAAACTGTGGGACAGTTAAACTTACATAAGTCAGTGCACGTGCATCGACAGAGAACACCTTCTGAACTAACATTGAGTTCCCTTAATATATATCCATCCAAATGAAATTAAACAAATTTATGACAATACTCTGTAAGACCACTGTTGAAGCAGTCTAAGCCAAATATTGGTGGAAAGCAATGGGAAGAGTAAAATCCAAGTCCAATGCAAATCCGCACTGTAGACGGAAGAAAGTCAAAGACACAGCTAATTTTGTCAAGCAGCCACATACATTTTTCTAGCCATAATCTTCAGAACATGCCAATGTTCTGGCCTAAAACACACTACTTAAAGGTGACAGGGGACTGGGAGGGTTAGTGGCAAGAAGGTCGAAGGGTAGGGTACTTGTGGTATGAATATGGAAGGCGTGGTTTGACCTAGTTTACTTTGGCCGAGTCCGTATATATATGGACCTGGCACTGGGCGTGACAACACCCCAGTCTGTATATATATGGAGAAGTTACCAACGAGTTGGGTGCCAAATATGACTGCAAAGCATGTTTTGAATTCAATGAAAATGCATTCCAGAGGATGTCTTTGTCTTATAGTACTGGGTATGCATTTAATGGTAAAAGTATACTATTAGCTATAACATTAACTAATTGTTCCATACAATCAAATGACACACCCTCATGTGCTATTAAACCAAGGAAGGACCAAGGAAGTACATGAATGGGCCAGATCCATAAGGGAGAAACTGGTTTTCTGAGCCATGTGTGTCATGGATGGAGTCATGTGTGAATCAAGAGTGTGACGTTAACCACTCCGTTAGAACCGCATGGCTTGTCCTACAGTGACTCGCTAGGATCGCCAGGGCAGTGGATGTGGCTACAGTTGGTGTATTGTTGTGTGCTTTATTTCATATGAAAGCTCGTGTCATGGGCAGTCCAGAAAGGCTCTTTGTTTTCACCCATGTCAAGGCTTTATATATTTAATTGCAAAGTATATGTTTTATCATTAAGTAGTAATGATAGGATTTGAGAGAGAGAGAGAGAGTAGAACAGAGTGTGGGGAGGCGCGCAGTGTTTTGCTATACTCGATGATGTCATAGCTGGCTGGCCTCGTGGGGATTCGTTGAAGGAGTTTTTTACCATGCTTGGTGACGTCATGTTTGGCTAGCTTCTTTAGCATTGGCTAGAGGACTTGGCTAGAGGACTTTACCGCTTTTCTACGCGGTTCGAGCAAGTGCTAGTATATATACAGCTTCCTCGCCACTCTCTCCCTCAGATCTGGTTTCTAGAACGCATCCCTCTTATCCCTTTGATATCTGTCCCCCTCTCTGCACCTGAGAACCTTTTCCTCTGCCTATCTCTCTCATTTTCCATATCTTTCACCACCTTTTATTAATATTATACCCCCTCTGGTTAACTCTGCATAATCAGCTTCATGCTGGCCAGTTGTATTGTGCGTTAAGGTCTGATATAACCCATGTATGTTAGTTGTTAAGATAAGTTGATCACGAAGCATTGGTTGGCATTCATATTGTTCAGTACCGCTTCCTATAATTATTAGTGTTCTGCTGGATTAGATAATGCTAGACTAGGAGTCTGATCCTATAAGGTATTGTTTCCGATGGGTGTTGGCTTTAGTTAAAAGCTGCACGACATACCTGACAACTGGAGTTGATTGGGTAAATTCTAGTCTGTGTGCCATTGAGAATAGAGCATGCACGAATGAAGGCTTTTTGCCTATACCATTCTGCACTGTTCTAAGCTCGTTGTTTGTCTTTGAGGTACGCCAGGAGAACGCTTAATACTTCGGTATTAAGGTTTCTCAAGAGAGCTACCCTTCATTATAATGTAATACTTGATGCACAGACTTGAGATTTGCACTAGGTTATGCGGCATGCCATGCGCACCAGTATCTCGTATCATTGACTCTAGCTAGACTTTGTCACAGTAGACATTAAGTATATTAAACCAATTACTCTTTTTATGCATACCCGTTTATGATTACACAAGCATTTCGCAGCCTAGTTTGATGTATTGAGACACAAACGACTTAGGCTCTTTTTGTTGATAGGAATACTGCATTGTCGTGGCGATTATTATTAGTGTTGTGGCGTTTGGGATATTCTTGGCTCCGACTGCATTATATCTCCTGCCTTTTTGTGTGCATAGCCTGCACGAGCATTGTTCCGCTGCCGGCCTTTTTGGGTTCCATTTCCGATTCGAGCATCTTGATAGCATCTAACATTTAAAGAAGATTCCTTGTTGGTGTTGAAGGACTTTAGTGCACTTTCTTTCATGCAGGAGTGCCTGACATTTATTGATTAAAGTAACGTAAGCTGTAACTTCTCTTACCACCTTACTTTGCATACCATAACCAAGCACCTTCAGTTATAGGTAGTAATAGGCTGTTTTCACATAACATTAAGCCTAGAGTAGACGCACATTTATTGAGAGTTTAGTAACCTATTATTGCATATAGAACTCTGGAGAGTATTTGTGTTCTTTGTTCACTGGGAATATACATCAGAGGTTGGATCTAGCGCTTTCCGTTGTAGCATTTATGCCATTACTAGTCCAATGAATAAGAACCCTGATATATTTAAACCTCAGTCGTAACAAGAGCTTCAAGCTTCATATGCCTCAATGGTGAAGGATTACCAGGATAGAGGTTCCCAAGGTTCAAAGGCCATTATAACATGGACGCATGTACGTACTTCACTTTTCATAACTTAATTTACACCAGCAGTGATGCCTACAAAATATAGGAAAGGAGTTTCATTCACATGAAGCGAAGCACTTCTTTTTCGATAGAGTATTCAGCTTATGGAACAAATTGTCTAGAATTGTTGTAGAGTGCCACACAGTCCGGGCATTTAAATATTGCCTATATAAATATCTTGCCATAAATCCCCGACTGACTGTGTTTGTGCCTGAGTAATGTGACCATATCAATATTGTTCATAGTACTATTATTTTATTTTCTGGTCCACAGTTTTTTGCAGCTGAAGCCCTCCAGTTTATTGATGTGGCAATATTACAAGTAAAATTGTAAGGACCATTAGGTCTGTTGTTGCTTGTCTTCCTTTGTAAAGTGCTTAACCTCCAGATAATTTGACACACTCCTACAAAGTCAGCCACACGTAACAAGCCATCCATGAACATTGTCTTCAGGTTTTTACAACCTCTGGACCATGATCTGACATACAATTCCGGCTAACTTTAAATGATATTTCATCCAGCTTAGGAAAGAGGCCTCATTTTTTATAATAAAGGGTTCAAAACAACAGAAAGTAACTTCACTCCAAAGGTACCTTAGTTATTCCCTAATGCAAGACTATTTTTTATTAAATTTAGTAAATTTAGTAAAGGCCTTTCATAGTCAAGTGTAAAAGAGGAAAATAGTTCATAATTTAATATGTAACTATAAAGGACATTGGGAACAGTGAGAAATGAATTATATAGTGATATTATTTTTGCTGATAATGAAATGCAAACTGATATGATTTTGCGGTCTATCTCAAAATTGTTGTCGGTACCATTATAAGTTCTATTGATGAGAATAATTATAGAGCGGCTCAAAAATGAAAACATTGAATTGCTACGACAAATGGTTGAGGCATAGACCCCTTTACATAAAGACTGGAAACGAGCACTCTCGGAGTTTGAAACTTGGGTCCATTGCTTAAAAGCAGTATCATGAAAGCAGTGGTCTCTCCGACTTTCTTAAACACAAAAATATGTACACAAACACAACTTTACATATAAATGCATGTAATTTCACACGCAATCGTCCATATCCCCGCCATATTGGCGACATAATGTCTCGCCAGAAAACGAACAGCCCAGGACGATGCCAGACGCCAGTCACCCACGAGACACGTTAGAGGCAACACATTTTTGTTCTGTTGTTCGTTATCTCTCAGCTTATTGTAAGTAATTTTCTTATAAATACTTACCAGTTACAAAAGGATCTGTGTTAACAACTTATTTAGCTGATAAATATTAGAATTGAGCTGATGTCAACGGGTTGCTTTGATATGTACTAATAACCATTTTACAACTATTCTTGTTTTTTTGCTTTACAGGAACAATGCCGAAAAGATGTGCTGCATTCAATTGTCGTGGAAACTACAGGGGAGAGCCATACAGTCCTATGGTGTGTTTCCCGAATGAAGAACAAGAACGACATGCATGGATTAGTGCTATGCCAAATAGCCCAGAAAGTTTGAGAGACAGGTCGAAACTATGGATTTGTGCATCACACTTCGACTGCGATTGGGTCACAGTTCGGGGAGGAAAACGACCAGCTGGGCCTCCTACAGTTTTTAAAGGTGTACCCAAGTCTTGCCTCAAACAACTTACGTCAGCTCCTAGGTTAACTAAAACAGTGACAAGTGAAGCAAGACTTAAAAAACAAACTGAATTTGAAAATGAACAAGATAAAATGCATAGTTATGACAAATTTGCAGGAGAGATTGGAAAATACTTCCCTGAGTTTTATATAATTCAAAATGGTAGAGAACTGACAATGTTTAAGACAGATGGTAATGGTAGAGCAGTTGATAAGTTTCTTCATTTTAAAGAGGTACAGTCTCCTTTTGGATTTCTGCAGCTGGTAGTAGCAGAGAAAAGTGGCTTGGAGATACCAAAAAGTAAACTGAATCTTAAAAAAAAATAGCTTGGTAAGTAAGTGGTCTCAAATTGAAGAAATAGTGAAAATTATGAACACTCATGAAGCGACTAATACTGACCGCTTAACCCGGGAACTGCGGGGAGACTCTTAAGAATCAGAGAAAAAAAAATCAACTTTTGACATCGCTTTTTTATTTTTATTTATTTTTATTTTTTTTATTATTATTTTTTTTTTGGCCCCTGGGCCATGCAAAATTTCAGTCCTCTACCTCCCCTCCTTCCCCACTTTCCTCCTCTCCTTCAGTTATCACCTATTTTCCCTGTTATTCCCTTATTCTGAGGTATATTTTCGTGCTAACATTAGAAATCCGGTTGCAGGGTGTGGTCATCACTGATAGCAAGCGAATGCAAGAGAGAGAGAGAGAGTATCGATCGACTGTGTCTCAGTGGCCTTGGGGGAAATTGGCGGGAAAGCAGATTGCCTCACCCATACATTATACAACTCGCGGGCTATATCTCCGATTTTGACCATCCAAACGCTGTTTTCACTCGTTTTATTGTTGTTTCAGGTTAATACCTTTATAATCAACCCATAATAGGCGCATATGGATAAGTATTAATGCTATTAATGGTACAATGAATATTTTAGTGACGGAAACACCTCAAATACATGCGCACAGGGAGAGGTGTCTAATTACCCCCATGCGCACATCAGAGGTTAACAAGAATAATTTCAGAACTTGACTCTATCACAGAATTTCATGAAATTGAAGGTTTTCAGTTCATTCAAGCACAGTTACAACTCCTTATTCGAGCCTAAAAATCGCCGATATACAAAGCATTTTTTTTTTTTTTTTTTTTTTTTTCTATATTCCAACTACTCCCTCTCGGGCATAGGCTGAGAGCCTGTACATTCCACCGCTCAACACGGTGAAGCCCGTGAGGTCTTGTTCCAGTCTGGGGAGTGAGACATGTGAAGCATCTATCATGGCTCGAAGCAGCTCCATCTCTGAAGCGGCTGGTTGCTTCGCTCAAGTGCTTCACCGTCTCACCCTCCAGACTCAGACCCTCACTCTCAGAATGCCACCTATTGAGCAATGAACTCACTAGGCATTGTCCCCCTGTAACATATTTTGAATATGGGAATATTCATACAGTGTTATTTAATCAGGGAACAATGAGGGTATTTTTTTGGCATTTCGGTGGGCTTTGTGGTAATGCACTGATACTGATATGTTAATTCTTGCAGCAGAACTGTTTTGTATATCACCCGCAGCATATAGAATGCTTAGAAACTCCAAAGCAATTAGTCTTCCTTGTGAGAAACAGATTCGCCAATTGTTATCTCGCACTTATGCTGACAAGTGTCTCCCAATCCTTTTTGATCAGTTGAAGCCACAACAGCGGTTAGTTAACATTTTGTTTGATGAAGTCAAGCTTAAGCAGGCTCTTAGATTTACAGGAGAGCATATAGTAGGCTATGCAACAAACGGACCAGAAAATCTAGCAACATCTGCTCTTGCTATTGAAGTTGTTTGTCACTATGGAGGACCACGGTACATCATACAAATTCATCCTGTATCAAAACTGAATGATATTCAACTGAAGGAAATATTACTTGAGGCTGTATATGTTGTTAAAGATAGTGGTGGCCATCCAGTATCGTTCGTCTGTGACAACTGTCCACTGAATCAAGCTGTTTACAGAATGCTTGGGGGTCCTGGAAAAGTAACACTAGCACCAGATGGCATAAATGTTTTCCTTGTCTATGATTATGTTCACATCCTCAAGAATATGAGAAACAACTGGATCACAGAGAAATATCAAGAATTACATTTTAGCAAGGACGGTACAGAATATTTGGCGTGTTGGAGTGATGTTAAAGCTCTTTACAATGAAGATCAGAAGACACCACTTCGTCTGACAAAACTCACACGCTCATCGGTATTTCCTAAACCATTGCAACGTCAGAGTGTGCCCTTAGTTTGCCAAGTGTTCAATGAGGAAAACGATTGCTGCATTTGAAGGTCTTAAAGGAACTGTTAAATTTCAGGATGGAACAGTGATATACATAACACTGGTAACCAATTGGTTTAAAATGATGAATGTTAAAAGCAAGTACAGCGCAGTTCATTTACGAGACCAATATCGTGAACCTTGGACATTAAACTGTACAAACTTCAAAGCTCTGCAGGAAATGTGTACAGTTGTATCCAGCTGTCGGTGGACTGGTGGGCATGGCAGAGAGAAGAAACTAACACAGTCAACAGCAGATGCCTTTGTCATCACAACAAGGTATAACATAGAAGCAGCACAATATCTTTTTGAAACCCATGATTTTGCTTACATCCTACCTGCTGTTTTTTCACAAGATCCCCTAGAAAAGTGTTTTGGTCAAGCAAGACAACGTAGTGGAGGACATTTTTACATTGACATTGGGGATGTTCAAGCAGCATCCAAAGTACAGCAGTTGCATCAGCTGTTGAAACGTGACATCGTTCCTGACCGAGCCAAAGAAGTAAGCTGTGAATTTTGTACAGCAGCAATAGATGATGGTGATTTACAACTTCTGGAAGAGCTGACATTACAAGACACTCAACTACTTCTAGATTCAGATGATACTTTAAAACATAAAATTGTCTACATTGGGGGATTTTTAGCTCATAAACATGGACAACAGGAAGTAGATTCTGGGGAATGCTTGTCATCAGAGTTTTTGACTGCGCTCAATCGAGGTGGGCTGAGTATGCCTACACTGGCTACTGTCTTCTGTGTACATAGTGGCATCACCCTTCAAATGTCTCTTCAAGACTCGAAAAAGTGTTGTCGCAATTACTTGAAACAATGCTTGTCTTATGTAGATGCTCCTTTAGCTAGCCATTCAGGAGCATGCCAGACATTGTGTAATGTGTTGTTTAAGGCCTTTGTATTTAATACAAGCGATCGGGAGTGTACACTAGGCTGCTTAAGGCGACAAGAGAAACTTTCTAATGTTTAAGTTAATTATTGTGTTATGTGACTTTTGATATATGTAAAATTATGTGTTAATATTTTGTAAAGGTTTTACTTTAATTTCTTCTAATATTTAATTAATGTAAGTCATGGTATGATGCTTTGCTTGTATAATACATGTTCTTATAAACTATCTCATTATAACTGTATATTTTCCTATTATGTTCAATCACGAAAGAGACTTATGAGTCAATCAACCAAAAACAAATGTTTTATTTTCCTTTACTTGGTTGCTCTAGTTAATAAGATGTTGTAGAGTAAAAACACAAAGTCCCATATCCAGTAAAACTAAAATAAGACCTCAGTTTGTGGGCCTGACAATGGACCCAAGTTCCGGGACCCGAGTATGGCCGACGCCAGTCCTTATGTAGAGGAGTCTATGGGTTGAGGAGACATTCACGAATAGGTCATGGTAATTATATTATAATGTGGTTAGGGCGTATTTGTATTATAAAAACCTAGCTTGATATTTTCCCTATGCCTCCCTAGTACTGTACTGCCTGAATCTAAAACCTGTGACGTCACTTGTTTGTATACCCCCGCACCAGAAGTCGAGCCCCGCCTTATTAGGTTGGTGAGAATTATCTGCATCTATCTTTGTTATCAAGTAAGCAATTTCAAAAGGTTTTTACCATCAGGATTTTTTTATTCATTGCCTACATTTCTAATGTGTACTGCATATTTCCCGTAATTGCATTTATTTAATGTCATCGGCTGTCCCAATTCAAATGGTGACTGAGCGAACTATATCCTCAAATATGATCTCTAACTGGATCTTACTAAATAACTTCTTATCAAGCTAAGTGTGAATAGTTCTAAAAGCGCTTAATAATTATTGGTACTTCAGTGAAAAATATGAGGAATGAAATCTTAAAAGCTTATGGCTCCTTCTAGTGCTATGTTGTTCCCACCTAAACCAAGTAGGTCAGGGTAGTCGTGAGGGTTACCACAACTGCCAAAGCCAATGCCGTACATCCTATAAATACTTTAAACTTAACCATTTTATGTTACCATTAAACTTACCAGGGATTTCTAAAATGTACTTGCTAGGAATAAAAAATTTACTCTTTCGATCATGCTTTACAGTATGCAATGATGTTGACCAGCAGCTCTCTTCAACAAAAAGGATGTTTTAGGAGGTGTCTACCAGACATGCGATCATATCCATTATACCTATGCATGTGGCAGGATCTGGAAGAGTGATTCTTAAGACTGAACCGGGTACATACATACAAGTTTAAAAATCGTTCTTTCCACAGAGTGTGGTTACAGTCTCACGTCCTATATTGCGGTTTCCAGGCTACCCTGTCGGGAGATGCCTTGGTTGTCAAGTTCTATATTTTGAGATCGGACTGGAGTACTTGATCCCACATTTTTCCAGGTCTACCCCTATGCGCAGCTCCCCTCCACGTTCACAGTCAACAGTCCGGCATTTCTTCACCCATCTCTGATCATCCATTCTCTCCATCTGTCCAAGACAACCAAGTCGGCTCATGCGAATCACTTCATTAATACTACTATTACCCAGACGCCTGTTAATTCCCCACATATCCATCTCACCATACTCTTCTCATTCCCTTCCATTCTATTGATATCCTCCGTTTTAACTGGCCACATATCCGAGGCATAGGTCATCGCACTCCTAATACATGAGGTTTGCGCCTTCTCTTTAAGGTTAAGTGGGAGTCCTCTCTTAATCAGGAGTGGCAACAGCTCTCTAAACTTCCCCCAGGCATATACCTGTGCCCTCTTTGTGCATTTTGAGACTTTCTGGTGTAAGATATTAACCGATCTATGATGCTACATAACTAAATTGTGTGATCAGATAGAATGCACTGGGGACTCATTAGTTTAGTTGGGGGGATTGAGCTATAATATTTATTTGACTTACTAAGAGACTCGCCCATGAAATAATCACGAATTTGTGTCAAACTCAAACCATTGCTATCTTGGGTTCTTGCATCTGTATGGCTTAGGGGTGTATCGTGTATTACCTAGGGGTCTGATATATATGACCTACACTACTGACCTGGGTGACCACATGACTTGCAGCATGAGTCGGCAGTGGTGGAGTGAGTGAACTGTATGACATACACTACCAACCTGGGTGACCACATGACTTGGAGCATGAGTCGGCAGAGGTTGAGTGAGTAAACTGTATGAAATACACCATCGACCTGGGTGACCACGTTGACCTGTAGTCTGGTGAGGCAGGGGTGGTGAGAGTGACCTGTATCATCATCATCATCATCAATCATCAACCAAAAGGGATGGCCATGGCAGAAACTGCCTCCAGGCACCCAGACATGCCTCCACTGACTCACTCCACAGTACCATTTCCACTGAGTGGATTAACCTATATGGCCCTAACACTCAACGAGCAGACCCAGAGGAGTCCCTCACCTGAATGGCAGGTGGTGGGGTCGCTGCATCGCTACGCCAAAGAGAGAAAGGCCGACTTGTGCCAGTGGGCTGTGAGAGTGAGACACTAGGGAACCATGGGGCACACCATGCCTTCCCATCAAAGGCCCATTTGCCTTCACCACTCTCATGAAAAAGTTAGACATAAGAATGATGATAAAGGTAAAGTCAGAACCAGCTATGGGAAGTAGAGAACACCAACCCTCACTCTGACAGATGCAGCCCACCACAATGACCTGTATGAGATTCACTAATAAATAGGGTGATCACATAGACCTGCAGCACAAGGAAGGAGTGACCTGTATGACCTACAGTACATTACTGACCTGGGTGACCACGTTGACCTGCAGCACAGGGAGGCAGGGGTGGAGGGAGTGGAGGGTCCAGGTATAGAGGTAGGGGAAGGTGCGGGAGAATAGTTCAGTAAGGATCCCTTGTTCATGGTGGGGGCGAGTCTTGAGCCAAGCCTGCAGGAGTGGCTGCCAGTCCAGACCAGAAGAACTCATGTACACCTGTTGGGTAATGTGTGATCCTTTAGTACAGAGCAGTGCAGTACAATACATTTCAGTACAGGAGTGTCTGCCAATCCAAACCAGATCAAATCATGTACATGTGTTAGTTAATATGAGAGCATTTAGTACAGTATAGTCCCGAGTGACACCTGGTCCAGACCAGACTAACTCATGTACACCTGTTAGGTAATAATTATGAGAGCCCTTAATACAGTACAGTGAACAATAACCAGGTAAACTCCTGTACATATTGGGTAATATGAGGGCCTTCAATTGAGTACAGTACACACAGACCAGACAAACACATGTACACCTGTTATACTGTATATAAGATCTTTCAGAATCACCGGGCCTCAAACAGTTTGACAAAATATTAATGAAGGCGCCGCCGCCAAGTGATATACGGCAGCCAATTTCAAAAGAAACATTTAAATTTATGGTCTCGGGAGGGTTTTCATAATAATCAATGCCCTTACCTATTCATTGATGTATTTAACTCGGAATCAACATTTCCCACATTGACAGATTATGATGATAAATCTTGGGATATGGAAGTGAAAGAGCCTCTCCGATCTAAAGGATTCAAACAAAAATCTTACCATTCCATTCCTGGAGACGGTCGCTGGTGAAGCATTGTCAATGTTGGAGGGCTCAAAGATGACCTTACAGGCGGGTGACATGGGGATGCGGTCACCGTTGGCGAGGGTGAGGGTGCGGTTATCGTCCAACACAGAGTTGAGGTTCTCTATCCAGATGGCATCCACAGGGCCGTCCAAGACCAGCCATATATGCTCGCCTGGAGGAAATGTATGAAGAGTTTATTATGTAAATAATTCCATTTTGAAAGTAACAATTGTTTTGCATGCAAAGTATATCAAAGGCAATTAAATGACATAAAAAATACATTATTTAATGAATTATTATTCAATTAAAAAATTTCAAAATAAATGTAATGCGTATCACCACCTTTGCACCACATATGTAATTTATTATTCATTTAATATAATTTGTACACTGATTATTTTCCAGGCTCTATTATATATTCTCATCAGGGTACCTTGCATTTCTTCATGTGCTGGGTCAATGAAGCCATTGCCATTATCTGTCCTCAACTTCACTTCTTCCCTGTGTGACAGTTGACCCACCTTTCTTGGCCTTGAGAGTCTAGTTATAACCTTGGTCAGTTCCTTATCTCTCCTTCCCTGTGTGACAGTTGACCCACCTTTCTTGACCTTGAGAGTCTTGTTATAACCTTGGTTAGTTCCTTACCTCTCCTTCCCTGTGTGACAGTTGACCCACCTTTCTTGGCCTTGAGAGTCTTGTTATAACCTTGGTCAGTTCCTTACCTCTCCTTCCTTGTGTGACAGTTGACCCACCTTTCTTGGCCTTGAGAGTCTTGCGCCAGAGTGTGGAGAAGATGCCGTCCGTCCAGTCGTTGGTAGCCACGTCCAGCCGCCCGAACATCTGGGCTGACGTGATGGCCTTAGGGTTCATCCTCAGCTCTCTGCAGCAAGAGTAACACACACATCTGTTCTTCGATTCACCATTAACTCTTTCATCAATATACAGTATATGCTCTGAACTCTGAAACTCTAGTTCTTCACAAACATTCTGGCATTAAGCCAAAACAAATCTCCAAAAAATGTACTTCCTCAGCTTTCCCTCCTCTTATCAACTCTGATGTTCTTTCTCTGACAAAGCTGAACTCCTCGCTTAAACTTTCTCTAAAAATTCTACTTTGGATTATTCCGGTGCTGTTCCTCCCTCTCCAGCCCCCTCTTACTTATGCCTATCATAATCTCTTCTAAGGATGTACTTTCTGATCTATCTGAGCTTAATACGAAGGTGTACGGACCGGATGGTGTTCCTCCTTTTGTACTAAAAAACTTATTCCGTGCTGACTCCCTGCCTAGGCAAAGTCTCTTGTCTCTACCTTTCTCTAACGTATTTCTTTCTTGCTGGAAGTTTGCTCTCATTCAACCTGTCGCAAATAAGGATGACCGCTCTCAACCCTCCAACTATTGTCCAATTGCTTTCATTTCCTGCATCTCTAAAGTTTTTGAAACTATTCTTAATTGAACATTTCTTGAGCATTTATCTACCCATAATCAACTCTCAGATAGCCAGGTATGGTTTCCATTAAGGCCACTCTACTGGTGATCTTCTTTCTTATCTTTATAACTTTTGGTCATTCTCCTTTCGGGACTTCGGTGAAACCTTCTCTATTGCGCTAGACATATCGAGAACCTTTGATAGAATCGAGTACAAATCTCTATTTTCTAAGCTACCCTCCTTCGTTTTCTATCCCTCCATCTGTCCCTTTATCTCTAATTTCCTTTCTGGCAGTTTCATAGCTGCGATTGTGGACTACCATCGCCAACTTCCTCAACCTACCAACTCTGGTGTTCTCAGGTTTCTGTCCTGTCTCCAGTTCTCATTCTAGTATTCATTACTGATCTCAACTCTACCCCTAGTCCTATCCACTCATATACTAATGACTCTACCTTAAACTATTCAACTACTGTAGTTTTCCACAATGACCTAACATGCCATCACGCCAATACTCACATAATGAGGCCATAGTTCGCCTATCTTCTGATCTATCAACTATATCCGATGGGGGCAGAGAGAATCTTGTTACTTTCAATGCTTCCAAAACCCAATTTCTCCATTTATCTACTCATCAAGAGACAAGAACTTCCAAATTTTTATCCCTTATACTTCAAAAATAAACAAATCAAACACGCCATCTTCTCTCAGTATTATTTGTGTGTTTTCTTTCTTCTGGCCTTTCTTGGAAGATCATATTACCACTCCTGCTAAAACAGCTTCCCAGAAGTTAGGTGTGCTGAACCGCCTCCGATCGCACAGCTTCTTGCTCTGTATAGGGGCACAGTGCACCCATGTATCGAGTATTGTTCGCATGTGTGGGGAGGTTCAACCCTTACTACACCTCCCAAAAGGGTAGAGTCAAAATCAGTTCATCTCATCAACTCACTTCCTCTTACAATCTCTCTACTCACCGAAATGTTGCATCTCTCTCACTCTTCTGCCGCTATTACAACAAATAGTGTTCTTCAGAGCTTTTGTCAGTGTATACCTCTTCCCTGATGAAGAGTGG
Organism: Paralithodes platypus; assembly: GCA_032716605.1. Taxonomy (NCBI): domain Eukaryota; kingdom Metazoa; phylum Arthropoda; class Malacostraca; order Decapoda; family Lithodidae; genus Paralithodes; species Paralithodes platypus. The sequence continues at coordinate 22,320,887 of CM064491.1, read as the reverse complement.
GGAGCACCATCCCTTCAACACACTCCCACCCCTATTCTGTCAAACTCTCTGATTCAAGATTGGACCAATTTTCCCAGTCTTTCTTCTACTCAACAAGCAAGCTTGGAATTCTCTCCCTCAATCTGTTTTTCTCTCATCCTATGACTTAAAGTAATTCAAGCTCTGTGTTTCAAGGCATTATGCCTCTAATATATACCTTGCATTTGGCCGTCACTTTTTCAATTTTGGGGGCACACCTGTAATAGGTAGCTTTGCCTTTTGTCTTTCTTTCTCATAGCTAAAAAAAAAAATACTTTATGGGATTGCATTATGCTAGTACACAAATATACAGCATCTTTAACTTTATTTGGCTCCAAACCGCGATGCACTTATTCCTATAGCGTTTCCCTAAACTCATGGACACGCGCCGAGCGTATTGGATACTTTAAAAGTCAATTGAATGAAAACTGAATATTCAGGTTGCGTATAAATTTAGTTAAAATAAGTTTTGGTAGTGGCACAGCAAACGATAATCTTGGCAATACTTCTCTGAATCCACCTCAGTCGAGTCTCTCGCCTTACTTTGTGAGTGAAGTGGGGAGGTAAGGTAGCGAGGCCTTTAAATATAGCTAAATTTTCGTCTGGGCAGGCTTGTGTGTCTTAACTACTATATACAGTAATAGGGCTTTATATATTAAAATATTTGTTAGTATATATTGTATAAGTAGTTTAAGCTAATATCAGTGTATGGTATAAGAATCTTCCATGCTGACTCCCTGTCTAGGCAAACTCTTTTGGCTCTGTCTATCCTCTAACGTCTTTCCTTCATGCTGGAATTTTCTCATATTCAACCTGTCCCAAAGATGGGTGACCGCTCTCAACCCTCCAACTATCATCCAATTGCTCTCATTTCTTACATCTCTAAAGTTTTTGAAACTATTCTTAATTCAACATTTCTTGAGCATTACAGGTGATCTTCTTGCTTATCTTACTATCTCTTGGTCATCTTCCTTTCGGTACTTTGGCGAGACTTTGTCAGTGCTACTTAGTGAAATCAAGAACACCCAAATGGAAGTTAAATTACTGAGAGAGTGTACCACAGGTCAAAAAGAAACCATAGTGGACATAAGCAGTGTGGTTTCAAATGTAGCTGACAGAGTGAATAAGTTAGAAAATAACTCTACTAACGCTCCACCTCAACCACAGGCACAAGTGACACAACAACAGCAGCAGCATCTAGAACAACAACAACCACCCATAGGCCTACAACACCACCACCAGCAACAGCAGGCTGAACTACAACAGCAACAGCTGCAACAACTCCAAACACAACAGCCCCAGCAACAACAGCGACCCATACAACAACAGCATCAACAGCAACAACAACAACAACAGCAGCAACAACCACAACAGCAGCAACAACCACAACAGCAGCAGCACCAGCAGGTGCAACAGCAACAACAGCAGGTGCAGCAGCAACAACAGCAGATGCAGCAGCAACAACAGCAGGTGCAGCAGCAGGTGCAGCAGCAACAACAGCAGCAGGTGCAGCAGCAACAACAGCAGCAGGTGCAGCAGCAACAACAGCAGGTACAGCAGCAGCAACAGCATCAACAAAAACAACAACACCAGCGACAACTACAACAATCCAAACTAACCCAGCAGCAGCATTCATATCAAAGGCAACACCAGGTGTGGCAGCAGCAGCGACCACAACAGCAACAACACCGAACACAACAGCAATCTTTATCGTCGGCAACGAGAGAAGATAATACAGTGCCAGCTACACCATCCTCAAATTTACCTACACAAACTGAACCAAATGAAGGAGCCAATGCAAGGGAAAACCCATGGACTATGGTCAAATGGGTGAATGGCAAGCCTCGCTACTCTAGGGAAGGCGAGCAGGTTCACCCTAGACCGAGAAACCAGCCAGGAATTAAAGGTAGGGTCAAGGATACTGGCCTCAATACCATCAAAAGGCCCCGACTAGCTAGGGTGTTTGCCACAGGATTCAACCCTAGTGTTACTACTGAGAATCTCAAGACATACTTGGCTGATAATCTACATATAAATATAGAGGTAAGACAGCTGACCACCCTCTCCAGGTCCACTACCTGTGCCTCCTTTTGTATAACTAGCGAATGTCCAGATCCAGATGTTTTCATGAATTCTGACCTGTGGCCAGAAGATGCATATGTCAACTGGTACAGAGAACCAAGACAATATCCCAATGAGGACAGTGCAGAGGCTTCTGGGACTTGGAGGCATCGCACACCACTATCCAACTCGCAGTAATGGAGGGGATACCAACAACAGCAGCAAGTATAAAAGTAACTTCATACAATTGCAGAGGACTCCCCAAAACAAAGAGGAATCTCCTGTTGCGACCTGACATCGTATCTACATTAAGGACCAGTGACATAGTCTGCCTTCAGGAAACCTGGTACACAAAACAGGACTTAGGTAATTTGAACATATTAGACAAAGATTTCCATGGGTACGGGGTCTCCACTACGGACACACGTGATGGTATTGTGGCAGGTCACCCCCCAGGGGGAGTTGCAATAATGTGGAGATCGTGCCTAGATAGTGTAATTAAAACCATTGAGACAAATTTAAGCTGGTGTGCGGGAATACAGCTGGAAGTGGGACACAGAAAATTTGCAATATTTTGTGTTTACTTACCGTATCAGTGTGCAGAAAATGAAGAACTGTATTTGGAAAAGTTAGGGGAGCTTGGTGGCCTAATTTCTGAATTAGAGATAACGTGTTACTCAGTGGTAGGTGATTGGAATGCTACCCCTCAAGAGTTGGGTGGTTCCATGTTTGCTAAACATATGTTAAGGTTTTGTGAGGAGCAAGGTTTAATTTTGTCCTCCAAAACCTGCTTCCAGAAAATAGCTATACATATGTTAGTGAAGCATGGGAGACCAGGTCGTGGCTTGATCATGCAATCTCTAGCTCTGACTTTCATGACTCTATCTCAGAAATGGCCATAAGATACGACATTACGGATGACGACCACATACCTATAGAATTAACAATCCAAATTAATAAAGCACCGGAAATAACAGAAACTAGCAATAGCATCAAGGCAAAAGTTCCATGGAATGTAATCTCAAATGAAGAGTGCCAAATGTACTGTGATAAAACCAAGGACTTATTAAATAGGGTGCAATATGATGGTAATGGTGTAGCACAATGCAGGGATCCAAAATGTAGTGATGCACAACACAGAAAGGACATTATAAAATTTTACAATAGTATAATAGATTCTTTATCAAAAGCGGGGGAAAGTATTTTTAATAGCCGTAAATATAAGTCCTCATTCAATAAGCCAGGTTGGCAAGACTATGTGGCTGACCTGTATCAGGCCTCCAGAGATGCTAGGTCTCATTGGCTTGAAGTAGGTCAGCCTAGACAGGGGCCTATATTTGAACTTCACAAAAGAGCAAAGGCTAGGACCAAATATGCCATTAGATTTATTAAGCAAAATGAAAACCAATTAAGGAAGGAAGCCCTTGCAAAGAGTCTGGCAGAAAAGGATACTAACTGTTTTTGGAAGGACATCAGATCCATGCAAAATTGTAACACACCATTACCTGTCAGTGTTGAGGGGGTTACGGGTGAAGAGAACATTGCTGACTTATGGAAAACTCATTTTAAGGAACTACTTAACAGTGTAAACCAAAGGTCTACTAATGGTGCAATTCAATATGTGAAAGATAGTAATTATGAAGACATTAAAGTGACTGAAAGTGATCTTGAGAATGCCATAAGAAAACTTAACCTAAATAAAGCTTGTGGGCTGGATGGTATATATGCAGAACATCTTAAATATGCAGATAAGTTGTTAATAGATAAACTTAGTTCTTGCATCACCAGTCTATTTACGCATGGTGTCCTGCCGGAGTCTATGATATCCGTAATACTTGTTCCTGTCATTAAAGATAAATCAGGTAAAATTACAGCAAAAGACAACTACCGCCCAGTAGCACTTGCTAGTGTGGTGAGTAAGGTAGTTGAAATGATAATGCTAGAAAGAATGTCTGCATATATTGTCACCAGCAGCAATCAGTTTGGCTTTAAGAAAAATCACGGCACAGACCAATGCATATATGTGCTGAAAGAAGTGATTGATACATACAACAAACTAAATAGCTCAATTTTCTCTTGTTTTCTTGATGCAAGTAAGGCTTTTGATAGGGTGTGTCACAAAACCTTATTTGAAAAATTAGTTAACAGGGGAGTGCCTAGCTATATTGTTAGGATACTTATTTTCTGGTATGCTAATCAAAAAATGTGTGTAAGATGGGGCAACATCCTGTCAGGCTCTTTCGCCGTAACCAATGGTGTTAGGCAGGGGGGGATATTGTCTCCGTATCTTTTCAACGTCTACATGGATGATCTTAGTCTGGAGCTGAACAAGACTCGCACTGGGTGCTGTATTGGCAGCACCATTGTAAATCATCTCATGTATGCTGATGACCTAGCCTTAATCGCGCCCTCTGGAGCAGGACTGGATAAATTATTAAGAGTATGTGAAAAATTTGGAATCGAACATTCAGTCAAATTTAATCCTATAAAGAGCAATATCATAATATTTAAATCTAACCTTCTATTGAAATCAAAGCTACCTAAATTCCATTTGTATGAAGAAATTATAGAAGAAGTAAGTAAAGTAAAGTATCTAGGACACTATATTTCATGTGATCGCTCAGATGATGAGGATATGGGTCGTCAGCGAAGGCAACTTTACATGCAGGGAAATTCAATATTAAGAAAATTTCATATGTGCACATGGGATACAAAAATAACATTGTTCAACTCCTACTGCTCACCAATGTATACAGCACAACTATGGTGGAACTATAAGAAAATTACAGTGAATAGACTAAGTATCTCATATCACAATATCATGAAAATGTTTCTGGGGCTCTCAAAATATGAGAGTACAAGTACGCTATGTGCCTATATGAACTTACACTGTTACAAATCACTCATTAGAAAGCTAACATATAAATTCATTCAGCGCCTTAACACTTCTGAGAACAGGATCATTAAAATGCTACAAACTCCAAGCATAGTGTACACCTCCAGGATCCAGGCACACTGGAGGAAGTTGCTCAATATTTAACCTTAAGTAATGATTTCAGGTCTGCTACTCTACAGAATTAGCATACCGGTACTGATCCTCATAGTGCAGTACAGTACCGATATTCCTATACTGTACTGTAGCAACATACTGTACCGGAAGCTAAATGATGTGAGGCATGGTACTGTACACAATTAGGACAGTGGTTTTGGTAACACAGTAGTTTGATGACCACTGTTTTTGGTTGAGGCAGTGCTGTGAACTACATGATAGCAAGCTGGGTATTATTTAATTTCTTTTTATTTTATGTAGCCTATGTACAGTAGCTTATATATATTTATATATATTTATGTTACTGTAAGGTATATATGGACCCCAGTATGGTCCCCTCTGTACTGTGTGAGTCTGAAATAAAGTATTATTATTATTATTATTATTATTATTATTGCTCTAGACATATCGAAAGCCTTCGATAGAGTATGGCATAAATAATTTATTTTCAAACTACCCTCCTTCGGTTTGTATCCCTCTATCTGCACCTTTGTCTCTAATTCGCTTTCAGACCGCTCCATAGCTGCAGTTGTGGACGGCCATCGTTCACTTCCTCAACCTATCAACTCTGGTGTTCCTCAGGGTTCTGTCCTGTCTCCAATTCTCTTTCTAATATTTATCAATGATCTCCTTAACTGTACCTCTAATTCTATCCACTCATATGCTAATGACTCTAACTTACACTGTTCACCTAGTTTGTCATATCAACCCAGCATGCAAGCACTCCAAGGCGAGGCCATATAATGCCTATCTTCTGATCTTTCAATTATTTCCGATTGTGGCAGTAAACATTTTGTTACTTTCAACGCCTCCAAGACCCAGTTTATCACAATCTTCCACAAGACTCAAATATTCTTCAACAATACACAACTCAAACCTTCATCATCTATCAACATTCTAGGTGCTTCTTTTTCATCTGAACTTTCTTGGAAAGATCATATTACCACTCTTGCTAAAACAGCTTCCCAAACGTTAGGTGTGCTTAACCGGCTCTGTGCGTTCTTCACCCCTGCACAGCTTCTTGCTCTGTATCGATGCACAGTGCACTCCTGTATTGAGTATTGTTCGCATGTGTGGGGAGGCTCCACCCATACCGCACTTCTCGAACAAGTAGAATCAAAAGCATTAACCCGGGAACGGTGAGAATACTCTTAAGAGGTTTTGCTGGGCAAGGGCGAGGACCCTCTTAAGAGGTACGGCCTATTTTTTTTTTAAAAGGCCCCAGTAGCACATAATTTTTGTTTTCCATACCTCATATCACTCCTCCACATCCCCTCCTTATCACTCCTCCACATCCCCTCCTTCACTCCCCCCCCCCTTCCCCCTTCCCTTCAATTATCACCTATTGTCCCTGTTATTCCCTTATTCATTGGTATATTTTTGTGTAAACATCTTGTTACGATCGGGTCTCGTATAAATCAGTGGCTCTTATACATTGGACTAGACTGGCATAAATGCAACAACGGAAACGCTAGATTCAACCCCTGATATATAATCCCGTCGAACAAAGAACACATATACCCTCCAGAGTTTTATCTGCGATAGCGGGGTATCTTAATTCTCAGTATCTATGTGCTTCTACTATAGGCTGATGTTCTCTTAAACAGCCTATTACCTATAACATATGGTTGCTTAGTTATGGTACACAAGGAAAAGATAGTTAACTTAATTAAATCACAAGAGTGATCTAATGCAAACAAGAAGAAGGTTTACTTAACGTTACTTTAATCAATAATATCTGTCACTCCTTTATGAAAGAAAGTGTTGTAAAGTCCTCAAGCACCGAACAAGGAATCTTCTGAATAATGTCGGATGCTACTAAGAAGAACGTATCGGAAATGGAACCACAAAATAGCAGGAGGCAGGACAATGCACGTGTAGGCTAAATACACAAAAAGGCTGGACCTATAATGTTATTGGACACAAGAATATTATAAGCGGTGCAACAGTAATAATGCTCCCCACGAAAAAGTAGTACTCCTATTAACAAAACCGGTCTATGCTGGTTGTGTCTCTCTACAGCAACCTAGACCTCAAAATGCTTGTGTAGAAATAATGGGTATGCATAAAAGAGTATATGATCTAATCCAGCTAATATCTACCCGGGTTAATAAAGTCTAGCTGGGATGCGCAAAGGTACAGAATTCTGGTGGAGCAAGGCAGCTCCTAGCCTAGTGTGGACCTTGGGTCTGTGTGGCCTGATTACGTTAATATGAAGGGGTGCTCTCTTGAGGATTCTCGATCACAAGTATCGAGTATCCTCCTGGCGACCCACAAAAGTAAAAGCAAATAGAGTTAGTACAGTGTTGGGTGGATTAGGCAAGCAGCCCTCACACACTACAGTCTAAACTCCAAGGTACACAGACAAAAGATCCACCCAGGTAACCCACAAAATCCGTAGTGTCGTGCAGCTCAAAAGTAGCCTACACACAGTGAAAACACCAACAGCAAGGTACCTGATCCCTAGTCTAGCATTATTTAACCCTGTAGAAACATTAGTGATTGATGGAGACAGTCCGAGCAATACAATCTCCCAAAAAGACAATGACTATCTTCAACCTTAGCCTAGTACATAAGAAATGTGAGATCCAGCATATAATACAGTCTGGCCACCAATTCAAGGTGTGGATGCAGGGAACCAGAGGGGGATTGATATTAATAAAAGGTGAGGAAGTAGTGGAAATGATAGAGGCAGTAGAAGAGAAAGATTCTAAGACAAGAGTGTGGAACAGTTCAAGGGAGATGCTTAGAGTATGCTGTCTGGGACGGATCTGACCAGGATATTTCCAGGGACCGCATGGGAGGAGTCCCAGTTCGCAGGAATGGCACGAGGGCGCGCGACAGTCGCCCAGTAAGCAGCCGCCTAGTAGGCCGTGTTAGGCAGGAGGCAACGAATCCCGCGAGGCCTATGTAAGGGGGCCGGTCATGCGCCACACTCACCACCAAGTCACACCACCTGGTGTCTCTCTCTCTCTCTCTCTCTCTCTCCCGCTCGCCTTCCCATCATTCAACTATTTAACAAAATACTTTCAATTGACTAAATAAAATAGAAAGGATTGTGACAGACGAAAACAAAGAACAGTTCTGAACTGTCTGCAACACAAGCTTTCTCGAGAAGGAAAGTACACAATGATAGGTAGACTGTAGCTACATTCTCTGCCCTGGCGAGTCCTAGCGAGTAAGCCATGCGGTTCTGGGGGAAACGGTGAGCGTCACAATCTCCAAACCGATCTTAGGCTGTGGTCATGTGTGTGTTACGTAAGGTACCGTAGAGACTGGGAGAGTGTGAGGGAGTAGCTCAGTACTGCTTCAACGCTCGAGAGAAGAGGGTGTGAGGCTGGCTGGCTCACAATTGATGAATGAACCGCTCGCTAACAATTCGCGATTTTGACCATCCAAATGATATTCCCATTTGTTTTTATTGTTGTTACTGGTTATTATCTTCATATTAAAGGTAAAATAGGCGCATATGAATAAGTAAAAACTATATTTATCGTAAAATGACGATTATAGGCAGGAATGGAGCTTAATATTGCCGCCCAGAACTGTGGTGTTCACTACACCCTGTGAGCGCTCGCCGGGTTAAGCCTCATCAACTCGCTTCCTCTTACTAGTTCCCTACAATCTCTTTCTACACGCCGCTATGCTGATTCTCTTTCACACTTCTAACGCTATTACAATTATCAGTGTTCTTCAGAGCTCTCTCAGTGTATACCTTGCGGCAAGTGTGAGGCACCCCCGCCTTTCAACACAGTCTCACTCCTATTCTGTCCAGCATGCCATCCCAAGAATTGGCAAATTATCTCAATCTTTCTTCTACTCAACAAGTGAACTCTGGAACTCTCTCCCTCAATCAATCTTACCTTCATCCTATGACCTATACTGCATCAAACTTCGTGTGTCCAGGCATTTTGACTGACTGTCCCTTGAATTTGGCTCTGTAATTCTTTTAATGTTGGGGGAGACACTCGTTACAGACTTTTGTCTTTTGTCTCCTCCATACTGAAGGAGGGTAGTTTAGAAATTAAAGATTTGTGCCAGACTCTATCGAAGGCCTTTGATATGTCTAGTGCAATAGAAAAGGTCCCACCGAAATCCCGAAAGGAGGATGACCAAGAGTTAGTAAGATATGAAAGAAGATCACCAGTAGAGTGACCCTTCAGGAAGCCATACTGGCGATCTGAGAGTAGATTATGAGAAGAGAAATGTTAAAGAATTTTGGAAGCAAGAATAGTTTCAATAACTTTAGAGATACAAGAGATGAGAACGATTGGACGATAGTTGGAGGGTTGAGAGTGGTCACCCTTCTTTGGGACCGGTTGAATGAGAGCAAACTTCCAGCAAGAAGGGAATACATTAGAGGAGAGACAGAGACTAAGGAGTTTGCCTAGGCAGAGAGTCAGCACGGAAGCGCAGTTGTTTAGTACAACAGGAGAAACACCGTCCAGACCGTACGCCTTCTTAATATTAAGCCCAGAAAGGGTAAAAAGTACATCTTTAGAAGAGATTATGATATTAGGCATATACTGTAAGTAGAAGAGAGGTGGGTGAAGAAGGAGGAATAGCACAAGAATCATCCAAGGTGAAGTTTCTAGCAAAAGTTTGAGCGAAGAGTTAGGCTTTGTCAGAGGAAGAAGTGATGGTTGTGCCATCCGAGTGGAACAGGGGAAGGAAAGACGAGGAAGACAAATTGTTGGAGAGGTTTTTGGCTAGATGCAAGAAAGCTTGGGAGGACCTAGAGTTGGATAATTCAGTGCATTTATCATTGATGAAAGAGTGTTTGGCAAGTTGAAGAAAAGACTTGGCTTGATTCCGGGCAGAAACATACAAAGAATGAGATTCCCGAGTTTTAAGGCGTCGGTACCATTTGAATGCTTCCTCCTTATTGTGGACAGCAGTAAAACAAGCGTGAGTAGACCAAGATTGGTTTGCAGTAGACTGAGAGTAACAAAATGGAATGTATGCTTTCACGCCCGAAAGGATTACCTCAGTAAAGCGTTCGGCACTCTCCGAGGGTCCCCAGCCACGGAAGCAAAAGTAATTCCATGGGAAATCAAAGAAGTACTGCTGAAGAGCCTCCCATTCGGCAGTGCAAAAGTGCCACAAGTGCCGCCGGTTGGGAGGATCGGGTGGCCGTACCGGAGAGATAGGACAGGTGACCGATATTAGTTTATGGTCGGAGGAACCCAAAGGGGAGAACAGATTTACAGTATAAGCAGAAGGGTTAGAGATTAGAAATAAGTCAAGAATGTTGGGCCGATCTCCGAAGCGATCCGGGATACGGGTGGAATGCTGGACTAACTGCTCTAGGTCATTTAGGATAGAAAAGATGTAGGCTTGTTCACCAGGTTGCTCACTTGGACAGAGGAGAGCCATTGGTGGTGGTGAACATTGAAATCTCCTAAGATAGAGATTTCTGCGAAAAAAGAGATGGATAGAATGTGTTCCATTTTAGAAGTTGGATAGTCAGAGAATTTTGGATAGTCAGTAGAATTAGGTGAGAGATAAACAGTGCAGAAATATTTAGTTTGAGAATGACATGAAAGCTTTAGCCAGAGAGTTGAGAATTCAGAGGATTATAAGTTGGGAACACAATAGAAAGCAAGATTGTTGCATACATAGACGCAACATCCGCCTTTGGCTTGAAACTGAGGAGAGGTAATAGGAGGATACAGAGAAGGGTTTTCATATATATATATATATATATATATATATATATATATATTTTCTTTAATACATACGAGGTTGAAAGAAATGGCAATTTCTGCGTTGGAAATTTTATTATTCAAAGTTTCCAGGTCTCTGATGAGTTTTCGCTGGGTGGCAGGAAGTAGATGAAGGAGATGAGCAAAATTCATGGTGGTACAGGGTTACATAAATGTACATGATGATACAGGATATACGACGCGTTTCACTGGACAACCAGCATTATCAAGTAAGGAAGGAATGAAATAAAAGGTAAACAGGAAGGGTATATATATAGAGGGTGGAGGATCAGAGGAGGAGGAAAACAGGGGGCAAAAGTCTGCTATTGGTGGAAGCGTAAACTAGGAGAGAGAAGGGGTTAACCGCTCCACGCATGCGCACTGGATGCGGGATGGTGGTCAGTAGGTGGGGTCGAAGCTGATTGGCTGCGTGTCGAGGGGCGTGGCCTAAGTTGTGTGGCGCCTGCAGAAGACGAAGCTGAAGGAGGTAGCGCGGGGGCTGCGTCAAGGGCACCGGGGGGCGAGGAGGGGTGTTAGGTCCTGTAGGGTAGTGCCTTTTGGCAGAAGGAAGGATCTGAAGGTCCAGAGTTTGGTTGTTGATGTTGGGATGTAAGGCTTGGATATATAAAGCTTCGAGTATAGGTAATCTCCTTGGGTCACTTTCTTTATCGAGTATGGTGGTGTGTTTCTCTAACTCGTTGCGTGTGAGGTGAGGGTGGTTAGGGGTGAGATAGTGGTCTTTGATGGCTCCAGCCTGAAGGTGAAGAGTTAACCGACGTGAAAGACGAGTCTGCGTCATACCAATATAGGAATGAGGTCCACAGTCCTCATAATTACAGGTATGTTGGTAAATGACGTGATCGTCGGTCATCGGGCTCTTTATCTTGGTGGAGGCTGGTTTGTTGCGGAGAACGAGGTTGGAGGTCTTGGGGGATTTGTAATAAATTATTAATTTGATTTTGTTTTCCGGGTTGGTTGGGTGGACATGCTTGGAGATTATTTCTTTTAAGACGGCCTCGTCATTTTTGTGTTCAGAGGACATGTAATTGCGGTAGAAGATCTTAATTTCATTGGGGGGGTCAATGTTGGGAGGGCTTTGAGTGTACCATTTTTCAAGATGGTGGTTGATGGTGCTGGAGATGTCGGAGTTGGAGTATCCGTTATTTACTAAAACTTGGGATAGTCTTTCTAGTTCCTGGTGGGTGTCGGCCCAGGTAGAGCAGTGCGTGAGGGCTCTCCTAACATAGGCGGAGATGGAGGATAGAAGATAACGGCGGGGGCATTCACTATCGCCGTTGAGGCATTGTCCTGTGTTAGTAGGTTTAATGTAGACGGTGGTTTTGAACCCAGCACCATCAACCACCATCTTGAAAAATGGTACACTCAAAGCCCTCCCAACATTGACCCCCCCAATGAAATTAAGATCTTCTACCGCAATTACATGTCCTCTGAACACAAATGACGAGGCCGTCTTAAAAGAAATAATCTCCAAGCATGTCCACCCAACCAACCCGGAAAACAAAATCAAATTAATAATTTATTACAAATCCCCCAAGACCTCCAACCTCGTTCTCCGCAACAAACCAGCCTCCACCAAGATAAAGAGCCCGATGACCGACGATCACGTCATTTACCAACATACCTGTAATTATGAGGACTGTGGACCTCATTCCTATATTGGTATGACGCAGACTCGTCTTTCACGTCGGTTAACTCTTCACCTTCAGGCTGGAGCCATCAAAGACCACTATCTCACCCCTAACCACCCTCACCTCACACGCAACGAGTTAGAGAACACACCACCATACTCGATAAAGAAAGTGACCCAAGGAGATTACCTATACTCGAAGCTTTATATATCCAAGCCTTACATCCCAACATCAACAACCAAACTCTGGACCTTCAGATCCTTCCTTCTGCCAAAAGGCACTACCCTACAGGACCTAACACCCCTCCTCGCCCCCCGGTGCCCTTGACGCAGCCCCCCGCGCTACCTCCTTCAGCTTCGTCTTCTGCAGGCGCCACACAACTTAGGCCACGCCCCTCGACACGCAGCCAATCAGCTTCGACCCCAC